>OY720182.1:2625000-3828333 GCA_963082885.1 Parascotia fuliginaria | reverse complement strand
ACGGTTTATAAACGACGAAGTTATCCGCGTAAACACATTAAAAAAAAAATACGGTCGAATTGAGAAACCTCCTTTTTTTGAAGTCGGTTAAAAATGTGGATGACATTAAATGACAACTACCTTCCGTGAAACAAAAGATGGGATACCTAAGAAGACTTGATTGATAGCAGAAAAGCAGAAAAGATAGTGATTTTGACGTTTTGATGTCAATAATGAGCCGATATCTTAAAATATTAATGCGCCCACAGTTTAGCTTATTAGCAATAAAAAATATCCGACTATTTTGTCACCATGTGTTAATGTTATCAGACATTTAATTAATCAAGCTTTGAATAAGTTGTTTAAGAATTAAATAATACATTATAGGTATAGTATTTTATTAAAAATAATAGTTTAGCATACAAAATGTTTAATTTTAATTTTTTTTATAAAATGCATTGCACAAAACAGATAAATAATATTGGGTATAGTTTATTTAATTTATATATTTGTTTGTATGTATTATGATTGTGTTACACAAAATGTTTCTTAAGTTTCATGTTATTTCGTCTTGCAAATACATTCCTTAACAAAGAGAGAACAAGTTAACATATTTTGTACATTATATCTAAGTAATTAATAGTAAATATTCGAAAAGATTACTCAATCTTTTATTTATAAGTAAATATTATGTCGTCAAATAAAAAAGTATTTCAACAAGTTTAATTTTTGATATGAATAAATAATTATGTTTTCATTAATATATGATTTAGGTAATTATACTGTATATTTATCTACCAAAGTTTTTGGTAATCGTTAATTTCATTGTTCGTAACTGTCCTTTTGCAGACTTATATACTAAAGATAAGCCATTGATTTGTATTTAAAGTAACAAAAAAGAACACAGTTTTAAAACTAAAGTCTAATGTCCAAATACTCAAACACCAAATAACTTTAAGTTAGACCTAAAAGTCTATCTGTGACTATTATATAATTTATATAAAAGTATAACAGGGATAGCAAGAGATTTGATGGCTACTTAAAATTGTAGGATATTTTTTGTGAGTAAGAGGTAAAGTTTCCTCTATTACCAGTATAATGTTACCCAAGGACCGCAGTACATTCGTAGCTATAGTGAGCTATTAATTTAGAAGTGTAAACAAAAACAACACTGAATTTGAAGCGGCCATCAAAGTTCCAACAGGACATAAGAATTTCATAAAAACTTCTACATTCTTGCACTTATTACATTTTTAATATTTATTATGCACTTGTGCCTGACTTTCTTAATTTATTTTTATACTTTACTCTATGGACGCTAGCCAAGTTATCATTAATTATACAAGAGAGATGGAATATTTTCCCTAGAAGTGTTTTAATATTTATATTTATATTTTATAAACAGGTAAGTTGGTCGCTGCAGTATGCCATTTACATTTAATTAAGTAGACACCCATCCTTTGTATAAAATAAAATATATTTATGTCTAATGGAAACTGAGTTTTTTATTACCTTGTCTACAATTCTAGCTTTGCAGCAGTGCCTCTAAGTACTACTTATTGTTTTCTGTTAAAAACGAACGAATTGTAGTACAGGATATATATATGTATTTTTTTTACTAACGCAATTTATGAAGTGAATAAAAGCTTAAAAATAGATAAACACACAACATGAAACGTATAGTAACGTTTTGTGTTACGACTTCCACCACAGAGTTTGCCAATTTGTCTTCCGAGCGCACGAGACATTTTCTTCAAATGAGTCCGGGAGAAGTTTTTGTCTAGCAGCATGTAGAGGGATCGAGAGAGGAGATCAAAGAATAGATTGATAAATAGCTTGAAGGAAGATATGAAAGAAAAGAGACCGTGTGTTCAAATAATAGAAAAGAATGTAAAAAAAAACAGTTGAGTAATTTATATTTGAAAGAGAATGTGATGATGATTTTAGCGTGTGGTAAATATCGTTCATGGAGTGCCAGATTATAACGCCAGGTGAAGCCCCAAAGCCACTTGTTATTGTGAAAATACTGTTCTCTTTTTAATAAAGACATTTCATAGCACTGGAAAAAACCTCAGCAGGTAGTTAGTTCTAAAGCTAAATACGTGGAAGAAATGAACACCGAAAGAAACCGCGCCAAATGAAAAACGAGATCGTATTCAGGTAATATGAATACCTGCTAAATAAAATAAACATGATTAAAAAACAAACAAATTCAGTAAAATACCGTTGGTATAATAATAATACCATCGTAATTATTGAGATAGGCAATATCTTAGTAAGGTTATAATGGTGGTCGGTACAGGATTTCAAATTATAATCTCATTTTAATTGCGGTGTAGACCTTCCTATGATACTGCCACAGCAACCACTAATGGTCACAGAAACTAATTCATACGAAAAGTTCATGCGTCATTCAATAGATGGCATTACTAGTAGCTATTGCAATACCATGGTAGATTTGTGTATAAATTTACAGGTGTGTTTAGACAGTACTAAACAAATGAAAAAGAAAGTGTACAATCATGTACCTGCTCCGACTGCGTTGCTTTTCAGGTTTCTAGAACTTTTAAAAATTATGAAGACATGAGAGATCGACATTCTCGTATATAACAATGTTAATGAGAGAAACTATTTTACTGATCTGCCGCAAGTTAAATTATTTATTCTAAATGGATTCAAAGTGAATTTACTTGAAACCTAGTTCTATTGCACAGGTTTTATTTGGTGTATGTGCAATAGGTTTGCATAGTGAAACCACAAAGCTGATTAATAAGAAATACTCTTTCACATCTTTAATTCTTCACTGAATACCTGCCAACCAAATAAACAAAACGGTAAGTAAGTAAAAAGTGCAAATCTCGAATGACTGAAATTGGTCGGTTATTTATTCTATGCCAAGTCAAGTAAACTAAATAACACTTACAAGTTCTACATAAAAGGATTAGAATAAATAAAATACAAGGAACTACGAGTAAGTATTCCCTCTGCGCTGAAGTCGTACGAATGAAATATCGCCTGGCTCACGTATGAGGGACGTGTGAACGTGATAAATGTAAAATCCTGCACTTCCAACACTAATGTACAGCTGAGCGATATAAAATATACATGACCATGTTTGCCGCCCGTCTTTTGATGAATAGTGAGGGATTTGCTTCTTATTCTGAAGTTTCTACAGGTTTTATTGCAAGATCCCTTGAGGTGGATGTCATTGGAATACTACATTGCTTTTGCATAATATGTAGCGAAGTATATTTTATCCTAGCGATGATAGATACGTACTAGGCATGAGAGAAGAGCAGTAAAATCCAATAAAGGACGGACACAGGCGTCGTGAATTGTTACGAAAGAAAAGCCTTATTGCTTAAATGATGACACGAAATTTAAGAATAAATGTTCAAAAAATATTTATTCATTTATTAATTTACAAAACGAGATACAATCTTAAAAGAACAAAGTAAATCTAGGGCTTACAATAGAAAGCCAAGAAGAATTATTGCAAAGCTGGTAATTCGTGAAATTTAATTGCAAGTAAGTATGGTCATCAGGTGACTTTGTTCGTATGTAATGTAAACAAAAAAAAAACAAAACAATTAAGTACTTTTTCTCAAGTCTTAAATTGATAACGATCTTCACTTTGAGCTATGGCCTTAATTTGATTACAGGATCCAGGTGACTATTACAGTAGATCGGTTTAGAATCTAGACAGCTACAAAATGTAGCACATAAGAATTGTTTTACGTTCTGTTATTTGACAATGTTCGAATATTTTGAAGTTCAATATAACAAGATTTTAAATAAGTAAGAGATAAATTGGAGATGTAGATATTAAAGTCAGAATTACGTAGATACTCGTATTAAGTCGTATAAAACATTTTCAATTTCCAAATGAGATTAAATTTCAAACGGTTATGAAATCAAATTATATTCGTGGACTAGTTTGAATAACCACAGAATATTTACTATTTGTACGTTAAAAGGAATTAAATTTGCTAGCGTCCAGACGGGTTTCATATCGCAGTTAAGCCAGGAGGAAACGTACTCGTATGTGACCTAAATTTGGCAGTTCGGGAAAAATATTGAAAAGATAGTTAACTGTTTTAACCAGTTTCTACTAGACTAGGTAAATGTAACTTAACGAAATTCTGATTATTGAATTTAAAAATAAAATAAAATGAACATAGTATGAACTCGTGAAAAGGAACGAATGGATGCTGCTGTTATCCCAGGGGTCGAATGGGTACTCAAACCAAGAACGGGTCAAATCTTTAGGGTCGAATGGGCTCGTAGCTGTTATATATCAAATAGGAGTGGATAAATAATAATGCAACCGGTACGTACTAGCTCGTATATTTTTCTGACAGACGTCACAGACAATCTTTATATTCTATCAAGAAGTTCCTGTACTAACATTCCTCCACCTTTATTTAGAAGAACTGTCTATAGTCTACGGGGGTTCTATTACGTTTTGGTCGGGTGCTATTCTCATTCTGAGTATATTCAGGTTTATCGCACTCCGTACAAGGAGATACGTTCGGTACTCTGTCGTTACCGCTGTTCTTGTTGACATCTTCTGCGGTATGTTCTGATCCGTTTAGCGTAATCTCCTCTTGTCGCTCGCAACGGGTAGCTTCTGATGTTGACCCTTCTGTATCGGCAGCTATCGAATTCGAAGGCGGCATAATGAGTCCTGGAACTACTTCCTCCTCCCCTTTATACTTCAGCAACTGATTAGCGTGTCTCTTAATCGTCTCATCAGTATCATGTATTTTAATGATATATAATGAGTTTCCTATTTTCTTGACTATAGAACCCCGGAACCAATCAGTTTTTTTCTGTTCGTACACTTTTACTAAAACAGTTTCACCTATACTAAACGAAACTTTGCGATTGCCATGAAAATATTTCTTCTGTAAGCACTGTTTACCCTTCACAAAATTATCGAGAGCTGTGTCCGGTGGTGTTGGAAGAGTAGGTTTCAGTAAATCCAACCTACATCGTAATTTGCGGCCGAATAAAACCTCAGCAGGCGATCGATTCGTAGTAGAATGGGTAGAATTGCGATAGCATAACAAAAATTCTTGTATCTTAACATTTAAATCACGTGAATTAACACCAGTTAATAAAAAAGATTTAATAGCTTTCTTAATTATCTTCACATAACTTTCAGCTTGTCCGTTACTGGTAGGGTTATAAGTTGGAGATGTCAAAATAGTTATACTATTGCGTAAACAAAATTGTCTGAATTCATGAGAAACAAAAGAAGTACCATTATCTGAGCAAATCGTATTAAACAACCCAAATCTCGACATAACTTCACACAACTTTTCTATTACAACACGGGAACTAAACCCTGTTGACACATCAAAACATTCGACCCACTTAGAATAAGCATCTACCACGATTAAATAAGTTCGACCATTAATTGGACCTAAAAAATATAAATGTACACGGGACCACGGCTCATTAGGATAAGGCCAAGGTGTAAGCGGAGCGCAAGGAGGCGACACCCGCAGCGAGGAACACACGGTGCACGCGCTAACAAATCGTTCTACTGCGACGTATATGCCTGGCCACCAAAACCTATTACGTGCTTCTTCTTTCATTTTTGATACACCTAAATGTCCATTATGTAATTCGGATAGCACTTGTTTTTGCATCTTTTCCGGTATAATTAATTTGTGACCTCTTAAGAGATAACCATTTTCTACCGATAGCTCTGACTGGTGACTAGAAAATACTTTTATATTTGAATCAACTATTTTACGGGGCCAACCATTTAATACATAATTATAAACCGTTGACAATATTTTGTCGTTCATAACTGCTTCTTTTATATCCGATAATGAAATAAACTGTTCACCGTCATAAATAAATCGTACATATGTCGAGCTATCCACTAATGAGTCATCACTTACCTCCACTGGCACGGTGGCCGACTCGTTACTCGACATACTTACAGCTCGGCTTAGATAATCTGCACTGTTATGAATGCTACTAACGTATTCTATTTTATAATTATACGCCGATAAAAATATTGCATAACGTTGTAACCTGTTAGCCGATATTTCCGGAATGCCTTTATCCGGATTAAAAATTGATATTAACGGCTTATGATCAGTTCTTAAAGTGAATGGTATTTCCCGGGCATATAAGTATTGATGGAATTTTCTTATTCCAAAAATTATAGCAGTAGCCTCTTTTTGAATTTGACTATACCGTTTTTCTGCTGCGTTAAGTGATCGAGATGTATACGCTATCGGCTTTTCTGTATTGTTCTCGATTTGTGACAAAATAGCACCGAGACCGGTCGGTGACGCATCCACCGTTAAAATTAAATGACTATCGGGATTAAAGTGAGCTAATGTAGTATCGGAAATTAATTCTCGCTTAATAACCGAGACGGCCTCATCGTGTTCCTTAGTCCAAACCCAGGGCACATTTTTTTGTAACAATTTATGTAGCGGATATAATATTGAAGACGCATTGCGAATAAAATTTCTATAATAGTTTACCATGCCCAGGAAAGACTTTAATTCCGAAATATTTGTAGGAACACGGGACTGTACAATTGCTTCTATTTTTTCTGGGGATTTGTGAATACCATTTCGATCTATTACAACCCCTAAATATGAAACAGATTCTTGAAAAAATGAACATTTTTCCATTTTTAAAACTAAACCTGCTGCTTGTAACCTACTAAGTACTTTCTGTAGCCTATCTAGCAACTGCTTTCTGTCTACCCCACAAATTAAAATGTCATCCAGAAATTGTAGGGTACCATCTAGCCCAGCAAGAACTGACTCCATAGTTCTCTGAAAAATGGCCGGAGCACTTGCTAATCCAAACACTAATCGTGTAAACTTGTATAAACCTTTATGTGTATTTATACAAGTGAGCATTTGTGATGAGTCATTGAGAGATAATTGATTATAGGCCTGTGAAAGGTCTAGCTTGCTAAAATATTTAGCACCATGGAGTTTAGAAAATAATTCGTCATACCTAGGTAAAGGATACTTATCTACAAGTAACTGTTTATTTATTGTCACCGAGTAATCGGCACAGAGACGAATAGAACCATCACGCTTCAAAACGGGTACTATGGGGCTAGCATATTCCGAGTATTTGACGGGAACGAGAATCCCTATTCCTACCAAACGGTTTAATTCACTTTCAACGCGATCGCGTAAAGCAAATGGTAAAGATCTCGCTTTGAAAAAAATAGGTTTCACGCCAGGTTTAAGGGTTAGATTTACTTCTGGCCCCTTAAAACAACCTAACGAATCAGAGAATAAATTTGGAAATTTTGAAATAAAATGTTGAGAAAGTTTAACTTAAAACTTTGTTTACGGAACAAATTTGCATATTGAACCCAACAAAGAAATCTCTGCCTAATAACGGAGGGCCCCTACTTTTTACCACGTAAACAGTAAGAAGGTTAGATTTACTATTATACGTAAAAAGTAGTTCTAATTTACCTATAACAATTAATCTATCGCCACTATAGCTATGCAGAATAATATCACTCGATTTTAAGCCAATATTAGAGAAATATTGTTTATACAATTGCTCAGATATAACAGTTACTGGGGAACCGGTATCTATCTCAAAAGATAATTTCACATTATTTACTACGATAGATTCCTGCATCGGCTCGCCACGCATGGTACGAATATTACAACATAAATCCTTACCGTCATCATCACCGTCCTCACAGCGCTCGAAATAATTATGACCTTTTACAGTTTGTCTACACATTCGTTTTAAGTGACCTTGAACACCACAGTTTTTGCACTTATAACGCGCGAATCGACATGCTGATGCTTGATGGCCTGTATAACCACAAGCCGAACACCCGTTGTTACTGAAACTAGATTCCGTTGTAGCAGCCCGCGAACCAACTTCTGAATACCACCGCTGCGTTTTGGCCCCGACTCTTTTGTGTTCCGTCCCGCTCGTAGTCATCTTCATCAGCTGTAAGGGAGTACGTATGTCCTGGCTTCGCAAAGTCTCCTTAGCTCCCATACGGGCGCTGCGAATACCTTCAGCTAATTCTATAGCTCTGGCCAAGGTTAACTCTGACATGTCTTTGGTGAACAGCTTGTCTCTCTCTGGTCCAGCCTCCATTCCTAGTACAAAACGGTCGCGAAGCACTTCATCCAGTTGTGCCGCAGCAAACCCGCAGTGCAGCGCTAATCCACGGACACGCGCCGCCCACTCTGACAAACTCTCACCGCCATTTTGTGTCGCGCTGTGAAATTTAAATCTTTCTGCAAATGAGCACTTTTTTGGTTTAAAGTGCCCATCTAAAAGTTCCGCCACTTCTTCATAGCTCAAGGTACCGACTTGACGCGGTAAAGCTAGATCCCGAACCAATTTGTATGTAGGCTCGGCAACATTGCTTAGTAAAATAGCTCTACGTTTTGAACCGGTTTTATCTGTATCCACACCGATGTCATTCGCTAACAACCATTGTTCTAGCTTTTCTTTATAAATATACCATTCTTGAACTTCGTGGTTAAATGTCGACAAGGTGCCGACCGTAATTTTTGCCATCTTAATATGTTTTATCCTCGTCGCCAACTGTTATATATCAAATAGGAGTGGATAAATAATAATGCAACCGGTACGTACTAGCTCGTATATTTTTCTGACAGACGTCACAGACAATCTTTATATTCTATCAAGAAGTTCCTAACAGTAGCCTTCCAGCTTACCATCTTATAGGTGATGAATGAGGCTGTCGCTACTGTAAAGCGTGATAATAGTAAATAATAAATGTAATAACAATATTTATATCACACCAACTACACACGATCCAGACCCAAAGTAAGCATATATTATGGCGTGTGTTATGAGTTCTAGAAATGCGGATATACTTAATTTTTTTTGAAAATACATATATATAGTAACACACGGACCAATACAAAAAGACATGTTAATGCAAACAAATATTTGCACTGAGCAGGTATCAAACCCGTGACCTCTGCGTGGAAGTCCGTACACAGTACCACCGAGCCACAGAGGTCGTCAAAATAATAATGAGTAATGAACGTAAAGCAGCAAATGTGTACTACACTGTCTGCACTGGATCTATTCTATTTTATAAAGCGGAAGAGTTTGTTTGTTTGTTTGGACGCGCTAATCTCTGAAATTATCCGTCTGATTTGAATAATCCTTTTTGCGTATGATAGCCCAGTTTTTGAGGAAGTTTATGAACTATAAAACATCACGCTACTGACGACGGGAGCAGAGCAGTAACCAAAGACGCAGGTGAAACTGCGCTGTGGGTAGCTAGCTAGAGCGTAAATATATTTGTAACCACCCTGCAGCACAAGGCTTTTACCAAGTAGATACGTAAGTAGTGATTAAAAAAAGGAAACCAAAAAATAAATAAAACGTAATTGTAAATTTAACATATTAAAAATTACGAGTATTAAAATTCTTAAACTGACTAAA
This sequence comes from Parascotia fuliginaria, assembly GCA_963082885.1. Lineage (NCBI taxonomy): Eukaryota > Metazoa > Arthropoda > Insecta > Lepidoptera > Erebidae > Parascotia > Parascotia fuliginaria. The sequence continues at coordinate 3,818,898 of OY720182.1, read as the reverse complement.
TTTTAACAAAACATAGTTCCTTAGTTTCAAAACGAAACCAAAATTTATGTTAAGAATGTTTTTAAACATAAAAAGAATCTAATTTTCTTTATTGAACGAATAACAGAACAGCAAATCATTAGGTATATCGCTAAAAGCTATTCCAGTTTTAGATGTACATGTTATGTATGAAAACATTATTTGATAAATTATTTAATACGAGTTGTGTCTCACACGGGAACCAGATCGATTTTTGGGACAAAAAGTAGCTTGTGTCCGTCTCCGGCACCGATTTTATCTACATATCAATTTTAATCGAAATCTATTTGGCCGTTTAGGCGCTGAGTGGTAACAAACACTAACACGACACACAAACTTTCGCATTTATAACATTAGTAGGATAATTATGCTAAACTAAACTACTATAAGTGAGCGTGCCATGAACGGTGCTTCACTAAATTTACTACAGAACAAGTTTCTGTAGAACACTCTACACATAGAATTTACATTAAAATTTCAATAGCAGCTTAGTTAATGGAATTTCCTTTATATTGGCAAATATACAACACACGTTATACAATGATTTATGCACCTTACACATACTACAAAACTAGGGCGCAACGCTATTTTACTGATATAATCATAATTTAGCGGATCTGCAAAATATTTTGTAAATAACTGGATTGCGAATTTCAAAATGATGAAGACTACCTGATGCAGTGAGAGTGACTGTGAGTGCTGCGCAAGATATTGTGGATTCAGATTTTATGTGACGAGACTAAGTATGTTTTCTATTTATATATTTGTTAAACTCTGCTTCTTTTCTTTTATACTTTTAAATTCATCACGACGCCCACTTTCTTTGTTTCTTATAATTCACACTCATATATAATAACAGAAACGCTGAGTATCACAACTTGGACAGGAATGATGATAAGGGATAAAATCGATTAAAGATTTTTTTTTAATATGTATCATTATATTCTACAAATAACATTCATGTTTGTTATTGTATTTAATCAAACTATACAACTCATATTATTATGATAACCTTTTGATATAAATATTGACATTAACAAATAGTTTGTTTATTGTTTACTTAGATTTCTTTAAATCATCACGAATATACATTCTGATGACATCTTCAAAATTAGTATCTACAGCAAATCCTAGCTTCAGTGCACGTGTGTTATCAAATTTGCTTGGCACTATAGCATTGATACGAGCAAGGGTTTCATCACGTCTAAAGGTTACAAGAGATGCTACTTTGTCTCCCGCAACAGTCCTTAGTGCTAATACCATTTCTCCAACTGACACAGTAAAGCCAGGCAAATTAACAGTACGCCATAAACCGAAAACAGCCTTAGGTAACGTAGCGATGTGTATAATATTATGTACTACGATAGCTGGACTGGACAACCACATTTTTTGTTCAGGAGGTACAGGGCAGACAGATTCCACACCGTTCAATGGCTCCCGTATGATTCCACTCGCAAATGACGTCACAGCTGTATTCGGTGTTCCAGCTCGAACGCTCACTGTCGGCAACCTCGCAGTCCGGCCATCAACAAATCCACGACGAGCGTAATCATTAACTAAAAGCTCACACATTGCCTTTGCTGTACCGTAAGAAGTCGGTGGCATCACTGCAGTCAAATCATCTATTACCGGCGGCAGATCACCACCGAATATGCCCACAGAACTCGCAAATACAAATTTTGTTGCAGGTGATTTGTGTCTTATTGCTTCTAGAAGGTAGCGAGTTGCATCCAGATTGCAATTCATACCAAGGTCGAAATTTGCTTCAGATAGACCGCTAACTACTGCAGCTAAATGAAAGACGATGTCACAACCATTGCGGATGAGTTGATTAGCAGCAGTAGCATTTGTTAGATCAACAGCTAGGTTTGTCACTCGAGAATCTTCTCTAGTTATTGGAGTTTGCACATCAGTAAGGATTAATTCTGTCACTTTTATAGGTGAATCTTTTTTCAAAAGTGCGTCTGCTAATCGTGATCCGAGAAAGCCTGCAGCACCGGTAACTATAACCTTCATGATTATGTTTTAAGTATGCTGACGACTGACTTCGACTTTGAATAAAAGTGTACTGCATGTGGCAAACAGTTATATCAGTGTACAAATATTTACTGATGTTTTAATTTTGATAACAAATCGAGCGTATGATTTGATCTTTGCCATTTATGTTAAGAGTAGATAAAGATAGAACAAATTACGTATTGGTAAATAATACTTTATGTAAATAATTTTGTTATGTATCAGGTAGTTGTATAGCCAGTACTAGGTCTTTTATCTATGTAATGTTTACTGAATTTATATTATCTTATTCAAAACGAGGTTATTATGGAATAGTTTAAAGAGTTCGACATTTTTACTTAATTTTTCTTTCATAGTTTTTGTCTTAAATATACTTCGACCTCAATTAGTGTGATGGATTGTAAGCAATCGAGAAACGGTATGGTTTTTAGATAGAGATAGATAGAAAGAAAGAGAGAAAGTTTTTCGAACGAATGCAGCAACAGTAAATCAATATTTTCTAAATTATAAAATTTATTAGCATCTTACTGTTAATTGAATAAAAATCAAGGTAACGCTTAATACCATCAATGGAAATAATAAAGTATCAAAGAGGTACAAGTCGTTTAACAAAGAAAGACATGGTAAATAAGTATTGAAAATATATGACCTTTTTTTTTTTTTTTTTTTTTATATATTATAGCCTACCAAAGTGACTCTCCTCCGCCTGATGGTAAGCAGTCAGTGGAATCCAGAAGTGGCGGCCACTGTACCAAAAGCCATCGTCTTAACTGCTGGTATGGTGGCCTCCACTATGGCGGCTGGGAATGGGGATAGGGGAACGGAATGAGGGAGGTGAGGAAAGAGGAAGGGGGAAATTGGGCCTCCGGCGCTCTCACTCACCGAACGAAACGCAGTAGTACGGATACTACTACTCTTAAGTCGATCTTCTATGAGAGGATAGTACTTCCCCGGACGATTCGGCCCATTCATGCTGAAATCAGCGTGGATCTACTACCGTAACGACGTTCTACTTGCACAGTGGTTAATATTAAGACTCTCTGTGGACTCGATATTTTCAATTATAAATTGTTAATATTTCAAAACAGTATGTTTGTGATTATTTTTGATAAATAGGTGGTTTTTATTGCGGCAGTAGTAGACAAAAATCACGTTTCACACAAAGTCTATTATGCTGTAGATATATGGTATAAAAAGCGGTGGTTCAAATATAATATCCTAAATGAAACAAAGCTCTAAAAATCTACAGTAAACAAATAAATCTAATACATAAAATTCTCTTGTCACGGTGTACTAATAAGTAATAACGTACGTTATTGAACTCCTCCGAAACGGCTCTACCGATTTTCCTGAAATTTTGTATGCATATTGGCTAGGGTTGAGAATCGGACAACATCTATTTTTCATCCCCTTAAATGTTAAGTGTGCTCTGAAAAGGGATGAAAACGATTGTATGCAACTTCTTCATAGTTTTGAAATTTTGTTTTGGAATACTTCTATTAAAATAAAAAATCCTCTAATTTTTTTTTAATTGGGTTGGATTTAGAGGGATAAAATATTATATGGAAAGATCTTTGCTTTTGAAGTTAGCGACTTGAAAATTGAAGAGAGGGGAAAGGAAGGGGGGCGAGAGAGAAGTGAGGGGGAAGGAAGGGGAAGGGAGGGGGAGGAAGGGGGCAGCGAGAGGGAAATGAGGGGGAAGTGAGGGGGAAGTGAAGGGGAAGTGAGGGGGAAGCGAGGTGGGAATGAGAGAGAAGCCAGGGAAGGGAGAGTGAAATGACGAGAAAAGGAGAAGGGAGAGAGGGGGAGACGGAAGGAGGGGAGAAGCGGAATGGGAGGAGTGGGGAAGAAGGGGGATGGGAGAAGTGGGGAAGAAGGGGGATGGGAGGAGTGGGGAAGAAGGGAGAGGGGAATAGGGGAAAGTAGTGAAAAGTTTACGGGGGATATCTGTAGGTAGGTGAAAGAGGGTTTGTAGAATGGGAGATTAGAAATATCTATTTATATAAAAATAAATCCCTATTTCCCTTGGTCACGGCATCACGCGTGAACGACTGGACCGATTCCGTTAATTCTTTTTATGTTGTGTTTGTTATTCTCAGGAGAAGGTTTTGCGAAAAATTCGATAATAGCGGACCCGACAGGACCACGTCTGTCGGGTCCGCTAGTTAAAACATAAATACAAATTATATGTTTCAAAATTGGTTTTTTTTATACAACTGGTATCGAACAAGCAATCCTCCTGATGGTAAGTGGTAACCATAACCTATGAACATGGCTGTTGCCGACCATACAGGGAAGGAGGTAAGAAAAGGAAAGGGAAAAGGAAGAATATCGAGGGGGTAATGATGCTGCCGACGCTCTGATGTTTTGATTTGGATAATAGCCTAGTTTGGGACCAAAGGGAAACTATATTGTAAGTAATTATTTCAGTGGATGCTGTTTGTACGAATAAAAAGAATTTTTTAATCCGTCACTTAAGACCGATTTACGTTGAATAAATTATAGCAGTAATGTCTGTTTTACGAGTAGTAATTAATTGAATGATACAGGTGAGTTCCGTAAGTTTTAGTTTAATTAAGCTCAGTTGAATAAATTATCGTTTAAGTTTTGGAAAGTCGCGAGGTACCGGCTGTCCCTCGTATTTGTTAAGCTCACGACTTCTAATGTACTTATGCTTTCAATTCCCTAAGAAATAAGTAAAAATAGATAGATAGATAGAATATTCTTTATTGTACACCAAGTAAAGTTTACATAATATTAGACAATGCAATACACAGATGATAGTGGTACAATTATGGGTATCGCTAAAAGTGATCTCTTCCAGACAACCTTTGGATGGACTTCGATCATGAAAATCGGTAGATTGTGGTGTATAACATAATATATAGTAAATACATACATAAATAAATATGAATAAAGTCTATGAAACATTCATTATAACGTCAAATAATGTTTCTTGACCATATTTTTGAAGATATTTAATGATTGAGCTTGTCTTACTTCCAGTAAAATTAGTGCTCTCTTTAAACCTCGTGAGAAGAAGACCTTTCCTGTCAAAGATCACATAATAGGTACGTGAGAGAAATGATAGCTAAAGACCGAGATCGTATTCAGGTAATATGAATAACCTACGACGTGACGACGGTATCATGTCAAACAAATTTATAAAGCCTTTATAACAACAACAACAAAACAGTAATGAAACTCACAGAAGTACTTGTCAACGAACATTAATATGCGAAAAAATGTTCGAGCAATATTTAGTACACATGTGAGTTGACATGAACTCTGCTTATCCCCTTCACTCCGCTCATCAATCATACAATACAGATGCGTGAGTCAGCGTGGGCTTATTTGTGTTCCTCGCTTGTATTGTTAACAAGGGTGCTACGATATGAAATAGGATGGGAGCTGATGAAATATATTGTTCATATATTTTTTACAAAAAATAAAAATAATACGCCAAGGAATTTTTGAGGATGGTTTGCATTTAAATCATGATCACATCATTGAAACCATTGTTTGTGTGTCTATTTTGTAATGAAAGACTGTCTATTTCATGGCCACTCCGTACAAGGGCAGACAAGCGTAGAGCCATGAAAAGAATTAGTAGAACATTTCGTTTTATTTATTGCCGTGTGTGTGATTACATAAATATAATATTACTTACGTGGGTGTCATAGAAGGCAACTAGGATATTATCACGCAGCATTATCTTTACTGCAGCCACTTATGCACTTGCCAAACGTGGTGGCTATAGCACAAACTCTTCTCTTTGACAGAGGCTTGTGTCCTGCAGTAGACATGTTCAAGCAGATGTAGGTACTAGAGAAGAGAGAAGAACAATGTTAACACTCGCTTTTAATGACTACGTTATAGTTAGTTTAGTGTTTTATTTAAATTTAGTTCAATGCTGTCAGGTTTTATAATATTGACGAGCTGTCCGAGTCGCGTCTTTGCTTACTACTCTGTTCCCGTCGCCCGTGATGTTACATAGCCTATAACCTTCCTCGAGAACTGGGCTATCACATGCAAAAATAATTATTGAAATCCGTAGTTCCAGAGATCAGAGCGTTCAAACAAACAAACTCTTCCGCTTTATATAATAGTATAGATTAATTAAAATATTTGTTTCTTATACGCGTATAATCAACGTTTCATTCGCCAATATTATAAAAAATTTTTTGCTAAGTATCTTAACCAATATATTTTATTTATTTTATATATAATTTGTAAGCTTTTTATAAAATAAAAAATAAATAAATAATGTTTTCAATAAACAGATCTCCTTGCCTACTTGATTGTTAGGTATGCGAAACTCATTTCGTATATTGGCGAGATGATGTAATTTGTTTTACAGCTTCCGCATCAATTGCTTTGTGAATTAAATGGATTGCGTATCGATTACGTACAATGAGTAATCGACAAGTACCTACACATGTTTGTGTAATTAGATTTTTAGGGTCAAGTTCCTACCAATATAACATGGAGGAAATACTAATGACCCAACAAGCAATATATATCATTAAAAAACAAAAAGGCCGCCTGCCTAAAACAAATGAAATTTTATATACCCTATGTCACTCCCACAATCAATACGAATCTAATGACACCTCATACGTTAAAATCCATCAAGCCATTTAGGCTGTAGAGCGTGCCAAAGAAATAGAGATACATACCCACATACATACGCACAAACGCTCGAAAAGCATTACCCACCTTGACTATGGCAGTCAGGCAAAAACGTAAAGATCAGCATCACGTCATTTTTCTGAAGGAGTAGTCAGAGGTTCATAACACCTACGTTTCTTCAGCCATTTTAGGCTCCATGTTAAACGAGAATATTGATATTTATCAAATGCTGGACTGCGGGCTAATTAATACTAAAAATTTAATATCAGCTAACATGACACCCAAACTGACCACGAACTCTGTACAGCTACAGTTTATCGCTGAACCAACGAGACATTAAATAGTCTTTAAGCATAATATGTAAAAATATCGCTCATGCTAACATACAAAGTTGATGTAACGTATCTGTATGAAGAATGGCTACCGTATGCAGTGCTCATAATTTATATTCTTATAACAATAAATACTACAAACCTGACTACTTTATTTCATAAAGCTTAGATTTATATACCCAGTACATCTAACAAGAGGGTTTTGAGATAAAGGTTAATTTCCCGTGTCAAGTTCTGCTATTTAGAGCACTTCTTTCTATAGAGCCTCTCTGCTAGAAAACTAGTGATCTGTCTAGACCTTGCAGGAGTGTACAATGTATATAAAACGTAAATAAGCCTTCAGTAAAGACTCTAACATCAACAAAACATCGACTTATCACCACCATCATATCAGCCAAAAGACGTCCACTGCTGGACATAGGCCTCCCCCAATTTTTGGCCGGTCGTTCGCCGCCCTTATCCATCGGTTGCCCGCCACCGTTAGAAGGTCATCGGTTCACCTTGTGAGGGGTCTGCTGACTCTGCGTCTTCCGGTTACTAGTAATGTTACGTACTTACATTATGGAACCTGGAACTCGTTACTAGCGTATGTGTTTTCTTTCAATTGTGATCCTAGATCTTTCAAGCTGGGAGTGAAAAAGCATTTCATAAAGTAAAAGTCACTAGGTAAAGGCAAGAACCATTCATCTATACTATAATACTATTACATAACACGGAAGAGTTTGTGAGTTTGTTTGTTTGAACGCGCTAATCTCTGTAACTACCGGTCGAGTTTAAATAATTCTTTAAAAAAACACGAAAAATGTAACTTACGCGCTGGTGAAACTGGTCCGCGAAAAGCTGGTATCTAAAAGAAAGGAGTTGGACTTTCTCATGGTAATACTTTGTGATACATAATAATCTCAGAAATGGCTATAACAGTAGTTAAAATACCCAAGAGAAAAAGTTAAGTTCTCTACATGCTTTCGTAATTAGTAAATGTATTTACGAACTTTGTTCTCCTAAACGAAATTTTCACGTTAGGTATCTTTGTTGAGCCCCCTAAGCCCTTCTAAGAGGGTCTTTAGCAAATAAGCAAAGTGTAAAATTAGGTAATTAAAATAAATGTCTTATATAATTTGGTAGACGATTAATGTTTGCGGCTGACGAGATAGAAAAAGGTTATTGACCTTGAATAATATCACATGGTTTATATACGGCTTCACCCGCCCGTAAAACATGTTTTGTTGTATCCCTCGTGAACCAGACCGATTTTCGGGATAAAAAGTACACAGTCAAAGTACCAAATCTATTTACATACCAATTTTCATCGAAATTGGTTCAGCTGTTTGGGCGCTGAGTGGTAACAAACACACACACACACACACACACACACACACACACACACACACACACACACACACACACACACACACACACACTCACACACTAATATTACACTTATAATATTAATAGGATGTTTTTACTTTTTATCGATGCCCATAACTTGTTATTTAATTATATTAATAATAATCTAATAGTAAAATTCCTGGTCTTTTCAAATAAGAAGCAACAGAAAAAATGCTTTCATGTATGTTTTTTCTTATATCTATTTTATGGTAGTGTGTGGTGTACATGGATTTTTTTATGAACTTTAAGCCAAGAGCGCACACGAATATACAATAAATACCTTACTACTAATATGGAAACAAAGAATCGTTATGTTCGCTTGGCGCTGTGCCAAAGCTACGTCAGGTGGACGCAGCCAGCCTGTATACACAAAAATTTTAAAAAACATCCGTGTATTATTATACACTAAAATATATAGCATACACTAAAATGGAAAAAAGAACAGTCTCTCAATTTATCATTCTGCTAAATTGAAGAAAGTTCGTTAAACTAGGAGTAATTTATTTTTTATTATTACTCGTATGGTCACTTGAACAAGAAATATATATTTTTAAAAACAAGCACGTCTGCCTAAAATAAAGTGAAAAAAAGAAACTACTTTTTTTTTCTCGTGCTGACGCTACATTAAGTTATTATGTACACCATGTCACTCCCACAATCAATACGATTCTAATGATACTTCATACGATAAAATACATCAAGCCATTTAGGATTTATAGCGTGCCAGAAAAATAGACATACTTACTCACATTCATACATATACATACATATATATACATACATACATTAAGAAAACATTATCCTCTTTGACTTCGGCAGTCGGGCAAAAAGAACATGTCATAGCGCTCGTGAAACATCCCAGCAGGTATTCGTTCTGGATTTTACACGAACAAGTAGGTAAGTGGGCGAAAATGAACATTCATTTCCAGAGGTTTAATCGTGCTAGAGAACAATGCAGGCAACATAGAATACTGCTACAGAATCGCACAATTTGGAAGGTACAATGTAATGTGAGGGCTAGCTAATAAGCATATCCAATGTTATAATTAATAGAGCAATGCCCACTAAATGCTCATCATCAAACAAAAGAGAATTATTAATTTGGTAGGCAAATATAAAAATACAATAAAAAAAAACTTACATTAAGCCCTAGAAGCGACGCGTTAACAAGATAGTTAAACGAAATACAAACTCGACATTCCGAGAATTTAATAACAGACTTAATTAAAAAGACAAACAGCCAGTTGCAGGAAAGGGCATTAATTACTAATGACATCATTAAAGTGTTAATGTTCCTTTAAACTGTTGCAAGATCAGACATTAACGAAAGATAGTTAATGATCCATTAACTTTAATTGACAATCTGTGAAAACATCCCCTTGCAAGGAATATCTGTTGCACGAAACGTCATTAGGGTCTAATGCGGCATTAGATTTGACATTTGGTTCTTTAAATTTTAATTGGTCGCCGGTGTGGCATTAGTGGTACACATTAAGTATTTTTTTGAGGTTTATTTGTTAACTAACTTGTGTTTATTTGTTATTTAACTAACTAACTGTTACTAGGGAATAAAGAACCGGTGCTCTTCTTGCGTCCCGGGATATTCGGGATTAGTTGTTGAAGGAACTTGTACTTTCGGGACTTTTGGGTATTTTTTCACCCACTGCTGGTATGATTATTTTAATAGGTCTTTCTAAAGACAAAATCAACGTACAACTTTATAAAATATTCTTCGCGGGCGAATGCTCAGTTGAATCGCGCGCACGTATTTTGATTTTTTATTACTTAAAGACATTAATGGTTTGCCGGTAGATACTATTATTTTAATGAGGAAAGTATGTTTGTATGTGAATGTTGGTTTCTAAATAGTCAAACATCTGTGGTTTATCTGCGTAAACGCGGGACTTCTAATATCTCCAAAGAAAGTAGGTAATACAATATCACGCCATCGTAGAAGTCAGCTCACAGGTCCACCCCTAAACAGGCAACCGTCCATTTTCGGGACGATTGTCATCACAGAACAAGTACTAAAGCACGACACACATTTAAACAAATGAGGGTGTATGTGTTAAATATATACTTATCTTACTCGAACCTATTTTAATCTGTTCGGGACAGAATGAGCTAGCAAATAAGCCAAAAAAATTGTTTATCAAAAATTTAATCTAAACAAGTTGACTTATGCTTGACAGCTATAGATGAGTTTCGTTTCGTTGCTTATCTACATATTTACATTTCGGTTAAATACTAGATGAATTACAACATTTTTTAATATGTGTACCTATACAAAATATTACACACAATAAAAAAATAATTAATTTTATGAGTTTCATTATAGAATATTTAGTTATAATATTAGTATATTTTTAAAATATTTAAGAAATATTAAACGAAACTTGCAAATACGAAACGCACTCGATCATTCAGTCACTTCTCATTCATTGTTCATTTAAAGACGTCATTACTTAATTAATGATACTAGCACATTTATTGGATGTTCTTGCAACGGATTAAATTTAATGATGTCATCAGTTTTAATGTTCGATTAACTAATTCGTCATTAAATATGATATTCTTGCAACTGGGTGTCTGTCTCTTGTATTATTTAAGGTTATAAAATAAACATAATGTCTAAAAAGCCGTCATATTTTTGATAAATGTAACATTACAACAAATTACTTTTTACTCAAGATTTATTTGAATATAAACTTTTGTGCTCGCGGCGTTAGAGTGCGTACGTATAATGTAGAAATATTTAAAAAACAGGATCTAAAATACTCAGGCCACGGAATGGTGAACCTATATTTTGCAAACCACACTAATAATATGCGAAAGTAACTCTGCCTGTGTGTCTGTCTGTCTGTTACGCTTTCACGTTACCACTTAACCGATTTTAATAAAATTTTGTATAGAGATAGGTTAGACCTCAGTGAACAATATATTATAAGTTATATTTTATCGACAAAAAAAATGGCTTGAAGGAGTTGAATTAGGGGATGAAAGCTTGTATGAAAAATCGTCAATGTAAACAGAGATGGGATCGTAAAAATAGTATTTAAAATACCCTATTAAATAATAAAATATTTATATCAATAAATACACTGTCAGCAATAGAGATAAGGTAGTCTTGTTAAAACTTCGGGTATCAGTAAACGTTAGTGACATGAAGTTAACACCGAACTTTGTACAGGTGACAACGATACTGTTATTGTTCGTGAATTACTTTGTCTTACACGCAATCTTGGTTTGAATAGATTTAGTTAAACTGCTTGTAAGTTTTGTAATAATTGGAGTTGTAACAGTGCTTCTTAGAATAACTTATCTATACTATTATATAAGGCGGAAGAGTTTGTTAATATTTGGAACTACCAGTCGAATCTGAAAAAATATTTTTGCGTATGATAGCTCAGTTATTGAGGATGGTTATAGATAGGCTATGTAACACCACGCTACTGGCGATGGGAGCATAGCAGTAAGCAAAGACGCGGGTGAAACTGCGCCGCAAAAATTAGTATTATATATTCATCAAGACACGCATTAAGAAATTGTCACTGAACTGGCAAACACATACATCAATCATCATTATCTTAGTTGAAATACATCCATCGCTGAACACAATCTTGTTCCATCAATATGTATGTATTTACAAAAAAAAAAAAGTATATAAGTAGTATATCAGTTGTTTAGTACCCATAACACAAGCAAATATAATTGCTTAATTTGGGGCTAGATGGCGCTGTGTGAATGTGGTAGAATATTATTATTATATTATTATTATCAATTTAACATCGAGGCCTATTGGAAGCGTCCAGCATCTCTTTCGTCTGCTCTTAAAACCACTATCTTGCCTATTTTCTTTATCTTTATATCTTAGTGCTTTATATATGTAACTAACTTTAGTCTTTGCTTACTGCTCTGCTCCCGTCATCAGTCAGAAGCGTGTTGTTACATAGCCTTATATTATAACCTTCATCGAGAATTGGGCTATAATACGCAAAAATATTTTTTCTAATCCGACTGGTAGTTCCAAATATTAGAGCGTTCAAACAAACAAACAAATTCTTTCGCTTTATGTATATTGTAGATAAATGAAATAATGGTATATGTATGTATAGTTAAACATGTTAATGAATTTACTGAACTGCACATTACTGCGCATTAGTTGCTTACTAAGTGAACAACATTCATATTTATTGGCTTCATATTAGTAGGTGTTGATTTGCATTTGTTAGGGTTGGCCTAACACACCTTTTAAACGCAATTAATTCTATAAATTAGTTTAGTTTTAACAGTTCGTACCAGCTGCTTTATTTAAATTGTCAATGACGACTCTTTCTGGAATCAGGAGGAAAGTTTACATATAATCCTTTTGATACTTATCCAAAACAAAGACCTCGTAAGTTTACGATTTTAATATAATAATTGATGGTTTTTAAATATAATTAATTGTTATTGCACATAAATTATCGCTACGAATACAAGGTATAAGCTACGAATGGAGTATAATGCAACAGATCTACGTGCTCTTGAAGGGTTGAAGTTGAAGTAGGCGCAAAACATGTGAGAAAATAGTCATACGTGTCCTCAAAGTTTTCTTAGATATTAATAACATACGGTGAAAGAAACCGTCGCAAGAAAACATGAGGATATAGGCTAAGTTTGGATATTAAAATGATACAAAAAATTTCAAAGTATTTTGTCTCTTTCATCTTTTCATAAGCAAGAGAGTTGTAGAGATTAACCATGAAATACAAATAAAGTTAAGACATATTATTCTAATCAAATATATTTTTTTAGTATTTGTTTGCAAAACAAAATGGCATCTGATGCCGGTATTTGAAATATGTCATCGGTAATCGAGATTTACTGCTAGACTTAAGAAGACTGGACATATTGGAATAGCCAATGAGACGAGTTAATAAAAGTCACTACGCTTGCGCTTAGCTCACTATAGAAAAAAAAAGATATCTCTATTTCTTATTAATTAGCCACACCTACGGGAAGAGATGGAGCATTTTCAGAATATTCTAGACTGGAAAACCTTACGGTAGATTAATAAACTACAACATTTTTTTTTTTTATTTCTCACTGGAGTAGAATTATACTATACAATGAAACTAATAGTCCTAAGCCGCTTCGCTTTGGTATCCAAAAGTCAACACGTAAATGATGTGAAATGTTTTCACTTTAGTTGCGAGCTTTAATTAATGTGCGGTGTGTGACAAACTGTGTGTGAAATAGGATTTTAAATTCGCTATTTTGTTGTTGTCATCATTGGATTTTGCTTGTTTTACGCAGCACTGTTGTTTTTGATGTATGACATCAAAAACAACAGTGCTGCGTTTGTTTGTTTTGTAATATTTTATCTGTCTTTATATATAAAACTAGGCGTCCGTCCTCACTTCGCTTCGGTATCAAAAGTTTCATTCGCTCTCACAACAAACACCTACGGAAAATATCATAGCGATAGTGACGTATTGCATCATTCAGATTTACAAGGGCGCTTAAATAATTGAAATTTTGAAAATATGAAGAAATAGCTTATGATACCCGTCCTATTTGTAGCTATCTAAAGGTGAAAGAGTTTTTTAAATCGGTCACTTAGATCTTGACTTAAATAAATCGGAACATACAAATAAACATACAAAAAATCTTTTCTCTTTTAATTATTAATTTAGATTTATTTCAGTTACAATTATTATAAATAACAAGATTTAGACAACGGTGATAGACACAAGATGTCTTAGACACTTGAACACCAAACGAAGACAAAAATGAGAATAATATTTAGGGAATACTGCATAAATCACGACCAAATTAATTTGTCATTCCATTTGAAGGGCAGTGTTGTAATTTGTTACTTAAATAACCATTAATGTCGCTTTTTTTAAGAGGTATTTATTCAGCAAAATCTGGTACATTTACTATCGTCCTGAGGCCTGATATAATGCCACTAAATACTTCTATCTTTGATCGCATAATGTGCGGTTCAGAATGTAGCACTCCCTCACCTTTGCTTGTAAGTATGATGAATTGATGACGTTTAAAGGACGGCCATCCATAGTATCTAACTAGCACATAACGTATATCTTTATGTGCTAGTTAGATACTAAGAACTAGAACTAGAACTGTACTTGTCTGTAAAAGGTTGCCCTGCTATTATGTCCTTTATAACGTTTATAACCTATACTATTATATTAATAATAATAATATAATATAATAATATTCTACCACATTCACACAGCGCCATCTAGCCCCAAATTAAGCAATTATATTTGCTTGTGTTATGGGTACTAAACAACTGATAAACTACTTATATACATTTTTTTTTGTAAATACATACATATTAAAGATAAATTACACCCAGACACAGAACAAACAATCATGCTCATCACACAAAGGTTTGTCCTGGGTGGGAATCGAACCCACGACCTCCGGCTTAGCAGTCAGGGTCACTAACCACTAGACCAACAGGCCAGTCAAATATTGAAGCAAAAGAGTTTGCTTGTTTGTTTGTTTGAACGAGTTATTCTCTGGAACTACCAGTCGGATTTATCGTATGATCGCCCAGTTCTTAAGAAAGGTTATCGGCTATGTAACATCACGCTACTGGCGACGGAAGCAGAACAGTAACCAAAAACGCGTGTGAACTGCGTTGCGGGAAGCTAATATAAAAAATAAATGCATTAAACGAATGAATAAAGTCCAAATAAATAAAATAAAATATTTTTATTTTCGTTTTATAAAGATTTGTACAAAAACTTAATCCTAGTACTTACAGCAAAATAAAATCTTAGGCAATACTATTATTGCATGTGTTTCGATACCTAAATCCTAACATTGAGTTTGATCCGTTCAATAAACATTTATGTGTGAACCCAAGTGCCTTGATTATCCTTTTGGTATAAGTTTGCTAGTTCAGAACATAGTTCTACCCTTATCAAGGAACCTCTTGTAAGAATATAAGCCGATATTTTCCAGACCTTCATAAACGTTTGATTTTATTAAGATTGTTTTCTACCAACGATAACACTACTACTACTGCTTCAATACTACCGCTGTAGTTAGAAACTAAATTAAAGTTTAATAAAATTTCGAAATCTCTCATGAACGCGGAACGACTGTTTACTACGTCGGTGGCAGCCCTGGATTGTATTGAAATACACAGTGAAATATGAAATATATGTGCGCGTAGACACGTAGATTTGTAGAACTAAATAGTCGTACTACAAATCTCTAATAATTACATCCTTTGAGTCTACGTTTATAGGTAAATTTATACATATTTCGTCAACAAGTCGTGATGGCCCAGTGGTGAAGGCACCCGCTTCGTAAACACGAGATCGGGGGCTCTAATAAGGGCATGTATCAATGTGATTTTTCAAATCATATATACTTTCTAAGTTTATGTGGACATTCCTGACTGACGGTGAAGCAAAACATCTTGAGGAAACCTAGATTTCTGAGGAAGTCTCTGAAATCTTTAAACCGCCTTGAGCAAGTGTGACGATCAATGCTCATACCCTTTCAGTATGAGAAGAGGCCTTTTCCTGCAGTGGGATAGTAACAGGCCGATATGATGATACATAATTTAAAAAAAAGAGTGTGTGTAGTCATGTACGCACGTAAGAAGTTATACTTCTTTGGCGTAAAAATCCAAAAATACCAAATAATAATACAACGCATATAATATATACATAAATATACATAAATAGCATGCAACAATAATGAAAAGTCATAAAATATAATTAAAATAAAAGAAAACAAAAAAAATATTTATTAGATAATAATGTAATCATTTATAATTTGCATAGTAAATAAATTATACATACCGACAATAAAATATCTATCATCGTCATAAATATAATTGAATTGATATAAACGCCAATATATTTTTTATTTATTCACACTGTTATTTTTACTGATACGACACACAAAGGTTCGCAACTAACTTCAGGGTGTAAAAGGTTCGCAACTAACTTCAGGGTGTTGCTTTTTTCTGTCGGTGTGAGAAAAGAAGTATCACTTCAAAAAATGTTTTTACATAGCTCACAGAAGTCGTTGTCGTTGGGGCAAACAAGTTCTAGAGTAGCTACCACCGGTGAAGCTTGGGCAGAAGGCAGCGGTAGAGTTCTGTCAACCAAAATGATTCTAATCGTTACAATCGGTAAAGGCATAATATAAAAGTTGTTTTGTTGTTGTATGTAAGAATACACAATCAAAGTACCAGCCCAGAGATCAGTTTAAGTATTATCTAATAATGTAGATAACAAACGATGTCACAGATTATACATATCCATCAGATTTTAGCTCTTAATAAACTGTCAAAGATTTTATTTTCATCCAGTGTTCGGTGTCTAAACAATATCTCGACCAGCTTTCAACCAAACAACATAATCGTATATACTAATTAGGTTGAGCCGGCTGACGCAGTGTGCTAGTTAAATACATTGTGCTTATGCTAATTATTATTATTATTATTATTAAATTAAGCAAGCAATTCTGAACTAAACATTTTGAACAGTATTATTGTTCTAGATTGCTAACAGATCTGGAGGCCATCATAATATGGTTATAGCGGTTTCGGACGATGATTTTGGAATGGAGACCACCATTTCTGGGTTTCACTCACTGCTTACCATCAGACCGAGTGGAGTCACTTTCGTAGGATAATATAAAAAAAAGGATGGCTTAGAGTATAATAAACCTCTTTTATTTTATTTATTTATTTATACTTTATTGTACACCAGATTTACAAGATATTCTTACAAATAAGAAAATGTATTACTGATATAGGTATACCAACCTTTACCTCTTTTGTTTTTAATAAAGAGTTAGTGGCCTCTATTAGTTAGTTAGCAGTGAATTTCGTTTGACTGCCCTCAATATCAGGCCAATGTGACTTTTTCATTTTATTTGACAACTTCATGGTAACCTGAAATTGGCACAAAGTCCAACTAGTGCCACACTGAAAAAAAAAAAAAATAATAACTTCATGGTAAAAGAATATCGTCAAAAACCTGTACCAGATACAGTTTTCGACGGTATTTGTTCTACTCAATTTTAACATTTACTTTTACAGGTTCTATTTTGTACGAAAACGTATCACCAAAAGTAGTCTTTATTTTATGTTGAGTTACATTCACTTGTATGCAGTATTATATTAATTAATCAAATATTTACGTTTCCGAACTCAAATGAAGTCACTTGATAAGTATGAAAAATATTAAGTAATGTCAAATTTTTATGCATCAGAGAAACATCATAAAAGAGTATAATAATATCAACCTTTTTGCTTCAAAATCTAATAAAAACTTAATACATAACTTTGACATCAGCTATACCTAACTAAGTTTATCACTATTCGTGTCAGCTAGTTCGCGATAAACTTTAGTCAGTCTTGGGAATAACGAGTTTGCTATTTCGTATTAAGTACTCGTCACTATTGCTTTAAATTTTTAACAGCGCTTTTAGTTGACGTTCCACGAAATTTAAAGTTATATAGGTAAAGAAGACTGAGTGAGTGCAGCATCGAAGATAGAATAGTAAGAATACAGGATAAAATAGTAATAAAAATGAATAAGAGTTTGGTGGACCAGCTTCTTGTTCGTGTTGGTCAGTAACGTTTTTATTAAATCCGGCCGCTCTTGAATGTGCCATCATATATATAATTTAAGTTCGTTTACTTGTTTCTTTTGAAGTAAATTTGTGTATCTCAACACTGACTGGTAAAAGGCTACTAGAGTGATCAATTCTTTTCTTTCAATAACCATCACTATCAATATGTAATAAAAAGCAAGCAAAATAGATTTAAAAAAGCTTGTGTACTGACAAAAGGTTTGAAATAGCAAACTCCTGGTTTGAAAAGCAACGGTTCGAATTTTGCACTCGGGAAACTCAATAGAGTTTCCCGAGTGCAAAATTCGAACCGTTGCTTGCTTTTAGTTTTTAAACGACTTCAAAAAAGGAGAAAGTTTCTCTATTCGACTGTATAATTTTGTTTTGTTTTTTTATAAAACGCGCTGACAAAACGTGTTGAGACTGAGGTTGAGACATTAAGCGATCTTCGTTACCATGGTGACCAGTATTGTAACCTTTCAACCGTTCTTCGCCATCATTATTATTCATTCGTCATTGTTATACATTTACACTGTTGTATCTTTAGTGGACACACTGGTGCAATAAATAGCCCAAAACTAGACAAAAAATTGCGTTTATTTCTTAGCTAACGACGTTATGTACAGTTATTCGTGGTGAGCGAGTGAATGAGTGAGTGAATACAATATCAAAAACGACACCGCTCACCGACCCGAACGAGATCGCAGTACCCACCACTTGCCCCGTTTAGGTTCTTAGCCTAAACATACACAGATAAGGTATTGTGATGCCTATCAGGAAAATTCGATCTAAACGTTTCCTTGAGTTTTTGTTGTTTACCTTGAGCTCTCAGCTAATTAGAGCTTTGGTCTTTTCCAAAATGAGTTTTGTCAGCGAAATTTGTGTTTGAGTTTAAGTATCACTAAAATTAGGTTTAAGGATCACATTAGCATCAAACTCAAACTCAAACTTTAAGCATTTATTTCATTTTGATCATTAAATATGAAGCTTATGAAAATTCAAAATTACATGAAGTCAGCTAATTAACCTACAGCCAGTTCGCTGACTAGGTAGAGCTGTGAGAAGAACTAAAACTAAAAATAAACTGGCAAGAAACTCACGCCACTCTTTTCAATCGCCAGATAATTACAGTTTTTTGTATGAGTTAACAATTTTAACACATGAACGCAACCAAAGAACCATACAAAGTAATTATTACAAATCATCCAATTAATTTAATAACCAAGATTAAAAAAAAGAAAAGAGAGGATTTCCATTATTTAGTTTCATCTAGCATAGTAATTTGACTACGTATTTTAATTAAAAAAGTAAATGCATCTCCCGGTCATATTGAACGACAAAGTAATACTGGATTAAGGCCGGTATTACACTATCATATTTAAATCATATATATATGATTTCATATCAATTCTATGATCATAGTTATATGATGATGTTCTTCATTCTTACATATTTCACTTATTGATCATATAAACGTCTTATACCATAGCCGTGTTTTCCGTTGCTATGGGTGCTACGATAACGCTAGTGTCACAGGCTATTTGGGATCCTTTTTGACAGCTTAGCGTACAAGTAAAATCATAGCGACAAACTAGCACATTCTATTTACAGTCTTGTCCAAATCCATTTCCGGACAATGTAAACAAACAGTCTTTTCAATATTTTTCTATCAAAAACTCCATAACCGATGACACATGAATTTATACACATTCTATAAACTATAAACTTCATTTTGCAACTATTTTTACTAATAATTAATAATCAAATCTAGATTATTTAATAAAACTACGAATTACTTTTTGCGGTCGAATAAAGACGTCAAACTGATTAACAGTTTTATTTTTCTGTACTCTCTATTGTCTTTGAAAACCAATGTTGTAATTTATTAGAAGAAATAAGTTTAACGAATACCTACTTATCATAGGTACATAATATTTTGTAATGCATCATTTATTTTGGGTTTGCCCTCTCAGGTCTGTTCATTTGTTCTATTGTAATATAGTACCTATAATAAAATCGTAACATACATACAAATTCCATTTAGTCCATATTTCACAAATTTTCATCAGGCGGGAAAATATTTAAAAGTATCTCTGTCAGTATTCCATTTTAGTCCGTGGTCAAATAGTTGCATTTAGAGGTCAACGCTTAATTTATTTATTAGATTAGGTACTAATAAATTGTTTGTCTTATTATCTTAATGTTTTTAAATCAACGGTTACAATAAAATACAATAACATATTTAACATAAATACAAATATTTGGAGTGATAAATTAAATAGAATTAATCTATTACGCAAATAGAGTATTCGTAAACGTAATATTATTTAAAAATGTAAGAAAAAGGACGAAAAATTATTATTTAACAATGTATTGATGTCATTAATTTTATTTTTATTATCCTTGTCCCCATCACTAGTAAATTCATGAAACCATAGACAATGGCAATATAGCGGATTGTTTACATTGTACGAAATTGGAGTTGGAATGGACTATACATAAAGACTGTGCTAGTGTGTTGAATATAATCCTTCTTGTACGCTAGCTGTCAAAAAAGATCCCCTAACTAATCTAATACTACTAATCATAGACACTATGAATCACATGTAGTAATTATACCTACATATGTTTTTCATTTAAAAATGACTCACGCATCTATGATCATATTAAGATTTAAATGTATGCCATGCCAAGATTGACCAGTCATCTTAAGTAGCACCCGTTCACGAGCAGGACGCACAGAAGAGCCGCCATCATCATCAGAGTTTAAATAGGCATATTTTGTGTATCTAAATTTAACTTTTTCGATATTTCTTAAATTAAATAGATTGTTTTCTTATTGGACTATGAGAGTAGGGAGATAGAAAGAATTTTTACTTATCAACGTAGTAGGTCTTAATTTGGATGATACTCGTAAGAGAAATATTATCTTTATTGGGGACAAAATATTTAGATTTTTATAGACAAACTCATGAGATAATAGGTACATATAAAACCAACATATACGCATTCAGCTTTACGAAAGTAAAAGTAATTCAAATATCACAATTTTGCAAAGAATGCAGAACGCAATACTAGAAGCAATAGCGCAAGTCCACTACCAATGTGTGCACTACTAGTGGTGTATTTCCACTGTGAGAGAGAAAATTCGGATCAAATAGCGACTGAAAAACCACTTAAACTCACCTACTTGCAACGAGGTTAACCATGCTACCGAAAGCGCTTTTAGCGAAAGGATACACTGAAGGGAAATTCTAACTCTAAAATATGGGTTATCCTTGAAAGCTATCCTCATTCAATACAGATAAAAGAAATAAAAATCCTTCTATTTTTTTTACTTGTATACAGTTCTACTGTAATAATTAAGCAGTTCACCATCCCCTATTCGATTAAAAGGATATATTGTTAGTTATTAACGCGTCGTGTCTTTTATGTTATATACTATCGTGTGTGAATCCATCCTTCCCCAACTTATCGTCTCTATTTGTATATTTGTCAGCTCCTATTATAAAATCTTGATATTGGATGTAATCTTCAAATATCTCAGTCCTCATAACATCTTATTTGATTCATATAAAAATAGAGATCGCAAAAAAAGTAGGATATGCGATTCAACAAAAATCCGTCACTTATCCGAAGAATTTTTGTATTCTGAGTTCTTTTATCTTTATTACTTCTATTAAATAAAACCATTTCTATTTATAGTCTCAATAAAATCTTTGTACAATAGACAATGGTAGCCTGATATACAAAAAAGCCATACATTAATAAATCACATAGTTGTGTCAATTCTATAGACATTTAAAAAGCCTACTTGGTTCTATAATTATTTTTGTCTCTTGAGTGAACGATTAACCCAGGGATGTAATTAATTTAATCACTATATCTATCTATCAATTTATAATTATTCTGATTGAATTATGTGATTAGTTGCCAATCTAGTATAATCTTGTACGTTGTAATTCATACCACTTGACTGGTAATGATTAGCGAAAATTAATATATTATTTAGTTATCACTATTTAAGAATATTCTAATCGGGCGTTGATTAAGATATAATGTTCTTATTTAAATATCAGTTTAAAATAATTCATCCTCTTTATTGATCAGTAGATAAGACTGCCTATGTGGTTCGGTGGATTCGATTCCCGCTCAGTGCAAAATATTTGTGTGCATGAACATGTCTCTTTGCATTGGTCTGGATGTTTCTTTATATGTATTTACAAAAGTATTTAAATAAGTATATCCGCATTCTAGAACCCATAACACAAGCTATAATAAGCTTTATGGTCTAGATGGCGTTGTGCGTAGTAGTTGTGATATTATTATTGTACTATACTATTAAATGTGACTTAGTAATTACTTTTGTTTCACACAACTTAGGTTACAAAGAAGCTTACGATTTAACCGATGACAAGTAGTAACCGTAACAGTAACTTAGTCTTCAAAGCAAAGTACATCCTAATTAATAGATTTACGACGGCGCTTATAATTATTAGATTAGCATTGAGCTTACTAAATGTCAAGTTTGTCTATAAATAGTACATATTAGTATTAATGATTAAAATTTAATCAGATGTAACAAGCTTAACACCTTTACGCTTCCCGGAATAATTCGATTTAGATTATGTTTGATTTTGTTAGAGCAGTAATGTTTAAATTTAATTTTGATTACTACGGATATGTATGTACATGCGTATTATTTCACTATTAAATCGTGTTTAATATAAGTATTTTCAAAATTCTCCAGGCATTTTCATCACATCTCTGTCAAGTGTATTAAGATTCACACATTCAAATAACATTCTATGTCGTATTAAATAGATAAAGTTGCGAAGCCGCTGTCTACCGTGAAGGGAGTGGGGTAGGTGAAAATATTGAGGAAGGTGATGAAAAAGAAAACGGGGAAATTGGGCCTCCGACACTCTCCATCACCGAACGAAACGCAGTAGTACGAATACTACTACTCTTAAGTCGATCTTCTATGAGAGGGTAGTACTTCCCCGGACGATCCGGCCCATTCATGCTGAAATCAGCGTACTACCGTAAAATGTTATTAAAATATAATTGATAGCTACCTAAGCTAATTTTTTATTTATTACTGAAGAATTTCGACACTTAACTTTGTAGTGTCGAACCTTGTTAATATTGAACGTTTTTAGTCTTAATTTAATTAACGTTAAACGTTTAAGATGATAAAATAATTTATATTAAATTCTTTTTTATTGCCCACTGTGCGAGGTACTTCCAGGAGCTACGGAATTTTTAGGGAATAATAGCTCTAGAATCTGTTAACCAATGTTAGTGTAAAATATTTGTATGAAAAATGAACAGTGGCATTGGTATTTCATCTAAGAACTAAAAGTTCCCATGTCAGTTTACGTTCGTCACCTGATACCAATGGACGTTAAGCTTTGTTTGCGTTTGTCAGGTAGATCGATACTAACAGCCAATAAGCAACAGATAAATCATGTTAAATTCATGACTATTAATTTAAAATAACTACTAGATATTTATTTATTTATTTCTTTATGCACAAAACACTGTACAAAGGCGAGCTTAATGCCAAAGGCATTCTCTACCAGCCAACCTTTGGGTGATGCAGAGATGAAACCAGGTAGGTGCTTTATGTAGTGAGTAGTATTTATTATTATGTACATACTGTGTCAATTCGCCCGGGGGCAACAGAATAAGTCAAGTTTATCGGCAACCAGATTGAAGTTTTTTGTTCGAAAACGGGGTAAAGTTTGCCTACTGTAACAAGTTTATTATGGTCATTACTGCGGTGAATCAAAATGATATCGCAACTAAATCAACTATAACAAATATGGCACTAAAACTTCAATGGTGAAAGCTACATTTGCTCTATTAAGAACTGCCCAACAATAAGGTGTTAGAAGCCTATTACTTCTTCTGATATTAACCTTAACGAGTTATAAAATGCCTACCCACTCGAATGAAAAGGTCAGTCACACAATTACTTAGTTTTCACTAAATATCTCTTTTTCACTGACTAGCTGTTGGCAGCGCTGATATTGTAGCTACCATAATATGTAAAAGATTTTTTTAAATAATTGTTTGCATAGATAAGTTTATCCATTTGTCAAACATAAAAATAAACAAAGGCCACAATTACAAGCACCCGTAACCGACGTGTTTGTATGAAAAGATTAATGAATGTTGAAGAGGCAAAGGAGGTTTGAATTGCAAATAGCGTTCAATAGTCTCTGCTTACCCCATTTATGGCAGACAGGCGTAAGGTTATGTATGTACAAGCAAACGTACAAAAAATAAAATCTTTTCTCTTTATAACATTAGTTTAAATACACTACTACCCTGTTAGTTTGTTCTTAACTAACAGGGTAGTTACGTGAAAAGGCTATAGGCAATAGGCCGTTTGAAAGTTAATTATCCCTTGAATTATTCACAAAAGCTAATTTCTGTTCAACATGAATACGAAAAGAGATAGTTTCAATTTTGATCTATTTGGACGATCTAGACATGGACACAGTTGATAAAAAGCTGTAATAGTTACAGCCTTTAATTGGTTGAAGTTTTATTAAAGGGTCACATTTCGTAACTATTTCATTTTAAATATTGCTAAGTTTAGCGCGTACTACTATGAAATTTTTACAATTACTTTTTGAAGATATTAATTTAAAAGTCTACATTAAGAATTTACATTATGGTTTAAAATACCAACCCGTTATTATCTCACCGTATGGAACGGCCTTTCCTCATAAAGAAAAGAGTGTGAGATATGGATTACAAATATCACTCTCCTATTAAAATCATACTAGCTTCCCGCAGCGCTGTTTCACCCACGTCTTTAGTTACTGCTCTGCTCCCATCGTCATTAGCGTGATATTAAATAGAATATAACCTTCCTCAAGATCTGGTCTATCTTACGCAAAAAGAATTATTCAAATCGTACTGGTAGTTCCAGAGATTAGCGCGCACAAAGAAATAAACTCTTCCGCTTTTGTATAGATTCTCTTGCTGATTAAAATTCGGTTACAGTAGCTAACGCAGTTGTCTAGGAAACTACTTATAAGTAAACAAAACAAATAAATGCACACATGGATAGTCTCTATTTATTCAGTTATAATGAAACAGCAACTCGACAAAACTATAGAGATATTAGGTTTGGCATTTGAATCAAACCTCTATCCATGTTTTGCAATGCATGAATAATGGGAATTTTCAAACTTCGATAAAGTTAACTATACTCAATTTCATCTTCGTCATGTTGATAGCTACGTTATGATATACTACACTACGAGTTGTTTTCACAAAACCTTGTCTTTTTAACACCACTGATTTAACTGTAGTATATTTGACTGACTATTTATTATTAGGTAGGCGATAGGCTATTATCGTACCTAGTGAAATTAACATAAGAAAAGAAAATGGCATAGCAACAAAATTCTCTTGTACAAAGCAAATTCTAAGAAATCTAATTAAGTTTTATACACCTAAGTTCTTTCATATACGGCGACATTATAGCTACGAAATTAGAAAAATAATTATGTTCCGTCAAAATATACTTACAATTTAATAAGTTTATTATTACATTTTGGTCCTATTTGTAGTATGTTGTGGTAATCGTTGATTTATTAAGAGCTAGTCTCTGATTTGTCTTCATCTGATGAGAGTTTGATCTAATACATTTTCGCCCGAAATTATGAACCTATTTCTAGAGATAGATATCTGAAATAGTTGTTTATGATACTGGTTTCGTTACCGAGCAACCGTCGATTTTGGCCATAATAGCAAAAATTGCCGTGGCAACTATCTCAGATAGCCCTATCTATCTCTAGAGATAGGTCATTATTTGACGGTAGTAGATCCACGCTGGTTTCAGCATGAATGGGCCTGATCGTCCGGGGAAGTACTACCCTCTCATAGAAGATCGACTTAAGAGTAGTAGTATCCTTACTACTGCGTTTCGTTCGGTGAGTGAGAGTGCCGGAGGCCCAATTTCCCCCCTTCCTCTTTCCTCACCTCCCTCATTCCCTTCCTCTAACCCCATTTCCAGCCGTCATAGTGGAGGCCACCATACCAGCAGTTTAAGACGATAGGTTTTGGTATGGTGGCCACCACCTCTGGATTCCACTGACTGCTTACCATCAGGCGGGGTGGAGTCACTTTACGTAGGATAATATATATAAAAAAAAAGAATTAAGAGTTTATCTAGAAGTTAGTTACGTGAAGCACACAGAAAGTAACACAAGTCTAAACTAAAGAGAAAAGATTTGATGAAGAAGGTAGGCATTGGTTGTGAGAATTAAAAACGTATCAAAATCCCTGATTTAGAAAAAAATAGAAGTTTGTCACTTCTTCTACACCAAGCTACGGTTTTGAAGGCGATTTTGTTTTATAGTAGGTATATAAAAAAGGTACAAGTAATTCTAAAACGAATTAATATGACGCATTTGGAAAAATTGTACTGTTGTATACAATTTCTTTTCATATTCATGTCCTATTTAATACAATCGTCACGTTCAAACAAATTATAGATCTACGTATCGCAAGAACGGTAAACACTCAAGTACAAAATATATAAGGTCTCGTTGCCCTTGACATTATTATGAACTTGTATTATTGAATTTCGTGACAGGTCCTAAGAGTATTCGTGTCGACAGAACAGTGGCTGCGAAGAAAATGTAAGGCAAGAAAATATATAATAAATATTTTTTGAAAAACAATGTCGTTTTCCTGGCCATTTTGATTAGATATGTACCTCCTCTTCATTTTTCATTTAGACAGACGTCTAAATACATACATAACTTCACGGCTGTCTCCAATTAATGGGGTAAGCAGAACAGAACTAACCTGTGCTAAAGCACACCTCACCCACGCTCTTCATATAATTAATAGACTACACATTAGTGTTTGTATATTTTCAATTCCTAAGAGTGAACTCGCAAAAGTTTTAATGTATATATTGTGTATATAATTATGCAAAATTTCTTAATTAGTATGTACTCATTAGTAAGATTTTTAATATGTTATATTATATTAGATATAAGTTAGTAATAGCTATCGCATTAGGTGTAATAGACCTGTAATGATAGTGTATAAATTTCTTAATAAATAAATAATAAAAAAAACTATAGAGCGCCATTTGCTGCGATCCAAACATACCTCCTTTGCCTTTTCAACATTCATTAATATTTCTATACACATACGTCGGTTACACATCTACTGCTACACAACGTAATTGCTATAATAATCATGCTTGGAAGGCGGATTAGCGATTGCAATTACTGCAGTTTTAGAACAGGACGTTACATTTTGTCTTTCGTTTTGTAGTACAATTAATCTTTTTACTTTTGGTTAAATTGTTAGATTCAAGGCGGCAGATTTACTTGTCTCCTGGAGGCCTACACCTCTTATAGCAGTATTATTTTGATCTTACTTGGTGTTTTGTCTTTTTTTTTGTACTATTAAAAACAAGGATAGAAACAAAGTAAGGTTATAATAAGATTTGCTTAAGAGTTTGTCGTAGAGCCCCTGGACTTCCGAATGCCATTATTTGGTTGTCCTTGTTCTTTACTGTTAATCCTCCTTCTGGGCCAGCACAATATACCTTTTTAAAACTGAATTAAAGAAATACCTCATAAGCACGTTACCATAAAGATCCTTTACTAGTTACTATTTATATAAAACAGCACTTACTTTATATACATTTTGAATAGATTTTAGTACAACCTACATATACCTAGTTACATAAATTGATCCTACAGTCAAACTGTTTATACAGTTTTGTGGGACTTTGTATTATCTTATATGTTTATTATGTACTCTTTATTATAATAAATAAATAAATAATAAAAACCTAAACTTTGTTTAACGTCGAAACGCTAAGAAGAAGACTTACTTCTTTCTACAAGAGACACAGTGATGAGTGGCGTTTGGGAAATGGCCCGCGGCTTGAACCGCCGCACTGTCTTGATCCTAATGTACCTAACTAAAATTTAAAAAAAAAACTGATATTAATTATATAATTATGCGAGTGTTTCTACATTCCATTTAATATAAATATCTGACGAAATTAATGTCAGTATTTATATTTTAAGCACATTTTATTGCTTTTACTAAAGACGCTTTTAGTAATGTCTCAATATAGTTATTTTTAAGTGTTATCCATTATAATTATTTTTACTAAAGAGGAGACAACCTTAAGCCGACCTACAATCATTTATTATTGCTAGATTAGAAACAAACCGGTCAAGTGCGACTCGGACTTGCTCACCGAGGGTTTTGTGAACTTGTGATCAATATAAATAACATGAAATAGCATGATCTTTTGATTGCTTTGACATAGAATTTTGCTTCAAGAGGTTGCAGACTAGAGTATTTAATATAAATTTCAGCTTATTATCTCCACGAAGACTTTTTACGGACTTTTTACTAGATCCACGCTTGTTTTAGCATAAATGGGCCGGATCAACCGGGGAAGTACTACCCTACCATAGAAGATCGACGTAAGAGTTATAGTACTCGTACTATTGCATTTCGTTCGGTGATGGAGAGTGTCGGAGGCCCAATTTCCCCCTTTACCTTTTTCATCACCTTTCTCAATCTTTTCACCTACCTCACTCCCTTCACGGTAGACAGCGGCTTCGCAGAGTCCCTGGCATTGCAGGAGCAATGCTAGAGACTCTGAGTCGTACATGAGCGACTGTTACCACTTACCATTACGTTGCGTTTATTGCTCGTCTGCCACTGAAAGCAATAAAAAAAAAACACGTTACTGAAAAAAAAAGTCTTATCAGAGAGACAACAAAATGGTCCTATAATAGTTCCATGATATCTCTTGCGGTACGGAACCCTGAAAAAAGACTAACGTTGCAAACACTTTCACTTTACCAAATATAAATAGATGAATTGTTGATCCAATACTACGCACTTTTCCAACCGATTTACTTGCCACGCTCCACTGGTGTAAGGTATAGTGTGTCGAAAACCTATACACTTCTGAATGTTCTCGGATAGTGTGAATCAGAACTGCCAATATCCTATCAATCGGTTAAACGGATGTCCGATTCCCAAGTGTGGTGTCGAGATAAGGATGTTTACACAATCAGATACTCTCTCGAGCGTATTTGAGGTGAGGGCTACGTATACTTACTTCGAGGAAGAGTTTCTTTGACTGCGTGATTGTTAAAGATTTGTATTTTGTATATTATATTATTATTATTATGGAAAAAGATCGTTATATGAGCTGACTAAGGACATAATAATATTAATAATACCAGTCTGTTTACTGTCCCACTGCAGGGCAAAGGCCTCTTCACACACAGAGAAGGCATGAGCATTAACAACCACGCTTGCTCAAGGCGGATTGGCAATTTCTGACTTTTAAGTCCAGGTTTCCTTACCACGTTTTCTTTCATCGTCAGTCAGAAATCTCTAAGATAAATTTAGAAAGTACATGTGATTTAAAAAATCACATTGGTACTTGCTCGGCGTCGAACCCACTACCTCGTGTTTACGAAGTGGGTACCATATCCACAGGGCTATTTCGACTAAGGACATATTTATATTAATTAATTAATTTAATAACCAACATTTATTTACACGTAATATTTGTATAGATTAAAAAGCATTATGTTGTTTTCTAAGAAGAGGTTGTAAATAGGCTTAATGTGGTGTTTCAAATTTAAGTTAATTTTGAATAAAATATTATCTTACTTGTTAACATTATCTACCGAAATAGTACCTTACTAGCCTTTTATATTATATATGCCACGTTTTATGTACCTACCCTAAATCTATGACCCAAAAGAAACCTTTTGATTTGTTACTTGTGTATGGTATACAAGCTTTTTCGGTATCTGTACACAAAAATTTTTATTATTCAAAATTCATTAAAGTTTTTGTTGTATTCTTTAAATCATTTGATAAAAATAAACAGACAGCTAATCACCCATTCGGCCTTTTTTTCCCCTAATATCCTTTATCCTACACGGTCCATGATTTATTTGGTTGTCCTTTTTGTAATTTCTGTTTTGCTTGGAGAACATAGCCACTATTAGACCGCATGCCTGTTTACCAAAGTATTGAAATATTTTTTCAACATTAATCATTCTTATCTTGAATCATTCACAGATTATAATCTCTGTCACTACCAGTCGGATTTGAATAGGTATTTTTTTTGCGTTATAAAGGCCTGTTTTTGAAGAAGCTAGTAACTAAAAATAGAGCATGTTTTACAAGATGTACATGAGAAAACAACACTATAAACTATGCTTCGAGACAAAGTACCTATTGTTAAGTAAGATAAATCTAGAAGCTTTTGCATTGTTGCTCTGTGCACATTTAAGAACGGTTGAGAGGATTTAGCTAAAATATTACCAGACATTTCGTATTCTGTTGCGTCGTACCAGTCCGTTATATTTCAAGGGCTTACAGATAACCTATGGTGATGATGGAAAATACATCCCTTTTGAGTAAAGCTGTGTGAATTAAAAGACTTCTGTTTGTTTCTGTTAAATTACATACAAGCTGTTGTAAGAAATTTCATTACGAATTATTTCGGAATTACATTGCCATGATCGCTATAATGAAATCTGCTAGTGCTGTTGAGTTGGTCTAGTGGTTTCAATATCATCTCTTAAGACCTAGGTTGAGAGCTCGTTGAAGAATTATTCAAATCCAACTAGTAATTCCAGAGATGAGCGCGTTCAAACAAACAAACGAACTTTATTTAATAGTATAGATATAAATATCACATATTGCCTTATTTCTGGTCTATAGAGGTACATACGCAGTACGCACGTTTCCTGATATGTTAAGGTCCTTGTAATAGATTACGAGCCTTTTGGAAAAATTGCCGCCTACAAGCCAACATTGAGCGTTTCTCGATAACTAGAACAAAATCCCAGCCAGCCAAATTACAGCCAAAAAAAGTAGCCTGAAAATATACGTACGACACTAATAAAACTTAGGTACCAATATTATTACTAATCAAAAGCTATATTAGCCCAATCGATTCTTTTTGATTATTCTATTTGCGGTTCGCGGCACGATTGTGTCTTTTTAGCATTTCTGCAATACATTGCATTCTGCTTATTGCAAACAATATGAAATGAGGTAAGTCGTCGGTCACTTGTAGCACGTTGGACCTCATCTCTGTAGAGGTTGGGTATGCTGTTTACTCTGTGCCTACGACATTCTTATTTATCAAAGGATCGTATGAAGACTATTGTGGTATCAAGTGTAAAAACTCCTACTAGAGACACGTCAGATATATTAAATTATAGACCAATCTCTTTAACTACAATCATGTCAAAGGTTTTGGATAAATTACTGAACAAGCAGCTTGACATCATGATCTCATCGCTGCAGGACACTCAATTCGGCTTTCAGGCAGGCCTCTCTACGGAGAGTGCTATATTAGCCTTAAAGCATACAATCCAAGACAATATTAACAGGAAAACTCCTGTGTATGTGTGTTTTCTTGATTTATCCAAAGCCTTTGTTATGGTTTGTTTTAACAGACTGGGGACAAAACTAAAAGAAGCTGGCGTGCTCCTCATAGTATCACAATATTTTCATATTGATACAGCAATCAGTTAAATGTTTTGAGGTGGAGAAACTAATATTCTGATGAGTATTATATGCAATGTAGGGTAAGACATTGAGGTTTGATATCTCCTCATCTTTTTAACATGTATGTAAATTACTTGATTGAGGAGATTAGCAGCATACATGTCGGATGCTTTGTTGATTATATAATGTGTGCATAAATAATCTTGTATATACTAAACTGACTAACTGAATATGTCAGCTATTCGTCTTTATTATGTAAATTTTGTACATCATCACATATGAATGTTATTATGACGTTGTTCTACGAAATAACAAAGCGGTCAAAACTTCATTCGGTAATACGACCAGAATAGCGGTAAAATTAACGCAGCGAGTCAATTTTAAATCAGCTACCGCAGCAACTCTGCATAATACAGTTCATAATGACAATGTGTTGGCCAATGCGTTGGATATGAAAACGGCCAAATTGGCTAGTGTTCCTCTTTACTCCACTGTCGAAGTCAAGGAGGGTAATGTTTTTCGAGCGTATGTATGTGGGTTACATACCCACATACATACATACGCTCGAAAAACATTACGTAGTATGTCTATTTCTTTGGCACGCTATATAGCCTAAATGGTCTAATGGGTTTTCACATGTACGGTGTCATTAGATTCGTATTAATTGTGGTAGTGACTTATAGTATAATAAGAATATTACCAGCTTGTTTACTGTCCCACTGCAGGACGAAGGCCCCTTCTCATATAGAAAAGACATGCGCATTAATCACCCCGCTTGTTCAAGGCGGATTGGCAATTTCAGGCTTTCAAGTCCAGGTACTCACGATGTTTTGTATCACCGTCAGTCAGTAATGTCCAAGAGAAAGTAAATATCATTTGAAAAATCACATTTGTACTTGCCCGGATTCGAACCCACTACCTCGTGTTTACAAAGCGGGTGCCTTATCCACTAGACCATTTCGACTTACAATAATAATATTGTAATGTAGTGGCAGGAAAAAAATTGGTTTTAATTTTTTCAGCTTATTTTAGTCAGGCGAGTTTTTTGTTTTACAATACATGGTTGTATAAAGTCTTCTATAAAATCCCAATTAGGTAGGTAGGTAGTAGATACCTACTATAAATATTTTATACCTAAGTTTTAGTCCAACTAAACCAAATATTGGCGTATTGGCTCCAACATGTAGTATAATGATATTGGTTCGGTGGTTCTTTACAATAAACTTTGAAGAGGTTGTTATCAAAAACCAATTTTCCTCGACTTTTATTAACCTATTCTTGAATGGGATGGAATTAGATGTTAGCGTCTTCGATGTTGAAGCTCTGAAACTGTGTTATGTTAAAAATAGTAATATTATAGTATAGCGTAAAAATATTTTTATATTAGCTGACCAATGTGACTCCGGTGTTGATAGTGAAGACCAGAGGGCCTAGAGAAGTAGCATAAATGCTAATAGAATAGAAAAGATTAAAAATGTATGGGACTGACATAAGCTAACGACAATGATGGCGTTAGCTTATGTCAATTCTTATGTATAATAATATTCTTTTAGCATTTATGCCACTTGTCTAGTGAAAACAAGAGCCTAGGCTCTCAGGAATGGTGGACATTAACATAGTTATAATAATTTTTTTTTGGGATCATGTTCTTATAACTCGATATGGTAGAAGGTGAAGAAAGGCCTCTTCTCATACAGAAATTATTAGATTTAAACTTTATTATATATTTGTAAACCATGTAAATGTTTTGAACTTTCTTTATGATAACACCGACATGTATTCAAATAAATGTATTTCATTTCGTTTCAAACAAAGCATCAGTATTGATCATAATGGTATTCGTAATGATTCGAATCCACAATATCGTTTATGGAGGTAGAACCATGTCTCCTATCGGTAGGAAGTAATTTCGGTTCGGTTTGGTTTGCAGTCCTTTTTACGTGACCAATATGATGGCAGTAATGCTCTCGCCGTTTTTACATGGTTCGTAAATAAAACTTGATCGTTGCGTATTATACCAAAAAAAAACGTGTATCTAATATTCTGCCAAGATTGTTAACCAAACGAAGCAAGGGATAAAATAAGTAATCGGTTTAACGGATTAACTGTAAGCGTAGCAACGTTTGAATATATTATTTTGTATAGCAGATCTTACTTAATATGGATATATTGTATACTTATAACGATTAAAAAGATATAGGTACCTGTCCTGCTTTGATTTAACAAGAACTGCTTGAATATCTAGTTAAACGCATTAACAGAACAATTAAATCAAGTAAAATATATTATTAACACTTGCTGGAACAGTAAACGGATATGGCCGTAATGACAATAAAACATCTATTGTGTCTACATCACTGTACATGGACGGGTTAAGAGACCCGCCAGAAAAACGGGTTTTTCTACATTAAAATTGCAATTTGTAGCATTTACAATATTAATTATACAGTTATACAGCCAAATAACCTAATATTTATAATATATCCTATTTATGTTTCAAAAGTGAAAAAGTTAATGCCATAACGGCGTCTGCGTCTGGCTGACGCTCCTTGTGGTTGGCACTGAAAATCAGTTCTGGGTTGGGTAATTCTTATCCCAGTGTTTGCTGAGTGTCCAACCAATTTGTGTATAACTGCGGCGTACACACTTACTTTTGTTTTGTCGCATTTTTTTCTGGAATAATGTAGCACGTGGTGCTACGTCAAATAAATTGAACTAAAGTCTGAACATGAGTCATCAATAGCATCTCATTTGACACTTGACACTTGACAGCACAGATTAAGCAAGTTTTGAAAGTTTGACACAGTTCAAAAACACAAATCATTTTTATTGTTACCACGTTACCACTGCTATTTTATTTCATATTAAAAATTATTTGTTGGACTTATTGGTCATAATTATTTTAAAAAATTGTTTCTTAATGATAAGAAGTATGTTTTTAAAAAAAAAAATATGTAATTTTTATTTTTTATAGGTAGGTTAGATACCTACTTATAAAAAACACAATAAAAGTTTTTCTTTCTTCTTCTTTCTTTCTATTTAAAATGTGCTGTACTTTATTTACCTAACTGAATTTTGAAGCTCGTTTACCTTGTATTTTCTATTTTAAGTTCCCCAATTGCGACATTGATACCGTTTCATCAAGTCTTTTGAATGAAATGACGGAAAATTTTATCAACTCACAATTTGAGTAAATTGGTCGAATTTCTCGAAAATTAATTCGGCGACTATTTTACATGGGATCATGTTTGCAGATGGATATTAAGAAAATCTAAAGCGAGATATAATAACATTA
Source organism: Parascotia fuliginaria (assembly GCA_963082885.1). Lineage (NCBI taxonomy): Eukaryota > Metazoa > Arthropoda > Insecta > Lepidoptera > Erebidae > Parascotia > Parascotia fuliginaria. Next base: position 3,784,038 of record OY720182.1, on the reverse strand, counting down.
ACGTACTAATGCGAAATCTCAAATAATTTGTTGTGCCAATAAATAGAGCTCTTGAAATTATTTAATTATTAACTACTAGCGGTTGCCTGTAGCTCCACCCGCGTGAATGTCGGTTATATCTCTATTTACATTGACGATTTTTCATACAAATTTTCATCCCTTATTTCAACCCATTTAAGACATTTTTTCGCTATAAAAGATAGCCTATGTTGTTCGAGGTCAAATCTATCTGTGTACCAAATTTCATCAAAACCGGTTTAGTGGTTTAGTCATGAAAGAGTAACAGACAGACAGATAGGCAGAGTTACTTTCGCATAGTATGGATTTAATTATCGCCTGGAAATCAAATATCAGATCTGTATTAAATATACGTGAATACATTGCGTGTGATCACTGTTATGGTTAAGCAATACAATTTCTATTTGACTAATCTCAATTTAGGAAAAAGTAAATAATATAAAAATATGAAAATTCTTATTACGAAATTGAATTGAAAACTTTAGCTGATACGTATACGAGGAAATAGACATTATTAAAATAAGCATATTATACCTACTTACGTTTTTCAATAGTAAGAACCTATTTTTAAAATTCAATGCAGAAATCGAAAACCAATAACATTACGTTCATGTTCTACTTCAGAGAATTTAAGGTAGGAATTTTTCCTCTCTATTTCCTAAAGGAGCGTATTTAATTTAATTCGCTTAAACATCCTCAATTAAATAAACTCACTATTTCTTGCTCGAATTCTAACTTTATCAATGGAGTTTTCTACTTTAAATGAGAAATGAAAAGTCCGTGCCAGTGCTTGTCTGATTTAAAAATCCGATAAGAATTCTGCAACATATCTACTTTGACTAGAAGATTGAAGTTGGTTTCATTTTAAAATATTAGACTAGATTTTTATAAGATAATGCCTGTTTACAAAGTAAATTCATACTAATATTATAAATGCAAAAGTAACTCTGTCTGTCTGTCTGTCTTCTGTTACGCTTTCATGCTCAAACCACTGAACCGATTTGGATGAAATTTGGTGTAGAGATAAAATAGACCCTGGGGAACAACATGGGCTATGTATTGCAAAAAAATTGCTTGATGGTAGAAATAGAGGATGAAAGTTTGTATGGGAAATGCGATTAACTGACACTAATGCGGGCGGAGCTGCGGGCAACAGCTAGTGTATTATGAATAATACATAATTTTAATGTATTAAGTAAACAAGGGTAAATCCGCCTAAAGTATAAAAAATGTATGTAGCGCTCAAAATCTTAAGCGCGAAGGAAGAGTTATTAGAGATTCGGCTTACACATTAATATTGCATACACCTAATCCTGAAGGTACATATTATTCTGTACACAACGAAATTTATAAATAAATAACTGGTTTGAACCTATTCTATCTTCTTGAGAGTATATGATAATATTGAACACAATAACACAGTCACACAAAATTGTCTTTGAAATTCTGGTCGCCACGCATAACGCTGTATATTTTTAAGTAGGTGCACATATCGTTTTTAAACAATAAATATGTGTTCGTACCATACTTTCCTTTAATCTAAAGGTTTGTATCTACATTGTGGACAATTTTATCACAACATAAATGGATTTTCATTACTCTACGTTTTACAAAAAAAAAATATCATCTCGTAGCATATTATCTTGATGAGAATAAAGTATATCGTCGCAAGGCGTAGATGCTTCGTAGCCGCGCGTAGCTGTGCTACGAGATGCTACGTCAGCAGTGCAGCTACTTCCTAGACTGGATGCTTTAAGCTGTTAAGCTTAGTCTTCTATTTTTTTTAATAATGGGTAATGCATTTACGCATACCACTTCGTCCGGGGAAACGAGGCGGCTATGTCGGGCTCGCTGGCCAGACATGGTAGGCCGCCAAAATAACAAATAAAACCTCCCTGTGTGCTACTCTTGCCTTGACAGATAGGTCAACGGAACTTGATACTACACCAGCGGTCACCCAGCGACAGCCCGTACAGTGTGGGTACCAACACCGGTGACAGCGTCCGAGTGCACCGTGAACGCTGTCCCTACGTGAATGAGGGCAATAATCAATAGGTAAAGTCTCCTAAGATAACCTTTTCCTAGACCAGTTGCTCTAAACTGTTGACCGTAAAGTCTTATTAATATAACTCAAGTTGAAATCTATTTAAAAATAAACTTCATCATAATCATATCAGTCGAAAGATGTCCACTACTGGACATTGGTCTCGCCCAATTTTCGTCACTTTGAAAGGTTGTGAGCACCCCTCATCTATCGGTTGCGCGCCACCCTTATACTTGTCCACCTGCGCCTTACAGTTCTTGGTCAAAAACTTATCAATCAATAACTTTAATATATCGATTATAATTTAATTTTTATTACCTTCATTAATGTTCAAGACGGGTTCCAGAAAGCAACTTAGTTTTTTATATTCACCTCACTTCGTTGTTTACCATAGAAAAAGGGATTCAAAAGATAATTAAATTCTATAGAGGAGATCGTGCCGTTTTTATTTAAGTAGCTTTTTAACCTTTAAGCCTGGTTAACATTTTTATACCTGTGGGGGTACACAGGGTGGGTAAATGACAACGGATAAAATTGCAGATACTATCAGGTACTGATAATGATTAAATTTAGTAAACTATGTCTGTGTTGTCTTGAATATGACACTTCATCTCGTTAGGCCGCTATTAGACTATCATAGAAATATGATCAAAGATGTGTAAGTCATTTTTAAATGAAGAACATATGACGGTATAATAACTACATGTGGTTATCTATGATCATAGTTTGAGAGTCGTAGAACTATGATCATAGAATTTGACAGATATGAAATCATATTTATATGATAATGTAATACCGGCCTTACCTCGTAAGAGACAAGCATGCCAGGTAACGGGCTGCATACTAAAAGTCCTAACTGCGGTTACCAATCCACATTTAGAGTATGTACGACTGTTGTGCAAGAAGTTGCGTGAAAATTTGTGCAATCATATAAATCTTACTAATAGTATAAATGCGAAAGTTTGTGTGTGTGTATGTTTGTTACTACTTAGCGCCTAAACGGCTAAACCGATCTTGTTCTTGTTTAAACATATACTATTTACATCATAAGAGAAGCCGCAGAGCGCAGCTAGTTTTTTATAAAAGGTTGGGTGTAATTTGTGTCCCATATTGTTGCTAAAGTGCAGACATTGTACTAAAAAATGCTTTTAATATTTTTTAAACAAAATTTGTGTAAGGAAAACAGTGTGATGGCGTAATGAACGTGTAGCCAACATTTAAAATTACATTTGTATCAAAACGACGCAATTAGATGAATTACACGTGTACCTTGTGTGAAAATATATTCTTCATACTTTTTCGAACTTTTTACGTGTGTATTTGTTTCATTATATTTTGCGGTTTAGGTAGTTGCCTCGTAATTTACCATTATATTAATTGTTGTAACTTTAATGTTTTTTGTTGTAATTTTTGTTTCTTTGTTGCGTATATGTGCGTTACTTATGTTTGTAAGATTAATCGCAACACTGGGACTGGGAATATTTTCTAGTTTATAAAATGAACGAGCTTTCCGCGGCGCGGTTTCACCCGCGTCTTTGCTTACTGCTCTGCTCCCGTCACCAATAGCGTGATGTTACATAGCCTGTAACTTTACTCGAGAACTGGGCTATCATACGCAAAAAGATTTTTTTTAACCTGACTAGTAGTTTAAGAGATTAGCGCGTTCAAACAAACAAACTCTTTCGCTTTATATAATAGTATAGAATGTGTGATTCCCAAAGTTTGGTTCGTGTTTAATACTCGTAAATCCTCTGTTTTCCCATGATTTACTATTATGAAATTTGGTTTTTAATAATCTACCATGATACAAGTGAAGAAGAAATCTGAAAACCGTTCTAGATGATTTAGATAAAATTATTGGCGAGCACCTGGTGGCAGTGTCGGAGGCATTCATAAGTTCTCTGGGTTGCATGTCTTCGGGCATCCAAGACATGAAATTAAGTGAACCATGGTTTGTGAAGTCCCGCCGCACATACATCTTAGGTGCGCATCGTTTGAAAAACCACACCTGTGTCGGTTTTCTTTGCTGCGACCGACCTGTGTTCGGAGTCTATTCAAAGACTTCCATACGTTTCAATAACCTTTAATTTTTTTTAACCTATTCCATTCTGCTGTTCTGTTGGCTAAAGGTCTTTTCCATGGTGCTATACAGCTCTTTATTGGACGTTGAGAACGTCCAGTAAGTCGTCACGCTAAAATTTGCGGGGTAACTACTCTAAAATAAACTCTAAAACTAATTAGTTATTCTAAAATAATAAGTCTTATGTACATTCTTGACTATGACACTCAAACAATAGTCGTAAAGACACGTGCTGAAAATTAAATTGAACTCAGGGAATACGCATTGAAATCTATACATTGAATATTGAATATACGACAACACATAAATCAGTCTCATCTAATCCTATTCAGCATATCGAACCTTCAATGGAAAACAGATGTAAAATAAGGACTGGGATTTGAAATTTTAAACTCTGTAGTAGCGCGTATAAGGTATATTTTCAAACAGACATATTTCATTATGCTTCTCTTTTCTTAAAAGTGTCATATGTACGCGACGCCTTGGTTTTTTCCACTCACATATAGTAGGATAATTTTTTTAAGTTTTGTACTGGTATATAGAAGTTAAAAATAGCACCCAGCCTAGCATATTGCTGTCTAAATACAAACTACAATTGCACTTTGTAAACACGCTGTTGTAGCTTCGAAACAAGACAACTACCAAAGTGACTCTTTCAAATACAGTGTGCTATATAAGCAGATGTATAAACACCCATTGTTTACCAGCTATGCTGATTATCATGAATTGGGCAAGTCTGTCAAAAAAAAAATCATAGAAATACAACCTCTACGTGTCAGTAAGTATACAGTACCAAAAACCTACTAAGACAGTCATAAATTGTGGACATCTAAAATTATTTCCGTCATCTCAAGCAATTGACAAAGTTGTACAACAATAAAGGAATATGCTACCTGAATCGCTGATAACTTAATTATTACCGTCATTGAAAATTTAAGTTCGCGATTAATTCATCCATTTAAATTTACAATTGTATAATTATGAAGACTGCTGTTAATTTATTGAGGTGGAACTGTTTTGAATACTTATTAGTGAAGTTATTATGTACTAGCTGCGCCCTGCGACTTCACCCGCGCGGAAAATGGTATATGTTTTATTAATGTAACTCGGGAACCAGACCGATTTTCGGGATAAAAAGTATCCATCTTCGGGACGGAATCTACACACCAATTTTTATCGAAATCGGTTCACCCGTTTTGGCGTTGAGTACAACAATCATATACACAACAGCAGAGTTTTATCCGTTAAACGTCCACTGCTATAAGACTTGCCCAAAAGGGGAAGTGCCGCGTAGTCACCATACTTAGCGAAATGGTCATCTCAATGAAGTGATATTACGTAACACTGCAGCCGTTTGTCTGGTAACTTAGCCATGGAAGGGAAGAGGAAGGATAGTTCCATATTATGGAACGGAGATTATACGAATTAAAATATAGTTGTATATTTAAATATCTTTTTAGTTTTAAATTGATTTGGTTTCTCTTTAATTTCCAAGATCAACATTTTCCTATACTAATAGAGCAGTTGCAAGTCTCAATCGTGATTAATTCGATGTTCTTCTGAGTTGAACACCTGATAGAAAGAATGCTTACGGCGGGAGCAGCCAAAATACTGCGATGCTTTGAGTGGCAGATCTAGGCGATAAGCTGAAGTACAGAAATGTGAAGGCTTTGGGTTTCATCTCGGTGGGTCTCTTGAACACAAAGAATATCACAGTATGTTCTGCGATACAAGTCGGAGGGAATCGCCGTTTTGTCCCGCTAAAACCCTTCGATGTTTGAGTGATTTTAAACCTTTTTTAAATGACCAGGTTTCCTCACAATTGTTTTCCTATACCGTCAGTCAGTAATGTCCAGATAAACTTAGAAAGTACATATAATTTGAAATAGTCACATTGATACTTGCACGGATTTAGACCCCAGACCTCGTGTTTATGAAGCGGGTTTCATCACTGGGCCATCACAACTATGTAACATTTTAATAATAATATTTACAAATGAAATAAATAAGCACAAAAACTTTGATCTGCAATTTTTGAAACAAATTTTTACAAAACTAGTACCGAACACACTTGACTCAAGCTTATTAAATGCAAATATTGCATGTGAATACTCTCATATTACACGTAACAGCTGCGGTATTGAAGTTGGTCGTTTTTATAATCCTTTAAATATGTTACGCAAATAGTTAAAATTAGAGTTGATTTTCGAATGCTGAAAAGTCAGCAATTATGTGACAAAATATTATTTGAGAGCATTTTGTTTTCCTTTCAAAATTGCTTATGTAATACTACCTGTGAATATATAAGACATAATTATTATTTTTAAAATGTACACTTTTGAGCTATTTTATTGTTTTTCTAATATCCACAATGATTAACTGTAAGCGGTCTGCGTATTGTTCTAATTTACTAAAAAATTAAACATTTAATTGAAAGGTCGAGCTTCTAAAATTAGACGGATATTAATAGCTGGTTACCTGCCAACCCTTTGATTGCGTAAAGGGAATGTGATTATGAGCTGGCTAATAAATGCCTTTGACATTTAACTGCATTAACATGTTACGTCTTCGATAGCTGACATAATCACCGTTATAAAGGTCATGCATGATCGGTTTTGAAATGAGTTTTAAGGGCAATTTAATTGAATGGTGTTAATTAATACAATATACATATGTAGCAGACAAGTATACATACAAGGTTGTCTTTTGTATGGGATTGACATAAGCTCACGACAATGTTGGCGTTAGCTTATGTCAATCCATACATTTTTAAAATTCTTTGAATATAATAGAAATTTTTGCCACTTGTCAAGACCTTCAATGCAGAAACGATGCTAAAAAAATATATAAACGGTTCAATTGAGAAACCTCTTCTTTTTTTAAAGTCGGTTAATAAAATACAATTAAGTCCTTGTTGATAGAGAAGCAAGAGCGAAGGGATGTAAAAGGATCGGTCATGTAGGTAGTCATCGTGATAAAGATAGCAGTGCCAAATTATCAAATTCGATACCCAGGTATATAATTTATCGAGCATTAATTTTATTTTAAATTACTTACAATAGTATATTATGAATATATAAAAACAATAATAATCAACTTCATCTTGACGAGTAGCGTCGAGGGCAGCCGCGAGCCACTGCAAGCGAATGATGGAATGTCACCAATATAACCTATATGCATGTAGTGGGTTTAGCACGGAGTATATTACACTAATTTCTTACTATCTGAAATACAAAATGACATTACATAATATTTCTAAAGTTATCCTACATTTTCTGATCTTTTTTCACAGTAAAAATAAAACAGTTCATAATATTTCTCACTATTCTGAATGTAATATCTCTTATGAATATTAGAACTATAAGGAATATCATAAAACGCTCTACAATATCCCCAAGGCGTTAATTCAGCTCTCTTTAAGTACTAGCAAACAACTTAGTGTCTTTGCAAAGACCCTGCAGCGCTTTGAGAAGTACAATTTGCTCTGCATCATACAATTTTGAACTCTAATCCAAAGTATTAATTTAGTATTTTTCACCGGCAAAGCTCGGAAGTGTTGTTGCGGTTTGCGCTGCAGTTTTCTTTGAAAACGTCGTCCCGTTTAGTAATATTATGCGACAGTATACTCATTGCTAATACTAATATCGCAAGTTTCATATTTCTTGAAGCAGTGTAGTGGATTTAACAGTTTTGATCCAAAATAAAGTTACAATGTGTGCCGACAAAAATTAATTCATAAATATTTGTTACTACCTTCTCGCATTGTGGTTTCATTCGCGTATTTGCTTACTGCTCTGCTTCCGTCACCCGTAGCGTGAAGTTACATAGCCTATAAACGTTCCTCAAAAACTAAGCTAGCATGCGCAAAAAGAATTATTTAAAATTTAGCACCTACAAACAAACAAACTCTTCCACTTTGTACAATAGTATAGATATAGATGTGGTTCTTTTGCTTACGCGGTAGCAAATGAGTCTGAGCAGTGAATGTAAATAGTCAATGATGATATATAAAGTGAAGTCTTCCTTAGCAACACAATTTTAAACGTGATATAGAGTTCATTGAAAATCTGTGTCATAAAGTATTAAAAAGAAAGAAAACGGCTTTTTTACATGCAGGTGACGCACACAATAAAAAGTTAAATAAATACAACATAGACGTGAAAATGTCAGTAGTAAAGTTAATTCTTAATACTAATTGATTAGTATAAAAAAATCACAGCCAAAAACATAATGACGGTACTCGGGTATGGCCGTTATGTCTTTCTATTTGTTGATCTAAGATACAAGTCTACTTTTATTTTATTGTATATTACTACAGAAAATTACTTTTGTTCTTGTCTCGTGTCAAAATGATAATTAAGCTTAAGCAAAATAGAGAAATTGTAAATTACAACGACAAGTCACTCAAACGCCTCATTATGCCAAGCGGAATTTTCATCAAAAGTCAGTCCAGTTGGAATCTTGTTTAGAAACGTTTCATTTTCTGAAGGAAAACCTTCCATTATGTGTAAATTATGAATATTTTTTATGACTTCCTTCATAAAAATCTAGCGACTCGTCCCGATGACATGGTTTTTATTCTTTTTGCGACGTGATTATAAATCGTTAAAATCGTCAGCTTTTTTCTGGTCTATATAAAGCGGAAGGGTTTGTTTATTTGTTTGAACGCGCTAATTTTGGGAACTAACAGTCAGATTTAAAAAATCTTTTTACGTATGATAGCCCAGTTCTCAAGGAAGGTTATAGGCCATGTAACATCACGCTACTGGCGACGGTAGCAGAGCAGTAAGCAAAGACGCGGTTGTAACCGCGCCGCGGATAGCTAGTATAATATACCCATACTAGCGGACCCGACAGACGTTGTCCTGTCTTAATTTCGCAGAACCTTCTCCTGACAATAACAAACACAACAAAAAAAGAATTAACGGAATCGGTCCAGTCGTTCACGTATATATATTTATATTTTTACATAAATAGATATTTCTAATCTCCCATTCTACAAACCCTCTTTCACCTACCTACAGATATCCCCCGTAAACTTTTCACTACTTTCCCCTATTCTCCTCTCCCTTCTTCCCCACTCCTCCCATTCCGCTTCTTCCCTCCCTCCCCCCTCCCCCTACCTCCCCTCTCCTTTCCTCGTCATTGCACTCTGCCTTTCCCTGGCTTCTCCCTCATTTCCCCCTTGCTTACCCATCACTTACATCTCCTTTCTCCCACCTTGCCCCATACTTCCCACTCACTTCCTTCTCATCTTTCTCTCATTTTCCCCTCACTACCCCCTCACTTCCCCCTCACTTTACCCTCACTTCCCCCTCACTTCCTCTGCACTTCCCCTCACTTCTTCTTCCCTACCCCTCACTACTCTTCCCCCCCTCCCTTCCCCCTCTTTTCAATTTTCAAGTCGCTAACTTCAAAATAATATTTCATCCCTAATTCCGTCCCTCTAAATCCACCCCAATAAATAATAAAATAGAAGTATTCCAAAACTAAATTTCAAAACTATGAAGAAGTTTCATACAATCGTTATCATCACCCTTAACATTTAGGGGGATAAAAAATAGATGTTGTCCGATTCTCAACCCTAGCCGATATGCATACAAAATTTCACGAAAATCGGTCGGAGCCGTTTTGGAGGAGTTCAATAACGTACACCGTGACACGAGAATTTTATGTATTAGATTATTTACATCTGTCGAAAGTTATGCTAAATGGTAGTGAATACTATATTAAATCTTTTGGGTGGTTTAGAAGAAGATAGTGGAAAAACAGATTTTATACTATTAAAAAATAAACAATTTTTCGTTGTTCAGTTGCGTTTAAATCTTTCAGTTATCAAAAATGTATGTGTGTAAATTATTTTCTTTATTTGATGTTTTAGGAGCCATGTTAGCTGTGTTATGATATCTAATGGAAGTCTATTTTTAATATAAGCGATGGTTTTAGTAGTAGCGGTTCAAAGACTTCCTATTAGCTAAAAAAATAATAAATAAATAAAATAATATCACAACAACACGCACAACGCCATTTAGACTCAAAGTAAGCATTTAACATACTTAAATATTTTTTTTGTAAATACATACATAGAAACACCCAAACCAATGCAAATATTCATGTTCATGCACACAAATATTTGCATAGAGCGGGAATCGAACCGGCGACCCCTGCGTGGCTTGTTCAATTTTAATTAAGGCTATGTAATAATTAAAAAACTGTAATCTAATATGCGGTCAACTTGTTAATGAGCTCTTTTGTCCGTAGTTAACATTCGGTTTATTTAATTATATTTTTATTTTAAGTTATTATTCTAGTGTAGTTGGAAATTGTGATCTACTTTGAGCATCGTTAACCATTTGTAATTAATGCAATAATTGTCATTTGCTGCCACTTTTAGTTTAAGAGTGGTTTTCTTTTCTATTTTTACTCTATTATTCTGTACATTATAAGTTAGTCGCTGTCTCTGAAACCGTACCCCAAATGTGAGCAGCCATTAGGGCGCACACAAGCACGTCAAACTGAGGGGCTTGTGCGTAAATACAACGTGTTGATTGTTGACACAGCCTACGTCATCGTGTACGAACACGCACGGATTTAGCTTTGTATATAGCCTTATGTTCCAGAATAAAAAGTAGATTACAAGCCTCGCGTTCATAATGATAAAGCTAATAATCATACAATATTCACATGTTAATATAGCTAGCAATTACTACTAACGACATAGCGGCCATCATGAGAACTAACATTGACATTAAAGACCGTTATTGTTTATGACATCTTTGAATAATAAACGAACGCTTGTAAAGCTAACAACAAACGTAATTATGTGTAATTTGGCTTTATTGGAGATTTTTACGATAGTATGAAGTTAAAACGGCAGTAATATTAATATTCCTACATCTGTACTATTTGGCTATAATAAATGTCATTTAAAAATTTTCAATATTTTATAGTCTATTAGTAGTGTTTAAGTACTATTTATACGAAATAGAAAAAATCCAGCCTCGTTAAATTTAACAATACATATTATTCTTTAAATATTTATTTATTTGTATCTTTTGTTAGTTCTATAGTATCTGGGTGCCTGCTACCAGTTTTATTCTGTATAAACTAGTTTAAAATGATGCTATATACCATTTAATCAGATTTTTGCTTCCTGTTTTTAATATCTATGCCATAAATTGTATAATAATATATAATATATGCAAGGCAAAACTTTAAAGTCGATATTAGTTTTGTTTATTGTAAAAGATATGTAAATATGCTTTGCGACAAAACTTAAGGCAATACGAAGTTTCTACGAAGCAAATAACACTTGTTTGTTAATGTAGTAAAACTACTCCAATCTAGACGTTCAACTCGGCATACATTGCAAAGTTTGTTGCACATCTAGTGTATTTACAATATAGGCAACAGGCGATATGTATCAAACTTGATTAGATTGGTTTTCGACAACCCACGCCGCGACAGATATATAATTTACTAACGACAGTGAATTAAAAAAAAAACATGCAATGCGAATGGCTTATACGTTTTGGGAAAACAATTTCTTTGCTTTTTGTTTGTTGTTAAAATTTTGATTGAATTTGTAATTTTTTTTAAATAAAGTAAATTGATATTAGGACTTGTTTAAATTAAAAGTGAAAAAATTGTAAATATAAAAGAGGCAATCCCAAAAATAGATATTATTAAAACTGTTTTCAGAGAATCTCTTGAAAAATTCGATGAATCCAAAAATTTTATCAAAATAATCTTTGTTTAAGAGCTGTTAAGTACTCAATCAATTTGTTACAACGGTATAAGTGCCTAAAGGCTTGAGCGCGATTAATTTTTAATCGATAGCCATTTCAGCCGGTCTTATATAATCTCTTGAGTTTTACTCTATTAAATTATGGGTAAATATTAAAATTGTTTTTGTGAAAACACTGAGGATAAATTTATGATAGCTAAAAGTGAACAAAATAAAAACAATAGACTTTCGTTGTGCTTACCTTGTTGTCAATAATTCTATCATGACGTGAAAGTGCGTTTGGCTCTTACCGGTGATAGGGTAGCAAAATATTTGACATAATTTAGTTTTCAGAATAAATTCCAGAGCCGTTGCTCATACAAATATTTGTCGCTGTCGCGGTTAACTTATGAGGAATCTGCTGTTATGGTGCTTTTGAAGTTGCTGTATATGCTGTTACTTGTATCAACTTCTTTCTTTAAGGTAAATAACAATATGTTAAAATGTCATAAAATTATTTATGTAAATAGCAATCAAATAGCAAAATAGTGTTATGATATTGTATGATGCTCATAACTTTATTTGTTAAGCGGGTCTACTCGTGCTAAACATTATAATAAAGTGCCATATCTATTTACCCGACATATCGGTCGAATTACACCGACCTTGGTCACGGGCAATTTTTTTATTTTATTTTCTTTTTTTTTTCGTGGGAAACGCGTTACGCGTACGCACCCGCCTGGGCAAGGCGGGGGTTATCTTGGACTCTCCGGCCACAATCAGAAAGCGGTTGGCATACCGACTAAAACCCACGGTGTTCCTCCAGACGGCCAGAGTGTCGGGGTCACGGGAGATGCTCGCGCATTCATCCGCGACTCCAACGGGCCACGGCCCGCTCAACGTGAGCGGGCCCCGTCTGATTTAGGGGGGCCTAGCCCCTCTTCCTCCATCAAGAGGCGTTCGTGGAACATGTACGCCGCCTTCTCAGGCCTGTGCTGTTCGAGCGGCGATTGCCCAATCGCTGCCCACAGGCATCCTCCTATGGTGGCTGGAGATCCCGGAGCGCCCCACGGTGACTTCCGGTACGTGCGCGACGGGCGGGTAGCATGGTGGTCAGCTCCCTCTCCCGCTCGGCCACCTCCTTAGCAAGCATCACCTGCTTGTGGAGCGCCATATCGCGTGGGCAGACACCGCAATGGTGGCAGACGGACGTCTGCTCGTGGCTTATGAGACACAGGTACGTGACCGGTGAGTACCTGTGCCAGGCTGTATTATTTGGCCTACATTTTGACGTGTGTGAAGAACGTAAGTTTACCTAGAATATTGAATTTGGAACTGGAAGGAACATTGAAATCTTGTATTGTTAATACAAAAAGTGAGCAGAATTGCTTTTTGAACGAGGTGCTTTAAAACTTGGATAGGTACGCTAAAACTTTATGTACATAATAAATACACTGACAATAGGAGAAACCTTTCTTAATGTTAACTTCAAGATACTTAGAACCATCGTAACATGTTGATAGAAACTATTTTATTTTATTGGAGTATAGAGTGTAAGTCGAAATGGTACTCGCTTTGTAAACACGGGGTAGTGGGTTCGAATGCGGGCAAGAAATTGCCAGAAGCGCCCTTTGCTCTGCAGTGGGACAATAAACAGGCTGGTATTATTATTATTGTTACGTGTCAGGATGGGGTTTTACGCGATGATGAGTTTATTCAAGACTCACACAATACACTAATATACCATAAAGCAATAAACACACATACTGCACTATAACGCTTCGTAGATCGCTCTTCGTAAATTTCCGTATCTCTTAGATGTTCGCTCGAGATCGCTGTATTCACAACTGAATGTTCTTGACGTTGGAATCCTTTTTATAGTCATTCAATAGATTTTTTAGAACCCTCCTGTTATTACTACAAAGTTGCCGACAAATCTCGATAACAAAACAATGAATGTAGGTATTGTAGATGCGACGGGTAGGTACCTACCGCCGATGAGCTATTGTTATACGTGTAGGTAAGTACTTGCGAATGTTCTAGCGTAGGTATTCGTCGTAACATTATTATAGAGTGGCATCGATACATGAAAAAAATCTTTAAATTCGTCTAATAGCTACACACGATTGGCACTACATACAGAATTTAAATCAGTTTTTACTCTAAATATATAAGATTGTTTATAATTCTTTATTTAACAAATAACAGCTTTATTCCGTCATCTTTATTCAAACATCTGTCAAGAGCCACAACACACATTTACGACCACATTTACTTTTCATTTATAAATTAAACAAGCGCCAGAGGCCAGACCGAAATTAATTAATTTGTGAAAATATTACGTCTTTTGTCTTTTTAAAAGAACATACATAATTTAAGTTTTTGAGGTATACGATATTTTAACGGATAATATATTTTTACAGCCAATATAATTTAAACTATTGGCCATCATAGCAAGACTCCTGTGGATACTCTTTCGGCGGATATCAGTAAGAAAATTGAGACTGTAATTGTGTCTGAGTGTACTGTACCTATGCTATTATATGAAGCGAAAGAGTTTACTGGTTTAAACGCGCTAATCTCTTTAACTACCAGTCGGATTTGAAAAATTCTTTTTTATAAGATAGCCCAGTTCTCGAGGAAGGTTATAGGCTATCTAACATCACGCTACTGGTGACGGGAGCAGAGCATTAAGCAGAGACGTGGGTGAAATCGCGCCGTGGAAAGCTGGTACTAATATAACATCTCAATAACTACACACAACGCCATCTAGAACCAAAGTAAGCACATAAAATAGCTTGTGTTATGAGTTCTAGAATGTAGATATAATAAAATACTTTTCTGTAAATAAATACATAATTATTATACATAGAAACATACTATTTGTGATTAGTACTTGTTATTCGGAGATTAAATTATATAAAGCTAATATTGTGTAATAATCTGGTTCCTGCGGTCTTGTATCTTGCCATACATTATGTAACTAATCCGCGTACTAGTGACCAAATTAATTGTACGTAGTCCATTGTTCCGGTATTAAATTTGATTATCTAACCCTTCGGTACCAAAAACAGATCGTTCGGGGCGCTTTATATTTAAACGGGCCAGCAGGAATATGAGGTAAATGTTAAAGAATGTAGAACGCTGCTTGCGCTAGTGAATTTATTAACAGTAGGTAGCAACATTCTTACAATGATAATAGACAGGTTATATTCCAATATTTATTTTTTGTTTCTTTAGTAATATTAAGTTAAGTTAAACTTAAGTTTCTTAATTTATTACTTCTGCTACACATAGGCAATTTTTATTAGTTGAGCGCAATAAGCACAACCGGGCACCAAAGTTGGTAAAAGCATGGTATAAGATGATCTGGCCGCTGATGTAGTATCAAATTCCGGCGGCCAATCCGTTAAGGCGAGAGTAGGTGCACAGGGAGGTTTTAGTCGGTATTTTGGCCGCCTACAATACCAGGCCAGCGAGCCCGACATTGCCGCCTCGTTATTCCGGATGGGGTGGTATGCGTAAACATATAGCATTTTCCTTCTACAAAAAATGGTATAAATCGGCAACCAGACCGAATTTGTACTAGAAGATAACGTCGAAAGATGCTGTCAAGGTCAATGTTTGTTAATTGGATTTAGGTATATGAATTTATCCGCTATACAGCTTCAGATAAAATACGCTTTTGTTTCATTTATAACCGCTTGGCGTCAACATGTCTATCTCATTTATAAGTTAATCTATAAAAGTAAGGCCAACATACAAAATAATTGCAGAAATACAACTCAGAAAGAAAGTTAGATTATAGTATGATATGAACGAGCTGGTTTCCGTAGCGAAAATTTTGAGGGCATATTCGGCATCGAAACAAAATGATAATAATAAAAATTCATAATAGTTTGCCCAATAGTGGACGTATTTTAGCAGAAATGATGATGTTGATGAAATTTTTTTCGGCACCGTAAGTTTGTAAAAACCATCACTTAATATTTTATCACATCTGATATGATTAAATTTAAAAAAAAGGAAAGGCTTTTGGAAAGGCGGTAGGTGTAGAAAAAGTAAACACGTTTTTGAAATTTGAAAACTATTTTAAATTAAAATTAATCAGTATTTCTTTATATTTTAATCGGCAATCACTTCTGTACAGTGTAATTAAAGTGTACTTACATAAGTGTCAGTTGTATGAGACACAAGTACTAGTCTCAATAAATACCACCTGCCAGCACATCTATTTCACAATATTATACACTCACACACTATGTCTCAGCTAAGCGAAATTGTATCTGCCCAGAAGAGCCTTGAGGAGAGTTTCAATAAACGGATGACAGAACTGGAGTTACAATTGCAGAGTGGAGGACCATCTAAGGATACAGTGGCAAAAGTTGGAGAAGAGTTTCGGGCATTTCGTGAACTGGTATTCAATATGCTACAGTTGCTCCAGAAACAAATTAGTGAATGTCACCGTTCCGTTGACACTATTGAATCCAGACATCGGAGGAAACATCTCATCTTCCTGGGTGTACCCGAGGTCGATGGGGAGAATTGCATCACTACAACCCTCGATATACTGCATAGTCGACTAAAGTTAAAAGACATCTGTCCATCTCATATAAGTGTCTGTCACAGGCTGGGTACACCCAGTAAGGAGCATCACCGACCACTATTAGTGCGGTTTACAACATTTGATCTCAAGTCTGCTGTTTGGAGGGCGAAATCTGCCCTTAAGGGCTCCTCTGTTTCCATCAGAGAATTCTTGACAAAGATGCGGCAGTTTGTGTTCGGTAGGGCTCGTCAGCACTTTGGAATGCGAGTCTGCTGGACACAAGACGGTGTCATTGTGGTTAAGGCGCCTGATGGTAGTCGACACAAGATTATAACCCCCGGCGAGCTGAACTTGCTGACCGAGAAATACCCGAAGGCGCCTGGTAACAGCTTAGTCGCAAATAAGAATGTTCCTGGGAATGCTGGCGCGACTGGGTTAAACTCCAAGAACAGTCGAAAATAGTGTTGTTATGTATGTTTCTCTTTATCAAAACCCTCTGTCGCCTTTCCGTTCTTTGTATGTAAGTAGCTTAGTTGTGTATTGATACTACTTCCCTTGATTTCAACCCACCTTCATGTAAATTTAGTAAAATAAGTAAACAATCTTTTTCGACTTTGACAATTGACAATGACATCTATCAAAATTCAAATGTAGTGTCGTAAGGTGCGTTCGGAAACTCTATACCCAATGTTCTTGTTAACCTATTTTTTTGTATCAGTTTACTGTTTGGTGTGTATGTTTTTTTTAATTTTCATGTAAAGTTTTGTGATTGTGTAACTGGCAGGTGGTGCAGAGTCAGAAGTACTGCATCAGTAGTTGTGTACGTATATTTAATTTATATTATCATTTAAGTGTATTTTCTATATTTATTTAAATATTTATGATATCCGACGATAGTGACTCCTTCCATTCAGCTAATAATTCCATAAATTCATCGAATAACGACAGTTTTACTTCGCTCCCAGATACTCTTGGTGGTATTGTGCGACAGACATTTGACCTTACCACTTGCTGTCAATTCAATGTTTGTCACATAAATGCGCAGAGTATTCCGAGCCATTATAGTGATTTATATGAAGCTTTCAGTGATGTCAACGTTCATGCCATCCTGATTTCAGAGACTTGGTTGAAACCTGATCTTCCATCTACCACTTACTCTCTTCCTGGTTTCATTCTCATTCGGAATGACAGAGTGGACAGGAGAGGGGGTGGAGTTGCTGTTTATCTACGTAGTTCTCTTCCTTATAAAATTCTATCTTCCTCACCGCCCAATTATTCCTCTTCTGCGGAATTTCTATTTCTAGAAGTTTCTGTCAAAAACGTTAAATCTGTCTTAGGTGTTGTCTATTGCCCCCCTTCCGTCGATTACTTCTCCAGTCTCGAACCGATTCTGGAATCTTTAGGGTCAGAATATGCTCACCACATCATCATGGGCGATTTTAACACAGATCTCCTTTCCAGTAACTCTCTTCGTTCTCGTAAACTCCTCCAGATTATTGAGTCCACCAGCCTTCATGTCCTCCCGTTACAAGCCACTCATCACAACATTGAAGGACTGGATACCTGGCTAGACCTAATCCTGACCTCTACTCCTACCCTGGTCCAATCCCATGGTCAAATTCCAGCCCCTGGCTTTTCCCGCCATGACCTAGTATATATTTCCTACAAATTAAAGCCACCCAAACCGCGTCCCAGAGTTCTGCACACGCGTTGTTTCGGGCGAATTGACTTTGAAATGTTGCGTAAGGATGCCTCAGAAACAAATTGGGATCCTCTGATGGCGGCTACTACAATTGACGAAAAGGTTGGTTCTTTCACAAGCATCGTTGTTAGTCTATATGACAAACACGCCCCCATCAGGAAAGACAAATTAAAACGCTCTCCTGCTCCTTGGATGACAAGAGGCATTCTGATGGCAATGAGGCGTAGGAATCGTGCATTTCATAAGTTTAAAAGGGAGCGTTCGGACGATAATTGGTCACACTTCAAGACTGCGAGAAATCGGTGTAACCAGATGATACGCAATGCTAAACGCCGTTACATTACAGACAATATCAACTCCTCTTCCCCTGCCAATATCTGGAAGTTTCTCGGGACGCTAGGTATTGGCAAACAGCCTTGCTTTGATCTGCCGTTGATAGTTGGTTTGGATGACATTAATCGTCATTTTTCCACTCATCTCCAAATCGATCACCAAACCAGGTGTCAAACGGTGGATTATATAGCTGGTTTACCCCATCCCGACGTCGAGCCTTTTAAATTTTCTCCAGTCACTCCGGGTGAGATTAAGAAGATAATCCTGTCCATCAAATCCAATGCGCTTGGCGCCGATGGCATCAGCCGCCGCATGATCCTACCTATCCTAGATTTCCTTATTTCTCCCCTTACACACATCATCAACTTTTCACTCTACGACAACTCCTTCCCTTCTCCGTGGCGTAGAGCCTTTATTGTCCCCATTCCTAAAATTGCCAATCCTTCTCTTCCTGAACATTTTCGACCCATCTCTATCCTTCCCTTTGTTTCAAAAGTTTTGGAGGCTTGTGTACATAGACAGCTCTCGCACTTCGTATATCAGAACAACCTCCTAAGTCCTCTGCAATCTGGTTTTAGGCCTGGACATAGTACCACATCCGCTCTCCTAAAAGTGACTGGCGACATCAGGGCCGGTATGGAGGACGGGAACGTCACAGTCTTGGCTTTGATTGATTTCTCTAATGCCTTCAATGCCGTAAGTCACGACATCCTTCTGGCAATCCTTACCCATTTCATGATCTCACCCGTTGCACTGGAATGGTTTTCAACATATCTTCAGGGGCGTCAGCAGTCGGTTCGCCTTAACGAGTCCTCAACTTGTTGGCGTGGCCTCGACTCTGGTGTACCTCAAGGCGGAATTCTATCTCCATTATTATTTTCTATTTTTATCAATCTCATTACCCCCAATCTTCAGAATGCGTATCACCTTTACGCCGATGACTTGCAGTTATATTCACAGGCAAGCACATCAAACATATCACTTGCTATCTCAAGCTTAAATAAAGATCTCGCTACAATTATGAGTTGGTCTGATAAATTTGGCTTGTCAGTGAATCCAGCAAAATGCCAAGCAATAGTGATAGGCAGTCATCGAATGATGTGCAGACTAGACCTTAAAACACTCTCTCCACTTATATATAATGGTCTGCACATCCCATACAACGCTACTGTTAAGGACCTTGGACTACTTTTAGACTCTACACTTAACTGGCGTGCACAGGTTACCAGTGTGAGCCAAAAAGTCACAGGAATTCTGCGTGCCTTTTATCGTCTAAAGAACTTTCTACCTTTTAAAACAAAGACAATGCTTGTGCAGACTCTAATCCTTCCCGTTGTCGACTATGGTGATGTGTGCTATTATGACCTGAATGCAGACTTACTCAACAAATATGACCGACTTCTTAATAACTGCATTCGATTCATCTTTAATCTTCGTAAGTATGATCATGTGTCTACCTATCGTTCCGAATTAAACTGGTTACCTATTCGTCAACGCCGTAGCTTGCGTGCTCTCACTACACTCTATTCTATTCTTAACTCTCCTTGTTCCCCATCTTACTTATCTCCTTACTTCCAATACTTGTGCTCCATACATGACAGAAACCTTCGCTCGTCAAATAACCTTCTTCTTACCTGTCATTCACATACGACAGATTTCATTCACTCCTCTTTCATAGTCCAAGCTGTTCTTCTTTGGAATAACCTTCCTCTAGAAGTCAGGATGTCCACTAACCGTTTAACATTTAAGCTGAAAGTTCGAGCTCTCCTCTTCGAAAAATTGTTGGAATCATCTCGTTGATTATCCATACTATGATATGTATATGTATATATATATATATATATATATATATATATATATAATATATCTTTATATTTATTTATATATTGTAATTATATATTAGTCTCTAATAAATAATATATTACTTTTATGTAAGTATTAATGTATATTTCATGTTTATATATATTTAATTTCCGTATCTTATCCATTAAAATCTGTGTTCTTTTACAAACACCCATTAATATCACTCTGCTTCGTTGACTGCACCTACTTCGAGTGTCTCTTCACCACCTTGGGTTGACTGGTAGAGAATGCTTTTAGCATTAAGTCCGCCGTTGTACTTTTGTGCATGAAGTTCAATAAATAAATAAATAAATAAATAAATAAATTTAATAAATTGAATAAAATATTGCACACTTTCTATACCTGAAAACAAAAAAAAACAGGGTATAGACACCAAAAATAACAACAAAGAAAAATATATTGTTACAGTAGCTGCACCCCACGGCTTCGCCCGAACGTGGCCGTGTTTTGTATTCTGATATTCAGGATGAAAAGTAGCCTATATCTGTCTAAGGTACCGAATCTATCAACATACAAATTTTCATCGAAATCGGTTCAGCCGTTTAGGCACTTAGTGGTAAAAAACACACACTCAAATGTGTATAGTTAAAATTAGGCAATCAATCAAAAAATAACGGTGGGATTCCAATCCCACTGTTATTACCGTTATGCAATCCATTGCATGGCAGTTATATTCGGCAATGCAATGTCGCATAAAACTTCTACACATTTTTTTATGGTGTCATAATAATAAATTTTCAAACATCTCAATCCAATTAAAATGGCGGATAGTCTTTGCTCGAAATAATTAACGTTTTAGTTTTTGCACTTTATAGATTTATAGATCTAGATTCAATATCCATTTAACTATTTCCTAATTTGCTAGATAAGAAAATGTCATGGCTATATTAGCCATTTAAATTACATCGTTTCAAGAGATTGAGACGAGAAACCGTCTAAAAATATCAAAGTTAGTCCAGTAAAAGCGAAAATGTTTGTGGAGACCTATGTATATTAACTAGCGGATGTTTTTTGCCTGAAACGATGGTGGATAATAAAATTGTAACTATTTGACGATAAAAATAGTGGCCTAAGTTTTTTACTAGTTGTTCTTACGTTTTTCTATCATTGTCATGGTAAGAGACGTAGTATGCCTATTACTGTATCTATTACTAGTCAGCACCCCAGATAAGTAGTACATAAATATCCAAGTAAATATGTTTTTGTGAAAATAATAACATAGATACGGACTTCTTTGTTTGCTTTTATTTTTTTATCTTTAAAAGTTCCAACTATACATTATTAATATACTAAGAAGTACTAAGGGCAAGTTTTCCCATCGGTATAATAAATTTCTAGGCTAATCGGTTGAAATGGGCGTGTTTAATCTGTCCTTAGTTTATGATAACCTTCGTTAGGAAGTCTTAAGTGATTGGTGTTATTGTACGTTTAACTATGTTATTGCTTAGTACACTTAGCCGTTTTAAAAACTTATGATAAATGAAATGAAGTAATAATTTTACGTCTAAAATTTGCTATTTCTTTTAATCAATCGTTTTCGTTTTTCTATTCTTTGAAAGAGACGCAATTAACTTCTTTAAAGAAAGTCCTATAAAAACACGATAACCTAATTCTATAAGGGTCACAATTCTCTGACAATTCTTTTTCTTAAAGAATTGTCAGAGAATGTGTCAAAACATTCTTATATGAAAATGGCAAACGAAAATCGCATTTTATAATGATGTCAGTCTGATAATCTTAAGTTAAAGACAGATTTATATCAATGGATACTAAATAACAATATTTGAAGAAGTGAATCATTGCGTAAACTCTTTTATTTTGAGACGAATAGTGTGGAATAAAATGGAAACCAATTTCCTGAATTTCCTGCCAAATTAATCTTAAATCTTAGCGAGCAAGTGGAAAATAGGATGTTGTTCACCACTCTTGTACCTCACAAAGGGGTCACCATCAGGCAGATGAACAATCCTTTTGGTTGACTATTAGGTATATATCAGTATCTAGTGAAGCGGGAGCGGACGTCTAGGTCCGCTCCCGCTTCAGTATCCAAAATTTGATTCAGTCTCATAACAAACGCCTACATAACATATGATTGTAATATTACTTACGTCTGCGAAATATTATTGCTACACTGCAAATTTACTTGTGCTTCTGTATTAAAAATTTACAAATTTAAAATTATGAAAATTGCTAAAAAATATGTTAAACATTATAAAATATAGGCTATGTTACTCGCTTCATTTATTGTTTTCTAAAAGTGAAAGAATTTGCCAATTGGTGACGTAGATTTTTAATTAATCGTTGCAAACAAACAAAGAAACGTACAAAAAATCAAATCTTTTCTTCTTATAATATTAGTTTAGATAAGAAGACTGCAAACTTTTACAGCAAAATCAACAAGAATTCTGAAAACTTATAAGTGGTTTCATAAACGTTTAAGACACAAGCCGCGTCAGCCAAGTCCTGGCCGTGTCCCGATTCTGACAGTTGAAGGAGATGTCATTTTTGTCTTCATTATTTTGAACTGTGACAGCAGTTCTTTTTAGTGACTAAATGACAGCCTCTTTATTGAAAGTTTAATAAATAGCATGAACAGAATAGAAACTAGTTTTGAAGTAATAAATTAAAAGATTTTTCAAATATGCAAAATATTTTAAGTAAATATTAATACGCTTTAGGCAAGTGGTATAGCGGCTGGGTAAAGGTGGTAAATCAAATATTTAAGTGTATTCACTGTGATTAATAATTTAGCAAACATAAGTATACATCTGCATGCAAACTTGATATATAAAATGGTTAAAAGAACTGGACTATTATATTACCGCAAGCTTACTACGTAAGTAATAATATCAAAATAATGTATATATTATACAAACCAGCTTTTAAACTAGATTATATATTATTCTACAGTATTTACATACTTCTTCATTCAATCATCCATCACACAATATTCACACATTCACACACATGCAAAACATTGTATGGACTGCCACGCAGAGGTCGCGGGTTCGACTTACGACCGCTCAGTGCAAATATTTGTGTGCATGAAGATGTCTATTTGCATTGGTCTAAGTGTTTCAATGTATATTATGTATGTATTTACAAAAATAAAGTATTTAAGTATGTATATCCGCATTCTAAAACCCATACATAACACAAGCATATAATATGCTTACTTTGGGTCTAGATGGTATTGTTTGTAGTTGTTGAAATATTATAAAAAAAAAATATTTTTCATACGTATACGGCATATTTTGTTTTGCCTGGTGATTTCTGAGCTACAGGCTCACGCCTCATTCAGACACCAGACCTCTCACAATTACTGTTTTTAATTTGTGAAAATTGTTGATGTAAGTTATATTGATTTGTGATTGTGAGAAGAAATAAAAAAAAAATATTATTATTATTATATACCTTTAAGAAAATAACCCTTAATATAGATGCTTTCGGAACGGTTAAGATGTAAATATTTGGGAACACCCTGCGTCTATCATCGGACGTCTTCCACCTAATAAATAAGCGTCAGTAGCTCTACCATGAGTCTTACTAGAGACAGCCTTAAATATTTGCGATCCTTAGAATAAAATATCGTTTGCATATCACAAAACAATAATATCTATTTTTGCTTGCAAGTTACCTCAGTACAATGACAGTTGTTAATGTCATAAAGAGTCTTATTAAATTTTAATTTTGATGGAATTTTGTCAAATATGGTAAAGCAAATATGTGGTCAAATTTATGCAATCGGAATACCCTCTGCATGACTGTATTGATTACGTCTAGTCGTCTACATAGTATCGACATTGACTGATTTGATGTAGCATACCCCTAGGTATCATCTAGGTACCTATATCATACCTTTAAATAATTTACTTTATAATATAAACAGATATTAAGATAAGTTAGTACTAGTGTTAGCGTAGTGTAGTAACAGTGGTACTTACCTTACTAACTACCGACGCAGAGACTCCTAAGGAGATAGCGGTGTGGGGTTACGTCAGTTAACCTTTAGTTTTAAGTGTTTTTATGGGACGCGTATGTAACGCAAGCGCAGCGCCCTCAGTCGTTCCCTAATACTGTACTTAGTAAGTCGTTCCTTAGTTCTCTGCTTAGTTAGTCGTTCCTTTGTATTTGTTTGTACCGTGAGTCATGTAAAAGCAAGAAGTAAATAGTGTACCAATATTAAGTATTTTATTTGAGAATTCCTACGCGTCGTAACATTGAAGAACACATATATGTAAAGAATAGATTGGGTCAAAAAGAAAGACCTCAACAGCGGCTTTGTATTTGAAGCTGAATAAGTTACTAGCACTATACCTTTTTTTTTAG
This sequence comes from Parascotia fuliginaria, assembly GCA_963082885.1. NCBI lineage: Eukaryota > Metazoa > Arthropoda > Insecta > Lepidoptera > Erebidae > Parascotia > Parascotia fuliginaria. The sequence goes on along the minus strand of OY720182.1, from coordinate 3,759,397 downwards.
AACTCCCTCACTAATTAACAAGCCCATTTTTATTCTTCTCTGTTTGTATATACACAATTATTATAATAGGTACCTACTTAAAATATTCTTGCTGTATTCTCAAAATACTAAATAATTTTGCTTAGTTGTTATTACGAGAAATTTAATGAGAGATTTGAATCACAAATTCTCCTGTTAATTAATTTTCTTGTTGTGATATGGCTGGCTTAGTGCTATAATATATTATTATGTACGTACAATGTTTGATTATGTAAATTTCAGATATTATAAAGTTAAGAATATTGGAGTTTCAAACAAAATGTTTAGAACCTGTCTTGCTTTGTCTGAATTTGAATTTTCAGATAAAGATATTTTGCATAAATTCATATTTATTATTACTATATTTTATTTTTTTAACACAATTACCGCACTAGAAATCAAAGAAAGTTATTACAGTAGTATCATTTGCCTAGCTTTAATATGAATGGACCAGATCGAATCGTGAAGTGACTACCCTCGATCGACAAAAATAAGGCTGCAAACACACGAACGGCATGTTACCAACGGCAGCCGTCGATGCATCGACGTCAATCGGCGGTAGTCGTTGACTGGGGAGCTGACGGCCAAAATTGAACACAATAAAAATAAAATATTGTCATAAACAGTTTATGCTTACCACTAAAACATGATTAACGTAAAATGGCAAAGCTACATCTTTTGATTAAGGAAAATTTGTGAGAATTATCTAATTTTTGACTCTACCTTCCATAGGTAATTTCTGACCCTCTTTTATCGGAAACAAGAAAACTACCAAAAAAACAAATGTTTTCTTTTACCACAAGTAGCATTAATGTTCATCACAAAACCAACATGTATAAGTTTTTGTTATTAATAAAAACATGTAAAATAATAGTGTTTTAAACGCTGTGGAATGTCGACGCGTCAACGGCTGCCGTCGGCCGTCGACACTGATCGACGACTGCCGTTGACAACGTGCCGTTCGTATGCAAGAACGCTTGCAATCAATACCTGTAGTTACTTTTGTTTTCTGTACGGTTATAGAGAGTTGAAGGTTAAATCTCGTGCCTTGGGTCAATTTCTTTTCATTCTTCTCCTATTCTTCATTTGTCATAGTTTTGCTTCACGAAGAGCAATAAGTTAAATGTACTTTATTGTGTTAGTTTAATACACACAGAACACAACCTTGTCGATAGACTACTATAAACATTTACCATCAGATAGATAAATCATAAATAAAAAAACCGTTTAAGTGTGAGTCGGACTCGCGCACGAAGGGTTACGTATATTATCTATAAAAACAGCAAAAAATTACGTTTGTTTTTTTGGAGTCCTCCATAAATATTTGTTTTATTTTATTATAATTATTTATTTTTAAAAAGGAAATTTAACTATATATTCCGTGAATATTTCCGTTATCAATATTGAGCATAGACGAGCAAAAAATCACGTTTGTTGTATCCCCTTGAATATTTATATTTATTCTGTTTTTTAGTATTTGTTGATACAGCGGCAACAGAAATACATCATTTTATGACAATTTCAACTGTCTAACTATCACGGCTCATGAGGTACAGCCTGGTGACAGATGGACAGACAGACAGACGGACAGCGGAGTCTAACACTACTAACACTAGGTCTCGTTTTACCCTTTGGGTACGGAACTCTAAAAAATATAAAGATTAATTTTACAGAAGATTACTTTATATAGGTATTTTTTTTTTACTTAAACATATTATTACTTATACATTTAGTCTTTTTCCCAGTCAAATGTGTCTTTGACTAACAGGATCTAACACTCTTTCACTTCTAATAAACTAATCAGGTAAGTGGGCACCACTTCCACTAATCACTGTGCTATTCTAATGTCAGGGTAACATCCACTTGTTCAGATTTGGTTAAAAGGATATGACATAGGTCTCGTAGATCCCTTTTATATTAGGTTACTTGCTACAGAGTAAAATAGGAGCAACAAGAAGTGGGCGATAGAAAGTAGTAATGGTAAAAAAGTTTTCATAAATCCATTACAATGACATTTTTTTTTTGTTTGAAACACTTGCTTTTATGTTTTTGCTCTTCAAAATTTAGTTCGTAGAGTAAATACTGGAGGCGCTTTTAACTTTTAACTTTTGATACAGTAAACACTAAAGCTACAGACAAGTAATACAGTGGAAATAATATCCAATTGGCAAATAAATTTTAATATTACTGTCAATTTTGTATTGTGTTTTGAACAGTTAAATGAAAGCATACGGATAGTGCTAATATTTCATAACAAAATGTGATATTTAGTAAGCGATCGGATTATAGTCACCATTTTTGTTTTCTGTCAACTTTGAATAGATTGAAAAGAGAGCAGAATGTTTTAACTAGTGCATATAGAAGTTGCTACAAGTAACTATGAGTCTTGTACCTGTCAATTAAGTGACCAGTCTGAGGGCTATCGTTTTATCTTGTCACAAGATCTAACATGTTTATGATTGATGTGACGTCCGATGAATTTAAAGTTTTCTGACAGATATAACGGAGTGTTTGTGAGTGTCCCTTTGTCGCAATATATTATTAAATTAGGTAGCTATTAAGCAAATTGTTTTGGTTTTTGGTTAATTTTGTCCAAATATTTACTTATTTACAAATTAGTAACATTTCAGTCGAAAAACATTTATTGATGGACATAGAACTTCGAACAGTAAATATCTAAACTTTTACCGGTCTTCGACTGTCTGCATTTATTAAAATAGTCGTACTATTCGTGGTCCTTTGGATCCCTTGGTCTTATTTTAGTTAGATAACATTATTATACAAAGTCTCTCACCAAGGTTTTTGAACTTATTCAATGTTTCTTGCTTCATATAAAAGTGATTTATATAATGAGGGTGATAAGGCAAATTTACACCAATAGTTGGCACCACTTTGGTAAAAGGTCTTCCATTTTGACAGCGCAAATATATAAAAAAAATATTTTTAGTGTTCATTTTGGAAATTTTAATGTTTTATTTACAAAATGAATAATTCCCGTGCTTATGGACAAAAGAAAATTGTTGAAAGGTTTTTTAAAATGGCGCTCCCGAGATGGCAGCACCGAATCGTCAGGTCTAGCTGTCAAGACCTTTTAGAAAGTTAAACTATGATTGGCCAAATGTGAAAGTGAAAGTGGCGCCAACTGGTAGGGTAGCAAAAATGATTCTAAAATGTTCATTGAAAACTCTTAAAAACTAGCTATTATTTTTCCATAAAACTGTAATTATGAAAATTTGGTGTTCCAAAGCATCTTAATTACCAACAATGATCTAATTGTTAAAATAATTCTGTGAAAACGTTATTTATTCACACAACTCATAATAAGTTGTGTGAATAAATAACGTTTTCACAGAAGACAAAGGAATCACTCAATCTTGAGTCGTAATTTAATCCGGCGGTTCTTATTAACACTCACAATATATATCTGAAGTAAACCAAATAAAGTCTTTAGACATTTCTTTGTAAGTCTGGTGTATTTAAGACACAATTAGAACGTTGAAGGTTAAAATATTGTTTTATACAAACAAAATATTACAGAAATCTGGATCAACATCAAATATTTTTATTGAAGTCAAATCAAATATCAAGTGGTTAGCGGTCAAACGACTGGCAGGATTTGTTCAGGTCCGCCAAACAGGTGTCCGACTAGACCTAACGACTGTTATCAACTTGGTAAAAACTAGGATTGACTTTTAACGTGCCCTCCGAAACATGGAAACGCTCAAATCACTATGTGGTCACCCATCCATGGGCAAGCCGCACTCTATGTTTCATAACCCGCTAATCGTTTACCGATAAGTAAGTGCAACGAGCTATGAGCGCCTCCATCATTGTAGTTAAAGAGAGTGCTGGTGGCGAAATTGCAGTAGCCTATGATTAGTAGTAGACGACAAATAGTAAATTTTAGTTTTAGCTGTGGCCCTTTTATGTCTGAAACTAAAGTTTATCATTTGTTACCTAAGAACGTTTTAAGAACTGTCAAAAGTTTTAGGTTTAGGTTTTCGAACAGTCAATTTTGTGAAGTTTCGATAGAAATTGTAAAAGTGTTTTTAGATCTGTTATCTGTGTTTTAGTTAAAAATATTGTTACATGTGTATAAACAATATATTAACACAATATTATGTTAGTGCTGTAACAACATACATACCTTTGTGTATCACTTAAGAAACAGAGACATCATAATAAGAGCCATTTCATTTAAGTTCGAGAAATGAGACAATTCACAACAGAGTTGACTTTTATTCAAATGATATTGTGATTTATTATCCTTAATTTCAAGTGCTTCGTATTTTCTCCCTTTTGTGTATTCTTTATTTAAATTGATTGATGTTATTCATTCTTGTCATTTCATATTTTTGTCATGATTTTATATGGTATCTAGGGAATGTAAAAAATCGGTTGTGCTTGTGGTAAAATGTTGTGCAGAAGGTCTGCGATTTTGAACATGTTTATTTTTGTTTTAAATATTATTCTTAGTTATTAAGCCTTTTTGAGGCCTATATTCAGCAGTGGACATCTTTCGGATTTTTTTCGGTTCGACAGCGGCGTTTTTTATACGATCTTTATTTGAAAATCTGATTTTATGCAATGGTATATTTACTTGAATGTATGTGCATTATATTTAATATTATTCAAAGTAACAATATATATCGTACTCTCTGTAAAATCAGAAATGCAATAAACAACTTTAAACTTTCGGTCAACGGTAAAAGTTATATATTACCTTACAGTCGTATTTCGTCTTCAGCCTTTTTTATATTGGAAGTGCGATTTAAATAACGTCAAATTCGAGCGTTTTGAATAATTAAAATTATGTAAGCATTAATATTGTTTACGTTTTGTAATACTCGTGATATGTTAATTTCGAATATTGATTATGGAAAATTCTATTTTCAATTCTAAATTTAATTCTTACATTAAACATAATTATAAGGAGTAACGACCTGGTAAAGGTGACGACGAACGATGATTATGGTTCAGGATTGGCTGAAGTAGAGATGATTCTCAGTCATATTCGCAGTGTTATTGAGTGTCCCTGACCATATATTTAACCACAAAGTACTGTCAGATACTTAAAACAATACAAAAAAAACTTTGAAAATTGATAATGACTCTAGAAAGCAGTTTTGTTTTACTTTTGGTGCCATCAGTGGCACAAATTCGGCATTTTATATCTCTATAGTAGCTTAATATGGTTTACTTGAATCAAATTAGCTATAGTTACTCGATAAAAATAATTAAACCTTAATTATCGTGTTCTCATAATATTACGGTTTAAAAGATAAAGCCCTGTGACAGAATGACGTATGTCAAACAGTTAAGCCTTAGTCAAAGCATCCTCTTTGCGCCCTTTGAGTACGGCACCCTAAAATAACAACTACTGTTAGTATAGCTATAAAACATGAGTGACAAACAGACCCCTAAAACCCGAAGTCGAGTTTAATTTGTCTGCAAATGTAGATTACTTTATAGTTTAACTACTAGCTGTCCGCCGCGTGGTGTCACCCTCTTGTTGTCGAGGTTTTTCGAAAGACTACAACATGGAGGTCTTCAAGAAAGGAATTAAAATGTTTTTAACAGGGTCGGCACGCGCTAGTGATGCTCCTGATGTTGCAAGCGTCCGTAGGCTTCGGTCACTGCTTACCATCAGGCGCACAGTATGCTTGTTTGTCACCTTAGTCGTTATTAAAAAAAATCTTTTTAACATATATCTTTCATTACTACTCCGCTCCTGTTGCTCCAAGCGTGTAGTAATAGTCTTAAGGCTTCCAGATGAATTGGGCTATCATACGCAAAAATAATTATTCAAATCCGATTAGTAGTTCCAAAGATTAGCGCATTCAAACAAACAAACTCTTCTTCTTTATATATTAGTGTAAGATTGTGTAGAATGTGTAGATTACTCGACTTTAACTGAGCGTGCGAGCGTCTCTCAGTTACATAATTGCCTTTGTAATCACGTATGTCACAAGAATGTTAAAGATAACTTGTCCCTTAGGATTCATACTCACGAGCGAGTTTAATTTTATATGTTTACTAACTGAGCCCTACGGCTCCGCCCTCGCCTAAAATATCTTTGTCTCCCTCGGGAACCAATTTTCATTGGAATGGGTTTAGGTTTCAATCTCCAGTAATGGAGAGGCACCAGAAGAAGAAGAAGGGTTTAGGTGCTGAGTGATAACATACACACATACACACCATGGAAACGAAAACTCTGTATCGGAGGACTTTGCACCAAACAACATTGACACCAAACTTTGACAAAAATTTCCAAAAAACTCGGTACAAAAAGCAGTGTCGTGTCGCTATAGATCAATAGCGACACGACACTGCTTTGTACGTGAATTGTTCCTGTAATGTGAACAACTTACTATAAAGTGACTACCACTGTTGCTTGGTTGTAATAATGATATAATATCATTGGGTGGTACTGTGTATGGACTGACATACGCAGAGGTCGCGGGTTCGATTCCCGCCCAGTGCAAATATTTGTGTGCATGAGCATGTCTATTTGCATTGGCCTAGATGTTTCTATGTATAGTATATATTATATGTTTTCAAAAAAGTATTTAAGTATGTATAATTGTATATCCGTATTCTAGAACATAAGTTGTATGCTTACTTTGGGTCTAGATGGCGTTGTGTGTAGTTTTTTTTTATATTAGCCTACCGAAGTGTCTCCACTCGGCCTGATGGTAAGCAGTCAGTGGGATCCAGAAGTGGTGGACAACATTCCAGAAGCCAAACTTGAATGACTGGAAAAAACTGGTATGGTGGCCTCTACTATGGCGGCTTAGTGAAATGCTTTTATACGCCCCACTTAAAAGACCCAGGATCAAAGTTAGATGGGAACACATGCGCTGGTAAAGAGTTCCAGGCTAATTGAGCGACAAAAGTATAATTTTTAAATGGGTATACAAACAATATCACAATAGCAAATGCTTAAAGTACTATTATCTTAGCAATTAATAATAGTGATATCCACACCGTTCACCACGGATAGGTATAAAATAATACATTAAGAGTAAGTACTATTTTTGTATGAAGTAAGTATGAAGTGTTACATTATATTATTAATAACTATACTCATGTATTCTCTAAAAGCAGTCAACCTGCAGTAGAATAATAACGGTAGTATGATGATGATATTACTAAAACTTTCAACATTCACATTCCAATTAAATAAGCAGTTCTTGAAATAAGCGGGTCAGAAAAAAAAGAAAGAAAATAATTCTTAATTTCATACAGGTACATAATTGGCGCCAACCTATTTTTTACTAAACTTTTATAAACAAAACACTCATAACCTATTTTGTTTTATAAAAATAAATGTAGGGTAAATTATTAGATTAGCAATATTTCAGATACGTTGATATATTATCAAACTAAAAGGAGGTTTCCACGCTCGTGTGAATAAAGCTCAAGTCAAGATTACTACTATTTGCTGGCGGGTGACGGCTTAACAAGTTGACGTGGAGGGATTTCAATATGTAAACGGAGGTCACTTGACTCTTTGATGAATGCTAACTCCGGAATGTTGTTGTAAGAGAATGGCTAAGCGTTATGCGCAATTATAAGTCATTGAATATGTGCTGTTTATAACAAGAATATGTAATGAAAGTGAATATATAGTACAGGTATTATCCTATTAATATTATAAATGCGAAAGTTTATGTGTGTGTATGTGTTGTGTGTGTATGTGTGTGTTTGTTACCACTCAGCACCTAAACGGCTGAAGCGATTTCGATAAAAATTGGTATGTAGATAGAATCAGTGCCGGAGACGGAGATAGGGTACTTTTATACCGAAAATCGGTCTGGTCAGACAAAACTCATTTTACGCGCGGGCGAAGCCGTGGGTCGCAGCTAGTAAAATTATAAAATTAGACAACGTAATCAAAAAAATAGCAGTATCTTAAATCTGGAGTTAAGATTTAATAGTAGTTGTAGTTAATTTATTTAAAATAAGGTTACTTAGCATGGTCATTACTTCATTGAACTTTAAAATACCGTACTTATAAGACATTCAGTAATCTTATTTTTTGTCAATGGTATCGTTAAAAGTCCAAAATCTTTTGACTATGGGAGGACCTATCTATATTTATTATATAAAGCGGAAGAGTTTGCTGTTTGTTTGTTTAAACGCTAATCTCTGGAACTACAAGTTGGATTTAGAAAACTCCCAGAATAACCCAGTTCTTGAGGAAGGTTAAAAGCAGTAAGCAAAGACGCGGGTGAAACCGCGCCGCAGAAATTAATTTATAATTAATGTTTGTTTAGTAGCATCCAATCGGCTTAATTGAGTATACATTTTATTTGTGACAATGGTAATTGGTAACTTTAACCAATAAAATACTGATATTTTTTTTTTTTATTTTTTTTTTCACAGCGCTATCTAGCCCCAAATTAAGCAATTATATTTGCTTGTGTTATGGGTACTAAACAACTGATATACTATTTATATACATTTTTTTTTTGTAAATACATACACATTATAGATAAATTACACCCAGACACAGAACAAACAATCATGCTCATCACACAAAGGTTTATCCTGGGTGGGAATCGAACCCACGACCTCCGGCTTAGCAGTCAGGGTCACTAACCACTAGACCAACAGGCCAGTCATTTATATTTTAAACATGTTATTACAAATTTACACAAATATATTATAAACTATATCTTTAAATATAATTTAGCTTTGGTTAACAAATTGTTTTATTATGATTACGTTTCTATTCAAATTGAATAATTAATATTACGTAACCATTTACTTTGTTCGTCATGTTAAATGATACTTCGCGCTTCGTTATGAAATAGTATTTAATATCGTCAATTATTGGTGAAAGGAAATTCGGCTTTCATTTACCTTACAGAACCAAGTATTGTCAAGAACTTTTACCTTAAACAAGATTGTATTACTTGTGTTAGGTGACCTCTAGTTCTTGCTAATGAGTAGTTAAATGGCATAAGAGAGATTACGCTGGCTGAAAGTACTATCAAACCAACTGAATCATGACCCATTTTGCTAATATTTTGCTTTAATCTATCAAACTTGTATGATATACCGTGTCTAATGCACTTAGGACTTTTTAATACTAACATAACAACAGTGTACTTAGTAAAATGTCAGTGTCTAATAAAATGACAACACGCTCGTAGCCAAGGAAATCTATCTTCAGGCGAATTTCGACCTTATTGCATTTAGATGGATTGCTAAAATGACCTTTCGGTAAGACATGATTCACTTGGTTCGTAGTACCAATAAAATTATGTTAAAATAATTTTTCTTCTTTTTCTAACGCCCTTGATTGGAGGAAAACTCTTAGCACAGTTAATAATCCATATCATTGGCTAATCTTACGAATATGTACTCGTATCTTAGTTTATTGTAGTTAAATCATAGAACAAGTACTAAAGCATAGAAGGAGTGTTAATCACCCTCATATACTTGTCCTATTTTTCCAAATAAGCCGGATACATTGAAAAGAAAGAGACAAATAATTTTGCTAAGGACGGCTGGTGTACACTGTAGAAACGTCAATTTGGTTACCTTTGGTTACCTTTGGATGCCGAAATAAGAAGCGAACTAATGTCAAATGTTCCAACTTGTCAAGGCCTCTAGACAATTTAGTCGGATTATACCGCCGCTCGTAATTTTCATTGTTGTTTATCTGTTTTGTGAAATAATATATGTTATTTAATAATAACATAGTGCTATTGTGAAGTAAAATTAAGCCCATTGGATAAGCAATGTCCTGCGTTATTGTAGGTTGTAAATTACATTGCTTTCGCAAAGAAAATCAAGTTTAAATCGTCAACTTCCATCGGTGAGTAGATAACAAACCAATAATATATACTAAAAACCTATACATAAGTGCAAAATACCTAAGTGATTTATACTTTACTATACTGCAATCATATTATAATCGTCTGTTTGCCATTCGATTCAGTAATTTTTAAGTATTTTACATTTTTACCAATTTGTGTAGTCATGTTCACTAGTGTTGTGTCTTGTGCTGCATATTTTATCGATGACAAAAATATTACTATAATTTGTAGTTAACGATTTTGTGGTAACTATCTTTGTACCTTTCATAGTGTTTCATACATTGTGTTCTTTTGCAGGTTTCCGACAGATCAGACCGGAAGATCCATGAAGCAAATTAAGAGAGAATTATGTTATATATTATATTGTTACACGTTTAACGTTCCAGCGGTGAGGACGAATCTACTCAAATTTGCTCCATTGTCACGCGCCATACGACTTATTAATATTATTTCTATAGAAATTGATATTTTTCAATGTAACCTGTCAAAATTCAAAGATATTGCACAAAAATGTATAGTATTGGATAAATAGGTATATTTATTTCGTAATTAGTTATATTGTTTTAAATTTTAGGTTTTTTTATGATATCGTATTGGATTTTTTATCTGTAATGATATTGTAAACACTTTTTCAATAAATAAATAAAAAATAAATAAATAAATGTTCTAGATGACTACAGAAATTTATTGATAAAATTGATCAGGAAAAATTTCTAAAAGTACCAATTCATAACATAACAAAAAATATTTCACTATATTTATAAAACGGGTCTACTCGTGTTAGAAAATTATTATAAGGTGTCATACCTCTTTACCCGACGTTTCGGTCGAATTACACCGACCATGGTCACGGGCTGACTGATGTAGCCAGGCGTCGTCTTCGCCTTGAAGCTCGGGATTTTCTAACACGAGTAGACCCGTTTTATAAATATAGTTATGTGTAAAAATCGTGTGAGTTTAAAATATTTAAAAAATATTTCTGCTTATGCACAAATAATCAGGACATTCTTAAACAAAACTGTAATTTTAAGGGGCAGTAATAATGTGTTTCAATATTATTGGAAATATAATCATACATTTGTGACATGAATCTTACAGCTGTGTTTTATTTTTACCTTGGGGTATCTGTTTTGATGCTATACTAAGAAAGTCAGAAAAGAACAGAGGGCCGATACTGGTATTTTGGCGATCCACACACTGCCCCGCACTACGCTGCGGGAGCGTGGCGACGCGGCGACGGTGCCACGCGTGCAGATGCGAGAGTACTGGTCTGCATCATCAATCACGCACGTTACTGCAGAACTCGGTGTCCATACCGTCTGGCCCCGAACCCACGCGCGTGAGTACGTGTTTCTCTGCATGTAAGCGTGTGATCAGTAACACAGCGCTTAAATGCGTTTTCAGTGTGTTGCACCACGCGTGATTTCTATACAAAGAGAGATACTTACAAACAATACAAGAACAAGCACGCTCGCACTACGCTCCGTGATGCGAGGCAGTGCGTGGATCGATCATGTATATTTTAATTTTCAATTTATTTAATTTATTCATATACAGTTTACATTGTGTTTGAACTTACAGCATGAAACATGAATATAAACTTCAAAATTATTTCACATTGAAAGTGCTCTTGGCGCCGCTGCCGGCATATTCCATTCCGGTGAGGTGTAAAACGGCCGTTTGTTTCTTGTAGTTCTTTTACGAGAGCTTTTATTCAACCAGACCTCATTTGATATTAGCATGTCTGTTAATTTACCATAGCCCATAGACAAATTTCATCTATCGATATCGATAAACTGTCAGAAGGTATCGTAGCACTATTAAGCTTCTATTTGTCTCTGAGTGTGTACGCTTTATTCTCCTAATAGTACTTCTATGCTTTAGTACTTGTTCTGAGAGGTAAATTCACATAAAAAGAGTTACAATGAGAGACAAGATTTTTATTAAAAAGTACCTATATACATAATATTGACACATAACTACTGGGACAAATCAGAGCTTACGGTAGTAGATCCACGCTGATTTCAGCATGAATGGGCCGGATCGTCCGGGGAAGTACTACCCTCTCATAGAAGATCGACATATGAGTAGTAGTATCCGTACTACTACTGCGTTTCGTTCGGTGAGTGAGAGCGCCGGAGGCCCAATTTTCCCCCTTTCCTCTTTCCTCACCTCCCTCATTCCCAGCCGCCATAGTGGAGGCCACCATACCAGCAGTTTAAGACGATGGCTTTTGGTATAGTGGATTCCACTGACTGCTTACCATCAGGCGGGGTGGAATCACTTTCATCACACTTCACTTTGGTAGACTATAATATAAAAAAAAACCAATCATCGATGGTACTGGTCCGGCGGCGAAAAATTGTATGGAACAATCATATCTGCCGAAACATGTGTGTATACACTTCTGTCTACCCCTTTGGCGTGACACTGTATATATAAAAGCTATAGGTAGTTACTTTTGTATTTTGTAGTTGTTTAATATCTTCACGCTTAATAATAAAAATCCAATTACTTAATATACAGAAAGATTTTGCATCATTATAATAAAGACTAAATTACTGAACTCATTTATTTTGGGATACATAAAACAAGTTGTTTCTCTGTCTGAAGGTAACATAGACTAATGTTGGCTGACAGCTGAAGCACTCACGTCAACGTCAGTGTGTTCAACCGTCGAGGGAGTTAACTTCAATATTTGCACTTCCTTCTTAGAAAGTGAAAGGAAATATAGTGTTTTGGTAGAAATAAGTTTAGTTATATTTGCCAATACATACATAACTTCACGCCCTGTCTCCCATTACTGGGGTAAGCAGAGATTATAGAACCCATTTAATGCGATCCAAACATACCTCCTTTGCCTCTTCAAAAATACTTGTTCTTTTCATACACACACATCGGTTACGGGTGCTTGTAAATGTGCCTTTTGTCAACACATTACCTATTTGGTCCACGTATGTTCGTCTAGGGCGACCCCTACCAACCTTCCCAGTCAGTTCCGCTCCATAAAGCTCTTTCGTTATCCTACTTTCATCTATCCTTTCTACATGTCCAAACAACTTTAACATACTCCTTGCAATTTTAGTCACTATACCATCCTTCAATCCACATTCTTCTCTTATCACGCTATTCCGTACTCTATCTGATCGATTAATTCCACACATGCTTCTCAGTGCATTCGTTTAATAAAAAATATTGACTTCGACAGTTACAAGTACGGTTAACGCTAAGCTTTTTTTTTGTTGCCTACAGGGTAAGACGTACTAACGTAAGTGGTAACTGTCGCTCATAGATTTCTGCAATGCCAAAGGTTCGCGAAGCCGCTATATCGTGATATTAATGCTCTCTTTAAACCTCGTTTGAAGAAGGACATGTCATAGCGCTCGGAAAACACCGCAGATGGCAGGTCGTTCCAGAGCCTGCACGTACGTGAAAAATGTACGCTAAGCGATTAACTTTTTTACAGTTCAGAGTTATTTTACGTTACGCTTTAAAATACTTTTTTTTTTATATTATAGCCTACCAAAGTGACTCCACCCCGCCTGATGGTAAGCAGTCAGTGGAATCCAGAAGTGGCGGCCACTATACCAAAAGCCATCGTCATAAACTGCTGGTATGGTGGCCTCCACTATGGCGGCTGGGAATGGGGTTAGGGGAAGGGAATGAGGGAGGTGAGGAAAGAGGAAAGGGAGAAATTGAGCCTCCGGCGCTCTCACTCACCGAACGAAACGCAGTAGTACAGATACTACTACTCTTAAGTCGATCTTCTATGAGAGGGTAGTACTTCCCCGGACGATCCGGCCCATTCATGCTGAAATCAGCGTGGATCTACTACCGTACAATTTTTTTTCTGGTTTTTCCATCCAAAATCACAAAAAATATCTAAAGGTAAACGTAGTTATAAAGTTATTTTGTTAATGTTTTTCTAACATTAAAAGCCTTTCCTTTGATTCGTATCTAGGCAGCAAACTCAGTACCTATAAAGTACCAAACATCACCATAATTATTGCCAAAAGATGTCTATCTGTTAAACAAAAGTCTCAAAAGTTAAATATATACTAAATATAAACTGTAAAAAATTAAACCATTTTTTTTTTGCCGTGCTGTCACTACATTGCAATATTATGTCACTCCCAATGCAATGACAACTCATATGTTAAAATCCATTTTATCGAGCTATTTAGGCTGTAGAGCGTGCTAAAGAATTAGACATACATACGTTCGAAAATAATTACCCTCCTTGACTTCGGCAGTCGGGCAAAAAGACAATAAAATCTCAATGAAAACCGAAAATATTATCATAGAAATTTAATCGCACTCGGTAATACTACAAAACTTTACATAAAATACAATAACGCTACCAGTAAATGCTAATAAATTTACTTACTAAGCAATACGGGTGCAAATAAGTAGTCAACTCAAATCTGAAGTCTTAACCAATACTGCCACCTCTGCGAATCGGTAAGCCATATTAAATATTGAAACGTCTAAAAAGTTTACTGACTCAGAAATAGTTTATGGATATTATCAGGTTTAATGTTTTGTGTTTGATCAATGGATACCCTTCAGTAGCCTGGAGTTAATTTATTTCTTATACAATTTGATATTATATTCTATAATGGCTATAGGTAATCTATTTTTTTATGATTTAAACAATACATTTCATTGGGCTATCTCATTGTTTTATATAGTACGTACTTTAAAACAAATTAGTCTACTCTGCATGAGCAGCAGTGACTGAGGTCCAAGAATTTTAGTTTAAAGGCTTCTCGGTGAAAAGTATACATTACTTTTTACTTCATCACCGAGAGCTTCATGTTTAACGAATTAATAAGAGTTCCCGTGTAGCGACATGCTACGAGTTCTTAGACTTTCGTAGCACATAGCAAACAGAGGTTACATGTTCGTAGCAGTCTGCTACGAAAGTCTACGAGTTAGTCTTGCTAAGGTAAACTAAGCGCACTCCGTAATAAGTAACTTGTACGTCATGCAATTTAGAGCTTTATTCTGAATAAGTTAAGATGCATTTGTGATTATACATAATTCGTTTTATTGAAAAATAAAATAATTTAAACTAAAATAAACTGGAGTTAAAAATCTGAATCTGATGTCTTGAGCAAGCGTGGTGATTTGGCCTTGCACTGTGGGACAGTAAAACAGGCTGGTATTAATATTATAATTAAAACTAAAATGATCCGTATTCGAATTAAAATAAAGTTAACAATTGACACAAGTAAATTACAAGAGATTTAGTAATGTTTTCTTTTGTTAATAAGGCACAAATTGTGTTTATTTAATAATAAACCTCCCACAACGTATCTCAGTAAGAATAATTGGGTAAGAATGCTTCAACATTTTCACTCTGTGGGTGTTGTTGTACAAGGACTTTGGATAAATATATAGAGAAAATATATGAATTCTTAGAAATTGTGTTTGTTGGGGCTCGCGGCCTATTAAGTGGGGCTTGATGTAATAGTCCACCACCACATGCCTTCCCTAATGGTAAAGACCCTTCCCGGCAGTGGGAATAATAACGAAAAGAATGTAATAGCTGGCGAAATATGTATCTATCTATGCATATCCTTTTAGATACGGCGTGATACTATGTATATGTATGGATGTAAGCTCATACAGTTCGAAGTTTTTTTTTAATGAATCTACGTAGATATATAAAAGCTTTTTTTTATGATTTTGTCGAGACTAAACTGACATTGTAGTTTAAAAAGACACCATTTTTAATTCAAGTAAAATTTACAATTTTAATTCTGTAGAGAGCTTGCCGTGATTGAGTCTCAGAATTATTGCTGTTATATATAAGTTTTTGAGAAATAATTATATTAGTTTGAATATAACACAATATTAAACGAACATTTTCTCGATACAACAGTAATCACGATATTCTAATTTATATTACAGACGCTCGATATTGTTCAAATCAATGACTGGAAACTCAATATTGTAATTAATTTACGCAATATTACAACGCCTGTATTAATTTGAAGGATAGAGTGAAATAAAATTAAATGTAGTACATATTATATTATTAGTACATTTAATATTATCAGTTCATATATTCTAAAATATTGCTTCGGTAGTTCTGTAAACGGGTTGAAGAGTCGGGTATGCCTAAAGTAAACCTTCAAAGTACGAGTACATACGATTTTTAAAAAGCTTCAATAACACTTGTCTGATTTAAAACAAAGATCATACACGAGGTGGTAACCGACCAGCACGATAGTAACACAATATAACAATTGTTCGATTAAAAAAAACTGACCCAACATTACCAACTACATACGCACTCAAGAAGTTTTCCACAACATATCCTTTACGTTACAGGCGACCCGGTAACTAGAACGGAAATTTTCCTTTTAGTATCTGCCCTAACTGTTAGTTCCACTTCATAAATGTTTACTAGTGACCTCTGCAGAACCTTTAATTCAATGAATTATTTTCTCGCTTTGTGGTCAGTTCACTAACATATTAATTTAACTTACAAGAATTGGTAATAGATTACACGTAATAGAAATTTCGCAGGTGTATCTAGTAGAGCAAATATCGGGTAAGAAATAAAAGAATGAAGTAAAATAATAAAAGGTAGCAAATTGTACAAGAAGTAAAAGTTGCGTTAATGGACCGAAAGAACCTGGACAAAATGAAAAATAATTTATCTAGTGGTTATATATACTAGCTCAGCTGATTGATCTTTTCCACTTAGTGATTAACATTAGATAAATAAGAAGCGTCAGATGAAATGGATATATTATTAGTGTAAAAAATGTCTATGCCTGCATGTCAATCCCAATCAGTTCGCTCATTTATTATCTATGCATCGTGAGCGCGCCAACATTCAACATTCATTCACTCTCAACCTTCAACTGACATCTTTTTTCAAGACACACGTTCCTATCAAATAAGCAAATCCACCGTTAAATTCAACATAGAACATGTGAAAACTTCGAGTCTGTTACTAATTTGGAAGCATCAAGCTTCATCAAAGATGTTGACTGCTGGACATACATATCTGTAACAAAAGCGACGAGCGTAATGGTGATAGCTGTAACAAATGATCGGCGGAAATAAATAACAGAATTACAATTAATAAGACAAATATACATACATGAAACGGAAACGAAAAAATTTTTATATTAATTCTATGTCAATATGATTAAATTAAAATTGTATGGAATAACAAAACCAGATGCGGTCGTCCAATCGTACGTTCGTATATATAAACAAGTGAATGAAAATCTTTTTTACTTTTTTCATGTACGAAAATTACAGGAAAACAACGATACGACCTAAATAAACATGAAATGAAATAAAAATATGAAGTTAATGAGTTCGAATTTTTATGTGATTTTTCCTGGACGCCCTCTCTGGCTCACGTTTTGGTAGCATTTACGCTGGTTTTTTGTACACAGGATTATGTGTTTGAAACCAGGCCAGTACTAATACAACACCTTCCAAGTTCATGTATTGAAGTACACATACATGCAAAAGAATCTCATATTATGTATTTTCTAACTTTATTAGGAACGTTATGTACTCTGACGCGTAGATTAAAATCAGTTTTCAAAGTGAATACTATATAGGGGCGTTGTTCATTTTTCATACAAATTTTACTTTGTCACAGACTAGACTAGAACTGTAGTAATTTATTGACTATTCAACATAATCTAGTATTGTATTTCAGTACAGAATATATAGTGTTACCATTAAAATTTGTCTCATAAACCTTTATTACACTTCAACAAAATATTTGGCAATTATCCATTTAATCCCCTTTATTAAAACTCTTAGAGGAACAGGAATTTCGTTATCAGACACTTGGGAGTAGAAAATTGCTACATTGTTCAGTAGAGCGGGGTTCTAACCGTTTCTGAGTAAGCCACTGACAGGCGGAAATTGAAAAAATCGGCTTTGATTAATAAGAGTAAAAATGTGATATCTTCGTTGAAACTGACAAAAAATGCTTATAAAGATTTCTATAGAAATGGGTTTATTAACGCCGACGTGTTATTTTTTGTAATTGTGTCAAATACAATTAAAGACCAAGTATTGATTTCTATTCACATCGTTGAAATTATTAGTTAATATTAAAAATAATAACAGTACTATTTTGTAAAATGCAATTCGAAACATTTCGTAACTCTTTTAACATTTCTCGTGTTTTCAAATTTAAATAAATAAATGATAGTCGTAACTAACAGAAAACTAAGTACTCGTTTAGTAGCCATACAAAAGCAACAATGTCCATCAGAATAAAATTGTCAACATTCTTACACATTAAAAAGTTGCACTACAGCACGGGGTATTCCTCGAAGCGCACCAATTTTGAAACCCACCAAACGTATATCCTCAAAACGCACCAGTTAGGACCTAACTGGTGCGTTTTGAGGAGTACTTTACTTTAGGAGTACTTTAGTATGCTAAAAAAAAATATTAGTACTACTGATGCGTTTTATCTGGTACGCTTCGAGGTGCCCCGCACCTCTCACCGCTGCCATGTACTGGACATTATACCAAAAAATGTAAACATAATATCAATTTTACTAGGTATTCTTACATAAAATCAAATCAAACCGACCAACATAATTACGTCGTCATTTTGATACATTTTAAACAAAATAATTTACGCGTAAATCGAAATTTTAATGGTTCATTTAAATATCTCCTTGACTCGGAAAAGATCAACTCACACTTACCATAACAATTTTGTTAACAGGCAGACTAAATTACTATTCATACCTGTACAAGGA
This sequence comes from Parascotia fuliginaria, assembly GCA_963082885.1. Lineage (NCBI taxonomy): Eukaryota > Metazoa > Arthropoda > Insecta > Lepidoptera > Erebidae > Parascotia > Parascotia fuliginaria. The sequence goes on along the minus strand of OY720182.1, from coordinate 3,740,787 downwards.
AAGTATTATTGTGAAAATCATAAACTTTGTATATATGAGTAGTAGAAAAGTGATTTAAAGACGATTTAAGGAATTAAAAATCTGAAACTAGTTTGATTAAGAATCTGGATCTTTAATTCAGCATGTCAATACACATATATAATGTCTATTATGACTGTTTTTACCAGTCTTCTAAATAGAAATTACTAATATATTATAGATAGAAATTTATGACCCTTTCAACTTTTCTATACATTTAACCATTTTTTAAAATAATGTTACTAGAATCGCAATTTGAGAAATCTCTGTCGATATAACGAGAGTAATTGCGGTGATTTCTTTAAGGTCTGTACCTGCGAATTCGGCTCAATCACGAGATATTTAGAGTACGTGTGAGTTTATCAATTCTGTATAATTTGTTCACGAGGCAACTTGTGAAGGTAACCGTTGAATAGAGCGGTGAAATACTATTCTGAAATATTAGAAGATTAGTCTAGAGGGCACAACTGGTATTATGCGATATAATTTAAATCTAAGTGCTATTTGTACCATATAAATGTTGTACGACGACTTAAGTAAGTTCATTTTAATCGCTAATTTGTAAAAGCTTGGATATAATTTGATCTCTTTCTCAGCTTCAAGATGTACACAAAATTGTAATGAAATCGCCGTACATTTCATTTATATTAACATTCACTAAACAAGACAAAGTTTTTATTTTTTAAGGATATTTTTAAATTATTTGTTTTAATTATTAGGAACTTTAACTATATTTTAGTTCAATTTAAGTATCACTATCAAGCGATCTTGTTTATTTATATTAAATCAGTGCATATTTTGTAGTAGTATGTCAAGCAATGTTATATATTTATTAATTGATAAATTCGACGAGATCACAAGAGAACAAGTGCGTAATATATGTAATTCCTTTGTGGCCAATTTGTCAAAAGGTTAAAAAGGGATTTGCTGAGTCTCTCAATAAAATTGCAATGCTATTCTTAAATAACATTCTTAGATATTTTGTCTACAGTTTATACTAAAATTCAAATTCAAAATCATTTATTCACTAGGAATGCGGTATATCGAGATGATAAAATAAACTAGTTCATCACATTCTACCAGAACAATGGTGCGTGAATATCGTACAATTAATACAAACAAACAGATTATAATAAGAACTAAATTACAAATTTAATTATTCTAGGTTCCGTGAGAGTTATTATCCGACAATTATTTAATTCAACTTATTAAAAATAAAGACAGTCAGTATTAACAAATAAAATAAAATGTTAAATATTAATAAAAATTGTAATATGTCAAAATTGTAAAATGTCAAAATGGTAAATGTCAAAAATTGTATTTTGTTGATATTTATCTATTTATTTGTAAATAATTTAAATTGGAAGCATTTTAACATTAATAAATAAATCAAAACATTAATAGGTTATTGAATAAATCAGATCTACTTACTTTAGCTCTTGATTCACTTAAAATAGATAGAAAACAAATTCAAGTACTATGTATCACAGAGCATAACTTATTAAATAAAGACAGAGTTACTAAATATACCTAACTACAAAATTGGATCTATTTTTTGTAGAAAAACACGCAGAGGAGGTTCATGTATATTAGTTGATAAGCAGATATCATTTAGTCCCTTAAAAGAAATAAGTAAATTTTGCATAGAAAATATCATTGAATGAACAGGGATCGAACTTCCTGACCACAAACTGTACATAATATGTATATATAGGCCTCCTAAAAATAAAGCGGAAGATTTTGAAAAAAATTATGTAACTTTTAATTTGTTGTTGACTCAATATCCCTACAGTAAAAAAAAATAATAATATGTGGGAATTTTAACATTAACATTCTAAAGAAAAACTATGAAACAACTCATTTTATGCATATGTTGGATTGTTTTGGTCTCAGCATAACTTTTAAAGAGCCTACACGATTGGACAGTGGCACATGCATTGATAACTTTATATATAACATACGTAGTAGTAAACACGAAATCCTTGAACTAGCCTTATCAGACCATACTGCTCAGTTATTTCAAATTCCTTTAAAACATAAAAATCAACTTACGTACTGGTTTATTGAAAAACGTGATTATCATGAAGAAAACATCAATAAATTTATTCAGTGTCTAAATGCTCTTAGTTTTCAGGATGTATTTGTAAGTGAAGATCCTAATATTTCTTTTACGAAGTTTTATGATTTACTTAAGCTATTTTATTACTTATGCTTTCCAGTAGTGAAGATAAAAGTTTTCGCAAAAACTAAGCCTAAGTGGATCACTAAAGGAATTAAACTTTGCTGTAAACGAAAGAGAAGACTTTTGTGGCAATACCGGAAGAGCCGCACCTTGTAGAACAGGACAAGTTATATGAACCTAAAATCAAGACTGAATCGTAATTAAACTTACACAGAAAGTCCAAAATGACAATTTCATAAATAAGTCATAAAACAAATCATAAAAGTAAAGCCACTTGGGCTGTCATAAACAACAATAAACTTAATGCTCCTAAGGACTATATTAAGCATGTTGTTGTAAATGGTAATATTATCAATGATCCCAAACAGTTAGCTGATTCATTTAATAATTACTATATTAATCAGGTCACCAAATCATACCCAAACACGTCACAAAATTATAACAGTAGTAGCCTCAATTCACTATACATGCCTCCATCTATGCCCAGTGATATGTACAAAATAATTATGAATCTTAAACTGACAAATAGTACTGGCTATGATGATATATCTGTTAGGGTTGTAAAGTGTGTTGCCATTAAGTTATCTTTTATACTGAGTCACATAATCAATTTATGCATTGTTCATGGTGTATTTCCAACAGAGCTTAAAGTAACAATAATAAAAAGGATAATAAACATGACATCCATTGTTATAGACCTGTAGCATTAGTTCCGGTGATATTCAAAATCTTTGAAAAAGTTATTCACAATTGCTTATCTAATTATTTTGAAACAAAACATTTACTGGTTGATGAACAGATTGGATTTCGAAGGAATAAAGATATCAATATGGCAATTTTTAAATTTCTTAGAACAGTAATGACAGAAGTAGATAATAAGAGTCAGTGTGCCTTATACATGGATTTATCGAAAGCTTTTGATTATGTCGATCATCAAACGCTGCTAAATAAATTGAGCGCCTACGGTGTTAGAGGAAATGTGCTTAATCTTTTAAAGTCGTACCTTACTGGTCGTATCTCTAGGCTATGCTCTACTGATAAAAAGATTACGAATTACTACTCTGACTGGCAAAATGTTACATTCGATGTTCCACAAGGAAGCGTGCTGGAACCACTACTGTTCATAATCTACATTAACGACTTTCCCAAAGCAATAGGCCAGGAATCTATACTATTTGCGGATGATAGCACTATTCTATTTAAAGGCAACAACAAACTAACTGTAGAACATGATATTAATTATACTTTGAACAATAGCATTAGCTGGCTAAATATAAATAACCTTAAAATAAACATTCAAAAAACTAAAGTTATGATTTTTAAAAATAGAATAAGTAAACTAGGTAATTTGGATATAAAACATGACGGCATAAATATATCACAGGTACATAATACAATTTTTTTAGGTATAATTATTGCTAATGGTCTTAACTGGAAGAGCCACGTAGAAAGTTTGTGGACTAAAATAAACCAGTACTCTTATGTTCTTTATATACTGGAAAAAAGAGTATCTGAACCCACATTACTGACCGCCTATCATGAATATGTGGCTCCAATAATACGTTACGGTATCATTTTCTGGGGGAATTCAGCAGATGTACAACACGCATTCATAGCCCAAATGAAATGCATACGAGCTATTTGTAAAATTAAAACAACAGATAGTTATCGACCCTTTTTCAGTAGATTGAACATTCTTACTCTACCATGTATATATATTTTGGAAACTGTAATATTTGTAAAAAAGAATTTAAATATGTTTGGGAAATTGACGAGCAAAAGACATAATTTAAAAATAAATGTTCCGCCTAACACAATGGCCTATTTCAACAAAAGTATATTTTGTATGGCACCTAGAATTTATAACCACTTGCCTAAGTCGCTTCTTGAAGAACAAAATGTAAATATTGTAAAGAAAAAGTTAAAACAAATTTTGTTGCAAAAATGATATTACACTGTTAATGATTTTTTATGATGTGATGAAACGAAATAATACCTAACTAACACATTAAAATCTAGTACTACGTTTTCTAGTTTTATATAAAATATCCATCTCATAAACCTGTATTTGCAATTAAAATAATAAATAAATAAATAAATTACATCATTGTCTTTAAATGTCATAAATTTGTCTAAGCTATAGAAAAATTTGCCATTCAGCCTCAGTGACACTTTTCTTTTAAATAGTGTAAGCGATAGTTAAGCCTTCTATTCTAGGCAGCTTATTGTATACATCTATTACCCTCACATAAACATTCTTCCCGTATAAATCCAATCGACTACTGAGGCGGTCCAGCTTATACATATTTATGTCTAGTGTTTCTAATTATCACATCTGAGTGTAATTTGAAATATAGTATTTATAATATCGTTTTCGACGACAACAAAATATGTATGGAGTTAACGTCCGTATGCATTTTTCACCGGTAACAGATTAATATGTAATAATATATATGTATAACGAACACCGTTTCTGGTCTTTGCTTTCAGAACTAAATTTCTGAAATATATTTTATAACTAGCGGCCCGCCCCGGTTTCGCACGGGTGGACATTTTTTTTTACCTTAGTATATAAATATAGAAGAGTGTTTTTGTTTTCTTTTTTCCATGCAGTTTTTTAATTTTTCTCCCCGTAAGAACCATCCTCGTACTTTAAGGAATATTACGAATAATGAAATAAATGCTGCTCTCGAGATTTGCGCTTAGCAACACATTTAGCGATTCATTTTTATAATATAGATGTCATCTGCCGGTGAAATAAACGCAAGTCACCGTAATAATAATAATTATAATATGTAGATAAATACTAATGTATAAATTTTATTTATGTTTTTACATTATTTTCACGCTTAGGAAAAGAAAATTTAAATTTGATCCATAAATTAATGGTTATTACTAGTACTTCGACCAGTTTCCTTTCGGAAACGTCACGACCAACCAATTCAGGGATTTAATCTGTTTTCATTTCCTACCTCTCATCAACATTGAGAGGTTATAAATGAGCAATCGCCCAAAATGATTGATTTGGTTATGACTAACGGCTTATTGACTCTCGCTGTAATTAATTTTGTGTATATTGCTTTTAGAAATGTGATTTTAATAGGATATTAATAAGTTGGAATTACAACTTAAATTTATGCTAAACTTGGTGTCTTTTAATTATTATAGTTAAGACGAGAGATAGCTTAAAAACAAATTTACGGTAGTAGATTCACGCTCCGGTTTCAGCATTAACGGGCCGGATCGTCCGGGTAAGTACTACCCTTTCATAGAAGATCGACGTAAGAGTAGTAGTATCCGTACTACTGCGTTTCGTTCGGTGAGTGAGAGCGCCAGAGGCCCAATTTTCCCCCTTTCCTCTTTCTTCACCTTCCTCATTCCCTTCCCCTAACCCCAATCCCAGCCCCCCTTTTGTAGGCTAATATAAATAAGAAAAATACACAATTATGAGTGATGACACATCATGTTAATCCGTTACATATCATTATCATTATCAACCAAAAGACAAGAATGTATTTTGGTTGAAAGTGAGCCTATCAGAAGATAGGCTCACTTTGACGAACTAGTCGTGATCCCATCTCATTCATCGGTTGTCCGCTACCTGTATCAGTTCGCCTTGGTCTTTATAATATGTTAATTCTTTTTGTTTTTACGACTAAGGTAACAAACAAGTATACGGTCCTATGGACGCTTGCACACCAGGAGCATCACTAGCGCGTTGCCGACCCTGCTAAAAACCTTTTAACTCCTTTCTTGAAAAACTCCATGTTGTAGTCTTTCGGGAAAACCTCGACGGGCGACTTCATTCCACAACCTAATCGTACGAGCGATAAAGTTTCTATATTTTGTTTTAAAGTAGAGTTAAAATGCACTTTGCTCTTAAATTTATACAGATTGATAGCGCTGCTTTATTCTTGTCAACGACAAACCGCGATCCCTCTTGCATTATAAAGCGAATTAATTTTCCTATCGCCACCCTTATTGAATATCATCGATGAATTTTAATGTCACTGAAGTTAATTGAAAGTTATTTATTCATGAATGTTGATCAAAGTTCAAGCTGTGTAAATGATAATTAGTTTCTAAAAATAATACTTTGGATTACGCCTATAAAACACAGATTGCGAAAAGGTTGAATTTGTTAAAGGTGAGGTAGATGTTAAAGTATATAAATAATGTAGGAAAGTAGTTTCTATCTAGTGATTTGCATTAATTTACACGTGTAGTATTATATAGTCAAGGCTACTGTTACATATAGTTTAAATTCGGCGAATTTGTAAAATGTTTATGCAATTAGCATTTATTTGATGTAAAAGAAATAAAAACAGTTTATTTTTAACATACAGGTGACGCATACAATCAAGAAAAAAAAAACATTTAATCACAATTACAATATAAACAAAAACATAAAACTGACAAAACAAAAAACAATAACAACATCACACAAGCTTGCGTCCCATCTACGCAAAAAACTGGCCGTCGTCGCTCAGCATGCATATTGTAAAAATATTACACAGTACATACAATAAGACACTTAGATATGTAATAATCCTTTAAACCAAATAAAGCGTGTGGTGAGGATGGAATAAAACCTATGTTCCTACAACAAGGGATTGACATCCTTACCCCCTATCTGATCAAAATCTACAGGACGAGCCTCGCCTGGGGATACGTACCAGAACAATGGACTTTGGTCAAAGTCATATTTATACCTAAAAATGGAAGGAAAGATTATAGCCAGCCAAAGTCTTTCAGACCAATAAGCCTCTCATCATTTCTACTAAAGACAATGGAGAAGGTTATAGACAGGTATATTAGAGATGTAGCTTTGGATAAATACCCAATCCATCACACCCAACACGCCTATCGCAAGGGAAAGTCGACAGAGACTGCCATCACCAGCCTCATCGACAGGGTGGAAAAGGCTACAGAGGACAAGGAAATAGCACTATGCGCATTCCTCGACATTGAAGGAGCTTTTGATAACTCACCAACCACACTGTTGGTGAATGGGATGATAAGTAAAGATGTCGACCCTACAACGGTGAAATGGGTGAATTCAATGCTTGCACATAGGAGTGCAAAAATAGCCCTTCATGAAATCGCAATTGTAGTATCTACAGCAAGGGGTTGTCCACAAGGTGGAGTTCTATCGCCACTACTCTGGACCCTTGCTGTGGACGAACTCCTAGTTGATTTGGCAAAACTTCAGATTGATGCGCAAGCCTATGCAGATGACTTGGTAATTATAGTCAGAGGATTTTGTCAATCAACCATCTCATGTATTATGCAAAAGGGACTGAACACTGTTAGCAGGTGGTGTGTCAAAAGTGACCTCTCCGTTAATGCTGACAAAACAGTAATCGTACCTTTTACACAAAAGAAGCGATTGGATAAACTAACAATGCCAAAGCTTAATGGTAAAACGATTGCGTTTTCCACAGAAGTCAAATACTTGGGCGTCACAATCGACCAAAAGTTGACTTGGAATTCACACTTGGACAATGTACTAAAGAAAGCCAAGATGACGATGGGAATTAGCGGCCGTATGATGGGCAGCAATTGGGGCATAACCCCTAGAACAACTATTTGGCTGTACACTGCCATTGTGAGGCCGATCATTACGTACGCATCAGTTGTGTGGTATAACAAGACGCGTCAAACGACCACCATAAAGAAATTAGACAGCTTACAGAGAACTGTCTGCCTCATGGCCTCGGGAGCTATGTCGACTAGCCCCGGAATGGCGCTAAATGCTTTGCTTGGATTACCGCCTCTTCATGTATTCATACAAAAAGAGGCGAAAGCTAGCATGTACAGGGCTCATATCCAAGGCAGAAGCAATTGGATCTCCCAGAAGTTGAGGACTATACAGAACTCAATACTGGAAATACCAATACTTTGCATGCCTACGGATGCCACCCTACCCCGGTTTGTATTTGGAAAACAATACACAATAGAATTGCCATCTAGGGAAAACTGGCTCGAAGACCAGATATCTTTTGAGTCTGGTTGCCTAGTATGGTATACCGATGGCTCCAAAATAGGACAAAAAGTAGGCTGTGGAATATATGGGGAGCGACCAAAGCTCAAAAAAAGCGTGTTTTTGGGACAAAACGCCTCCATCTTCCAAGCAGAAGTATACGCCATTGTGGAATGCGCGGAAGCCAATCTGCAAAAGCGCTACACCAATCAGACTATATATATAAATTCTGATAGCCAAGCCGCTCTACTAGCACTGGATTCGAACGTAGTAACATCGAAACTAGTTGAAAAGTGCATGGATCGTTTAAACTCTCTAGGTAATATGAATAGAGTAGTTCTCAGATGGGTACCAGGTCATGCAGGTGTCATCGGTAATGAGTGCGCCGATGAACTTGCGAGAGCGGGAGCTAATGGGACTCAGCAGGGCCCAGAGCCCTTCTGTGGAATACCAAAAAGCCTAGCTCAAAATGCCCTTACAAACTCATGCATCGAAACAGCCATCAAACTCTGGTCGGAATCGCCAGGAATGAACCACTCTAAAGCCCTGATCAAAGGCTTTAACAGAAGGTACAATAACCTTATCCTTGCGTTGAGTAGGAACAATCTACGCATTGTGTCAAGAGCCTTGACAGGTCATTGTTGCTTAAACAAGCACATGCATAATCTAAGGCTAAGCGAAACACGCACCTGCAGGCGATGTAAAGAGGCAGATGAAACGCCCCTCCATCTTCTGGGGGAATGTGGCCCGCTCATACACAGGCGTCAGTTTCTTCTAGGGAAACACACTCTGGGCCCTGAAGAAATTAAGGAGCTCACCCCTAAGCAAATACTGCAGTATATCATAGCTGCAGGGTTTAGTGGTGAACTCTAGCTTGATAAAGCGGCGATCACAATAGACCATTCATGGTCGCAGTGACATTACAGCCGCATCACAGAAATAAAAAAAAAAAAAAAAAAATAGACATGTAATAAATAATACTTGTGCAGTCCTTAATCCTACCCATAATCGACTATGGTGATGTGTGCTATTATGACCTGAATGCAGACCTTCTCAATAAATACGACCGTCTTCTCAATAACTGCATTCGATTCATTTTTAATCTTCGTAAATATGATCATATTTCTATCCATCGCTCTCAGCAAAAATGGTTGCCTATTCGTCAACGCCGCAGCTTGCGGGCTCTCATTACCCTCTTTTCCATCCTCAACTCTCCTTTTCTCCTAACTATTTAAAGTCTTTCTTCCAATACTTGTCTTCTATTCATAATAGAAATCTTCGTTCTTCAAACAATCGCTTACTTGTCTGTCTCTCTCATACTACAGGTTTTATACACTCATCGTTCGTAGTTCAGGTTATTTTCCTCTGGAATGCACTTCCTCTTGAGGTCAGGTTGACCACAAACCGATTTACATTTTTAAGCAGAAGGTTCGTTCTCTTCTGTTGGACGAATTATCGATAATATCACGTTAACCTTGCGTTAGCTTATATATTTATATATATATAAGCGGAGGTCGTGGGTTCGATTCCCACCCAGGACAAACCTTTGTGTGATGATCATGATTGTTTGTTCTGTGTCTGGGTGTAATTTATCTATAATATGTATGTATTTACAAAAAAAAATGTATATAAGTAGTTTATCAGTTGTTTAGTACCCATAACACAAGCAAATATAATTGCTTAATCTGGGTCTAGATAGCGCTGTGTGGTAGAATATTATTATTATTATTATTATATATATTTATATATATTATGTATATACGTAATATGTAATTTACATACTTATGTATATGTATTATTAGTAGTATATTTTATGTTTTATATTATTTGGTTTGTATACATTACTTATATTATTTAGCGTATTGTATTTAAATATACCTTCATGGTTCCTTTAATGTTTCGTATAACTAAACCTTTTCTTTCTTTTTGTCTTATAACTTCTATGCACCTACTTCGTTCATCTCTGCATCACCTTGGTTGACTGGTAGAAAATGCCTACGGCATTAAGTCCGCCTGTGTACGCATGTGCATTAAGTTTTTTAAATAAATAAATAAATCAGGTCGTTGCCCTAAACCTTCGTTGTTAACTACACCAGGGCCTAAGCAAGTGACATAAATGCTAATAGAATAGATAAAAAATTTAAGGGTTGACATAAGCTCACGACAATGTCAATACCATGTATCTACCCTCTGTACTATACTTAAATCTTTTTAGCCTAGTTACTGTTTAATTGTAATCCCGACGGTGGCCAAGATACAAGCATTTGCTTAGTTTGGAACCAAAGGGAACCTACCGATATTGTATGTAATTTATATTTATTAATTGTAATCCTGATGGTGCCCAAGATACAAGCACTGGCTTAGTTTGGGACCAAAGGGAAACTACTTATATTCTATATTGTATGTAATTTATATTTATTAATAAATTGATTGATTGTTTTATGCGGATGACGAAACGTTTATATACCACGGAACTTTCCACGAATTGAGTGGCATACAATAAAGAATTTGTTCCATCACTTGACCGGTTTTCAACCGCTCTACATTGTTCAGGTCTATGCAAGCCTAGAGAGGCCTTTGTTCTACCAGCTACTATTATACGTACTGCTATTATGAGCACCCTTAACATTTAAAAGGTCACGGAGGCTTTATTCATTATAAGTTCAGTGATAGATTTTGATATTCGAGTTAGGTAATCGCTCCAACTTCACCTGGCGCTTACAAATAGTCTCGTAATAAAAAATCGTTTACAATGATGTTTGAAATTATAAAGGAGTCAGCGCATAGAAATATTGCTTTTAGATGGTAACTGTCTAAAGAGGTATCTTCGTCCCAAACGAGGTAGTTAGTAGATTCTTGGGCATTAATTGACCGAAAAAGCATGAATTTTAGCTAACAAACTTTATTATTAAAAACAGATGAGTAACTATTTTGTATGTCGCACAATGGGTCGACGATAAACGGATCCCCAGGAGATCCGACCGGAATAACTCGACTGTAGTCCTTTGTATAGCAGTGAATATTCTTCATCTGAAATGATGAATCAGAAAATCTTTGTTAGTGTTTATGTGTAACATACAAAACTTTTTACCTTATAATCTTGTCGATATATACACATGAAACTAATTAAGTGGTTTAATGGAAGATGACACGCGAACCGATATTAAAACATAAACTACACATTTGATTGTGTTTTGTTTACTACTAATAGGTGTCATCATCGTTATAGATTGTTCTAAGCGATAAGTTTGAACATTATGTTTTTGTATCAGTTCGTTGATTGGTGTTTTCAACTTGTTTGCATAACTTGTCAATGATATAGTAAAATACGCAAAGTGATTTTATGAACATGGCGGGCAACCAATGGGTGATAGTGCTTGCATCGGGGTGTAAATGAGCTTTTCTTTTACGTAGTAGATCCACGCTGGTTTCGGCATGAATGGTCAGATCGACCGGCGAATTACTACACTCTCATAGAAGATCGACGTAAGCAGGCTAACATATATACATATATATATATATATATATATAGCTGTTGCCCGCGACTTCGTTCGCGTGAAAATTCAGATGGGTGCCTCTATGAGAATATTGCGTGCCTGATTTTATGGCAATCGTACATTGTATCAGTATCATCCGTCTCTATGGCGAATCCAGTTTAAACCCGCTACCGCTAAAACTGACAAACCACTTTCACACATACTTGCGACTCTTATTTGCCCATTTAATATGGGTGGTTTCTGAATATTAAAAAAAGAGTATTTTCTAGTAATTTGGTAATCCTACTATAAAAACTATAGAAGTTTCATACAAACTTTGCCACCCCTTTATACCCCCTTAGGGGATGGATTTCGCAAAATTCCTAGCACTTGTTGTTTCTGAGATTTTTCTGAGATAAGTGAGTGAGTGACCTTTTGGGCTTCGCTCGCGTGAATGTCGTTTTTTCCAATAGACATTTTTATATTGTTTAAATACTGTTTTTTATACTATTTTTATCTCCCCCTCACTCCCCCTCACTTCCCCCTCACTTCCCCTCACTTCCCCGTTACTTCTCCGTCACTTTCCTCTCACTTCCCCTCACTTCTCCCTCACTTCTCCCTGGCTTTCCCCTTACTTCTCTCTGACTTCTCCCTGACTTTCCCTTCACTTCTCCCGCATTTCCCCCACACTTCCTCTTAACTTCCCCCTCACTTCCCCATCACTTTCCTCTCACTTCCCCATCACTTCCCTCTCACTTTCCCCTCCCTTCCTCCTTCTCCTTAGTTCCTCCTTTTCCTCTCTCCTTTCCCTCCCTCCCCCTCCCTGTAAATTTCGAATCGCTAGCTTCAGAAGCTAAAGATCTTTGTATAGAATATTTCATCCCTAATTTCACCCCTCTAAATCCACCCCTGTTAAAATAAAATCATAAGGATATTTTTTATTTAAATAGAAGTATTCCAAAATAAAATTTCAAAACTGTAAGTTAAAAAATGAAGAAGATTCATACAATCGATTACATCCCTTTTCACACACTTAGGAATTAAATTTTAAAAAACCCTTTTTGAGTACAACCTCTAGACATTTAGACAAACACACCCTCCAAATTTCAAGTCGCTACGACCAGCAGTTTAGGCTGTGCGTTGTCTGTTAGTCAGTCAGTCAGTCAGGACAAAGCCTTATATAATATGTATGGGTGTATGGATGTATGGATTAGACGTATAGCCATCGGGGATCAAAGCATACAGGCTGCTAGGAATGCTAACACGTGATGAGCCACATAAAGCTGACCGTGCGAAAAACAGCTAATACTTAAGATCCACGCCCACAACTTTTAGTTGTGTCTGACCTTGGGCTTTATTAATTGTCATCGCGAAACATAGGCTCACTGGAAACTGGACTCATTTAAAACTAAACGGAAGATTGTTTAGAATGAGCGGAATCCGAAAAATAAAAACGCTATCAGCTATTCCGTAACCTGTTAAAGTCTCTGTTTCTATCAGATTTCGTAGTAAATTAACAAATGTTCGATGTGATTCTTTAAATTGGCATAACTTTTTTATTTATGAACCGATTGACATGAAACAAACACTAAATGTTAAGTGAAGCTTACCACAATGTATTAGTGAAAACCATATCTAAATCTGATAAGCCGTTTCTGAGATTAGCGTGAACAAACGCACAGACAAACAGACAAACAGACAAACAGACTAACAGACAAACAGACAAACAGACAAACAGACAAAAATTGTAACAATCATTGTTTTGGGTTCTATTTGCGTTGATAAAGGCCCCAATATTTTTTTTTCTCATATATCTTCCATGTACAGACAGCGATCGGTTACATTTTTATTATATGTATAGATATATATATTACCACTAAAATTGTTTATATATATATATATATATATAAACAATTTTAGTGGCAAACAAGGATACGGCCCACCTGATGCCAAGTGGAAACCGTAACCTATAGAGATGGCTGTTTTCAATGCATTACGAAAGTAGTAATGCTTAGAAAACACAACTAAATCGTTGGCTATCCTTGAGAAGGGGATGAGGAAGGAAAAGGGAAAAGGATCCGGACTGGGCTGCCAGCGCCCTCTCTCACCGAGCGATAAACATTGGCATGAAAACTTATGTTCTTACGTTAATCTTCTATGAGAGGGAAGTACTGCCCCGGTCGATCCAGCCCTTTCATGCTGAAACAAGCGTGGATCTACTACCGTATGACTTTCGACTAAGGTGAAAATGATGATAAAAACATACACCTATGCTGCTGTCAACATTGATGAAGAAGAAAAAGTAAATTTACTTTTCTTTCTTTTTTCTAGGTACTTCTAGAAGTACCTAAGAAAAGAAAGGGAACTGAAGATGTAATCAGATTTTCGACACTTTGACCTACTCATTAAAATGCGAAGGAAGGTATTCAAAAGCGTTAATATTTTTTAAATGACTGAAACCGGCAAGAATCCATTAAGTAAGAACTCGTATAAACTCGTGCATTCTCGCAGTTCCTTTCAAAACTAAACTTAACCTAATCATATAATATGCTCATGTTTATCATAAATGAGTATAAACTTCAGTAAAGCAAGTGCACGTTGTAGCACGTGTTTTCTACAATAACATTCTAGTTAACCACCTACGCAAAGTTAAACAATTAAGTACACCAAGGATTCTAACTAGTTAAGCCGTTTGATTGGTTCACAACATGCCGAAGGAAGGAGAGGCTCTGTAACTGTTAATTGAAACCTGTTTTTATATAAACTAGATTGTAATTAAACTGTTGGTGTGGATGACAAGGTTAAAATGAAATATGAAATTGTACTCAAGAAATAACATTAGCATAAATGATTGCCATATTCGTACAGAACTATTACATTATGCGACCATTTAATTGTTATACTGAAGTTATTGCGAATAAGTATGCTATTTGACTCTATGACGTCACAATTTTGGTTGCATTGTGGCAATGTCTTATATTGTTTAATTATGGTTAGCCGAAATAATGATTAATAACATACATCAATTTGCAAAAGCGTTAAGAATTTTTATAAAGTACATAATATTTTTCGTGAGGAAACCTGGACTTAGCCGTAATAAATATTAATAACATACATCAATTTGCAAAAGCGTTAAGAATTTTTATAAAGTATTTATTTTATGGACTTAAGAGTCTGAAATTGCCAATCCGCCTTGAGCAAGCGTGGCGATTAATGGTCATGCCTTCTCTATATGAGAAGTGGCCTTTGCCCAGTGGGACAGTAAACCGGCTGGTATTATTATTTTTTTATATATTATTCAGGATAACATTTAACCGCTGGATGAAGGAGGAAGGCTTGTCGGCCATTTTGGAAAAATTAGGGGAGGCCTATGTCCAGAGTGAACGTCTAATGGCTGATTTGATGATGGTGATAATCTAATATTCGTATTCATTTGAAAGTAAATAAAAATACATATATGTTAATCATCTACACATAGTAGTATTTATTAATTAATAGATTCCCAGAATTAAGCATGTTGCTAAATTTATCGCGGCTTTAGACGTAGGTACGTCATTATTTCCGGATCAACAGTGAAACTGATTTAATTAAAATGTACGGATTTAATCCATGAAGGCCATCGCAGTAAGAATTAAATATACCGAACACTGTTTTTGTTTATTTATTTATTTACACTTTATTGTACATACCTCAAACTTACAAATATGGTAAAGATCTCACTATACAATACATAGTACAATGGGCGGCCTTATCGCTAAGAGCGATTTCTTCCAGGCAACCTTTGGATGGAAATATGTGTACAGGATTATAGCGGTAGTTGTTGGCGTACCTTAATAAATAATATGATATAATATATAATAAATAATAATAAATATATATACTTATATTCTTAATATAACATTATTAAGTATATAAATAGGTAAATATATATGTGATAAGAATAATAATTGAAATCGTAAGAAGAAAATTTGATAACGTTAAACTAAAATTACAGTGACAGATAGTATTCCTTAACCAGGGTTTTAAATGATGCTAAAGTTTTAGCCTTTCGTATAGACACAGGTAGCGCATTCCACAGTCGAGTCGCAGTTACTGTGAAGGATTTGTCATAGAATACTGTAGAATGTTGAGGCATTTCCAGTCTCAGGTTTTCCGATGATATTAAGCTTTTATTATGAGTATCATGGAGGAACTTGAAACGTTCCTAGAGATAGGAAGGCGATGAGGGATTAAATAGTACATTATAAAGTAATGAAAGGAGCATTCCGGCGATGGCGAATTGGTAACCACTTCAGTTGTGTTCTAAATTGCGAAACATGATCATACTTACTTACTTTTAACCCAAATATGAATCGTATACAGAAGTATTGAAGACGCTCAAGTTTATCTAATTGGTTTTCGGCGAGATCTAGAAGAATAGATCGAGAATTTGCGAGCGCAATTTTGGTGGCGATAGGAAGAAAGTTTCTTAACCTTCAGAGGGATCCCGCCGAAGCGAAAACCTTGCGACTTACCGCCTGAAGCTGCGAGGTCCATGACAGATCACGGTCAAAAAATTTTATTTTTTGTTTTTTTTTTTTTTAACCTGTATGGTTTTGTACAGTATACAAACACTAGTAAAAGGGGTCTGAGTTCTTTGTTCGATCTTCTTACGGTTATACCTTTGCCATGCGAATTGGTCGTATTATTACGCATACCATCAGGGTGGACCCTATACTTCTTTGTCATCGAAGTTCTATAAAAAAAACCTTTAAGAGTATACGTTTCAGGAATCCCCGAGAGACTACAACATTTCTTCTAAAAAGGAGTTAAAAGATTTTTATCAGGGTCGGCAACGCCCTAGTGATACTACTGGTGTTGCAAGCCTCTATAGGCTACGGTAACTGCCACCATCAGGCGGGCCGTATGCTTGTTTGTCACCTTAGACGTATAAAAAATGAAAACAGTAACGAACTGGGCAGCGTATTCTATTGGTGAGGACTGATCTTAGATGTCCTAAAGGACGTGCTAAATGAATGTTTTTCTTACATAATCTTTATTTATTTTAGTTTTGATAGCGGTAGGTTGTAGTATTGGCGGTAGTACTTCGACTTCGCGTAGTGCATATGTTTCTCGTGTTGTATGGCTTGTTACCATGTCAGATATCTTTTTTAATAAAATAGACATAAAAATAACATCTACATTTTCCGTAAATATTTAATTTCGAAAAAACATCATAAGAATAAGATTAAAATGTTTGCTCTGAACAAAGTTGTGGGCTCAAATATAAATATACTTAGGCCGCGCAAAATGAGAAAATTCATCAAAGGAAGGTAGATTAGTGAGGCCGCCATCTTCTCTCAGACAGACTTTGCACAAATATTAATTGAGTTTGCTAACTTGTTATGGAGGTATGTATCAATTTTAGGAGACTATACCTTGTTAGTGAATTAAGAAGTTTTGTTTACAGCGAGATTACAATGGGAGCAAACAATACCTGTTGTTAGAAACTTCTTGTGATAACGGATCTGATAATACAATTTATCCGCGTTGCTCCATCTACGTCGCCTTTAAAGTTTACAACGCTTAGGCACGAAGTCTTACGTTTAATAATAATATAGAGACATATACTGATTATTACTGATACATTGTAAGATTGCTGTAAGATCAGGCAGGCAATTTTCTCATACAGGCACACAACAAAATTTTCACGCGAACGAAGTCGCGGATAACTACTAGTATGTAACAAATAAGGTATTTATTTCTTCACTACTTAGTGATCATTATAAGTATAGGTACAAAATAATGTAATACAAAAACATAATCGTAGTGCATACAATGTTAAGGGGACTGGAGGAACCTCTATATAATATAATTTATGTTTTTATTAAGGTTCATAGTCGCAAGAATAGGTAGTTATAAAATTAATGCATTTTCTAAGTCTAGAAAAACCAGTCACTAAATTGCTTGTGAATGAATAGTTTTCTACTTTATCATTGTCATGCTCAGCTCGTAATGTGCTGGGATATTATGTAGACAGTATGAACAATAACCATATAACAGAAATCGGTGCAAAATCAATTATACTCGTAATTATACATATTATGAAATGAATTTGGATTGAAAATTTCTAATAAAAATTTCTAAAAATCTAGCTAGCTTCAAACATTTTCTAGTTTTATTACTTAAAACATTAGCTGAAGTCGTACAAGTTAAAATTTCCCTTTATTTTTGTAGTGCAAAGTCGCAAGAGAACGTTAATATAATGTAATGCTGGTGGCTTGTCGGCGGCTTGCAGGAAATTGCCATGATTGCCGTTTAAGCTCAGCTTGCTAAAACGAGCGGGTGGTCTGCAGTGACAGGGTTGGCCTGATGTATTACTATATTGATATATAGAGGCAAACTTGTATGTTGGATGGCAAACAAAAATATACATAATGTACTGTGTGTAAATAAAAAGTTATGTACTTTTTGACTCATCTCTCAAATTTATTCAATTGTGCTGGTAGACTTGTAGAGAATGCCTCAGGCATTAAGTCCACCATTACATATTATATGTATAAAGTTAATAAATAAATAGACTGCGTGGTCTATTTATTATATGACTAGACCTAGCCCCTATTTACTGCTATTACGATGTAAAAATGTATTTCAACATTTCAACCTTTACTGCTTACAATTTGCTGTGTAATAAACCTCAAATCTAAATGATACACTTACAATGTATTCATTTACAACCTTGTAACATGATCAATACCGGTAAACGAGTCAGTAAATATTCTAAATAGCATAATACATGTTAAATTTGCGGCATAAATAATATTATCAGAGTTGCTTGTCTCAAAAATTAAAATTCCTTCGATGACTTTGTTATTCATCATTCTGTATGTTAAGACCTTTTATTTTACCCGTGAATATCATAAGATTTTTTTAAAATTATTATTCAATACTCAAGATAACTAAGGAATAAGTTAACGTTAAAAAATGACGCAAAATGTGGTCATTTTCAGGGTGCCGTACCCACTGGGTAAAGGCGGTCCCTATTGCTAAGACTCCGCAGGTCCGTCAGTCTGTCCATCTGTTGCCAGGCTGTAAATATTCACAGATATAATACAGGAATACATATTCCTGTTGCCGCTATAACATCAAATACAAAAAGAAACAGAATAAAATAAATATGGGGCCTTCCATACATTTTTGCTCGATATTGTTAACAGCAACAGGTAGACGCTTGAAATATACACAGAATATTTAGTTATATATTCACTTAAAAAATTATAAAATAAATATTTAAATTAAAATAAAGCAAATATTGCTTATTACAACAAACGTATTTTTTTTCCGTTTTTATAGATAATGCTATGGAACCCTTCATGAGCAGTTATGTTGTACCTATATTTCATACATTTCCAAGTGAATTGTTCACATAAGAAAATGTTTACTGTTGTAACATCCTTAATTGAAGAAACATTTAAACAATTTAAAAGTTAAATTCGTATTTTAGAAAAACAGTCAAAAAGGCTCAGATTCTACGATGAACGAACTATCTAACATTATTTTTTTACGGAAGCGCTGGGACGTGATTTAAACTCGCACTTGCCAGGTTTTTAACTCAATTACATGTTTTACAGACCTTTCGGCTTTACGCGACAGTTTTACAAATTTTACCCGTCAGCATATTTTAAAAGTTTGAAATATTTTCGTAGTAACATTTCATTTAATTTGGGTATTATTTACTGTTTATGCTAGAGTTAAATAATTAATTATAGCAAAGCTGAGAGAGTTCTGAATTTAAAAGACTTGAGAATGTTTAAGCTTCCAGCATAATGTAATTGCTCATCGAAAACGCGCGGCACTTGACAGATACTACTATACTCACTTGTAATTATTGTAAATGACTGAATTCATAAGTATTTAATGAGCTAGTGCTCGAGCATCATTACCATATTGAGTGGTTAAAAATGCTTTTACTAATTAACTATCAGTTATATAGTGAAAGTACTAAGAGACTGCAAAAAAGCGGTATTGAGTATTCAGTATTGTATCTTTTACCATCAAAGAATTCATTACTGAATACCCAAATACGGCTTTTTTTGCAGTCTCTTCAAACTTACACCTACACCTTCTCTAGCTAAGAATGCTAAGAGGCCAACTATCTTCTTATTAGTAAGCATTTATATTACTTTTTCATCTCAAAGCTCAATACAATTAAGCAGCTAAAAATCCTATTATTATTACGCTCCTATTACATTGATATTACAAGATGTAATCCTATGTTAGAGAAATTTATAATACCGAGCCTGTTTTACTGTCCCACTGCAGGCAAAGGCCTCTTCTCATATAGAGAAGGCATGAGCAATAACCACCACGCTTGCTTAAGACGAAGTGGCAATTTTAGACTTTCAAGTCCAAGTTTCCTCACGATGTTTTCCTTCACCGTCAGTCAGAAAATTCCGAAATAAACTTATGAAGTACATATTATTATGATTTGAAAAATCGTATTGGTTCTTGCCCGGATTCGAGCTCACTACCTCGTGTCTAGATATTTAATTCAATAAATTTAGTGTTCATACTTTATCCTCGATTCACAATACTTAAGACGAAGAATTTAAGTGCACAAGTAAATTTATGTAGGTATCTGAGTTTTAAACTTAGGCTACGATTTCACTGTATCGGCTGTAATACATTTCTACAAAAGAAAAATCAGCAGCAAATACCTACATACTGATTTTCCTCGGCATACAGAACAACGACTGCACCTGTCATGTCGATACTATGAGTATGTGCTGACTCAGGTTCTTTAAGGCTTAGGTCAGCCCAAGGAGGTTTGCTTTATTCACGTAAAAACTAAACTGTGAATTACTCTTTCAAATTTATTTTAATAAAATTGACTGTACTTTGCCTGACCAATCAGTGGGAAACAGGCGTGGTATACTTTACCCAATTGCTATTTAGGTATATTTTTTGTAAGATATTGTACTAAGGATATTTAAATCTATTTGTATAAGTATTGATATATAAATTCTACGTGTATAAAGTTATGGATTTCTATAGCTTTATCTACCATAAGTCAGCGCACTTTTGTTTCGTCCAGTGACAACGTAAATTAATGTGTGAGAAAGACTCGAACCAAGAATTAGTGAGTATCGAAGCGACATGCAGGTTTAATATAATCATTTACATTCACAAAGTTAAATATAGTACACTGGCAGAAGCAAATACGCCTAAATGGTTAAAAGAAAAGTCAAGACCTGAGTTCTTAAGATCTGTCCCACTAAAACATAAATACAAACTGCCTAAAACAAGTAATGTATATGGGACAAGAGTTGCTAACTATTTAATTCCATATTATGTAAACAGTATAACGGAGAATTTGCAAGCCCTCTATAAAAGAAGCTCGAGGAGCTTTAGGTATAAACTAAACATTTTTTTTATATAATTCTATTGAATGTGACTGATAGATTACACAGTTAATTCTAAGCGGTTTATGTGTACGGCCACAAACAATGTGTAACTAGTTTTTAAGTATTTTGGAAATAAATAAAATTTAAAAAATCACCTAATTAAATCTCCAGTTCAGTCGACACTTATCCTTACTTATAAAATCGTAGCCGTGAGGAAATATTGTCAGTAATAAATATGAAATACGTGCAGTACGTGGTTCAATTGAGGAAAACATTCGTCTGCACTCGCTCTAGTTTCTATGCAACTATTTTTATTTGTACTGAGGATATATAAATTTATTTGTTTAAGTATTGATATAAATTCTACGTGTATAAAGTTATTGATTTGGGTAGCTTTACATAAGCTAAGTATATCAGCACACTTTTGTTTCGTCCGTTAACAACGTAAAGTGTAAGAAATTTAGTTTTTAGAGTCAATTCTAGAGGCGCTTTTCATTTTTTCTACAAATGTTTTACGCTGTCAGCGTTGCTGTCATTTGTATGATGAATAATACTGCATTTATCTGAAACTCATTTATAGTCAACCTATTAAATTAATTTTTTATCCTGTTTTTTACATGGGGATAAACATTTTAGAAATGCAAAACGTCATCTACCTAGGTATAATTTTTATTTTTTTACGTATATATACAAAGATTTGTACATAAATATAAAAAAGGAATTGCAAATCTTCATTTGTGTATCTATTATTAATTTTTTTTTTGCAAAGTAAATAAAGATAAAAGATACGTTAATAAGCATTGTATTACACTTATACATATTAAATAAAATATCCTTTTCCATGTTTTAGAATGTTTTGAGGTCATTAATCATCATTTCCGCAAAATCTTGATTTATCATTCATCATTAAATTACATCAAATACTGTTAAAATGTATCAAGAAATAACATTACAAAATTACTTAAATATTATTAAAAATTAACGTTGTATTACGTCACCTTCAATAATAACAATTATTCAAGGCATCAGGTAAAACAACATTAAATTGTACATGCTGCATAAGAGACTAAATCTATTTAAACTTACAAGAAGCGCTGAAAATTAAACTTACAAGTAGAAACACAAATATTAAAATATCAGGAACACAAATCTTCCTAAAAAGTAGGTCATGTTTTAGTTACTTTCGTCCACAGCAGTAAGTTTGCACTCTATTTTTCTTAAATCTTAAAATAAAATATTATAAAAAGCGGAACAGTTTGTTTGTTTGTTTGTTTAAACGCGCTAATCTCTGGCACTATCAATCGAATTTTCAATTTCTTTTTGCGAATGATATCCCAGTTCTCGAGGAAGGTTATAGGCTGTGTAACATCACGCTACTGGCGACGGGAGCAGAGCAGTAAACAGAGAAGCGGGTGAAACCGCGCCGCGGAAAGCTAGTCTTCTTATAAAACTAATAATATGTCATCTGTTATAAACCGTCTAAGATTGAAATTTAAAATAAATGTACAAAGCAATTAGAGGGCATACTTACAAGCACCCGTAATCGTCTTGGGAGTATGAAAAGATTTATGAATGTTTAAGAGGCAAATGAGATATGTTTGGAGAGCAACAAATAAAGTTCAATTGTCTCTGCTTACCCTATTAATCGGAGACAGGCGTGAAGCTATATAACGCAACAAACTGGATTACCTAGTTTCGTAATTATACGCAGTTCATTACGAACATAATCTTGTAATCTCAAAGCCAAAATAAGATAAATTGCAAAGTCAACTTTGTTGTATACAATTTGACCCTTAGAGAACCTATATAGAACGTGAGTAGTATACCGAAATGTTATAAATTCATTTGGTCTATACCAAGTCTGAATAATATTAACCGAACTCAATTGATACGGCGCAAAACGTGCGTGAGCTTCAATGCTTCAGCTCTGTAATATAATGTTCAAAGCTTATTTACCTACTTGTCACTTATAAGTATATACTAAAGACTGAAATATCTTATTAATATTATAAATGTGTTTGTGTGTGTGTATGCGTGTGTGTTTGTTACCACCCAGCGCCTAAAACGGCTGAACCGATTTCGATGAAAATTATGTATGTAGATAGATTCGGTGCCGGAGACGGACATAGACTACTTTTTATCTCGATAATCGATCTGGTTCCCGAGGGATACAACAAAACATATTTTACGCGAGGATAAAACCGCAGGGCGCAGGTTTAATAGTGCTAGTTTAGGTTGCTAGTTGGTAATATAAAACATAAAAGAAAGAGCAATGAGCAGCCATATTGTTAAGTATGATCTGGATTCTGAACCCACTACTAAGTGAGACTATTCTTATTTTAATCATCAAATCATATGTAATACTCCGTGTACCACAGAATAGATGTACTTATTGGCTCGGTTGCACACCAGTGTCGGGAAAAGACACGTCCGCTCTCGCCCGTGGCTGTCACGTGACTGTCAATTCCCCACCCGTGTGCTCAAGGCAACAACATGAAGACAAATAGTTATACTTAAACACTACATCACCCAAAAGACGTCCTATTACCACATAATGCAATTTAGTACGTGTAGGTATATTAAAATAGTCCTAACCTTTTTTAAGATTTTTAATTAAAGCAGTTTTATGACCTTACATTACATTAGGTTTCTCTAACTTTAATTACACAGTAACAAGAGTCTTAGCAAAATCTGGCAAACGCTTTTAGCAGTAAGTAAAATTCTCCATTATGAAAGTTACTCGTGTTGACAAATTTCACTTATTCCCCAAAACTTTTATGAATCAAATTTTCCACACGATGTTTTACGTGTTAACTTATCCTCGTCGTGTTACTCTAGGTAGGCTGTGTTTTGTTGCACTCGTTGAATCTTTATGTGTGGGTACTCGTACAAAAGCTTGTAATTATATAACAGACCATGATATAATGCAGAGCTTCTCGAAATTTGTATAATGTATAGTATATACGTGTATGTATAATAATTGTTATGTATGTGTATTTATATTATATTCAAGCTTCTCTTTGTATATGAGTTTTAGTATTGATTCCCTTTGTCACTTTTGTTTTTGAACCTTTAATACACCTTTTTCTTTTCTGCATCACACATCAGTACGGGCCAACCAGTGTTTCCTGGTAGAAAAAAAATTAATCAGTATTTGTCACGTTTATAAAGTTCTTATAAATAAATAAATGATTTGTGTATTATAGAGTAGCAATATGAGTGTTTTTTTAAAATATGTATTTTATTATTTTCGTATTATTACAGTCAGCTCGTGAATTGGTATCTTTGCCTACAAGTCACTGAGATTCACACGGACGGATTCAACAACACACACACACACACACACACACACACACACACACACACACACACACACACACACACACACACACACACACACACACACACAAACACACACAATAATCGTTGGTTCCGTCGTCAAACGAATACCTATGACAACCGTTAAGGATAGTAACCAGAAAATACTGCGAAACACCTACATTTGATGTTTAGATCGGTTATTAGATATTTCACTTTAGATATTTGTTATCATTATTATCATAATAACCGAAAAACGTTCAATACTGAAAATAGGCCTCCCGCAATTTTCGCCATCTTGGCCGGTTGTGAGCCGCTCTCATCCATTGGTTGCCGGTATGTTCTTGCTAATTTCAGATTATTAACTTGTTAGGCGCTCAAACTGAGTAAGTGACGAAGGCTCAATTGGCACCTCTCTATTCTTTTTTTTATGTCTCCTCTCTCATACTCCGGAAGGCCATATTTGTGTTTTTTTAAATGGTTCTGCAATGCTT
Organism: Parascotia fuliginaria; assembly: GCA_963082885.1. Taxonomy (NCBI): domain Eukaryota; kingdom Metazoa; phylum Arthropoda; class Insecta; order Lepidoptera; family Erebidae; genus Parascotia; species Parascotia fuliginaria. The sequence continues at coordinate 3,715,933 of OY720182.1, read as the reverse complement.
AGAAAACCTAAATATGTTAGGATTATACAGTAATTAATTACAGCTAAATTACAAAATACCTACCACACAATATCACTCCAGTTTTCAACCCCACCAATTCCTAAAAGATTCAGAAAGTTATACTTAGTTACGAAAGTGTGATAAATATAACCCCATTCCATACCCTCACATAAACCCCTTGTGTATAGAAGAAAATGTTTCGGCAGCAAGATCAAAAGCCAGTTTTCCTTACTAATCGTATTTATTTAGACTCGGCAATATTCGAGCATGGACTGTGTCTTCGTGTAAGTTCGGGCAGCTAACATGGCGCTGACGTAAGTGATTGTGTAATACATACGTCTGTTTGTGAGGTAGAATATGATTCGTAATGTATTTGAACGTTCAATAACCAAATTAAATTTTATGAACTTTATTAAATTTACATTTAAAATGTGACAACCTATATTAAATTGCAGATAGGTGTGATACTTCGAAGGTTTATCTATAGTAATTCAATTAAAATCTATAAAGCCTCTACAGCTTATCGGTTTATCTTACAAAGAGATGACAACGGGAAATTAAACTTAATAGCAAATACAATAACCAAATTACAACATTCAAAGTTTACTTAAAGTTTGTCATTCATGCAGAAAGATCAGTGAAGTGTTATAAAATCAAGATTCAAACAATGGACAGGAGCGTCATTTTAACGCTGATACGGGTAATACAGTTAGACCGTCGACCACATGGAGTTAACTCGATAATCTCGGCAATCTATCGACATAATATCTTCTGGACAATCCTCGATTAATATTCATAGATATTGTTTGTAAGATCCTTGATGATTATACTGTAGTAACAACTAGTTAATGAATTGATAATTGTGACTATATTGAATTAGGTTAAATGTTATTTAATCTACTATGATTTAACATGAGTTTGTGTTACTGTCTACGCAAACATTTAGTTCTAAGAGTAGATACCCAGACCTCTATTTAAAAAAACTTAATTTAATGACATTTACCTGCATGTATGTTCTTGAGGTATCAGTCCTCGTAAGGAAGTATAACGATTTCTTTAAATTCAAAGGCGATCAGGTTACTAAAAGATACGATAACCAAGAGATCCAACTAAAATAATTATTCCATTTTGTAGAACAACTTTAAGTAAAAAAAATGTTTATCACATGTGTATATCAGTCTTTAATAAACTGCCTAAGAATTTAAGGGAACTACCATTTAAATACTTTAAAATAAAATTAAGAAAATGGCTAGAGGATAAGTGCATTTATACAATACAAGAGTTTATGCAACATAAAACTAATTGTTAACATAAAACTGACTATTTGTAAAATTTGTTATATTGTTATTTTATGTTTTGACATAATATAATCTGACATATTCTTATTTGACATACTAAAATATCATATGTAATCTGAAATAATGTAAATTGACTAAATTGATATAATGTTTGATAATTCTAATAAGTCATTCGATAATCATAAATAAATATGCTATATATTAATATACCTCGACATTCTGCTGACAATAAAATGTATGTTAAATTTTTCAAATAATAAAATGATAATAATAAGTACCTATTTTATAATGATAAATATTTGCATGCCTAATACAGGCAGAATATAGCTTGCACTTTACACCATTGTTATACCTGGTATCACCTGTATTCTACGCAAATAAATGATTCTTTCTTTCTTTCTTTCTTTCAAAGGCGCTAGATTTTATTACCTGTCCTGTAATACAACTATTTTAGAACAGGCTGGATTATAAAATCAAAAATGTATAAAATTCAGATGCTATGTCATATTTGGTGTGCAAGCAACTGATAGCCTGGATTACGTTATCAGCGTGATGATGTGCGTCATTCGAAAAGTATTCGAGCCATATGCATTTATAACGAAATATGAAAAACAAAACGACAGCAAATATTTTTTTTTCTAGTTCCTAAACTAATCCGCTACCGGGTTAGAATTTTGGGTCAGGTTAAGAATAAACTATTTATTTATTCTAGTAATCTATATGTCGCAGGCAAATTGAATAAATCCGCCGTTTACATATTGCCTCGCCATTTAATACATATTACGTAGTGTCAATGACATTACCACTATATTTACGATCACTACAATACCATACGTGCAGTATTTTAATTATAAATATTAACATAATTATAATGTTATAATTAATGTAATACTGTTTTGGAAAACATTATATTCTTTATTTACCTTTACGCATAATTTTAGCTAGTTTTGTAGACTCAAGGATTTGATTTTCTAATCAAAGTTCCCGTAAGTTGAGATTCCTACATATATATAGATACTATCTTAAATGTGAAAGATTTTGAGTATGTGTGTGTGTTTGTTACCACTCAGCGATTAAACGGCTGAACTAGTTTCAATTAAAATTGGTATGTAGATAGAATCGGTGCCGGAGACGGACATACGCTACTTTTTATTCTGAAAACCGGTCTGGTTCCCGAGAAAACACAAACACATTTTAGGCGCAAGTGATGCCACGGGGCGCAGCTAGTATAAAATAAAAGTTGATTTAAGAACATACTTCGCTTACAATAACTCATTTTCTCTCTTTGTAACAATGAAACGTTTAATCGCAGCTCGGAGATAAAGAAAACAAATTAAAACTTTTGAATAACTTTCAATCTTTCATCTTTCTTCTTTCAAATTTTAAACATCTCGAGCACGTGTTTTCATTACATACGACTTAAATGTTTGTTAAAACTGTGAACAAGTAGGTATTTATTTTAATAATGTTTTACATTCTTACAATTTATTTTACTACAATCTATCAAAAAAGAAGGAAAGGTGTATAGTAAGCGTCCCTGCGGTAGATCACATAACCACTAGCCTTACTTAATAGTCTACCAGTCACCACCGCCTTACGTACTGCCGAAGACAGAAACACATGGCGGACAATAATTTAAAAGCTGCAAGAAAATTTTACGGTAGTAGATCCGCGCTGGTTTCAGCATGAATGGGCCGGATCGTCCAGGGAAGTACTACCATCTCATAGAAGATCGACGTAAGAGTAGTAGTATACGTACTACTGCGTTTCGTTCGGTGAGTGAGAGCGCCGGAGACCCAATTTCCCCCCTTTCCTCTTTCCTCACCTCCCTCATTCCCTTCCCCTAATCCCATTCCCAGCAGCCCAGGCCACCATACCAGCAGTTTAAGAAGATGGTATGGTGGACACCACTTCTAGATTCCACTGACTGCTTATTATCAGGCGGGAGTCAATTTGGTGGGCTAATATAAAAATAATGTACAGTAATGAAGATATGTCTGGAAAGAGAAGATCAAAAAGGTTCAAAGGTTAGAAGCTAGGTAAATTTTATAGAGACAGATACAAAAGTTTGCGGTAACTTGGGTGTGTAAGTGGTAAATAAATATATTATCTTTCAGGCGCTCATAGCTCGTTGCGCTCACTGATCGGTAAACGATTAGCGAGTTAAGCAAAAAAGCAATAGCTAAGGTTTTTTATTTATTAGATAAAGGCATGAAGCATCACACAGTCGTCATAGTAGAGGCCAACATATCAGCACTTTAGGACAAGGGCTTTTGGAATGGTAGCCACCACTTCTAAATTCCACTGACTGCTTACCTTCAGGCAGAGTACAGCACTATAATAAAAAAAAAAGTTTATTCAGTGCTAGCTTAAATATTTTAATACAAATGAATTGGTAAATTAAAATGCATCTGATTTCTTGTTTAAAAATATGATCTTGCAGATGTAGAACGGTAATTATTTGTTGTTGGTTAATGGTAAAAGCTAGATAATCATAAACATTACTACAGTCTGCGAAATGTTCGCAACTGATTTATGATACTGTACGGAAGTTAGTCTAGCTATGATTAATATTATATTATGCCGATTTTTTATCTACTCATCTATTTATCTTGTGTGTATATATTTTCTTATAAGAATAGTGGGCGGCAAATAGGCTTATTCAGTATACTTATATTCCAGGAACACGAATTTGAATAAGAGAATCAATAACATATAGCTATAAACAAATAGAAACAACCTAACATACGCATTTATAATGCGTGTAAGTATTTAGTCTTGGTTGGTTGGTAGAGAATGCCTATGGAATTAAGCTCGTCTTTGTACAGTTATTTGTGCATAAATTGATTGATAAATTACCATAATTATACGTAATTATAATTAAAATGATATGCTATGCCCTAAATCCTTACCAAGACAATCATCAAGGCGTAAGCCATACAAGAAGTGACAAAGAATTGTGGTGCGAGCCACAGACCTTCTGATTGCAAACTCGACCACTACTGAGTGCGCAGCGACAAAACAAAAGACGTTTTGGCAGTAGAAGCGATTGCGTCTTGCGATACAAAATACTTTTACAACTTTTTCCAGAAACAATAAGAAAACAATGTTTTACTTTTATTTATTACATAACCAACTGTGGCAACAATCCCACGTATTTCTAAAACCTTCATAAGTAGAGGTTATCACTTACATATAAGCCGTCATCGACTATGTTATAAAAATCTCAAGTCATTATTCAATTTAAATACTATCATCTTCATCGTCCTACCTAAAGCTTTCATTAAGTAATTTTTCAAAGTTTGTTTTAAACTCCATGCTAACCTTGTACAATGCCAAGTTAATTTTTTTTTCATTGTTATTATAATAGTTGAAAATTATTAAATTGCAAATACTCGCAGTTGGCAGTTGGCTCGCGTCTGTTTGCGCTTTTGTTTTTTCTTTCTGAACTCTGCATATAAATACGGTTTTTACGTTTTGTTTTGATGTCCGTTAGTGCATAGTTATTGTTTTGCAAAAATCTTTTATACATAACAGCACGAAACTTTTGTTACATTTGTACCGTAAAATTCTAAATGTATATACATCATGATTTTATGAAATCAAATTCTTTATCTGTGACCATATCAATTACTGTTCTACATGACAGTATAGTATAACATTTTTAACAAAATGCAATTTACATTCAGTTTTATCGTAGGTTATATAGTCCTGCATTGATTACGAAGCGAGGAACTAAGCATGGGCATTGGATATGTCGACCTCATCGTGAAGTAACGGACTGGGAAAGTTGGCGAGCAACCAATAGACAATTCCTCTCCAAAACCAGTAAAAGTAAAAAACCATAACCAAACCAACATAATATTTTTGTTAGAAAGTTGGCGCAATCTAAAATAGATTCCCCTAACTTGCTTCAAATACATATAAGAGTCCCAACCAGATCAGTTAGAATACCCTGTACTCTATGTTGCCAGAAGCACCACTAATTAGAGAAACAGTTAATTTTTGGAAGAACTGCCGATACATTAAACAAACTTGAAACTCCAGACTTAGACTTGTTTAACCCAAATCCCTTTAGATATAGGCGTGTGATCACACAGAGGTTTGAATTGGTTCTCTGATTATTCTTTATTGATTTTATTTTTATTTTTCAACTTATTTTCCTTATAGTACAAAATAATCAAGCATTAAGGGCGTTCCGTCACATATGACCTTGAGCGTTTCGCTTCCTAACCACCCTGCGCCTCACCCGAATAAAACATTGCGTGCGAGTCCGCCCTCTAGCGGCAAGTAGCAGTAGCACAACTATAAGACAATGACCTTACTTGTCCGAAACCGCAGAGCTAAAATCTGATAGACGCGCCAATAATGAATTATTTTTTTAGTATCTCTTATTATTTCGTTTAGCAAGTTACATACTTGCTACTTTTTAGTATATATTATTTATATATTTATTATTTATATAGTAGCGAAAGCAAAGATGAGTGTTTAGAATCATGACGTTTGTTAAATATGTAGTAGAAATAAAAATACTGTGGGTTAAACCAATAAACTCTCTGAAATGTATTACCTGATCAAAAAAGCCGTTTAAAACGATTTTTATTAATTATTGAATACAAAAAAATATATACGGTTGAATTGAGAAACCTCTTTTTTTGAAGTCGGTTAAAAATTAAGTCCCAATGACAATACACCATTGGGATAAATTCCTATAATTAACGTGATGTGTATTCTTCAACTAATACTAGTACACTTTAGTTTGCCTGCCGAGTTTATACTTATTTAGTTAGATATATATATATAGGTTTTTTGTACATGAACAAACTAAAACATTTTGACTTAAAAAATGTATTAACATCCTATTAATATTATAAATGCGAAAGTTTGTGTGTGTGCACGTATGAAACGTATGCGTACTTCATCTTCATTTATATTTTTACTATTTGCAATAGTGTCGCTAGTATCATGAAGCCGCTATGCTAGCAGTTTGAGACAATTTCTATTAGAATAGTGTCTTTCACTTCTGGACTTCATTGACTGCTTACCGTCAGGCAGAGGAGTGCGTTACCCCAGCAAAATGTTCATAACAATGTGCTTATAAGAGGTGAGAGTATAACAGATAATTAGTGCGTCATAAGGAGTAATTAGTAATAAAATTTGTTTGCATTATAGTTTTGAAGTTATTCGGAAAAAAACAGATTTTGCTGGGGTAATGTTTCAAACGTTACCCCAGCAAAATCTGTTTTTTTCAGCAAAATGTCTTTTCTTTAAATTATCCAGGCAGAGTCACGTTAGTAGACCAGTATGAATAAAATAACTGTATCAATAGTACTAGTACATTACTTTTTAAAACAATACTAAAAAATTCAATCTTTATTTATGCCCGTCTGATTGTTAAGTGTTCAAAATTAGCTCTTATAAAAGCCAAGAGTTTTCATAACTTTCGAACTCCACTGCGTCTTCATGGACTGATGATATGAGGTCCTGCATCAATAATAAAAAAGCATCTCATAAAGACCACCTAGCCAGCAGTTTGAAACAATGAACTTTTGAATGGCGGCTACCACTTAGTCTTTTGGATCCCACTGACTGTATCATAAGGCAGAGTGAAGTCACTTCGATAGGCAATTGTACGGCACGGTTATATTGATGTATGTAAAGTAAGGTTTTGTTCAAGACAGCTTTTTCTTGGTTCTGTAGATACGTGCCGCTACCAAACTCGAGTAACAAATCAGACTACACTTGTGCATTGTCCTTTCAATTTGGCCTCTATCATTAAATGGCAAATCTTGCGGAGTGTATAGGCTTGGAGCCTATTAAATGCAAAACTATTTTGAAGTGCTACAGACTGTGGACCTCCTAAACACTATTTAATTTCATCAGCCTTAGTCCACGAGGTAGGAATTACAGGCACAGTCTGCCGAAAATGAACACAAAATAGTAGGACTGTGATAGCCACCCATGAGTTGGTGTTGTCTGATATCTGGTCCACTGCTTTTAGCGCTTTACAGTTTGCCATAGTAAATTCATCCTTTATAATAAGGCTTCTATCGTGGAGCCAAATCAGTAGAAGGATTATCTACTCTATGAACACGAATCTAATCGAAACAAAACGCTGTTCTGTCTCGAGCAAAGATGTATACAGAATATTATACTAAATGATTCATAATAATTTATTTCCATCCTGTAATCTCGCTTATTGATACATTTTGACATAAAATGTTTTTTTTTTGTATTAATTATAACGGGTGGCGCAAAAGTAAAGACCCTATTTGGTTCAGCTATAACATTTTTTCTAAATTAGAAAACTAGATTTAGATTTTTTTAAATGTATATTTGTGCCATTAAATTTCGTACCATTAGGATTTAAAGATGATGTCTTTTAAATGGTGACCTCCAGAGTTGATACACATTTGAGCCCTATTTATGACATTTTGCATAACTTGCCGTAACACTTCCTGCGATATGTTCGTTATTTCTTGACGAATGTTTTCTTTTAGAGCTGCGAGAGTCTGTGGCTTGTTCACATACACCCGAGATTTCAAAAAACCCCAAAGAAAGAAGTCTGGACTGGTCAGATCGGGTGATCTTGCAGGCCAAGGCAAATCGCCAAAACGAGAGATAACTCGGCCTGGAAAAGCGTCCCTCACTAAGTCCATAGTGTCGCGCGCTGTGTGTGCCGTAGCGCCGTCTTGTTGAAACCAGATGTGCTCCAGCCCCAATTCGTCCAAACTGGGTATCAAAAACTCACGTAACATGGTTCTGTAGCGTTCTCCAGTGACAGTAATCGCATTGCCTCCAGCGTCTTCGAAAAAATAGGGTCCGATCACTCTGTCAACACAGATGCCACACCATACAGTAACTTTTAGTGGGTGTAGAGGTGTTTCTTGAATAATGCGCGGATTATCAGTGCCCCAGAACCGAGTATTCTGCTTATTGACATGCCCTGAGAGATGGAAATGCGCTTCGTCACTCATAACCAATTTTGAAGGAAAATCATCCTCTTCAAGGTTGAGGTTTATGACGCGCTGGCAGTAATCTAGACGAGCTCGGTGGTCAGCAGGCAGCAGCTGATGAGTCATTTGAGTTTTATACGGGAACATCTTTAAGTCTTTCACCAAAATACGCTGCAGGGTCCGTCTGGAAATGCCCAATTGCGTGGCACGTCGCCTCGTTGATGTTTCTGGACACTCTTCCACATCTTCGCGCACAGCATCGATATTTTCAGCTGAACGGCCTGTTCTTGGTCTCCCAGACTTAGGTCTATCCAATGTTGAGCCAGTTGCTTCAAGGCGTGTGGCAAAGCGTCGAATTGTGCGACCAATCGGTGCCGGACGGTGGGGAAATCGTCGACGAAATTCACGTTGTGTTCTTATCACTGATGAATTATTCCGTAAGAACATTGACACAATTATTCCACGTTCTTGGGGAGTAAAACGGTCCATGTTTATTTTCAGTGTATTTTACATTTTTTGTTCTCTACACAATTTTCAACAACAGAATGACAGAAAATGTCATATATAAAAAAAAAAAGTATTTTCTTTAGTGCCAGTACTTTTGCGCCACCCAGTATATGACATAATGCCCGAGCCATAATTGAACAGTTAAGTACACATTTTGTATTGTTTTGTTAAAATTGTATACTTAGTATTATTAAAATTATACATTGTGATTTGTGAAATAGAGGTGTTCACAATGTTGCGAACTCCTGTGGTAAATTAAGTTCATCTTACTTTATACTTATACCAAATATTAACAGTTTATATTATAATACTTATATAGAAACATTTATTACAGTTCACATGTTGCCTTTACCTTTTGTAGCAATATGCAAATTGAGGCAGCCTGTAAAGCACACATTTTACTTTTTATTTTTTCTTTGCCACATAGAAAGCTGTAAGTATTTAATTACCTATAGAGTGTAATGCCTGTGTCACTTTGCATGCTACTTGAAACTGTAACTTACAAAAATTGTAATAACCTGGCAATTAAAAAGAGTGGCCTGAGTTTCTTGCCAGTTCTTCTCATGGCTCTAGGTACTTGTCAGCGAACTGGTTGTAGGTTAATTTGCTGATATTTTGTAAACTTTGACGTTCATAAATGTTAATTTAATTAACCTATATGAATTTGTAACGTACTGCCTAATAGTGTTGTAATTTTATTGATAAAACACTGTGGTAGTCGTTTACGAAAATTATTTTATAATGTCTTTTTATTCCAGTCCAAAAACAAGAGCTGTCAATTGTACAGAATTCAGGGTGTCATTCATTTTTAAAATAAGAAGTATAAAAGGTACAGAGTAAGTACTATATGTGGCTCATGCTACAAATTAACATACTTTTATTTTCCTTTTTTATTTTCGGTTCATCTGGATATCACAAATATAACTTCAATAAATCGTTCTGTATATTGTATAGCCAGCAAACATTTTACGGAAGTAGATCTTTAAGAATAAGCGGGACGGTTTGGCTGGAGATGTACTTAAGTCTGTGATCGCCTTTAGGCGGCATCTGTGTCCAACTTAAAGTGATGTAAACAATATCGAGTAACACCAAATAAATTAATATTAAGCTCTGGTGGTAAGTACTTACTTTACCAGACCATTTGGTTATTGCTACACTATAGTACCTATTAGCTCTTGATGGAGAGAGGTGACACAAAAAAAAATAAAAATATAAATACAAATCAAAGTGAAAAATGTCGTGGTGAGTTTTTATTTCATTTATACATCTATTGATATATACAAAAACCCAATATACACATTAATTGTCACAAAAATATTCTGATTCTTAAATAAAGAGCGCATTGGCGACTGCAAATCATGAGGTCGTGGGTTCGATCCCCACATTTATGACAAAGATTAATTGTTTTTGCCTTGAGAATGGGTGTTTTCTATGTATGTATAATAAGTATATAATTACATAAAAAGTACTTACTTATGTATTACACCAGTTGTATAGTAATCATAATACAAGCTTCGGCTTAGTTTGGGACTAGATAGCGCTGTGTGTAGATGTGGAAATGTATTATAATAAATTATGAAATATATTATAGTAACATGATTTCCCTTAAAAATCTACTTTACGTTGTGTGCCTCAGATCAAATTTGTATTAGTCTAAAATGAGTAGGTTTACGGTATATTTCTATTTTGACCTATCAACAACACTATGAAGTAACCGGAAAACAGGCAACTAAATATAATTATTACATTACATATATTAAATAAGATCTAATCTATCTTTTCCTTTTAGGTCATATGTCTGTGTATTTTAGCGCCTTTGCTGGTGGCCCCACACAGCTGAAACCGAGTGAGTTAACTTATATTTAAATTGTTACATAGACACAACTTCCCCTTTTCAGATATTTGCTTAAAAATCCCACCTCAAAAACTAATGGATTAAATATCTCATTGGAGCAGAAGGTTTGAGTGGTGCAACTTGGGAAAGGTCAATATCCAGCAGTGGACGTTCTTTGGGGAAAATTTTAAGGAGGCCCACAAAAAACAACCGATAATAATTAAGTGCTACCTATTTACTATTTTGTTTTTAAATTAAATTCTAAATTATGAATCAAAAACTAAATGAATAAAGAACTAAAATAATCAACTATTGAATTATATAAAATCAAAATCTTGCTGTTAAAGATCTTACAATATACGACTTTTATTTTATTTTTATTTATTTTAAACAAACAGTCTTAAACTAATATAAATATACTATAATAGTATACTATTAGGCCAAAACAGTTTCATAACAAATAAAGTAATATATATAATTTTGAAGTTAATAAAAAAAACTTAACCAAACTTACAATAAAATTATAGTGCTATTATTACTACATTACTAGTATTTTTTTAAATTTACCTAACTAATTAGTTACCAACCTTATATTAAAATTATAAGGCGCTATCCCAGCTATAGCCCTAATAAATATAATTTTATTCTTACTGCTAATTCTATTAAAAAAAATTATTATTATTTACAGAATGGAACCGGCTGCCCAGGACCGCCCGGCAGTGGCGAGGATGCCCATTCTGCAGCGCCCGCGGTCGTCGCAGCCGGTACCGATACCGGGGAGGCGCCAGCTTCAGCGCCCGCCGACGCCGATGCCGCCACGGCCCAAGCTCATGCCGCCGGAGCAGGTAGCAGAGCTGCAGCGCAGCTGGCAGGCAGCTGTGGCTGCGGCACACGCGCGGCGCGCCGATGTGGAGGAAGCCCCTCCAAAGTAGGCAGCGCCAGCACCTAGAATAGTTTTATTTTTATTAATTTTTTTAAGTTTAGAGTTTTGTAGTATTAGGTATTTTTGGAGATAAATAAATATTATTATTATTATTTAATTTGGTTTATTTATTATTAATATACTAAAAAACTTGAAAATTAAAGATAAAGTCCTATGATTTTAGACTATTCTATGACTTATAGCTCGTATTATAAACTAAATAAAAACATAATTTGAGAGATATCGTAACGGTTTCCACACGTTAAAACACAACATCTGGCATATTTAAAAAAATATGTGTTACAACTTTTAGAGTTCTTTGATTTTCTGTTTTACTATACAATAGAGGGAAATGCTAACAAAACTTTAATTGCATCAGATGCAGTTTAAAAATGATGGGCTCCGTACCCGTGTCTCAGGGATACCTGAGCGCTCGGAGCTCTAAGGCGTGGGTTCGAGTAATGTTTTGTTTGCCTTTCTCTCTATTCGTCGGCCGTAAAAACAGGAAACTAAATAACAATTAGATAAATATTACATTGGCACATGATAAAGCTTTACACACTTTTACTTTTACACAATGTCTTACATCATTTGAGAGATACCGCAACGGGTACTACACGTTAAAACACAACATCTGCCATATTTAAACAATGATGTGTTATAACTTTATGAGGGCCATTTCTTTAATGTTCTTTGTTTTACTTACAGTAGAGAGAAGGGCAAACAAAAAAATTACGGGCAAACAAAACATTAAGGGCATTAATTGTATCAGATGCAGTTTAAACATAAGACATTGTTAATCTTAAACGTGAAATAATTAAGGGATTCGAACCCACTTTGGTATTCAATAACAACCAGGTTTAAATATATTTTAAAAGAGCTTGTAAAAGGGTTATAATAATTACATCAAAATTAACTTACCGATTAAGGATTATAAATCCAGCACTCATCTGGTGGATAGTCTGGTGGATAGTGGTCGTATAGACACCGACCACACTCGCGCTAAAATGATGTATTTGTTATGACACATTTGCCGCAACTCTACAGTCAACTATTAGATGCATTTCCTCAGTTTCGGGGGCAACATGCCCACAATCACAATCAGAAGTGTCTTTTACAAAATGCGTACGGCTATCCCACGGCCACAGTGCCTCCCCGATAGCAACTAAAATAAAATCTTCTCTAAATAGAAACTTATCTACATCAATTATAACAACCAACTTCAAAACTTTCTTATTCTGCGACGGACAGAAAAGAACTGATGATAAAGTTCCGAGAAAGTTAAAACTCTTTTAAGTCCTCGACTCGACGTGCCCCTCATTGTCAAAGCGATTCAGCCAAAGCTTGACATTATTCCTCTGTAAAAGAACAAAACAAATAATTGATGAGAAATATATATTATTAATTTGGTTCATAGAATTATTATCTTTATAAAGTACTATTAAAATATAATTATTACACACTTAAATGGTGTTAAATACAAATAATGTTAATAATATTATTATTAAATTATTTTATTATAAACAAGTATAACAGTAATCATAAGCCAGCATAACAATTATACTCATATTAAACGATAAGTGTTTACTAAAAATATAAAAATTCTTATACAGTTAAAAATAAAGACTTACCGACATGTTAAGTTCTTCAGCGATTTGGCTGATATTACATCCGTCATCGCGCAGATGAATAATTTTGGAACGTTCCAAAACACTAAGGTTTTTGTACGAAGTCATTTGTTTTACTGATTGATGTGCAAGGTTAGGATTCCTTTTACTGAATGAAGTGCAATTTTAGGATTGTTCAAGCTCATATTATTTGTTACCAAAACAGACTCAACAGATGTTTTAAAAAAAAGGTTCTATTGTCTTAATATTTGGCTTACGTCTCATTGGTCAACAACTTAATAGGTGGGGCGAGCTATGATTGCTAGGTGCAAGGGAAAAAGTTTTGAAACTGATCAGGCACAACGTTGGCCGATCTATCGGCTGTTTAGTCTGTTTGCGTTGCCCCCGAATCGGAGCAAATGCATCTAATAGTTGACTGTAGAGTTGCGGCAAATGTGTCATAACAAATACATCATTTTGATGCGAGTGTGGTCGGTGTCTATACGACCACTATCCAACAGATGAGTGCTGGATTTGTAATCCTTAATCGGTAAGTTAATTTTGATGTAATTATTATAACCCTTTTACAAGCTCTTTTAAAATATATTTAAACCTGGTTGTTATTGAATACCAAAGTGGGTTCGAATCCCTTAATTGTTTCACGTTTAAGAATAAGAATGTCTTATGTTTAAACTGCATCTGATACAATTAATGCCCTTAATGTTTTGTTTGCCCGTAATTTTTTTGTTTGCCCTTCTCTCTACTGTAAGTAAAACAAAGAACATTAAAGAAATGGCCCTCATAAAGTTATAACACATCATTGTTTAAATATGCCAGATGTTGTGTTTTAACGTGTAGTACCCGTTGCGGTATCTCTCAAATGATGTAAGACATTGTGTAAAAGTAAAAGTGTGTAAAGCTTTATCATGTGCCAATGTAATATTTATCTAATTGTTACCTGTTTTTACGGCCGACGAATAGAGAGAAAGGCAAACAAAACATTACTCGAACCCGCGCCTTAGGGCAAGATTCACAGACTGCACTTTGACTTTACTTTGATGCAAAGATCTACTTTGTACCAAAAATATGTTTCTTAGGCCCAGATTCACAATCGTGACTTTACTTTACAGCAAAGGCACCTTCGCAAAGTAAGCTTTTTATTGCCGAAGATTACTTTTAACTTCATATTCAAACATATTTTTGGTACAAAGTAGATCTTTGCATCAAAGTAAAGTCAAAGTACGGTCTGTGAATCCTGCCCTTAGAGCTCCGAGCGCTCAGGTATCCCTGAGACACGGGTACGGAGCCCATCATTTTTGTCGTAGAATAGTCTAAAATCATAGGACTTTATCTTTAATTTTCAAGTTTTTTAGTATATTAATAATAAATAAACCGAATCAAATAATAATAATAATATTTATTTATCTCCAAAAAAACCTTATACTAAAAAACTAAACATAAAAAAATTAATAAAAATAAACTATTCTAGGTGGTGGCGCTGCCTACTTTGGAGGGGCTTCCTCCGCATCGGCGCGCCGCGCGTGTGCCGCAGCCACAGCTGCCTGCCAGCTGCGCTGCAGGTCTGCTACCTGCTCCGGCGGCATCGGCTTGGGCCGTGGCGGCATCGGCGCTGGAGAATGGGCGTCCTCGCCACTGCCGGGCGGTCCTGGGCAGCCGGTTCCATTCTGTAAATAATAATATTTTTTTTTAATAGAATTGGCAGTAAGAATAAAACTATATTTATTAGGGCTATAGCTGGGATAGCGCCTTATAATTTTAGTTTATGGTTGGTAACTAATTAGTAAGGTAAATTTAAAAAAATACTTGTAATGTAGTAATAATAACACTATAATTTTTTTGTAAGTTTGGTTAAGTTTTATTTTATTAACTTCAAAATTATATATATTACTTTTTTGTTATGAAACTGTTTTGGTCTAATAGTATACTATTATAGTATTTTTATATTAGTTTAAGACTGTTTGTTTAAAATAAATAAAAATAAAATAAAAGTTGTATATTGTAAGATCTTTAACAGCAAGATTTTGATTTTATATAACTCAATAGTTGATTCTTTTAGTTCTTTATTAATTTAGTTTTTGATTTATAATTTAGAATTTAATTTAAAAACAAAATAATAAATAGGTAGCACTTAATTATTATCGGTTGTTTTTTGTGGACCTCCTTAAAATTTTCCCCAAAGAACGTCCACTGCTGGACATTGACCTTTCCCAAGTTTCACCACTCAAACCTTCTGCTCCAATTAGATATTTAATCCATTAGTTTCTGAGGTGGGATTTTTAAGCAAACATCTGAAAAGGGAAAGTTGTGTCTATGTAACAATTTAAATATAAGTTAACTCACTCGGTTTCAGCTGTGTGGGGCCACCAGCAAAGGCGCTAAAATACACAGACATATGACCTAAAAGGAAAAGATAGATTAGATCTTATTTAATATATGTAATGTAATAATTATATTTAGTTGCCTGTTTTCCGGTTACTTCATAGTGTTGTTGATAGGTCAAAATAGAAATATACCGTAAACCTACTCATTTTAGACTAATACAAATTTGATCTGAGGCATACAACGTAAAGTAGATTTTTAAGGGAAATCATGTTACTATAATATATTTCATAATTTATTATAATACATTTCCACATCTACACACAGCGCTATCTAGTCCCAAACTAAGCCGAAGCTTGTATTATGATTACTAGACAACTGGTGTAATACATAAGTAAGTACTTTTTATGTAATTATATACTTATTATACATACATAGAAAACACCCATTCTCAAGGCAAAAACAATTAATCTTTGTCATAAATGTGGGGATCGAACCCACAACCTCATGATTTGCAGTCGCCAATGAGCTCTTTATTTAAGAATCAGGATATTTTTGTGACAATTAATGTGTATATTGGGTTTTTGTATATATCAATAGATGTATAAATGAAATAAAAACTCACCACGACATTTTTCACTCTGATTTGTATTTATATTTTAATTTTTTTTGTGTCACCTCTCTCCACCAAGAGCTAATACTATAGTGTAGCAATAACCAAATGGTCTGGTAAAGTAAGTACTTACCACCAGAGCTTAGTATTAATTTATTTGGTGTTACTCGATATTGTTTACATCACTTTAAGTTGGACACAGATGCCGCCTAAAGGCGATCACAAACTTACCTACTCATCCAAGCCGAACGCGCCGAAGGAGCCGAAAGAATCTAATTAAATATGTTTGACTTATTAAGTAATAATAAGTATAAATTCATATATATAATAATAAATTACAATAAATATATTTGATTTAAATGAATCGTAAAAGTTGCCGCCTAAATGTGGACACATACTCGTTAGAGCCTAACGCACTCAAAGAATCGAATTTTAGAATTCTTTATATGAAATCTTACACACTTCGCACACCTGCCCGCATTCAAATCGTCCGATTCGTCAGATGCGGCCGATGCGGACAGGTATGCGTGGTTTCGTAGAATTGCATATAAATAATTCTAAAATTCGATTCTTTGGGCGCTTTTAGCTCTGACGAGTATGGGTCCACCTTTAGGCGACAACTTTTATTATAAATAAATTTATTGCTTCTAGCTAGCGGTTAGAAGTATTATCGAATAACAAAAACAACTTAAGCTAAATAAGCTCCTTTGTATTTAATACAATGGATCCATTTAGAACTAATATATTATTATGAATACAGCAACTTCAGAAAAAACAAACGCTATTTTCAACACAGCTAAAACTCACTACGTGGGCGAAGTCTCAAAGCTAATTATAAATTACGATAAGTGTATTTTATTATTACCTGATTAAGACAGTGATAGACAATGAACGTAAATACAACACGTTGTGTAACAGCTGTTTTCTTTTTCCGTTTTACTGCGATGCTATTGATAGACAACACCAAACTAGTCGTAGGTAGCCGCTGTAACTTTTCCGTTTTACTGCGATGCTATTGGTAGATGAAACCCAAGTTAGCAGTAGGTGGTCGCTGTCACTGCACACAAAATCCATCCTTACAATGGTCAGGCACAGGCTAGTCAGACATTTAACATGTACATAACGACGTAAAGTGTAAGTTTTGTCTGAAAATCAGTGGTCCGAAGGCATAGTTACCTCCTCGGTCCTCTTTATTTCCTTTTTCTCCCACAGTATCTTTGCTCTGTTTGGCCACCACTGCACTGAATTTGAAACAGCACCATACACCAGCAAAACTGAATTCAAATGACGGAGCTGATAAGGATTTTCAGTTACACATGCTTTAAACAAAGCGTCATCATTCCTATTGTTGATTATCTTCTAGTAAGTGCCCGTACGTAAGGTACACAATGTCATGTACCCTTAGCAAAATAAGTAACATGAACAATTGCCAAAGGACGCATTGTACCCACAGTTTGACTGATTTGGATGTACCGTGAAAATTACCTAGCTAGAGATTTATTATAAGTATAGATTACTGCAATATGTACATACAAATATATGTGTACGTACATATATTTGTATGTACGTACATATTGCAGTATTGTAAATGTATAATATAATGCAAAATCGGTAAAGTAGAACTAATGTAATATTATCGCTAAGTAACGGATCCATGCGGACGACGTCACGGGGTAGTTTAATACATACAGTACATACACTTATAATATAATATAATAAAAATACATACATACGTACATAGAGTGCTAAAACATAATTATTTTGCCTTTACTTAGTTAGCTAAAGACTGTACAAAAAAGAGTAGAATTCTTTATACTGTGCCACCGTGCCGGGTCTATTACTTTCTACATACACCTATCACTCGAAAAATACGGTATTAGTTTTGTTATATCCAGTCTCAGCACTCAACAATATATTATTTAATTTTAGGATTAAAAATTCATTTAGTACGATAATACAGGAACAGAGAGTAGGATTTTTAATTTACCTAAATGTGATAATTTCACAGTCTTCAAATATTTTAAAAATAATAATAAATGTAGGTAAATACCTACGTATTTAATACACATTTTTTTTTTCGTGCGAGTCGCATTACGCGTACGCACCCGCCTGGGCGAGGCGAGGGTTATGTCGGACTCTCCGGCCACAATGTGACAGCGGCCGGCATACCGACTAAAACCCACGGTGTTCCTCCAGACGGCCAGAGTGTCGGGGTCACGGGAGACGCTCGCGCATTCATCCGCGATCCCGACGGGTCACGGCCCGCTCAACGTGAGCGGGCCCCGTCTGATTTGGGGGGCCTAGCCCCCCTTCGTCCATCGAGAGGCGTTCGTGGAACACGTGCGTCGCCTTCTCGGGCCTGTGCTGTTCGAGCGGCGATTGCCCAATCGCCGCCCGCAGGCATCCTACGGTGGCTGGAGATCCCGGAGCGCCCCACGGCGACGTCCGAGGCGGGCGCGACGGGCGGGGAGCAAGGTGGTCAGCTCCCTCTCCCGCTCGGCCGCCTCCTTGGCGAGCATTACCTGCTTGCAAAAGCAAAATAACTATTCTAACTTATTTGCAACACTAAATCTGATATTATTTATTTGCAATTATTGAACTACGTAAATATTTAAAAAAAAACCGCTTGTCCGTCCGTCAGAAGGGCTTGCGCCGCTCTGCCGCTCTGCCTCCCGTCGCCCGCGCAGAGCCCCTGAGTTGACATTTGGTTTATTCCGGTTGATTCAATATAACTTTTATATTTATAACTATAGTAATTACAAAGTAATATTTCGATATTAGTGAAATCACGTTGTTTTTATATCGTTGGTATAATTTATATATCAATTATTGTAAATAATTCTTCTACAATTTTATTCTAAAGTTCATGAATCAAAGTATATTGTAGGCAAAAAAAAATATTATTTATTTATTTATTTATTTATTTATTGAAAAAGTATTTATTTACAATATCATTACAGATAAAAAATCCAATACGATATCATAAAAAAACCTAAAGTTTAAAACAATATAATTAATTACTAACTATACCAATACTATACATTTTTGTACGGTAGTAGATCCACGCTGTTTTCAGCATGAATGGGCCGGATCGTCCGGGGAAGTACTACCCTCTCATAAAAAATCAACTCAAGAGTAGTAGTACCCGTACTACTGCGTTTCGTTCGGTGAGTGAGAGCGCCGGAGGTCCAATTTCCCCCCTTTCCTCTTTCCTCACCTCCCTCATTCCCTTCCCCTAAACCCATTCCCAGCCGCCATAGTGAAGGCCACCATACCAGCAGTTTAAGACGATGGCTTTTGGTATAGTGGCCGCCACTTCTGGATTCCACTGACTGCTTACCATCAGGCGGGGTGGATTCACTTTGGTAGGCTATAATTTAAAAAAAAAAACCTATTTATCCAATACTATACATGTTTGTAATCATCAGGATCATCATTATCTCGTCTGCGCCAGAGGTTTTAGAGGAGGTCGAGAGGTTCTACGGACAATTATACACGACACATTATGCACTTGTTAGCTCCCTAGCATCAGATCCAAGAGCTAGGTTAACTCGACATTACACCGAAGACATCCCGGACGTCAGCCTGTGCGAGATTGGTATGGCCCTGAGACAGCTCAAGAACAACAAGGCGCCGGGTGAGGATGGAATCACAGTCGAGCTACTGAAGGCAGGCGGAAATCCTGTCCTGAAGGCCCTTCAGAGGCTCTTTAGTGCCGTCCTCCTCGAGGGCAAAATGCCACAGGCATGGCATAGGGGTGTGGTGGAGCTGTTCTTCAAGAGGGGCGATAAAACCCTTCTGAAGAATTACAGACCTATCACACTCCTGAGTCACGTCTACAAGCTGTTCTCAAGAGTCATCACTAATCGTCTCGCAAACAGGTTCGACGAATTCCAGCCTCCCGAACAAGCCGGTTTCCGAAAAGGTTTTAGTACCATAGACCACATACATACGCTGCGGCAGGTTATACATAAGTCCACAGAGTATAACCGGCCCCTATGCTTAGCGTTTGTGGACTATGAGAAAGCCTTTGATTCGATCGAGACCTGGGCCGTGCTGCAGTCTCTCCAACGGTGCCATATTGACTATCGATATATCGAAGTGCTGAAGTGTTTGTATGAAAACGCCACCATGTCAGTACGAATTAATGGTCAGAGCTCAAGGCCTATCCAGTTGCAGCGAGGAGTACGACAGGGAGATGTCATATCTCCGAAACTGTTCACCGCTACACTGGAGGACGTGTTCAAGCTTCTGACCTGGAATGGACTTGGCATCAACATAAACGGCGAGTACATCACTCACCTTCGATATCGTGGTCATGGCTGAGACAGTGGAGGAGCTCAGTGCAATGCTCGATGACCTCAGTAGAGTCTCTCGACAAGTGGGCCTAAAAATGAACATGGACAAGACTAAAGTCATGACCAATGTCCATGTTACACCCACTCCTATTACGGTCGGAGGCTCGATGCTCGAATTCGTTGACGAGTACATATACCTGGGACAAACAGTCCGATTAGGTAAGTCCGATTTCGAGAAAGAGGTCACTCGTCGAATCCAGCTTGGCTGGGCAGCGTTCGGGAAGCTACAACATATCTTCTCGTCCGCACTACCGCAGTGTCTTAAGACCAAGGTCTTTGACCAGTGTGTGTTGCCAGTGATGACATACGGAGCAGAGACGTGGTCGCTGACTATGGGTCTTATCCGAAGGCTCAAAGTCGCTCAGAGGGCGATGGAGCGGGCTATGTTAGGCGTCTCCCTGCGCGATCGTTTGAGAAACGAAGAAATCCGCAGGCGAACCAAAGTGACTGACGTGGCTCGCAGAGTTGCTTCTCTGAAGTGGCAATGGGCAGGACACATAGCTCGCAGAACTGACGGCCGCTGGGGCAGAAAGGTTCTAGAGTGGCGACCACGAACCGGAAGACGCAGCGTGGGCAGACCCCTCACAAGGTGGACCGACGACCTTATAAGGGTGGCGGGCAACCGATAGATGAGGGCGGCGAACGACTGGCTACGATGGCGAAAATTGGGGGAGGCCTATGTCCAGCAGTGGACGTCTTTTGGCTGATATGATGATGATGATGATGATACATTTTTGTGCAACATCCTTGAATTTTGAAAAATATCAATTTCTATAGAAATGATATTAATAAGCCGTATGGCGCACGACAATGGAGCAAATTTGAGTAGATTCGTCCTCACCGCTGGGACGTTAAACGTGTTAGGGTGGCGGCGCGCACTCACGTACCCGTCGGGAACGCACAGCCGCAGCTCCGCCAGCACAGCCGGGTGGTGTAGTTGTCCGCGCAGCACGCGCCATATGTAGACCACTAATGACAAGTCGCGTGGCACTCTCAGCTGGACGTAGCCAATCATGCTAAGTACAAACAATCTTGGATACATGAGTGGATATTGGCCCAGGTCTCGATCGAATCAAAGGCTTTCTCATAGTCCACAAACGCTAAGCATAGGGGCCGGTTATACTCTGTGGACTTATGTATAAAGGGTATTGGGTCATATGCTTTATAGTATAAAAAACGAGTAAATTTATTTTAAATTTTTTCTACCATGAGGCTATATTTAGCTTCATGGGGATTCCAGACGATGGCTGTAGATTCTAATTGATTCCGAATAAGTGTATTATATAACATTTTAATAGCTGAGATACTGCGAAAATCTTTACAATTTCTTAAAATGAATCCTAATTTTTTAAACGATTTGGTGCAAATGCCAACAATATGCTTCCGAAATGTTAGCTCAGGTACCATCTGAACACCTAAATCGTGGGTACAATTAATGCGTGAGATCAAGGCATCATTCATTCGGTATGTGTAATGCAGTGGCGCCTTGGCTCTGCTATAGCTCATTATTCCACATTTAGCTACGTTAAAATCAAGCTTCTTAGAAATGCTCCACTGCATTATCCGGTCAATGTCGCCTTGCAAACGCTCTGCATCCAAAACACTTGCTATTGACAAAAAAATCTTTAGGTCATCTGCAAAAATTAGACACTCTGCATGTTGGATGACTGTTGGCAGGTCATTATTCATTAGAATGAATTCTAACGGGCCTAAGGTAGACCCCTGACTAATGCCTGAAAAAGTGAAATAAGGTTTTGACTCATAACCTGCATATTGTTCGTGCTGCCGACGGTCGCCAAAGTAGCTCGCAAAGAATTTGAGTAAAAGTTGCGTGAAACCTAATACCGCCAGCTTCAACAACAGCACATCGTTATTAACTGTGTCGAAGGCCTTGCGGAAATCAAAGTAAGCGCAGTCTACCTGGCCCCCAGTATCAATGACAGCAGTAAGATATGTCATAAATGATAATAGGTTACTGACTGTACTTCGTCCAGGACGAAAACCATGCTGTGCGTCAGTCAGTTGGGCACTTATTTGAGCATAAATACTCGCATGTAATGCTAACTCAAATACTTTAGCGAAGGCCGAAAGGACCGCCATAGGCCTATAACCACTTACGTCATCACTCATAGTACCTTTAGGGACTGGTATTACTCTGGTGATTTTCCAGCAATCCGGGTATTAACCTTCCTTTAAGCACATATTAAAGATGTGTAACAAGAGGCCCAAGAACGCCTTGCTGCAATCTCTTACAATATACGGAGGTATACCATCAGGGCCAACTGATTACTTGGGCTTGAGGCGACCAAGAGCTGAACGCAGTTCATGCGCTGTGAGTTCACCAATATGAACTCGAGCTGCACTAGCACTCATTCCTGCTGAGCGTTTAGCCTCCACTGGGTCCAGAATAGGACGCTCAGTGCTGTAAACTGAATGAAAGTAAGATGCAAAACACTCCGTACTCTCGGCATCATTCAACACTTTTCCTCCTTTTTTTATTATACTTTTATTACGCTTACATTGTATATTTTTAATATAATTCCAGAACGATTTGGGATCCTTGATAATGTTTTTTTGCGGCTTATGCTGATAAGCTTGAAAGGTCGAAGCAATTTTGCTTTTAACTAACGACCGACACCGAAACATTTCATAATCACACTGTAATTTTGTAATTTTATACATTTTATGATACTTAGCTTTTTCTTTAATATCCTGAATTAAATCTGAGGTATACCATTCTGGATAAATGTATCTATCATTCGGTTTATTAAATTTGTTTTTCATAGGTGTATATTCAGTAATGGTCTTATTGACTATTTTGTAGAAATAAGTCAATGCCTCCTCTGAATGTTGAGCTTTATACAAAGTGTCTCAATCTAACATGCCAAATCTATCATACAACATTAGAAAATTACATTTTGTAAATTGCCAGTTAGTATTACAGCCACTACCAATCTCTAAACTTTCCTGGATGGAACCTGCCTCCTACTTCGGTTTGATCGCAGAGGACTTAGGAGGTTGTTCTGATATACGAAGTGCGAGAGCTGTCTATGTACACAGGCCTCCAAAACTTTTGAAACAAAGGGAAGGATAGAGATGGGTCGAAAATGTTCAGGAAGAGAAGGATTGGGAATTTAGGAATGGGGACAATAAAGGCTCTATGCCACGGAGAAGGGAAGGAGTTGTCGTAGAGTGAAAAGTTGATGATGTGTGTAAGGGGAGGAATAAGGAAATCTAGGATAGGTAGGATCATGCGGCGGCTGATGCCATCGGCGCTAAGCGCATTGGATTTGATGGACAAGATTATCTTATTATATATCTCACCCGGAGTGACTGGAGAAAATTTAAAAGGCTCGATGTCGGGATGGGGTAAACCAGCTATATAATCTACAGTTTGACACCTGGTTTGGTGATCGACTTGGAGATGAGTGGAAAAAAGACAATTAATGTCATCCAAACCAACTATCAACGGCAGATCAGAGCAAGGCTGTTTGCCAATACCTAGCGTCCCGAGAAACTTCCAGATATTGGCAGGAAAAGAGGAGTTGATATTGTCTGTAATGTAACGGCGTTTAGCGTTGCGTATCATCTGGTTACACCGATTTCTCGCAGTCTTGAAATGTGACCAATTCTCGTCCGAACGCTCCCTTTTAAACTTGTGAAATGCACGATTCCTACGCCTCATTGCCATCAGAATGCCTCTTGTCATCCAAGGGGCAGGAGAGCGTTTTATTTTGACTTTCCTGATGGGGGCGTGTCTGTCATATAGACTAACAACGATGCTAGTGAAAGAATCAACCTTTTCCTTTTTTTATTATACTTTTATTACGCTTACATTGTATATTTTTAATATAATTCCAGAACGATTTGGGATCCTTGATAATGTTTTTTTGCGGCTTATGCTGATAAGCTTGAAAGGTCGAAGCAATTTTGCTTTTAACTAACGACCGACACCGAAACATTTCATAATCACACTGTAATTTTGTAATTTTATACATTTTATGATACTTAGCTTTTTCTTTAATATCCTGAATTAAATCTGAGGTATACCATTCTGGATAAATGTATCTATCATTCGGTTTATTAAATTTGTTTTTCATAGGTGTATATTCAGTAATGGTCTTATTGACTATTTTGTAGAAATAAGTCAATGCCTCCTCTGAATGTTGAGCTTTATACAAAGTGTCTCAATCTAACATGCCAAATCTATCATACAACATTAGAAAATTACATTTTGTAAATTGCCAGTTAGTATTACAGCCACTACCAATCTCTAAACTTTCCTGGATGGAACCTGCCTCCTACTTCGGTTTGATCGCAGAGGACTTAGGAGGTTGTTCTGATATACGAAGTGCGAGAGCTGTCTATGTACACAGGCCTCCAAAACTTTTGAAACAAAGGGAAGGATAGAGATGGGTCGAAAATGTTCAGGAAGAGAAGGATTGGGAATTTAGGAATGGGGACAATAAAGGCTCTATGCCACGGAGAAGGGAAGGAGTTGTCGTAGAGTGAAAAGTTGATGATGTGTGTAAGGGGAGGAATAAGGAAATCTAGGATAGGTAGGATCATGCGGCGGCTGATGCCATCGGCGCTAAGCGCATTGGATTTGATGGACAAGATTATCTTATTATATATCTCACCCGGAGTGACTGGAGAAAATTTAAAAGGCTCGATGTCGGGATGGGGTAAACCAGCTATATAATCTACAGTTTGACACCTGGTTTGGTGATCGACTTGGAGATGAGTGGAAAAAAGACAATTAATGTCATCCAAACCAACTATCAACGGCAGATCAGAGCAAGGCTGTTTGCCAATACCTAGCGTCCCGAGAAACTTCCAGATATTGGCAGGAAAAGAGGAGTTGATATTGTCTGTAATGTAACGGCGTTTAGCGTTGCGTATCATCTGGTTACACCGATTTCTCGCAGTCTTGAAATGTGACCAATTCTCGTCCGAACGCTCCCTTTTAAACTTGTGAAATGCACGATTCCTACGCCTCATTGCCATCAGAATGCCTCTTGTCATCCAAGGGGCAGGAGAGCGTTTTATTTTGACTTTCCTGATGGGGGCGTGTCTGTCATATAGACTAACAACGATGCTAGTGAAAGAATCAACCTTTTCCTTTTTTTATTATACTTTTATTACGCTTACATTGTATATTTTTAATATAATTCCAGAACGATTTGGGATCCTTGATAATGTTTTTTTGCGGCTTATGCTGATAAGCTTGAAAGGTCGAAGCAATTTTGCTTTTAACTAACGACCGACACCGAAACATTTCATAATCACACTGTAATTTTGTAATTTTATACATTTTATGATACTTAGCTTTTTCTTTAATATCCTGAATTAAATCTGAGGTATACCATTCTGGATAAATGTATCTATCATTCGGTTTATTAAATTTGTTTTTCATAGGTGTATATTCAGTAATGGTCTTATTGACTATTTTGTAGAAATAAGTCAATGCCTCCTCTGAATGTTGAGCTTTATACAAAGTGTCTCAATCTAACATGCCAAATCTATCATACAACATTAGAAAATTACATTTTGTAAATTGCCAGTTAGTATTACAGCCACTACCAATCTCTAAACTTTCCTGGATGGAACCTGCCTCCTACTTCGGTTTGATCGCAGAGGACTTAGGAGGTTGTTCTGATATACGAAGTGCGAGAGCTGTCTATGTACACAGGCCTCCAAAACTTTTGAAACAAAGGGAAGGATAGAGATGGGTCGAAAATGTTCAGGAAGAGAAGGATTGGGAATTTAGGAATGGGGACAATAAAGGCTCTATGCCACGGAGAAGGGAAGGAGTTGTCGTAGAGTGAAAAGTTGATGATGTGTGTAAGGGGAGGAATAAGGAAATCTAGGATAGGTAGGATCATGCGGCGGCTGATGCCATCGGCGCTAAGCGCATTGGATTTGATGGACAAGATTATCTTATTATATATCTCACCCGGAGTGACTGGAGAAAATTTAAAAGGCTCGATGTCGGGATGGGGTAAACCAGCTATATAATCTACAGTTTGACACCTGGTTTGGTGATCGACTTGGAGATGAGTGGAAAAAAGACAATTAATGTCATCCAAACCAACTATCAACGGCAGATCAGAGCAAGGCTGTTTGCCAATACCTAGCGTCCCGAGAAACTTCCAGATATTGGCAGGAAAAGAGGAGTTGATATTGTCTGTAATGTAACGGCGTTTAGCGTTGCGTATCATCTGGTTACACCGATTTCTCGCAGTCTTGAAATGTGACCAATTCTCGTCCGAACGCT
Source organism: Parascotia fuliginaria (assembly GCA_963082885.1). Taxonomy (NCBI): domain Eukaryota; kingdom Metazoa; phylum Arthropoda; class Insecta; order Lepidoptera; family Erebidae; genus Parascotia; species Parascotia fuliginaria. Next base: position 3,689,221 of record OY720182.1, on the reverse strand, counting down.
CCCTTTTAAACTTGTGAAATGCACGATTCCTACGCCTCATTGCCATCAGAATGCCTCTTGTCATCCAAGGGGCAGGAGAGCGTTTTATTTTGACTTTCCTGATGGGGGCGTGTCTGTCATATAGACTAACAACGATGCTAGTGAAAGAATCAACCTTTTCGTTTATTGTAGTAGCCGCCATCAGAGGATCCCAATTTGTATCTGAGGCATCTTTACGCAACATTTCAAAGTCAATTCGTCCGAAACAACGCGTGTGCAGAACTCTGGGATGCGGTTTGGGTGGCTTTGATTTGTAGGAGATATATACTAGGTCATGGCGAGAAAAGCCAGGGGCTGGAATTTGACCATGGGATTGGACGAGGGTAGGAGTAGAGGTCAGGATTAGGTCTAGCCAGGTATCCAGTCCTTCAATGTTGTGATGAGTTGCTTGTAACGGGAGGACATGAAGGCTGGTGGACTCAATTATCTGGAGGAGCTTACGAGAACAAAGGCAGTTACTGGAAAGGAGATCTGTGTTAAAATCGCCCATGGTGATGTGGTGAGCATATTCTGACCCTAAAGATTCCAGAATCGGTTCGAGACTGGAGAAGTAATCGACGGAAGGTGGGCAATAGACAACACCTAAGATAGATTCGACCTTTTTGACAGAAACTTCTAGAAATAGAAATTCCGCAGAAGAGGAATAAGTGGGTAGTAATTTTTACAGTTTGTTGCTCAATTATTGTAGATTGCGCAGTGATCTTCGATGACAATGTTGTGATTTTCTTAGATAATTCATCTAAAGCTGTTTCAGACATAACCTTCGACAATTTACAGGCAAAAATAAATTTCAAACACGGAGACTATGTTCGCGTGACATAGGCATAGACAATGAATATAGTATAATATAAATGGATAAATAGCATTAGAATCTACTCAATAACGAGATGAAAGTCGCGGATTTCGTCGAAATTTCGTCGGAACCACTTTAAATACGTATGTATTTACGTGTAACAATTTATATGTTTCACATGTATATGTGAAACGTATAAATTGTTACACGTAGCATAAATAGTTGTTAATTAGATACTGTTTGTTTTCCAAATAAAAAAATGAAATAAAATATTTATCCTTTGTATTAATTAAAATGTAAATATTTTACTTTGTTAATGTGTTTTATGTCCCAATAAATTAAAATAAAAAAGATAAAAAATGATGAAAATGATGAGTTTTTTCTAGTGTCTCTGGTCAATAATATTTTCAGAGGTCCTTGATTAAAGAAGTAACACACACATTATAAATTTTAAAGACAATTTGATTTTGAACAGGTTCATAATACATAAAAAATATTCCTGGTATCCTCCAAGTATTTTAAGCTCTCAATAGCCGCTTATTCTCAGCCATTATATACATAAGCATTTCATTCCTTAAAAAAGTAGCATTTAAACACATACTGTGTAGTTTTAAACCAAACGCTTGTTCTACCAATTATTTAAAAAGCATATTTTTGCTGGCAAACATCGGAAAATATTGAATTATTTAAGTAAAATTTTAAACGATCCCGGTAATAACTTTAAAAACAAAATTTTCTCATATAAAAATATTACGTCATCGTTTGTGAGGTACACGTCACCTTTATATTTTTTAATAACGATCTTTTCTTATTCATAAGAGTTTTTCCTCAGTAAAATCTCGTCATCGTTATCGTAATCGTAAAAAGTGGTAAGTACTCATGAGGTGTTGACGATAGTTACGGTTTTCAAGTAAGTACCAAATGTCTAAGATCTAATAAAATTCAGATAAAACATTATTGAATGTCTTAGAAAGTCACTCAAGTTTAGTTGTCTCAATACTCCAACCAAGGTAATCTAATTATGATACTTTTTACCTTCACCGTGAGTGGTAATTTCAATAATGTGTCTTACTTGCACCAAATACGTTTATCTATGTCCAAATTCAATTGTCTACAGAGGCTTTAAGCCACTATATAAATATTTGCAGAAAATTACATCTAAAATATAAGTTTGTTATATTTAAATTAAGGCTAAGCCTATTAAGCTACCCACGGTGTTTTTGTAAGCATGGAAATTACGACGATGTGCTTACGTCTAGTTTCAAAATAACCATTCGCTAAACGCACAATCTTGCTGAATCAAACTGAATGAAAAATAATTAAGTTGGCAATACCCCATGATGGTATTAATCCATTGTTTATATACGAGTTTATGGCGAAGAGAGTATGATGTTCTATGTTAAATCAGATCTCATTTTTGACTCTTTATGAAAAGATTTTATACTACTTAATCTTCTGTGCTAGTTTTGTTGTGTGATATGAAACTTAGCTCGGCGTTACTAACTATTGTTCCGAAGCTAGTAACTACAAAGACTAAGTGTATACAAAGTCATTTAGATTAAAAGTTTGATAAAGCTTTATAACTTCAGTACAATTTAGTTTACAAAATCAATTAATATTTCTTTAGTTGTCTCAACGACGATGGCGAATGAAGAACGACAAAGATCGAATTGTAGTAAATTTGGGAATTTTTTGCCTTATTTACTTTAACGCTATTAACTTATACCAATAATGTTACTATTATTATAAATGCGAATGTATGTGTGTGTGTTTGTTACCACTCAGCGCTTAAACGGCTGAACTTCGATTTTTCGAATTCGAATTTGATGAAAATTATTATGTAAATAGGCTACTTTGTATCCCGAAAATCAGTCTGGATTCCATGAGAGACAAAACATATTTTAAGCGAGGGTGAAGCCGTGGGGTGCAGCTAGTGTCTAAATAAAGTTTGAAAGTACCTACCTGCATAATAATATGAATTCGTACTTTACCAGTTTCAAACTCAAACAGCCATAAACCCAGTACATAATAATAAGAAATATATATTCGTTTTATGTTTATTTTAATTTAACAAACCAAATAAAGTTGTTCAAGTTATAGCTAAGGGGTATACCATCCATAATTTAAGAGTTAGACTCTTGTCGGTGGAACTGATGCAATTCCTGCCACTTCTCCCTGTCCAGAGCCATCTCTTTAACCTCCTTATACGACATGGCACCAGCACTTTTCTTTATTTGACTCATATAGTTTATCCGTGGTCTTCCCCTACCTCGCTTTCCTTCTATTTTCCCTTCTATGATGTTTCTTATAAAGCTGTCATGTCGTATAATGTGGCCAATCATCTTTCCTCTTCTACTTTCTATTGTCCTGAGCAAGGTCCGCTTTTCTTTCACTCTTCTCAGCACATCTTCGTTTGTGATCCTCTCTGTCCAACTTATTTTCTCCATCCTCCTCCAGCACCACATCTCAAATGCCTCCAACATATCCCCTTCTTATTGTGTCATTGTCCACGTTTCACACCGATACAGTGCTATGCTCCAAACATAAGTTTTTATAAATTTCTTTTTCACTTGTTTTGATATTTTAGATGTAAATATATTTCTGTTTTTATGAAATGTTTGTTTTGCTATTGCTATTCTGGTTTTTATGTCTTGTATACATCTAGCATCTTGTACAATAAGGCTTCCGAGATATTTGAATTGGATTACATTTTCTAATGGGTTATTTTCTATTTTTATTGTTCTGTGTGAGTTCAAACTAGCTTTGGATATGTTTAGTATTTTAGTCTTTTTAATGTTAATTTTAAGAGAAAATTCTTTAAGTATGTTGTTCATGGTGTTTAAAAGTTCCTGTAGGTCATTCTGTGACTCTGCTAATGCCGCAATATCATCAGCAAATCGTATGAATTGTATTGTTTCTCCATTAAACTTAACACTTATCTGATGTTTCTGAGATTTTCTTTATGGCTGATTCTATAAAAACATTAAAAATGAGTGGTGAAAGTGAACAACCTTGTCTTACTCCTTTCCTTATTCCTGCTCTTCCTCTCTCGTTTCCGATTTCTATAATAGTATCTTGGTTCTTATATAATTCAAATATAGTTCTTCTATCTCTAAAATCCAATCCAATTGCCTTCAATATTCTCATCATCCTCTTCCAGTCAACATTGTCGAACGCCTTTTCTAAATCTATAAATGTTATATGGGTGTTTAGTCCTATGTCCATTTTTCTTTCTATGATTAGTTTAAAATGTTTGTATAAGATTTATATTTGGTCTACGCAAGTATGATCATGTCTCCGAGTTTCGCAAAAAGCTCAAGTGGTTACCAATACGACTTCGCCGGAATGCTCATATCCTTACACTATTATACAATATATTGTTTAACCCTTTGACACCTTCCTATCTTAAAGAACGTTTTGAGTTCCTCTGTGACACACATAAGAAAAACTTACGATCATCAGAGAATCTAAAGTTAAAAATGCCAATGCATTCTACGGTATTTTTTGATCATTCATTTACTGTCGTGGCTATTCGTTTGTGGAATGCATTGCCGCTCGAAGTGAGACAAGCTCAAACATTGAACATTTTTAAAAATATGATTAAAAAGCTTTATTTGACGCAACTATAAAATAAATCTATCTTATTCATTTATTTATGTAATATATAGTTATATATATATATATATACTGGGTGGCGCAAAAGTAAAGACCCTATTTGGTTCAGCTATAACATTTTTTCTAAATTAGAAAACTAGATTTAGATTTTTTTAAATGTATATTTGTGCCATTAAATTTCGTACCATTAGGATTTAAAGATGATGTCTTTTAAATGGTGACCTCCAGAGTTGATACACATTTGAGCCCTATTTATGACATTTTGCATAACTTGCCGTAACACTTCCTGCGTTTCCATTTCCATCTCTCAGGGCATGTCAATAAGCAGAATACTCGGTTCTGGGGCACTGATAATCCGCGCATTATTCAAGAAACACCTCTACACCCACTAAAAGTTACTGTATGGTGTGGCATCTGTGTTGACAGAGTGATCGGACCCTATTTTTTCGAAGACGCTGGAGGCAATGCGATTACTGTCACTGGAGAACGCTACAGAACCATGTTACGTGAGTTTTTGATACCCAGTTTGGACGAATTGGGGCTGGAGCACATCTGGTTTCAACAAGACGGCGCTACGGCACACACAGCGCGCGACACTATGGACTTAGTGAGGGACGCTTTTCCAGGCCGAGTTATCTCTCGTTTTGGCGATTTGCCTTGGCCTGCAAGATCACCCGATCTGACCAGTCCAGACTTCTTTCTTTGGGGTTTTTTGAAATCTCGGGTGTATGTGAACAAGCCACAGACTCTCGCAGCTCTAAAAGAAAACATTCGTCAAGAAATAACGAACATATCGCAGGAAGTGTTACGGCAAGTTATGCAAAATGTCATAAATAGGGCTCAAATGTGTATCAACTCTGGAGGTCACCATTTAAAAGACATCATCTTTAAATCCTAATGGTACGAAATTTAATGGCACAAATATACATTTAAAAAAATCTAAATCTAGTTTTCTAATTTAGAAAAAATGTTATAGCTGAACCAAATAGGGTCTTTACTTTTGCGCCACCCGTTATATATATATATATATATATATATATATACATATATGTGTATGTATTTATATAATTATGTATTATATTATATTTATATATATTATAATTTATATATATATATATATATATATTATATTTATATATATGTATGCATTGTTTATTACACTATAAGTATAGAAATTATCTCTATGTACAAGTGTTATGTAACTTACCATATCTACACCACTATCTACAGTATTCAACCCCGAAATCCATCCAAAGGTTGTCTGGAAGAGATCGCTCTTAGCGATAAGACCGCCCATTGTACAACTTACATATTATAACTGTGTTTTTGTATCGTCCAATGTTGTGTAAACTTTTAAATAGTGTACAATAAAGAATATTCTATCTATCTATCTATCTATTAGTCTCAGGGCCAAAATTGCTTCTCTGGTTCCTCTGTCCTTTCTAAAACCGTATTGGTCGTTGCCTAAGTTATATTCTATTTTATCTCTTATTCTGTGTTGGATGATTTTCGATATAAGGGGTATACATGTATATAATATAAATACGTATATACTTAATTGATGTACGATGCTTACCATATATATAAAGAACATTAATTATTTGTTTATTTTATTTTGAGAAAGACAACTCTCGCACTAGGGCACAAGCTCTGTGTTACGGGCGACTTTACAAACACACATTTAACGGACATAAAAGACAAGACAAAGTTTTGTCCCGTGAGGGGATCGAACCCACAACCTCGTGCGTAGCAGTTGATTGCACTCCCACTGCACCACGGAGGCAGTCAGTGCTATTTAAGAATCACTTTGTTATGTTTCTGTCTATCAAAAACTTTTTCTGCATTGGATTAGTAATTATAGAACATATTTTATAAAGCTTTGAGACGTGTACCAGTCGCCGTCGGCTGTTTTCCCAAGGAAGCTGAGCCTTAAGCAAACTTGTGGTTTTTTTCAGTGTTGTGACAGATATATCTGTATCCGTAAGGATATTCCTTCTGGTTTATTCAAAACAACTTTTGTTTGATGTAATTAGTCTAAGGTAATATTCGTCGACAAAAGCCGTTCTTTACTTTGGATGCAATGTGTCAATCGATTTGCAAAAATATCAAAAATTGGAAGACACGTTATTGAAAGCGTACGTCGTAACCTCTTTTATTTAGGTGGACCATACGCTTGCCTGTACAAAAATATAAACAAAGAAAAACTACTAAGGAGAGATTTCTTGTGTCTTTGAATTTTAACATTGGTTTCGAGACGCTACTCAAAAAAATCTGCCTTATTGGATTCTTAGAGATCAGATACAGGGAATCCAACCGGTATAACTCTGAGTGAAAATTATAAACGTTACGATAGTCAGAACAAAAGTTAAACCAATTACCACAAAAGCCAGCAAGAAGCGTCCTATATACAGAGTGATTGATATCGCAGCACTAAAACCATACTCACGCCATGTGTTCACCATGATTCATGTAATTAATTACCTTACGTATAAAAGTCACAAAGTGATTCATATTTCGATTTAAGTACCTATTTGCTAAGAGCTTGTATCTAACGTTGCAGTTTAATAGCCTTTGATCGTTCCCGACCGAAGACTTCGGTCGGTTAAATCGATTTTCTACGTCGCAACCGGACACTGATATAAATGATCTGAATTGCTGCTAACCGACTCGATTGATGCGTTTGAATCGATTGAGTTTCGACGCGAAATTAATCAATTACGGTCTGGCTGAGGTTACGCTGATGTAGTATTATTTCAAAAGAATTTAGTGGCAAGCCATCAATTTGAAACTTGAGCTGCTTTACAACCAATTGCGTGTAATGAAACTCATCTATACAAAGAATAAAAGGAAGTCCGTGGAAAGTGTCTGCGAACAATCCGATATATAATAAGTATATAGCCTAATACAACTCCATTCTGTCTGATGTTTAAAAATCAGAGTATAATATCATGTTATATAACATCAAAACTGCCAACTTTGTTAACTACCGGCAAGGTAACTCTGACTAACCCTCTTTACAGGGACTATTCTAAAATAAATAGGTTTTTACATTTTCTTTATCTTTTAACTAAATGTTAAAAGATAAAGAAAATGTGCAGCTTTATTTTAACAAATGCGTATTAAACAAAATCTCTTCTAACAACACAGTTCTAGTGTGTAAAAAAACTACGGCCGTAGTTTTTGTCACTTAGTAGCCTTATCCTCGGCATTATGACGAAGCTGCCAGCATCGTTAAATAGTTTTTCACCCCCTGCTTAAAAACTCAGTATCAAAATTAGAAGTAAACAATCGTGTTTTCTATTATTAATTTTAATCTTGCGTTTTTAGGGCAAACAGTAGGATTTCTGCTACTAAAAAGACTCCAGATTATTCGAATGTGTATAAAGTATCAAGCATTTTATTTCAAGACCGATTAAATTTCAGTATCATCATCATTATATTTGTAGTTGTTTTACAAATCAAACGATTCGTAATTTTCTTTACCTAAAACTATTACTTAAAATACATTTATACTTAATTTACTCAAAACGCGATTTGCAGACAATATAATGGATTTATTTCTTAAATTCTCTTTTATTAAATCTTAAGAATTTAAATGAAGACATAATTTGATATTCAGAATCCGCCATTTTTTTTTCTAGACAGTATTGATTACACCGTCAACCTATCATGATTTTAATTGTAAATGTTCGAATTTAAAAAATCTATCTATACATATAATAAAAATGTAACCGATCGCTGTCTGTACATGGAAGATATATGAGAAAAAATACTATTGGGACCTATATCAACGCAAATAGAACCCAAAACAATGATTTTTAAAATTTTTGTCTGTTTGTCTGTTTGTCTGTTTGTCTGTTTGTCTGTGCGTTTGTGCACGCTAATCTCAGAAACGGCTTATCCGATTTAAATATGGTTTTCACTAATATATTGTGGTAAGCTTCACTTAACATTTAGTGTTTGTTTCATATCAATCGGTTCATAAATAAAAAAGTTATGCCAATTTAAAGAATCACATCGAACATTCGTTAATTTACTACGAAATCGTATAGAAGCAGATATTTTAACAGGTTGCGGAATAGCTGATAGTGTTTTTATTCCTCGGATTCCTGTCATTCTAAACAGTCTTTCATTTAGTTTTAAACGAGTCCAGTTTCCAGTGAGCCTATGTTTTGCGATGACTAATTAAATTAATTAATTAATTAAGTAATTAAAGTAAAAGTTGTGGGTGTGGATCTAAGTATTAGCTGTTTTTCGGTCAGCTTTATGTGGCTCTATCACGTGTTAGCATTACTAGCAGCCTGTATGCTTTGATCCCTGATGGCTATACGTCTAATCCATACATCCATACACCCATACATATTATATAAGGCTTTGTCCTGACTGACTGACTGACTGACAGACAACGTAAAGCCAAAACCGCTGGTCGTAGCGACTTGAAATTTGGAGGGTGTGTTTGTCTTAATGTCTAGAAGGGTTATTAAAAATTCAACCCTTAAGTGTATGAAAAGGGATGAAATCGATTGTATGAAAAGTCTTCATTTTTTAAGTTTCAGCTTTGAAATTTTGTTTTGGAATACTTTTATTTAAATAATAAATACGCTCATATTTTTTTTTTTACTGGGGTGGATTTATAGGAGTGAAATAAGGGATGAAATATTGTATGGAAAGATCTTTGCTTTTGAAGTTGGCGACTTGAAATTTGGAGGGAGGGGGAAGGGAGGGGGAGGAAGAGGAAAGGAAGGGAGAAGTGAGAAGTGAGGGGAAAGTGCGGGGGTAGTTAGGGAGAAGTCAGGGGAAAGGGAGGGGAAAGTCAGGCGGAAATCGACTGCCTCTGTATTTTGGTGGTACTGTGTATGGACTGTGAGGTCGCGGGTTCGATTCCCGCTCAGTGCAAATATTTGTAGCATGAACATGTCTATTTGCATTGGTCTGGGTGTTTATATGTATAATATGTATCTATTTACAAAAATAAAAGTATTTAAGTATGTTTATCCGTATTCTAGAACCCATAATACAAGCATATAATATGCTTACTTTGGATCTAGAAGGCGTTGACCTCGCAGCATGTGTGGGACCAGCTGAGTATCCGCGAAGTCATTGTGTGGGTGGTGTGGGTCAACCCGCCGGCCAGGGAGACCAGTATAAACGGTGGTGCCGCTGGCCGCCCGCGGCATTGTACAAGGGCCCAATTAGACCTAACCAAAAAAAAGAGACTGCCCCACCAGGTTGCGCATAATCTCGGAGTGGTTCGTCGTGCAGGTTGGTGACCGGATAGTGGGACCCGGCGACCATTTTCGAGACGGTACGGCGGCCTTTTGCGAGCAGTCCGTATCATGGAAGCTCGGAGGCCTAAGACCCTTGAGCCTTTACAGCTGCGAAGAGACATTGCCTCCTCAACGGCCGTCTTCTATCGCCTTTACCACGGAGAGTCTTCTCAACAGCTCTTTAAATTAATTCTTCCCTCTCCCTTTTTATCCAGAACGACACGTGCGGGACTGAAGTGCCACCCTTTCACAGTGGAATCTAAAGGGTCTCGAACCAAACGGTTCAGCACTTTATACTTTTGTCGCTCAATTAAAGCCTGGAACTCTTTACCAGCGCATGTGTTCCCACCTAACTTTCATCCTGGGACTTTTAAGCGAGGCGTGAAGAAGCATCTCACTAAGCCGCCATAGTGGAGGCCACCATACCAGTAGTTTGGCTTTTGAAATGGTGTCCACTGCTTCTGAATTCCACTGACTGCTTACCATCAGCCAGAGTAGAGGCACTTTGGCAGGCTAATATAAAAAAAAAACTTATAGCGTTTTTATTCCTCGGATTCCTTTCATTCCAAACAATTTCCCGTTTAGTTTTAAACGAGTTCAGTTTCCAGTGAGCCTATGTTTCGCGATGACAATTAATGAGTGTGGATCTAAATATTAACTGTTTTTCGCATGGTCAGCTTTATGTGGATTTGCCACGTGTAAGTAATCGTAGCAGCCTGTATGGCTTTGATCCGCGATGACTATACGTCTAATATCGTAGATAGAGAAGCATTTACTGTAAAGATTTTTCTTATTCACCTAAACGAAGATGTTTATAATTCAAAACAAACCAAAACATATATCCAAAAAATGCTGCCCAAAATCACTATTCCACGCGGACGAAGTCGCGGGCACAGCTAGTCCTTAGAATAAAAAATCTGTGAGGTTTATTATATAAATATGTTCATATCAATACGTATATCGAATGAGCTGGATGTAAATTTTCAGGTGTAAAAATTATGCATGTAACAGACTGTACATTTGAAATTCAAACAGTTTATTAAACATGAGACACCTGAGTACGTATTCATCTGATTATACATTGTTATGACATTTTTTGTCGTGTTGTTCATGAACTTGTCTATGAAATATTGTTAGACTAAATTGTGACGTCAGCACATCATGTCCACTATAGATGCACGTTTTTCAATTTTAGCTGTTTGCCATAGTTTTCATCCTCGGCAGGTGTATTAATGAATGCAGTAAGTAGTTTTTAGTACGAAGGTGTGAATAAAAAGTGTCCATTGTGGAATGTCAAATCCTTTTAGTCGCGACTTACGACTTGAAAAGAGATGGGTGGTTTCATTTCTAGACCGAAGTTAACCGAAGCAAAGTAGCTTGCCTACCGAAAAGGGAGTGGGGTAGGTAAAGGAAATGAAGAATGGGAGGAAAAATAAAAGAGGATCAAAATTTTACGTCGTTGGGTGAAGTTGAGATTAATTTTATGCAGAAAACTGTTTGGTAAACGAATAGTATGTTTACTCTAATAATTGGAATACATATTTGCGATGATATTTGCATTTTCTATTCGGCTAAAAAAATATTAATATATTATTTTTAACTATTTATTATTATATACTCGTTATCTTTCGCTAATTCATATTATTGTAATCTATATACATTTAGTTGTCGAACTACTCAATGTACCTTTTGCCACTTTTGTTTTGATTCGCGCACATACCTACGTGTATATTACTTTTATACTACCGCCGTTGTTTTACATAACTTTTGGTTTATTAATGGATAATAATAATTTGTCGATTTATTATCAAAACTGTCGAGGATTACGTACGAAGTTACAATTATTATTTATGAACATTTTGTGTTTTTCGTATGACGTGATTATACTTACAGAAACGTGGCTAATACCTAATATTTCGGATAGCGAATTTATTGACAACAGATACTTAGTGTATAGATGTGATCGTGATCGTTTCTCGACTGGAAAGCGGGATGGTGGGGGAGTGTTAATAGCCGTGTTACGATCATTAAATTCTATGAATTTAATTATAAACACTATTCCAATCGGCATTGAACAAGTCTTAGTTCGCATTCCATCCGTGCAACACAACAAATATCATGTTATAAGTGCGACATATGTACCTCCGTGCTGTCAGGACAGTTTATATAATACTCACTTCGATTCGTTGTTAGATATAATTAACCATCACAATACTGAGTCTTTTTATATCGCCGGTGACTATAATATACCTGGCATCGAGTGGGCTAGTCCTAGTCATAGCAGTTGCAATTTTGTTGTTTCTCAACCTAGCGATGCAATAAGTCGACATTTGTGTAACTTTATGGCTGCTGCTAACGCATTTCAATACAATTCAATTAAAAACAATTTTGGTCGCATTCTGGACTTGTTTATTTCCAATGTCAATTGTTTGATCAATCCGTGTACAGCACTTCTACCACCTGATAGTTATCATCCACCGTTTTCTGTTTCATCAAGCTTAGTACCAAATTTAACTCCTATGATACGCAACTCAGCTCGTAAATATAATTTCTTCAGAGCAAATTATGAGACTATTAATACTGAACTTAATAAGTTAGATTGGACTCGACTGCTTAGTGACCTTTCTGCCGACCGTTGTGTGGACACTTTTTACAATATTCTCCATGATTTAATCAAGTCCCATATCCCATTTACTCGACCTAAAAATTCACGTTTTCCTATATGGTTCACACCCAGCTTAATACGTATTTTTAAAAACAAAGAACGTTCATGGATAAAATGGAAACGATATGGTGACAAGTCTGCTTATGAAGACTTTTCTAACCACCGGAAGTTATTTAAATCTGAGTCTAATAAGTGTTTTAAAACTTACATAAGAACGGTTGAGGATAGTATTCAAAAAAATACTAAATATTTTTGGACTTTTATTTCTAACCGTATTGGTAAAGCTAATATACCAGATAGCATGTATCTTAACAACACTAACTCTAATATTCCCACTGAAATATGTGACATGTTTTCGAGATTTTTCAACTCAGTCTATGAACAAACTTCACTTGTCCCTACGCGCTGGAAACCTCCTGATGCTTTCTCAGAAAAATCATCCTGTATCACTGACATACACCTCACTTTAGATACTGTTGAAACTGCATTACAAAAAGTGGATGTTAATAAAGGGTCTGGACCTGATGGCATACCGCCAATTTTCATAAAGAATACTGCGACACATCTTTGTTTTCCTCTTTACATAATTTTCAATAAATGTTTAACCGAAGGGTTTTTTCCTGTTATCTGGAAACAGGCATTTATAACACCCATACATAAATCCGGTGACAAGAATAACATTGAAAATTACCGTCCTATTTCAATTCTGTCTACCTTGTCGAAGCTTTTCGAGAGTCTAGTGCGCGATCATCTGTACCCGTACTTTCATAACATTATTATACAAGAGCAACATGGCTTTGTTAAACATAGATCAACTACTTCTAATCTTCTAGTGTTCACAAACTACATATTTGAACAACTGGATGGTCGGGTACAAGTAGACGCCGTTTACACTGACTTTCAAAAGGCCTTCGACAAGGTTGATCATAAAATGCTGCTTGAAAAAATTGCCTATAACGGTATACGTGGTAATTTATTAAGATGGTTCCAATCTTATATTTTCAACAGAACTCAACAAATTGTTATTAATGGCTTCAAATCCGCACCCATCACTGTCTCATCAGGAGTACCACAGGGGTCCATTCTGGGACCGCTTCTTTTTATAATTTTCATCAATGACATAAAGTCATGTTTCGTGCACTCAAAATTTCTGATGTATGCAGATGATATGAAAATTTATAAAACATGTAAAAACATCCAAGACTCTTTACTTTTACAAAGTGATTTAGATCGTCTTTCAGAATATTGTATCGTTAATAAACTTCAACTTAATTTGTCTAAATGTAATACTATATCATTCACTAAAAATAAGAACATTATTTCATTTAATTATAGTTTGCACAACCTAACTCTAACAAAAGTAGATTTTATTCGTGACTTAGGTGTTCTAATCGATTCAAAACTTCAATTTGATTTACATATTGACAACATTATAAGCAAGGCATATAGACTGTATGGCTTCATAATGAGGTCATCAAATGACTTTAAGAAACCATATACTTTATTATTATTATATTTTACACTTGTTCGTTCCCAATTGGAGTATGGGGTACAAATTTGGAGTCCATTTTATAGTAAATACTCAATCAAACTTGAAATGGTACAAAAAAAGTATTTACGCACTATGCAATATAAATGTCGACAACCGAAACTGCATTACACCGATTTACTGGACAAGTATAAATTGTTGAGCTTGGAGTCCAGACGTATCCTTCTGATGTCCATGACTTTGCATGGTATATGTAATAATAGGTTTGACTGCACTGATATTACAAATCAGCTAAGCTATATTGTACCACGAACCATGCGCCGCGGTGTGTGCGAGAAGAGGTTGTTTCACACTGCTACCTGTAAAACGAATGCTGGTGAGCGGGCACCTCTGCGACGCATGGTTCAGGCATATAACACACACTTTACGGATCTTGATATTTTTGTTTTGTCTAAGGTAAAATTTAAATCATTGGCTATTGAGATTCTTATTACATCTAATACTTAAATTCAAAATTTACTTAAATTTAGCTTCATTTTGCGCACTAAATTAACTTTCCATTACTTACTCTGTGGACAATGGTGTGGGTTATACGTTTACCTTATTTTAGTTGTTAAATTATGTATAGTAATAAATAACGTGTAACTGTTTTTTGTCCCAATAAAGAAAAATAAAAATAAAAATAAAACTATTAATTACTATTAATTAACTAGCGGCTCGCCCTCGCTTCGCTTCGGTATCATAAGATGAAATTTTTAGAAATTCTTTTTTCTAACATAGAACGCACTGTCGCTTTCTGAGTGACTATTTTGAAAAAAAAAAGCATCATCACATATCTGTTTCCGCTGTGTGACATTATGCCCTCGAGCAAATTCGTACCAAATGAATTAAAATAATGTTCTGCCTGTGCGTTTTTAGCAAAAGAAAATTACTAATTAATTACGTTATTACATACTTTTCGATATATTTTATGTTAAGTATACGTCAGATTTATAACATCATTTCATTGGGCATTTTTATCTATGTGAAACGGTTCTAATAATTAATAATATTACTTTGATAAGGATTAAATTTTTGTATTGGGTTAAAAATACTTTGAATTTAACCTAAATTAGTACAACGCATAATAGTGGGCTGGCGGCTAACTTTCTTGGTTTAATATTATCGTTACTGGCTCGGCTCCTGTATGTGATAGGTTGATGTATTTTTGATGTGTAGTGCATTTATATTGACAGTGAAAGCCCGAGGAATCCACAATATAATAGTGAAAACCACATCCAAATCCATTGAGTAGTTCTCGTGATTAGCGCTTTCAAACAGAGAGACAGACGCTTTCTAGCGAATTACGTTGATACTATGAATAGATGATGGCTCACTAATTTCAGTAAAGAGTATAATGAGTTTGCAGTCGATAGCTTTAAAAATAAACAAAATTCCATACAAACTTATACCCCTTATTTAACCCATTTGTAAGGGTTGGTTAGAAAATTAATTACCTCAATTAAATAATTAGTATTTTTTAGTAATTTGGAAACCCTACTATCAGAACTATAGAAGTTTCATACAAACTTTGCCATCCCTGTTTACCGCCTTAGAGAATGAATTTCACACAATCCCGTCTTAGTGAGCACCCACGTCCTAAAAGGAACCTACATGCAAAGTTTAATACTCCTAGCAGTTGTAGTTTCTAAAATTTCGTGGTGAGTGAGTGAGTGACCTTTCGCTTTTATATTATATAGAAAATGTATGCAGACTATTCCATGTATGTATGTTTAAGTATTAGATACAAATATAATGTTTTATCAGAATTCTGAAACCTGTGAAACTTTTTCTTCTTCTCTCCTACTTTGTTTCTCTGCACCACTTCAAAAGGTAGACTGGTAGATAATGCCATTGGCACTAAGTTCGCCTATATACAATATGTTTATGAAGTTTTTAAATCAATTAATTAAATCAAGAGAGATATCCCACAGCATTACTATACTGCTATATGAGGACCTTCCACCTGCAAATGACATAGCTTGGTCGACATGGAAGTCTTTGAACAGCCTCCCAAGTAGTCGACCGAAGTAATGAGAACATGCACAGTTGGGTCTATAGCTCAGAAACTACTTGCTTGGGTGGTGTCTCTCACCAGACCATGGCACATCGCCGCGTCGCTCACTGCTCTTGGCGACGTGTATTTTTTATTAATATTGAAATTTTTAATATCGTAATATCTTTTAAATAGAATGTCCTATTTCAATAATTCAAAAAGTAGTCAACAGGTATTGAAACAGTTTTAAATACAAAATAGCTTATTTGGATAAAAAATATTAAAATGGTGGGGATAACAACTTCTAAATTTGATAGGAATTTCTATCAACTTTTAAAATGTAAAAACGTAGTTATAGTGACATAACTACAATAGTTGGACATAATAATATGGTCTTGCGAAATTTTTTGTAGATATTGATATGTTCTTTAATATTGTAGAACATTTTTTTGTTCTATCATCAATACTTTCCGCAGCGCATGCGATTAAAGACATTTTTTAGCTATTTTTTTTTACACCTTGGGTTGGTTTTCGTAGGCATTTCTAAGGATCTCTATTTTTTTCTAGTAATATATATAGCCTATGTTACTCCCTGATAATGTAGCTTTCAAATGGTAAAATAATTTTTGAAATCGGTCTAGTAGTTTTTGAGTTTACTCGTTGCATACAAAAATACAAATATTTCCTCTTTATAATATTAGTATTTATTAAAAAAATATATTTTAATAATATTTATTATTTATCTTATATTATTAATTAAGGTATGCCATCCAAAGCCTGAAAGAATTCGCTCTTAGCTATAAGGCCATTGTACTATGATATTGTATTGTAAGATTTATAAATATTTGTGTGTATGTACAATAAAGTGTAAATAAATAAATAAAAAATAAACAATGCAGTTTCCTTTACGGTAGATATGTATAAAATACTTAGAGAAAATAGGCTGCGACATGCATCGTGACCGTAAACTTGTATGTGACATAAACGCTATAAATATAATAAAAGCGTGAAATTGCAAATCTGTTTTAAGAAAACGTGTGAATCCCCTACAGTGTGAAGTGTGTGAAGTCCCTACAGTGGAATAATAACATGTTACTATATTAGTTCATTTTCAACACTCAGTTATATATAATAAAATCGTTTCAGATTTTTTTTTATTTGTGTAGGTATAAATCTTTGTTTTTTATGAAGTTTAATATGTATGTAATTCGCAGTGTGTCTACGAGTATGTATTATTATGATGATATGAATATACTGTAATAAATTTAAATTATTTTATTTGGTTTAAAAGACAGTTTCTGTTATAAATTAAATTTATAGAATGTAATTTTTATATCCAGCAGGATAAAATCGTTTTAGAATTTGTTTTTTTATTTGTGTAGATATAAATTCTGTTTAGTTAACGCTGCCTCGTAAATTTCTATTAACTATGACAGAAGTAGATCACTGGTTGTGTTTGCTTTCGTTTAATGTAATGAAAATCTATATTATTATATAAAGCGGAAGAATTTGTTTGTTTGTTTGAACGCGCTTATCTCTGGAACTACCAGTCGGATTTGAAAAAGTCTGGCGACGGGAGCAAAGCAGTAAGCTAGTTATTTATAAACAAATGTAATAGGTAAGAACATTGTTTCTATATTTTTAGCCTACTGGAGTAAGTAGCTACTAGTGGTAGCAGTGTTTGTTAACTTTTTTCATGCAGAGAAGGCATAAGCTTTGATTACCTTGCTCAAGGCTGATTGACAATCACGGATTTATGTATATAGATAGGTTTTCACGATGATTTCCTTTACGGTACATCTGGGGCCCTACCACAATCTCTTATAGCAATCTTATAATAACCTTATTTTGTCTCTATCCTTGTTTTTAATGGTACAAAATAAAATGACAATGACAACACAAAGTAGGCACCCAGTAATGCAAAAAGGAAACTTGGATAGTACATTAAATTAAATATATCTCCCATTGAAATATCACGTTTATCTTCATACGCGTATTATAAAATTTCAGAGCTTACATTGAAAAAGATAATTATCATGCTGCAACGTTTAGCACTGCTAAATATTTTGAAATACAATAACAAAAGCTATTATTTTTGACTATAATCTTTAATGTACCTAGTGTTTACATACAAACTTATTAGTGTCATTAATAGATACAATTCTTATGAAATTATGCCCGAACTGTATTGTTTATAGATTAAGAATAGACATACAGACGAATACCTTTACTCATTTTACAAAAAAAAAATCATTTTAGCCCTGGGTTAGAAAATGTTACAAGTTATAGAAGAATAGCTTTTTGACAAGATGAGATTAAGACGGTCTTCTTGGCCACTTATGTAGTATCAAGTTCCGCTGTCCATGGCAGGTGTAAGCACACAGGGAGATTTTAGTTAGATTTCCATTGCCATTCATTGACATAAACACCTCTTTTCCACGAGAAGGAGGTAATACACTCCCCTTTTCAATAAATACGTAAATAATGACGATTTTTTTGTCGTTAACTTTAAAGGCGATTGCGGTTTTCGAACTATACTCAAACAACATATATCTATAAATAATATATTATGTATCCTCATTCTAGAACCCATAAATCAAGCTATAATTTATATGCTTACTATGGTTCTAGATGGCGTTGTGTGTAGTTGTTGAGATAATATATATTATTATTATTAGTTACTATGAAATTCTAGTATGGATAAGCCATAAAACATGAAGATGTATTTGTTTGTCGTCACACTTCAAATGTGTCTATGCTATGTGATGTAACGTAAGCCGCTATCGCCTATACCTTAATTCAATTACATTATACGCGCCACAGAAACGCTGGCGCTACGTACGAAAATAATTTTATGTGCAATAAAAAGCCTTTTACTTGGTGCGTAAAACGCCACCGTTCAGACGGCACACACTCGCTTTACAATGTTTGACGCGATTTCAGAGGTCCACTATTTACAATTACTGAAAAAAGCGAACGTAACAATGTGTAATGAAACAACATTATTATTTTTATGGTTAAAAGTGTGCAGAATTTTCTCTTGCTCTGTATGCTTTGCCAAAAAAGATAATAATATGTCGTATAATAATAAGCGCATCGTCATCTCGTTTTGGCAGCAATACAATATGTTTTGTATTATGAAAAAGAGTGTTATGGTATTCAATTTCATACGTTCGGTCTATTTTCTGTGACTACCATTACAAAATGTAAGATTTCACATTTCACTTGTTTCTTTCGCTTTATTTCTAACAGAGTTCAAAAAGAGGAGGTTCTCAATTCGGATCGTTTTTTTTTGCATGTTTGTTAGGCGATTTAAAGCTTTTTGAAAACACAACAAAATATATATAGATGATGTTTAAGGTTGTTTAAGTTATATTGAGAAATTCTACGTTTAGTTTTTAAGTTGGTTTTGTTTTTTTTTCTTAAAATTAATTATTATGTTAATCGTTTGCTGTTAGTCCTAAGTTTCTTTCGTACCTATTAACTAAAACAGGCAATGTAAATCGCAGCATTTAAAGACATGGTTAATAATTAGTACTTAGTAACTAAGCTTGAAAAACTCTTTTTATTTTTCATTTTATTTATCACATCAATTGGTTCTAATCACCATACATAAAATCTACACGTTCAGTCTTTTGTTTTGACTCTGACAACGTTATTTACAACAACTTTTATTTTTTTATCTGGAGCTAACGTAACGTTATCGTCAGAATCAAAGTTTATTTTAATTTTGCTTTGATGTTTAATGAATTTAGCTTTAAAAAATTATTATATCGTGTTATGTTTGTATCTAAATAATGTATAATTTTTCAAATGAAGTTTTTTAAATACCTACTTAGTTTTAAATGTGAAATGTAAAGAATTTAGAAAATATTTGAAATTTTAATTTTATTTACTGAATTAACATATTTATTGAAGTTATACTTCTTTTGGCGCGATTGGGAAAAATGATGAGAGTGAATTTTTACGATGCGCGCGCACACCGACAGAAAAAAGCAACACCCTGAAGTTAGTTGCGAACCTTTGTGTGTCGTATCAGTACAAATAATCAGTGTGAATAAATAAAAAATATATTAGCGTTTAGGTATATCAATTCAATTATATTTATGACGGTGATAGATATTTTTTATTGATCATTTATCAGTAAAAATATTTATTTTGAATATTAGTGGTAAAAGTGGTTTTAATATACTGTTTTAAGTGCATTTATAGATTTAAGGTTAACTGTTATGTATGTATGCGTTGTGTTATTATTTGGTATTTTTTGATTGTTACGCTAAAGAAGTATAACTTCTTACGTGCGTACATGAGTACACACACTCTTTTTTACCTGTTATTGCTTTACTGTCGTGATTTGGATACAATACTCCAATAGCACATCAGGTTCTTTTAATAAGATATTACACCTAAATTTGTTAGCAATAGGTTCGTTCTAGGAAACATAAAAGAATACACGTCTGCCCTCTCCTTCGGGAAAATGGCGTAATCTTATATATATCCCTGAATATTCTTTCCATATTAAATAACAAGTTTTCAACATTATTACGAGTTTCCTGGCGTGTAGTGTCGAAGTTATGATGGAATAAACAACTAATGAAAGTATATAGGAGGTCGTTTTTCATGGTTAATGTGATTCTCTATATTCTATAGTTTTGACATTCTCGACAAGAACTACTTTGAAAGTTCTTGATGCGTTTTTGTAGTGTGTACTTAAAGAAGCTAAGTGAAATATACGTCTTTTGTAAGTAAAACTTTGAATAAACTACCTTGCTTGACTGAAGTTATTATGTAAACGAGCCAACAAGAGACGGGCCAACAGCCCTCCTGATGGTAAGTGGTAACTGTCGCTCATAGACTTCTGCAATGCCAGGGGCTTCGCAAAGCCGCTGCCTACCGTGATATTAATGCTCTCTTTAAACCTTGTTTGAAGAAGGACTTCTCATAGCGCTCGTAAAACACCGCAGCTGGCAGTTCGTTCCAGAGCCTGCACGTACGTGGGAGAAATGAACGCTGGAAACGAACCGTGCTAGACGAAATGTAAGTAGTATGAATGAAAACACGGTACCGGCTACCACTCTTTTATTACCATCGTGCCCCCAAAATTATACAAAACACATCAAAATTACTCAATATTTAAAAATAGCAAACAGTTTGACCGATATTACATACACAATACAGTTAAATTGTATGGGTCAATCCACAATTAAGTGTAATGTGTATTTACGAGGCGAACGGCCTATAAAAGGGACGGATCTGTGTAAGTGGGTTTAAATCCTGAACATATCCCCGGATTGCTTAGTCCTTGTATGGTTTTTTTTGCTTAAATATTATTCGCGGCTTTGATATTTGTGACTTAGTTTGTTTGAAAATTTGTTTATGAAACATATACTATAAGTAAGGCATTATTGAGCAATACTCGATTGGCTTTCCTTGGTGTGCGTAATCGACGCAACAGTTACATAGCTTTTTGAGTAGATATTACGTCGTCTATGTCAAATCAGACAATGATATCACGATAATATCGATAAAGTTCTATCAAAGTTACGTCTTGACTGGCCTGTTGGTCTAGTGGTTAGTGACCCTGACTGCTAAGCCGGAGGTCGTGGGTTCGATTCCCACCCAGAACAAACCTTTGTGTGATGAGCATGATTGTTTGTTCTGTGTCTGGGTGTATGAGGAGTGACTTTTCAAAACGGCTTATTTCGGGTTCCCAATTTTACTTATTTTATGTACACTCACATTATATGACGTGAAGTGTCCGGTTCTAAAGTACTTTAATCTCGAAGAAAAATGGCCATAGAAAATGCTTTCCGCAACAAAATAGCTTAATTCACGTTAATTCTCGTATTTTTCTTGGTCCTGAAAAAAATGACCATACAGAAGAAAAAAATGACCATACAGAAATAAGCCATTTTGAAAAGTCACTCCTCATTTATCTATTATATGTATGTATTTCCAAAAAAAATTGTATATAAGTAGTTTATCAGATGTTTAGTACCCATAACACAAGCAAATATAATTGCTTAATTTGGGGCTAGATAGCGCTGTGTGAATGTGGTAAAAAAAAAGTATTTTTATATCACTTAATTAACTAGATGTATTGTATTTTGTGTATTATTTTATTAATGTCGATTATAAAACACTAGCTTACGGCGGCCTGGTTTCACCCGTGTCTTTGCTTACTGCTCTCCTCCCGTCGCTAGTAGCGTGATGTTATATAGCCTATAACTTTTCTCAAGAACTGGGATATCATATGGTAATTCCTGAGATTAGATCGTTCAAACAAACAAACAAACAAACTCTTCCGCTTTTTAATTTATTTATATTATAGATAGTTATATAAAATTAGTTAGATAGTTGTATAAATTTTATAGATAGTTACTCAATGAATATCGTTGGTCGTATCAATTTAAGAGAAATTTTTGCATCTTTGTTAACTATCGTTAAGATTAACTTTGAGGGGTATGTTATTACTTTTATTTAATCTTAGTAATCTAAGAAATGTTAAAATAAAGTTATGTTCTTAAAATCTAAGTTATGTTCTACCCAACAAGATTCCTCCCGGTGATTTGCACAAATTAAGGAAAGGTTTTGCTATCTGTATGTATGGCCTTGTTTCACTCTAATTTAATGCCTTGGATAAGACAAGCTTATTATTTTGAATGCGTTTATAGAGTTCTTAAGGAAGGTTAAGGTTAAAGGCTATGTAACATTACGCTACTGGCAACAGGAGAAGAGCAGTAACTAAAGACGGGAGTGAAACAGCGCCGCGGAAAGCTAGTTCTTAAATATTGATATAGTATATCCCTATAAACAATTACATTATTCAGATATTTTACTTGAAAGGAAGGAAACTATCACTCTTCGTAAACATACCCATAACACAAATGACTGATGAGTGCTTTGATCTATCACTGAACCTGTATATTTCCTCAAATTGTTGATTCACGCCACGGTTTACTATGCTAATATTGTAAGTGAGGTGTCTACAAAATTTGTATAGGTTAGTTGTCAATACCTTCATCTCATATGCTTGTGTAAGCTTTTCTTTAGGAACTGTTTGCTTTTTGATGAATAAATATACGGTTTATCTGATAGGTGATTACCATAACATAATACTAGTACCATAAAGGTCTTTGACTAGCGTGTGTTGCCAGTGATACGGCGCAGAGACGTGGTCGCTAACTATGGGTCTTTTAAGAAGACTCCAAGTCACTCAGAGGGCGATGGAGCGGGCTATTTTAGGCGTTTCCCTTCGCGATCGTTTAAGAAACAAAAGAAATCCACAGGCGAACTAAGGTAACTAATGTGGCTCACAGAGTTGCTTCTCTGAAGAAGGACACATAGTTCGCAGACCTGACAGCCGTTGGGGCAGAATGTTTCTAGAGTGGCGACCACGAATCGCGACGCAGCGTGGGCAGACCCCTCACAAGGTGGAGCAACGACCTTATAAGGGCGGCGAACGACCGGCTACGGTGACGAAAATTTGAGGAGGCCTATGTACAGCAGTGGACGTTTTTCGGCTAATATGATGGTAAAGAATACGAGTACCTGGCTGTGTCATATATACTCTAGTCAGCAATCAGCCCTGATGACAAAATGATATGACTATGGAAGAAGCCTTTGGAAGAAGTTTATGCCTGGCAGTGAATACCTTAAGGCTGATGCTGAAACATAAGTATAAAGAATAGTAGCAATAAAGCAATAATATGAGTCTTAAAGTAGTTACCCGCAATGCAGGACTTGTTCCATAATGTAATAGATTTCTTTAAAATAATACTTAATTTATTCATTTAAGAAATATAACAATACATTACCACAATATTCATAAAATAATCAACAAGAGCAAAAATGTGAGTATGGTGGGAACTTACCATTCTTTTTGACATCATCATGTATTGTATGATCACGGGTCTATTGGCGTCATCGTGGTTAAAGGCGAGCACAAAACAAAGCTATCACTGTTCCACACAATAACATATCAAAGTTTAATTGCGTTTATCATGTCACAATTTATTCCGGGCACCAATATATCTTTATAACCCTCATTCGATACAATACGATGTTTACCTTTTGACCAAAATCATTATTTTATTTAAAAAACGCGGTGAAATTATTTTTACCGTGAAAATCAAAATGGCGCCTGGACCACAGATAATTAAAGTAGTTAGTTCGAAAACTCTACACCACTTGAGGCCTCACCTCTACCCTTATTGGGCGAAACATAGGATGCAACTTTTATTAAATTATATTAAACATTAAATTTACTTACATTTTAGAATTTTTACATTTAATTTACATTTTAGAATTTTTTTATTATAAAAACGATAAAAATTAAATGAAAATAAGATTTTTAAGATTCATTTTTAAAATCTTTTAAAAGATAACTTAATAAGTATAAAATCTTGTAAGGTAAGGCGTGTTTAATCAATCTTTAAACATAATCAGTATTATAACAAATTAAACAATACAAACCAACTCAAAATCAGATATTAATAACAAGATAATCTCATGTTTCGGCCATGCCTGTCAAAGATGTTTAATACTCAATCAAACCGCAGTCTCCAAACTTTTCAATTAATGCTTCAAACAGATT
This sequence comes from Parascotia fuliginaria, assembly GCA_963082885.1. Classification (NCBI taxonomy): domain Eukaryota; kingdom Metazoa; phylum Arthropoda; class Insecta; order Lepidoptera; family Erebidae; genus Parascotia; species Parascotia fuliginaria. The sequence goes on along the minus strand of OY720182.1, from coordinate 3,664,722 downwards.
TGGTTACCCAGTACATAGCAACCTGCTTTGAATTACCGAAAGTTGTTTTGTGTTAGAATGAACAAGCAAAATATATTATTATATAACAAAAAGCCTAAAACAATTTGCAAATAAAAAAATCATTTTTTTTCGTGCTTACGCTACATTGAAATATTATCTACCTTAAGTCGCTCCCATAATAAATTCGAATCTAATGACACCTTTTATGTTAAAATTTATAAAGCTATTTAGGCCAGCGTGCCAAAGAAATAGACATAAGTACATACCTACTATATACATACATACGCTCGAAAAACATAACCCTCTTGACTTCAGCAGTCGGGTAAAAATACGCAATGTTTTACTAGAAATTTTTGTAGGTAGTTTTCTCATGATAGCGATTGCGATAGTGTTTACCACTTTTGTACTCTACAGAGGGCCAAGACAAGTGGCATAGATGCTAATAGAAAAGGATAGAATAGAATAAATAATGTATGGGATTGACATAAGCTAACGATAATGTTGGCGTTAGCCAATTCCATACATTTTTGAATCTATTCTATTCTATCTTTCTTATTCTATTCTATCTTATCTATTCTGATCATTAATTTATCGTCGGGCTGTGTTAAGTTCTAGTTCTATACTACGCAACAAATTTGTAACTTGGCTATTATTCGTATCGCGTCCAAGTATCCTTACAAGAAGTATTAGTACATTGCATTTGGTTTATGAGCCAATAAATAGATGATTTGTAACAAGAATCACCTTAGAACCGGTCCCGTACAGTGAGGTTTCAGAGAAACTTTCTCCCTCGTACGATAAGGTTGTGGAATGAGCTCCCCGTCGAGGTTTTCCCGAGAGACTACAACATGGAGTTCTTCAAGAAAGGAGTTAAAAGGTTTTTAACAGGTTCGGCAACTGCTTACCATCAGGCGGGCCGTATGCTTGTTTGTCACCTTAGTCGTATAAAAAAAAAGAATATAATAATAGAGCGCCTGCAGTCAAAATACCCCCTCGGTACTCTTCCTTTTCTCTTTCCTTCCTCATCCCCTTCTCCGTAGTCGGCAACGACTTGATTATGTTTTCTAAGCATTATTACTTGTGCAATGCTTGGAAAACACAGCAATATATAGGTTACGGTTACCACTTACCATCAGATGGACCGTGCTTGTTTGCCACCAAAATTGTATAAAATAAAAAAAAAGTAGGAGTAGTTTTTCAGTAGGTAGATACGTACTACCACCAGCAGTGGAGTCCACAGAGACATTATAGATTTTAAAAGGGTACGCATTAATTAATTATGTTGTTAAAATTGTGATTATAAGCAATTATTAAGGTAGGCAGTGCCTTTCTGCCTTTAGGGAATGCACGCCACTGACGACCAGCCTTCTACCACAATTTTGATTCTTTACTTCATCAGACTAGCTGTAATGTTGATAATAATTTCCACAAGCCTCCGTTTAGCGCCATATAGCTCATTAATGTAATTGCTACAGGCGTTATTGTGCTGTATTATGCCGAAATTTAGAGAAGTTTTACAAAGGCATATTATTTTTGTGCAGCAAAATAGGAATGAAAATGAATGAATTTGTTTCTAATTTTAACTTATGATATTGCTTTGAAACATTAATGAAAATTATCATATGACCGTCTTATTGGTCTGATGTTGACGGTCACGCAGGGTTTGGGGTTCAATTCGTATGCTACGTAAAGTAATATTGGGTTTTTCTATTCAGAATTTTTCAGTGTAAATCTGGAATTGAGCCCGGAAAATGGCAATAGACTTGCCTTCTATTACATGGAGAACAACATAAGATAACATTTTTTTTATAATATGTAACGTCAGTGCACCTACTTTTCTTATCTCTGCATTACGTTGGTTGCCTGGTAGAGAATGTCTTTAGCATTAAGTTCGCCATTGTACATTAAGTGCATTAAGTTTTATTCATATTCCTTGTTGTACACACAAAAAAATAATAATACTATTATTTTTTTTACTTACTTTTACTATTTTTTTTTCTATTATATTAATTAGTAAGAAATAACATGTACAAAGGCGAGCTTTACTCAAAAGTGAGTTTTCTTCCAGCAAGCCTCAGAGTGAAAGTGGAAAAATAAGAAGTGTGAGAACAAATGAACTTTGTAATAAATAAATAAGTAGCAGTAGAAACAGGCGAGTAAGATAGACGTAAGGCTATGTAATGTAGAGTAACATCGTGACTAAGATTTCGTAAAATATTTCTAACTACCTGAAAATACCTTACATTTCCCAACTTGAACTCGTAAGCCTCTAATAGCTTCGCCACTTTCACAACGAGAAGAAACTTTTAGAAACTTTTTTTGCTGTTGACGGTTCAAATAATTTCGTGAATTTGTTAAAACTTGTTAAATTTCTTTTTGATTGATGAAAAACTTAACGGTGTTTATTTAAGTACTGTGGTGAAATATTTGTAGGTAAATTGTAGCATGGTAGAATAATTCGAAAATAATACTATGAATTCAGATAAAAGGCTATTACATTACATAATTATGTGGCTAAATCCTATCATAATGCGTTGGGACGTATAGCATTTAAAGAGACATTCATTTGTTTTATTATAATTTTTTAAAGTAACTCTCGCAGCGAAGTTAAAGTCCTTCAAACTCTAGTTTGAAAGAGACTTCATAAATAGAACATAAAAAAGTATACACACACATATTATGTATATAATTAGTTAATTTACTTTTATAATATTAATAATAAACTATTGTTACAATAATAATTCTATGAATACAATAAGTAATACTGCAGAAAATATGATTAATTATGTAAATATGAAACAGATTTTTACAAAATGAAATACAAGCGTCGAGTAAAATTCATAATGCCTGTGTTTTAGTGGAAACGTCCATCAATTACAAAAATAATAAAAGACCGAGATACCACTGTCATATGATATTTAACAGATATTTCATTTCAATTTATATAGGCATTTAAATATTTTAGAATATCAAGATTATCAATATTTCGATCTCTTTATAAAGTTGCTGTTTATTTCTGTCTGTATTTTTGCTAACTTCTTTTAGGAACACTTTTAGACATAGGTTTTTTTAGACCTAAAAGAAGGCCACAACAGTGTTTTACTTAAAAAAATTGAAGTTAAATTCTAAACTCTGCCGCTTTATATAATAGTGTTAATCTGTACGGTACTGTAAGGTATGCCTACGGTAAGTGTAGAATTATTACAATTATTATGAAATTTCCAAAAATAGGGCTGTGAATTTGGGTATTAGATAGACTGGTTGATGATACTATGGGATAAAATGTCGCCAGCCATTCTTACCATGCCTGGATACATTATTAGAGAAATTCGGCAGACAGTGACTCGCCTATAAACTAGATGGGCCCCTTGACATCCAAAATAGGCATTATATTATTATTTCCTTTATTTAAAATCATTCACAACATTACATTTTTAAATATAAGTAAAAAAACACATTTAAACAAAAAAAATGGAGACCTACCGGTATCGGGTACAAGGACCAAGCTACCGGCGCGGCGGTTAGAGCTTCAGAGATAGGAACCTTCTCACAATGCAGGCCGTGTCAAGCAACACTGTCTTCTGTATCTGGCCCTTGACCCAACCAGCTAACGCGAGCCTCTTAAGATGTTGGTCGAGGCTCTTCGCAATAAGTTCACTGTAACCACTATCGGAATAATGACCACCGAATCCACATCCCACATGTCCACAACCTCGTGAGCTAAATCCAGATACTTGATCTGTTTGTCTTTTTCAGCTTTCACGAGATTATCATCATGAGGGATGGTGACGTCGACAATTTATTATTAAATACAAGTAATACATACACCTAAACACGGTACGAGGTGTAAAGCAGAACGAATCATAAACTTTTATAGCTTTTGTTAACTAGACTTGCATACGTCAACATTACGTTTATTACGTCATATCGTATACGACCGATGCAAATACCTACTGCGTATTAACACTAATAAAACTTTTACTCTGTCATTTTCTTTTGATTGAAGGTTTTACTTTTTATAACAACAATTTTCATAACATCACGACGTATTCCTTAAAGGCGTAAGACTTGTGTGTGTGTTTTAAGAAGACTCCAAGTCACTCAGAGGGCGATGGAGCGGGCTATTTTAGGCGTTTCCCTTCGCGATCGTTTAAGAAACAAAAGAAATCCACAGGCGAACTAAGGTAACTAATGTGGCTCACAGAGTTGCTTCTCTGAAGAAGGACACATAGTTCGCAGACCTGACAGCCGTTGGGGCAGAATGTTTCTAGAGTGGCGACCACGAATCGCGACGCAGCGTGGGCAGACCCCTCACAAGGTGGAGCAACGACCTTATAAGGGCGGCGAACGACCGGCTACGGTGACGAAAATTTGAGGAGGCCTATGTACAGCAGTGGACGTTTTTCGGCTAATATGATGGTAAAGAATACGAGTACCTGGCTGTGTCATATATACTCTAGTCAGCAATCAGCCCTGATGACAAAATGATATGACTATGGAAGAAGCCTTTGGAAGAAGTTTATGCCTGGCAGTGAATACCTTAAGGCTGATGCTGAAACATAAGTATAAAGAATAGTAGCAATAAAGCAATAATATGAGTCTTAAAGTAGTTACCCGCAATGCAGGACTTGTTCCATAATGTAATAGATTTCTTTAAAATAATACTTAATTTATTCATTTAAGAAATATAACAATACATTACCACAATATTCATAAAATAATCAACAAGAGCAAAAATGTGAGTATGGTGGGAACTTACCATTCTTTTTGACATCATCATGTATTGTATGATCACGGGTCTATTGGCGTCATCGTGGTTAAAGGCGAGCACAAAACAAAGCTATCACTGTTCCACACAATAACATATCAAAGTTTAATTGCGTTTATCATGTCACAATTTATTCCGGGCACCAATATATCTTTATAACCCTCATTCGATACAATACGATGTTTACCTTTTGACCAAAATCATTATTTTATTTAAAAAACGCGGTGAAATTATTTTTACCGTGAAAATCAAAATGGCGCCTGGACCACAGATAATTAAAGTAGTTAGTTCGAAAACTCTACACCACTTGAGGCCTCACCTCTACCCTTATTGGGCGAAACATAGGATGCAACTTTTATTAAATTATATTAAACATTAAATTTACTTACATTTTAGAATTTTTACATTTAATTTACATTTTAGAATTTTTTTATTATAAAAACGATAAAAATTAAATGAAAATAAGATTTTTAAGATTCATTTTTAAAATCTTTTAAAAGATAACTTAATAAGTATAAAATCTTGTAAGGTAAGGCGTGTTTAATCAATCTTTAAACATAATCAGTATTATAACAAATTAAACAATACAAACCAACTCAAAATCAGATATTAATAACAAGATAATCTCATGTTTCGGCCATGCCTGTCAAAAATGTTTAATACTCAATCAAACCGCAGTCTCCAAACTTTTCAATTAATGCTTCAAACAGATTTGGTTACCCAGTACATAGCAACCTGCTTTGAATTACCGAAAGTTGTTTTGTGTTAGAATGAACAAGCAAAATATATTATTATATAACAAAAAGCCTAAAACAATTTGCAAATAAAAAAATCATTTTTTTTCGTGCTTACGCTACATTGAAATATTATCTACCTTAAGTCGCTCCCATAATAAATTCGAATCTAATGACACCTTTTATGTTAAAATTTATAAAGCTATTTAGGCCAGCGTGCCAAAGAAATAGACATAAGTACATACCTACTATATACATACATACGCTCGAAAAACATAACCCTCTTGACTTCAGCAGTCGGGTAAAAATACGCAATGTTTTACTAGAAATTTTTGTAGGTAGTTTTCTCATGATAGCGATTGCGATAGTGTTTACCACTTTTGTACTCTACAGAGGGCCAAGACAAGTGGCATAGATGCTAATAGAAAAGGATAGAATAGAATAAATAATGTATGGGATTGACATAAGCTAACGATAATGTTGGCGTTAGCCAATTCCATACATTTTTGAATCTATTCTATTCTATCTTTCTTATTCTATTCTATCTTATCTATTCTGATCATTAATTTATCGTCGGGCTGTGTTAAGTTCTAGTTCTATACTACGCAACAAATTTGTAACTTGGCTATTATTCGTATCGCGTCCAAGTATCCTTACAAGAAGTATTAGTACATTGCATTTGGTTTATGAGCCAATAAATAGATGATTTGTAACAAGAATCACCTTAGAACCGGTCCCGTACAGTGAGGTTTCAGAGAAACTTTCTCCCTCGTACGATAAGGTTGTGGAATGAGCTCCCCGTCGAGGTTTTCCCGAGAGACTACAACATGGAGTTCTTCAAGAAAGGAGTTAAAAGGTTTTTAACAGGTTCGGCAACTGCTTACCATCAGGCGGGCCGTATGCTTGTTTGTCACCTTAGTCGTATAAAAAAAAAGAATATAATAATAGAGCGCCTGCAGTCAAAATACCCCCTCGGTACTCTTCCTTTTCTCTTTCCTTCCTCATCCCCTTCTCCGTAGTCGGCAACGACTTGATTATGTTTTCTAAGCATTATTACTTGTGCAATGCTTGGAAAACACAGCAATATATAGGTTACGGTTACCACTTACCATCAGATGGACCGTGCTTGTTTGCCACCAAAATTGTATAAAATAAAAAAAAAGTAGGAGTAGTTTTTCAGTAGGTAGATACGTACTACCACCAGCAGTGGAGTCCACAGAGACATTATAGATTTTAACAGGGTACGCATTAATTAATTATGTTGTTAAAATTGTGATTATAAGCAATTATTAAGGTAGGCAGTGCCTTTCTGCCTTTAGGGAATGCACGCCACTGACGACCAGCCTTCTACCACAATTTTGATTCTTTACTTCATCAGACTAGCTGTAATGTTGATAATAATTTCCACAAGCCTCCGTTTAGCGCCATATAGCTCATTAATGTAATTGCTACAGGCGTTATTGTGCTGTATTATGCCGAAATTTAGAGAAGTTTTACAAAGGCATATTATTTTTGTGCAGCAAAATAGGAATGAAAATGAATGAATTTGTTTCTAATTTTAACTTATGATATTGCTTTGAAACATTAATGAAAATTATCATATGACCGTCTTATTGGTCTGATGTTGACGGTCACGCAGGGTTTGGGGTTCAATTCGTATGCTATGTAAAGTAATATTGGGTTTTTCTATTCAGAATTTTTCAGTGTAAATCTGGAATTGAGCCCGGAAAATGGCAATAGACTTGCCTTCTATTACATGGAGAACAACATAAGATAACATTTTTTTTATAATATGTAACGTCAGTGCACCTACTTTTCTTATCTCTGCATTACGTTGGTTGCCTGGTAGAGAATGTCTTTAGCATTAAGTTCGCCATTGTACATTAAGTGCATTAAGTTTTATTCATATTCCTTGTTGTACACACAAAAAAATAATAATACTATTATTTTTTTTACTTACTTTTACTATTTTTTTTTCTATTATATTAATTAGTAAGAAATAACATGTACAAAGGCGAGCTTTACTCAAAAGTGAGTTTTCTTCCAGCAAGCCTCAGAGTGAAAGTGGAAAAATAAGAAGTGTGAGAACAAATGAACTTTGTAATAAATAAATAAGTAGCAGTAGAAACAGGCGAGTAAGATAGACGTAAGGCTATGTAATGTAGAGTAACATCGTGACTAAGATTTCGTAAAATATTTCTAACTACCTGAAAATACCTTACATTTCCCAACTTGAACTCGTAAGCCTCTAATAGCTTCGCCACTTTCACAACGAGAAGAAACTTTTAGAAACTTTTTTTGCTGTTGACGGTTCAAATAATTTCGTGAATTTGTTAAAACTTGTTAAATTTCTTTTTGATTGATGAAAAACTTAACGGTGTTTATTTAAGTACTGTGGTGAAATATTTGTAGGTAAATTGTAGCATGGTAGAATAATTCGAAAATAATACTATGAATTCAGATAAAAGGCTATTACATTACATAATTATGTGGCTAAATCCTATCATAATGCGTTGGGACGTATAGCATTTAAAGAGACATTCATTTGTTTTATTATAATTTTTTAAAGTAACTCTCGCAGCGAAGTTAAAGTCCTTCAAACTCTAGTTTGAAAGAGACTTCATAAATAGAACATAAAAAAGTATACACAGACATATTATGTATATAATTAGTTAATTTACTTTTATAATATTAATAATAAACTATTGTTACAATAATAATTCTATGAATACAATAAGTAATACTGCAGAAAATATGATTAATTATGTAAATATGAAACAGATTTTTACAAAATGAAATACAAGCGTCGAGTAAAATTCATAATGCCTGTGTTTTAGTGGAAACGTCCATCAATTACAAAAATAATAAAAGACCGAGATACCACTGTCATATGATATTTAACAGATATTTCATTTCAATTTATATAGGCATTTAAATATTTTAGAATATCAAGATTATCAATATTTCGATCTCTTTATAAAGTTGCTGTTTATTTCTGTCTGTATTTTTGCTAACTTCTTTTAGGAACACTTTTAGACATAGGTTTTTTTAGACCTAAAAGAAGGCCACAACAGTGTTTTACTTAAAAAAATTGAAGTTAAATTCTAAACTCTGCCGCTTTATATAATAGTGTTAATCTGTACGGTACTGTAAGGTATGCCTACGGTAAGTGTAGAATTATTACAATTATTATGAAATTTCCAAAAATAGGGCTGTGAATTTGGGTATTAGATAGACTGGTTGATGATACTATGGGATAAAATGTCGCCAGCCATTCTTACCATGCCTGGATACATTATTAGAGAAATTCGGCAGACAGTGACTCGCCTATAAACTAGATGGGCCCCTTGACATCCAAAATAGGCATTATATTATTATTTCCTTTATTTAAAATCATTCACAACATTACATTTTTAAATATAAGTAAAAAAACACATTTAAACAAAAAAAATGGAGACCTACCGGTATCGGGTACAAGGACCAAGCTACCGGCGCGGCGGTTAGAGCTTCAGAGATAGGAACCTTCTCACAATGCAGGCCGTGTCAAGCAACACTGTCTTCTGTATCTGGCCCTTGACCCAACCAGCTAACGCGAGCCTCTTAAGATGTTGGTCGAGGCTCTTCGCAATAAGTTCACTGTAACCACTATCGGAATAATGACCACCGAATCCACATCCCACATGTCCACAACCTCGTGAGCTAAATCCAGATACTTGATCTGTTTGTCTTTTTCAGCTTTCACGAGATTATCATCATGAGGGATGGTGACGTCGACAATTTATTATTAAATACAAGTAATACATACACCTAAACACGGTACGAGGTGTAAAGCAGAACGAATTTTTTTACGTTTATTACGTCATATCGTATACGACCGATGCAAATACCTACTGCGTATTAACACTAATAAAACTTTTACTCTGTCATTTTCTTTTGATTGAAGGTTTTACTTTTTATAACAACAATTTTCATAACATCACGACGTATTCCTTAAAGGCGTAGGCAGAAACACTTCTGTCCGAAACGTGAGCGATCTAACATTAAGCTATATGCTTACTTTGGGCACAGTCTTATAATTACTAACAGTCAGCCGTCTTATGTACTTGCGCGGGGCAACGATGAGGGGGACAAGGGGAAGCGAGCGGCAGGGTCGACGAGCGCAATCTCACTCAGTTTGCGCTCTCTAATTTAAAGGGGTGTACGTGTAACGAGTTTAATAAAAGTACGCTTCCAACTACTTCGATGAATCAACATTAAATATCTTATATTTGCGCGGACGAGTATATAATACAAGTCGTGATACATTTGGCGGATTGCAGGTGCTTCCACCTGATTTCGTTGACTATTGCGATAAACTGGAAGCGAAAATGATGCAAAATTTCAAATTGTTTGTTGGGAACGATATTCATATAATTAAAATTGTATGATGTTTTAAAATAGGTTGAGTTTAAAACACGATCCCGCGTTTCTTTCCGATTAGAGTTTCTATTGAAATTGTATATTCGCATGAGAATCCATTACATAGTAAACTTTAATAACAGAACTCTAAAAACATCTAAACATAAAATAAGTAGAAAATATTTATCGGTTACGCATTTATAATTTTTGTATATTACGTATTATGACTACCTATACTTATTCCTTCGTTATTTCAAATTAAAACTTATGTAAAACTAGCTGTGCTTCACGGCTTCGCCCGCGCGTAAAATTTGTTTTGTTGTATCCCACGTGAACCATAGCGATTTTCGGGATAAAAAGTAGCCTAAGTATGTCCGTCTCCGAATCTATCTACATACCAATTTTCATCGAAATCGGTTCAGTCGTTTAAGCGCTAAGTGGTAACAAACACACACACACACACACACAAACTTTCGCATTTATAATATTAATAATATGATTGTTACTAGTAGCTATATAAGTAAGTACTTCCTTTAAGTACCTACTGAGATAAGGAGTGAATTTTTAGAAATATAGGATATTTAAGTAGTTTTCGTTCTGACAACCCTGACCCTTGACTGAGTTTCTGTGCGTAGGTATACGCCTTGGCGGCATGTAATCAACAACAAAGGAGTCGGACTACTGGTAGGTGCATATTAATACTGTGCTTTGGGTCTAGTTGTTTAGATTATTATTATACACATAAAATGTACGTTTCTTCAGCATTACTAAACAGCAACAGTATTTAGGCTTATCATATTAATATTAAATATGAGATATTATTTATATCTTCTTTATCTTTTTAATCGACTTACAAAAAAGGAGAATGTTTCCTAATTCGACCGTATATTATTTATGTGTGATCGCAGATAATTTCGTCGTTTATGAATCGATTTTAAAGATTCTTTTTTTGTTGGAAAGGAGATATCTTAAGGGTGGTACTATAATGAAAACCAGGATTTGATGATGGGATCTCAGATAAATAAAATGTTGACTTTTTAGTATCTTCGTTTTTTTTTGTTAAAAATTATTTTCTATATTACATCAATCTTAAAAAAATATATATAATATATGCTAATAATGTAAGTTTTAGCCGTGAGAAAAATGCAATTCTCGAAAAAGATTACTTTCCATTAGGAATAAGTACTTTTAAGAATGGAGGCACTAAAAGTAAAGTTCGGCACCCGAGACTATCGCGTCGAAATTTCTTGTTATTCGTCATGATTAATGGTCTCAGTTTGAAATTCGTCGCCCTCTTGCGAGTGTCAAATTTGGTTGATTTAATGTGTTTCGTATCTAATACCATGAATGCCACTCCAGTTTACATCATTTCATTGTTTATTTATGAAGCTTATTTACTATTATTTTCATTGACTAATGTGACACTGAAAATTTAAGTAAATAGTTTTTTTAATTCAAATAAATTTTAAAATTTCAAATATTTTTTGTTAATCTTTTTTATCTGAATGTCTTTATAGTGTATTTAAGTATAATTATTTTGGTAGATTTTATAGTACCTACCTATTAAGTATATCTAAAACGACTTCACTCATTAATAGGTACACCAAGGCTATAATCTCAGCTGTCAGCTGAATTTAATAATTATTCTAATTAACCTGGTCAACAATCAATGGATGATGGCAGCTCAGACCTTGTCAAGTGAGTGCAGCGGTTGAAATGAGTTATTCCGGTCTGATCCCCCAAATCTAATCCCCTGAGGGATCGGATTATACTGGATGAATGGTTTTAAAACCGTCCCTGTATCAAATTCCTTATTAGCAAATGTAATGTCCAGGTACATGCATACCTGTCTATTGAATTTCAGCTTTACAGAGTTATTCATATTTAGTGTTCTTAGAAAATCACCTTTTACTTTTATATAGATAAGTCATAAACTAGTACTTATTTATTGATTGAAATCACGAATACGCAAAGAAATAATCTAGTGCTTATTACCGATACAATACAGCTGTTTTTATAACAAGAAAGAGTCTGTCATATTGTAGTGGACATTATAATATCATACTTGTCTTTAAGCAGCACTAATTTCCCTAGAGCACGAGAACCCTTTAGCACAAAGGCGACAGACGGGTTTCATCTCGCTTTTGTGTTGAGAATCCATCTACTTAGTTACTAAGCTATTTTTAGCGTTCCATAACACAAGAAGCGGAACCAAATGCAATTATATTATTAACATTACTAGCTGCTCCTCACGGGTTTGGCCGCGTTTAACATGTGTTTTGTCTCCCTATGTCCGTCTCCAGCACCGAATCTATCTACATACCAATTTTCATAGAAGTCGATTCAGCCGTTTAGGCGCTGAGTGGTCACAAACGCACACGCACACACACACAAGTCTTCGCATTTATAATATAAATAAATAATAGGTTAGGATCGCTTTGTCGTCTGTCTGTCTGACTGTCTGAATAACCCCTTTTTCAGTAACGTCTAGATTTAACAAGCTGACATTTATATCAAATACTCTTGTTAGCAACCTCTTGAGAGTGTGAAAAAAGAAGTTCTATGTCAACGCTACCAAAAGATATACAGGTTTTACAAGTTTGTACAGAACCCTTGATGCTCGACTCCGATTTGCACTTGATCGGTTTTTATATCTATACGACTTACCTCTGATATTTTAAAAGGAAACCCTTAATCTAGGGAATTATATAATCGCGGATAATACACATTGAATGAATACAAAGAATCTAAATGTAATCTTTTGGGCTAATGTTCGTAGTCGTTATACGCCTCATTACCATCTTAAATGCGCAAGGACGCTGCTATTGTATTGTTAATCTATGCAAACAATAGTATATCTGCAAAATAGCAAACTTTACATGACATGAGACTCTTGCGTTTACTGTTGTAATTTAATAAAGAACTTCACATTGTATTCGTAGCTTTTTTTACATATATTTAGAGGTTTCTATCCCAGACATGTCCATGTCAACTCTATCATACGTTTGATACTGTAAGTTGAATCACGAATAAAGAGTCCCAATTAGTCGATATAATTTTCTAGCAGTTTCTGAAGTTGGTTTACAGAGAACAGTTTGAATAAGTCCTACGTCTAGCTTATTTAGTTTAAATTTGTTGTTTTTGCAAAAGAAAAGCACTCTTTTCACACATGTTTCGGCAAAGTTTCGGCACGAGCTTTTGATACATATCGGCTTTTAAGCCAATAAAGTGATGTTATACTTAACTAGAATCACCAAGTTTTCACCAAACGGGTACACAGATACCTACATTTGGCAGCTATTTACATTTCACTTAAAGTCTAAACCTGTTGACATATACTGGTCATAATTACAAAGGGTTACTGCATTTTTAACAAAGTCAGTTAAAAAAGTGGCAATGATCCACTGGATAAGGCGCCTGATTCGTAAGTAAGTACTAATGTCATTTAACAAATCATAATATTATTATGTATTTTCTAAGTTTATCTTATACATTTCTGACTGACGGTGAGGAAAACATCGTAAGGAAACCTGGACTCAAGTATGAAATTGCCAATCTCCCTTGAGCAAGCGTGGTGATTAATGCTGCTCATGCCTTCTCTACATGAGAAGAGGCTTTTGGCCTGCAATGGGACAATAAACAAACTGGTATTATTACTGTATTTTTCGACCAATTTTTGAATATAAAAACCTTATCATTATAGTAACAAGATTATTAAAATTATTCCAATAATAGATGTCCTTGTTGCTACTGTTATTATGAAATATGTTGAACGTATACTTACTCTTTCAATTTGTGTAATCGCCAATTCGCTTGCTGACATCGACGGTTGGGGTGTAGCTTACTGCCATAGGTCCCCGTTCTACCCTACTCTATTTTGTTGGTCTAGAGTATATTACAACCCCATAAGATTTTACAAAGTTTAAGGTAGGTATGTATTCTTGAACCTTTTAAAGAATAAGCTTTCAAGAGAGTTAGATTTCTTGTAGGTGATATGTTTACTTACTCTATTAGTCCACTTCAGTAAATGTCTACTGCTAAGCTTCTCCTGTCCTTTTAGGTACCTAGTTTATTCTTGCAAATTACAATTTTACTTACGCTAAACGCCATTCAATATACTATAATTGTGTAAGTAAAAAACTTCTAAGATGCATAAATCATATTTTTGAAACCAGAATAATTAAAGAAATATAGATAAAAAATTAATGAATAATTATCAATAATTTTAATAGATGTAATTTATACTATGATTGTCAATTATACTATAATCCTTGTAGCTCAGAGGCTCTCTGATAGCAAATAAAACGATAAAATATAAAACCACCAATCATCGTTTATTTCTCCACAAATGTAACAGTAAACATATAGAATATATACGAGAAACATTCAATTTATTTGATTTTGTATTACTACAAGCGAAAAACTAATGAATTATTTACAACTAATTACTTAATTCTTTATTTGTACACAAGTAAGGAATAAATTTATAAATGTTTGATTTGTGTTATTGGATAGACTCTTAATTTCAAACATCGACATCTAAATTTAATCGAAAAAGCTGTAGAATAGTTCCGTTGCTAACATGTTAAAGAAACTTAGATTGTAGCTAGACTAAACATTCTTGTGATTAGTACCATATTGTAGACCTAAAACATCCTTGCTATACTGATTCTTGCAGGGCTCTACCACGCGTGCTGTTCAGCAATTACATATTATTATTATAGCAATATAAACCACATTTCTGCTAAAATGCTCGTACAGTCGAATATTTGGAGATCTGATGACGTAATCACTTTGCTAGTCTAAAACATAAATCATCACACGCTCTCTATTTGTAAATCTGTTATGTAAGCAACGGAATTAATATTGCAAAATAACAAAACTGTGATGTTTGAAACCGGGCTCAACAGTCCATACAAAAAACACCAATCAAAACACACCAATATTTACATATTGACAGTTTAACTGACAATTTGAAAGAAAAGTAGGCCGTTTGGATACTCGCTTCAGGATTTTACTGACTAGTTTACATTATAGTTAATTTATGAGATATTATTTAGAATTTTACTTATTTACAGTACAACTAAACAGCTTTGTAGACAGTAATCACAGTAAGCATAGCAATGAATGATCCTATACAATTTTGCATAAAATATAAAACTTTAATTAAGATATAATGTATTTTATCCGTTGGTTGAAAGTCGTTGTCGTGAAAACGTTTTCTGTAACAAAATAACATAAATTTATTGGAAATGCAAAACTTTCTTAATGCAAAATTTAACCTACATCAACGCCGCAGAAGTTTCACACAACAAAATTAGTACGTTTCGTGGAAAAGGATAGACCTAACATGATACGTATATTAAACTCAATTTCAAAATTCTTTATAATAACAAAGTCTTGAGTAATCCAGAAAACTATTTCTGTATATACTAGTATTTTATTACGTCTATTATAATTGTCTGAAATCGACTGTGTCTTGTTAGGTTTAGATTGTAGAATGTAAAACAATTTTATATCATCACGATACTTTAAGGCGATCAAACGAATAGCAGATAAGTCAGAAGCGTTATCTGCGTTTTAAATATTACCTTTTTGCGACCAACAATTAGTCTGATAACCTACACTATGGCAGTTAAATTTTTTAAGCTAATGATGACAATAAATTAACTGATATTACATTATCTGAACTAGACTATAATACTGCATCATCAAACTCAAATTCTACACACACGATCCGAAACGTACAAATACATCGAAGTGGAATTTACAAGTGAGCAAGGAGTCTAATTAAATTTTAAACAACAATAGGTTAATTTATTTTGGATGGTGTTTTGCCAGATACGTAGCTACCATAATTAATTCATCGAGAATCGTTAGTGTAATTAAAACCGCTCTTGTGTCTTCATTTCGGGAGACGTGTACGAATTTAATTGCTACAGAGCCATAAATTTACGTTTAAGAGTAAATTGTTGTATGATACAGTGTTGGAATTATTTCTTGTGTTTTAGTAGGTAACCTAGTTGTTATGGATACCTTTTAGTGCAAGAAATGCATCTTATCTATAGTTACGACAGTGAAGGTCAACATTACACAATATTTAAATTCAAATACGGTCCAGCGACTCAACTAAAAGGCTCATATAAATAACTGAGTATGGAATAGGTGTTTAATTTAAAACGATTAGGATTATTATTATTTACATTATAGCCCACATACGGGCTAACGACTGAGTACCAATGAAATTCATCGGTCGTTAACTCGGTCGGTATCAAGCATGCGGAGACAATGGACGTCTGCTTATGCCATTCTCTCGAAGCTAACTGCAAATGAAATCGGACGAAAGGTCTGCGGGCGCTAACGACCAATGTAAACGGTTCTCCACATGCGGACCCTATGGCATGCGTTACAGAAATCTTTCTCACCACGCATGCGGGCGCTAACGACCAATGTAATTGCGCCTTAACTTAGACATTAACAGAAGTAAGAGAAGCTGAAAACTCTTTTGTGATAATCACCAAGAATGGCAGTCGGATGGGCATACGCCGCAGTGGCTCTCCGCATTCTTTTAATGTTGACATCGCCTTTATCTTATGTCATCTACTAAATGCGACCACGAAGTTATTATTACCAGTTTGTATTACACAAACAATGTATACTAAATTAAGTACGTTATTATAACGTGAATCGAATTAATTCATAGTATTATAATATATTATACAAGTCCGTTAATAATATTCACGATTAATTCTCATGTAAATTGGCTTTCATGTTACCTATTGTGTTATTTAGTCAACAAATTGAATTCCTAATGTCGCTTCATCAACATCACACGACCGTGTTATGAGATTATAGGTGTCGTTCATAGCACATTTACCTTCCAAGGATGTATGATTGGCCTTTGGATAATAGCGTTTGTTTGTTTAATGTATCTAATGTGAGAATACTTGTAGCTGATTGTAAGTCATCTACAAACTGTAAACCAAATATAATAGAAAGTGCTACCCAGCCATTATTATTATGTTGTATATTATATTCTACTCAAACACAACAATTTGCTAATGAAATAAATGAAATTATAAGAAATACTGCCTCTATAAAATTAATTGAAATAATTGACACAACAATCAATATCATAAATTAACCTGAAAACTTCCACTGCATACTAACATAGGCCTGCTCTAAAGGAATTTGTTTATCACAGACTATATTCTGGTTTAGAAAGCAGATTACTGACCTCAGTAAAATATATTTTACTATGCAGGTATTACGTATTATTTTATTAGTCACCTCTTACGATGTCTATGGAAGTTGATGAGATGGTTCTATAATCTATCTAGACCGCACGGCTACATTGTCATAAATATTAAATCTGTGTTGTGCAAGTTTTCATGAAATTTATTGTTCGAATTTTTGTGCCAAAGGTTATTCCAAATTGGGACCTATTAAGAATTAAGCCAACAGTACTTTAAGTTTTGCAGAAAGTTCTTCAACTGTTTAAAATAATGGAGAAAAGTGACTGAAGATTTCAGACTGTTCGTATTAACTCGTTTAATATTAAGATTGTCAAGAAAGCTATTTGTTATATAAAAGCGAGTCTTTTCTGCTCGTGACATGTCTTTATGCCAATGGATATTGTATTTATTTTGTTTGAATAGAACAATAAATAATGAACTGTCTGTGTTTACGATTTACGATTTAAATTAGCACATAAGAATCCGATCAAAACACTGGAACCAAAATTAGTTTCGATTCGTAAATCAAGGCAATTAATGTTATTATGTCAATATCTAAACAAAGCACGTAGACGAATTAACTCTTTCAGGGACACTACTGTAGACACACTGCGGTACATTATTATTATTATTATAAATTTTATACTTACAATTTATATTGGAGATTTTATCTCCTTTGGCTCACTAAACTGTGATTCTTCATCTATTAATTGCAAATTAATATTCTCACTTTTCGTGTGAAAAGTGGCCGATATTGTCTTATCTTCCAATACAATGTTTTCTACTTCAACACCGTTGTCTTTCTTTACATTACTATCAAACATTCTTTGCTTTATTGACGGTCCTCTATTGAAAGAGGAAGGTAACAAAGTTTCTTGAATTGTATCATTGCCATTACATATCTTGTCGGATTTGTGTGTTGGCATACGGCCAGAATGATAGCTGTTTCGTACTCCACCGGTAGACTCGAAGAACGGAAGCACTTGTTTGAATTCCTTCCTAAAGTTCTCATTTAACCATGCATATAAGAATGGATTGTAGCAAGTAGACGCCATCGCCATCGAATGTGCTAGGAAAAATGATACAAAGTAATAATTCCATTCTGTCATCTGAGCGTAGAAGTCGTTGAAAATATTTATTAGATTTAGAGGCAGCCATGATATTCCAAATATCGCCACCATCGATATGAGCATTCTATTTGTACGTCTTTTTCTATCCCTGTCTGCTTCTTCCCTTCTAGTATTCTTAGCACCTGGTTTTGACCTCGCTCGGTCGTTCAATCTTATACTAACGCATGTATAACATACTGCTATAATTAAAAATGGTATTAGAAATTGTAATACTGTTGTGAAAACTCCGAATATTTTTCTAGATTTATCAGAAGGCCAACTTTCTTCGCAATAGTAGGTTCTGTTGTTTGTTGTCTGTATTCCCATGAATAGTCCGTATGGACAGGTGACGACCAAAGAAAATACCCATATAAATATTATAATCAGTATACAGGTGTTCAATTTCATCCGCGGGTGAAATGGATATATGATGACGAAAAATCTGTCTATAGCTATTGATGTTAATGTTAACGTGGATATGTAGACACTAGTTCCTTGTGCATATGGCATCAAGTGACATAGGATTCTTCCAAATACCCATCTTCCTAGAAACGTGTACATAGGCGTTAAAGGTACTGCGAATATACATAGCAGTATATCGGAGAGGGCCAGGTTAGTTATAAAAAGGTTCGTGACTGTTTGCATCGCTCTGTTTCGAAAGACGACATAGCATACGAGGACATTTCCGAAGACGCCTAAGACAAAAATTACTGTGTAGAGGATGCAAAAAGCTACTTGGACAACTTTAACGTCGATGATATCCGTAGTCTTGTTTGCTTTGGGTTCGTCGATAACTTCAACTGATTCTCCTGTGAGTGTTTTGGTTAGGATCAGTACTCCTCCACCTATGTATGTGGTTCCGTTGAGGGACATCGCAGCAGGGGCATATCGGCCTGATAACGCCGACAGCACGTCGTCGTGGCTCCCGTTGTATACAGACTGCATGTTAGCGCCAAACTATTTTCGTGTTTAAAACTGATTTTGGTTGCCAGTCCATCTGCGAACAAGAGAAATTACTTTCAAAATCATCAAAAAACTTTTGTTCATGAGAAGGGTTGAAAACGTATTCAGAAATTAACGTAATTAGATCTTGAATCTTCTAAATACAAACAGTAATTTTGTTAGGAACATTTTCTCAGATGTGGTACTTGTCGGTTACCATGGTAACGGAAACGATCGCTATTAAACCCGAAACATTATCCCTCATGGGCTGTATATTACGTCATATTCTGGCACCATGTGGATGAGCTACAAAAATAGCAAATAGAATTAGGAAAATTCAATTTGTAAGTTGTGGGTTGATTTTACCCTTCATCAATATCCACTGTCATAAATATTATCCATGACTGTCACATTTTGGTGAGTTCATTCAATTTGCGTAAAATTAAGTGTCAGCATGATCGCCTTTCAGGAGGATGAGCTTTTTGAAAATTAAATGTCATTTGGTTTTGAGAATACAAGAATTTTGTTGGTTGCCATCATTTGTTTTCACGGAAGATGGTTGTCATTTAATTTCATCCACATTTTTTCTATTTTATCATTGTAAAATACCATTAATATCATCAACAATAATATTATTCTAAACTTGACGCTGGCAGAAATAGCTGAAACAATCGTCGGCTCTGTTGCCAAAAAAAGGAGAAGAAGAAGAAGAGTTTTGTTCATTCATAAGACATAAAAAACATAACTTCGTTGTCCATCGTGCTGTCAAAACCCTTTTGATTTTAAAGGAGAGTGTGGAGGAGAGCGTGGAGGTTTTAAATAAAAATTACTATGAAATACTTCTTTCTATTCTGTAACGAAGTCTTTCGAACATAACATTTATTTTTCTTGAAATATCAAACATTTTAAAGTAAATCAAAATGCCATAGAGTATTGCTTGTAGACCTAGCCTAATAAAGTTTAGTAACAATAACGACTTAAATTTTAAGTTAAAAATCAGTAATGATTAAGAAAAAAAATCATATTCTTATTTCTTTTTCTTTGATCAAATTAGGTAAGTATTAGTTTTGAGTTTTCATAAAATATTTTCTAAGATTTATTCTATTTTAACTTTCCGTTATAATACTATAAGAACAGTAAATAGGTTGTAACAGTATGTTATAGTCCAAATAAGCATACATTTTAAATATTTTGTGAAGTAAAGCACAGAAAAAGCTTAAGGCACGTTTCAATAAGAGTGCGTTTAGTTAATAAAAAGCTCGCGTCGAAGTAGATTAAGTTGATCAAGCGTACCTTAACTTCAAAATTTTTGAAATCGGAAAATTGGTTTCCATTTGACATTTAAATTTAAGGATTCAACAATTTTTGTACCCGACAGTTTATTTTTTTTAAATTTTAGTTAAAAAAATAGTAATGTTTTTATTTACGATGTACTTGAAATTACAAACAAGCAAGTACTAAACAACTGTAAATGGAAATATTTGAAAAGACTTGAGTTCCTGTGGTAATGGATTGTTTATGGTGTTCAAGGAATTTTGGTACACTCGAGTATAAAACCACTTTCAAAAGAGCTTCTGTCCTTAAAGTTACTTTGAGTGCAAGTTAAAGAATACTAGGTTTATTACTTAGGTTTTGACCTACTAGGTGATATCAGCTCGACAAACTCGTTTTGAGTAAAAACACATTCGACTCTATCGATATTGATCCATATCTTGTCACTTCAAGACTATGAATTCAAGTATGAAATTAATATTCAACGTCAATTCTAAAATTGTTAAAAAAAAATGTTTTTTTTTAATGTCAAAGTCGGCTATTATGAAGCCATAAACAAACTGCCTCTCGACCCCTGGTCCTCGGTATATCAAAAAGTTAACTTTTTTTTAACTATATTGTATACCTACTAATGTTTACAAAATGTAATTGTAGGTAAGCAGTTATGTGTGAAATCGGAGGACAATGATGAACGGGCAGCTTTGGCTGGTGGCGGTAGCCGGTAACGGCGCATATTAATAGTCAAAATGATTGATGACAATTCCAAATTGAAATGAAAATGTCTAACTTTCTATAACTTACACCACTTCGTAAGCACCTAAAATCGTAATCGCGACACGAAAACATTCAGAGTCGTTAAAATGGAATTTGATGGTCTCACAAATTAACGGAGAAATTCGTTCGTTCAATTGAAATTGTCCGTAAACGACAAATGTATTGTAACTAGATGTTGTGTATTTTAAGTATTTACGCAGTTGCAGTAATAATAAAAACATGTAAATTATGGCCTAACAATACAGAATCATGGCAGCTCTTTCCGTGAGTAACCTGAGAGACCACTGGGTGGCGGGCAACTGATATATATGAGGGCTACAACCAGCCAAGGTGCAGAAAATTGGAGAGGCCTATGCCCAGCAGTGGACGTTTTTCGGCTGATATGATAGTGACAATGGACTTATTCTTCGTTTGACCTACTGATGAGTCATCGATCTGTTATGTGACTATAGCATATCGCTTTTGGATGTACTCGTATGTCCTGCGTATTAATGACGATTTCAACCAATATACACCTAAATCACACTCACCAGCATCTGTTCTTTGACTGTTCTTAAGTCATGGAATTGCGACTACTGTCTGAAAGGATGGTGCACCACAAAGTTCACAATTTAGTTTTACTTACTATAGTAATTTATTTCATTTTGAAAGACTCTGTCATAGTACATATCCTACCCACTAACAAAAGTTTAAATCGTGCAAAACTCATTATTAGGTTAAACTTGCATTTTCATGACTTTATTTTACGAATTAATGATATGTTTCTCAGATTCTAAGAATTAAATATAACAATGAATCAACTCTGCAACATAACACAAAAGTGTATGCTCACTTAATCACCTAATAATAAATCTCGAAAACTACTTGACTTATGAAATGAAATTTAGCAGATTTGTGAATTTAAGATAGAAAACGTCTAAATGGATTGCGACTGAACCTTAATTAAATGGTCTTTCCTAGCAAAAAAAGTAAATGTAGTGATTAATGTTCAAGTCTTCTGTGCATAAAAAGAGGCCTTTACTATGCAGTGGAATTATAATCGGCCGCGACGACATGTCTCGAGTCCCCTTCGGCCATGTTTTCCTTGAATTTTTGTTACAGTAATAATACTACACAATGTATACTTATTTATTAATTAAAGTTTATTTTAAGTACAATTTCGTTGCATTATGTAGTTGGGAACACACAAATATGTAAAATATAAATTTTAAAGTGCAATGCCCGCCGCATTTTTATTTGTACCCCGCACGGCAACATCATTTATGTTTTGTCGCCTAAAAAGTATCCTGCAAAATGTACACGTTTTATTTTATTTTGTAGAGTACCTACACTAGTTGCTGCTAGAGAAAAATTTTCGGTGAATATGATAACATTATCACAAACACTACACACAACGCCATCTATATCCAAAGTAGCATATATAATATAGCTTGTGTTATGGGTTCTAGAATCCTATCCCATCATATTTAAACACTTTTTTTATATCTCAAGGTCTTTAACCGTCTAATATCCGGTTAAGAATAGGTATAGAACTACTCCATTTCTAGCAATGGGGTTTCTTACCAGGTATTGGACAACGTTACCTGCATACTAAAATCAATATTAATTATAATGGTATGTGGTTTGAAATAACTCTTGAAGCAGTAGAAGGTTGGTTGTGCGCCGGGACGGCGTCCCAGAGTTTCGAGAGATTCGAGTCTCGTTTCGAAGTTGAAACTTAATTTCATAAGATATAGCCAGTGCAAATCATATAATTCAGTATAATATTCTCAATTGATATTTCAGCGTTTTACTCAGATAACATGTATACAGCATTGAAATCATCGAAAAAAATATTTCTTCGACACTTTATAGAACCATAAGCCCGTAACCATGGGTAATCGCTGACTCATCTGTTACCAGTTCATGATAATAAAAAACCTTTCAACATAATTATACCCTCAAGACACTAAACTAAGTTCGTGTTTTCATATCATCAATTACCTATAAAAGACATAAATGTTAACTATTCATTTGCGGTAATGGTCAATGTAAAACGAAAAGACTAAGCTCGTAAACTGTTTTAATTTATTAAGAAATGATATAGGTTTCAATTAGAACCTATCAGCCTTGTATAACTACATAAATAATCTTGTAGCACACTCGAGTGTATAAACGCCGGTTTAGAATATAAAACCACAGCACATCTTTTTCGAATGGTATCACTAGAAACGACTAAAATAATGCCAGGTAAAGGGCAACATCGTCAGTAGATCAGCTGAAAGACGTCTAATACTGCTGGACATAGGCCTCCCCCATTTTCACCAACTTGGCTGGTCGTCACCAACTCTCATCCAGCGGTTGCCCGCTAACATTATCAGGTCTTTGGTCCACCTTGTAGTTATACTACCTTATCTTACTGCGGTTACTTATTGTCAAGTTATGGATTATAATGTGTTGGGTCGGTTACTTATGTGTTGTGGTGAGAAATAAATAAATTATTATTATAACAAATTCTTTCTGTTGACGATCCCCCAGTTTCTGA
The DNA here is from genome assembly GCA_963082885.1 of Parascotia fuliginaria. NCBI lineage: Eukaryota > Metazoa > Arthropoda > Insecta > Lepidoptera > Erebidae > Parascotia > Parascotia fuliginaria. The sequence continues at coordinate 3,640,966 of OY720182.1, read as the reverse complement.
AAGGCTGATCAACGAAAAATTTACTTATAAATTGTTAAATCTCATGTGAGTACCATTTGGGATGCTAAAAGCATGAATAATTTTTTTGATTTGATATAATTAGATCGAATTTAACATAATATCCATGCTTTTAGCATGCTTTTAGGTACTTCACATGAGATTTAACAGGTGATTAGTTAATTTTTCGTTGATCGGCCTTTATGAAACTGGGATACCAATAATACTGAGATACCAGTCTTCCAACCCTCCATTAATTGTAAAAGGCCTACACCTAGGAGTTGAAATGTATGTAAATGTGTACTCATAAATAGTTTATACATTAAGCGTAATTTGTATGCGCGAATTGTAAGCTTTTAAACGTTAACTACCAAATTGGAATCTATTTTTTACCTGTAACCTTCAGTTTAAATCTTTTCAGTGTCTTTACTTTCTAACCTAAGAATCTACTACCAATTATAAGGATAATAACAGAGAAGTAACTGATCACTTCAAAACGTTATTTGAAGATCGTGACTAAGTATGTCATTTTGCTCAAAGTTAAATTATGAATGAGGCGTCCCTCTTAGGTCTACTGTCTGAGCAAAAACCTATTTTTTTTTAATTAATCATTTATTTCAGGCATCAAGGCCCATAACATGCCAATACATACATAAGAAAAATTATAAACTAATACATATTTTATATAAACTAAAACTAATTAACGTGAATTATTTCGGCGTCATATTTCGCTGCGCGGTGTTGTGTAGCCTTCCACGAAAACGTCAATATACAACACCTTTCGGCCAAAACTCTTGTTGCAGACAAGTTTCGAGATATTATTACTATGTAGTATATATCAGGTTAGTGTAAAACAGCAGTTCAATAGTTGTATTTTTGCATCATTTGGAGAAGTGACGACTTCACCATCTACTAGTAAGGTATACACTTCTTGGTGACTAGTCAAGTGAAGGACAGCGGTCAAACCATCATGGAAGACAGTTGAATAATAATCATAACATAGGATAGTATAGCTGCAGAGATCGCCACTACTATTATTGTTCACTAAATGTGGTGATTAAATAAAAACACGCACAAATAAAACACAAAATACGATACCATTCTTCTTTCTCCTATCCTTAGTCTGATGACGTCCTCTACTGTATAAAGAAGTCAGGGTTTGGATTCCAAACTCATAATCCATTGTATCTATTGAATAAATGGGTTCTTGTGTTTACAATGACCACAGTTAGGTATTTCTAAACTAATATTATAAAGAGAAAAGATTTAATTGTTTTGTATGTTTCTTTGTTTATTTGTATGTTGCGATTTCACTCAAGATCTACGTAACCAATTTTAAAAATTATTTTACTTTAGAAAGCTACAATTAATAGACTATGTTTTATTATGTTTAACATATATTTTCAGTAATTTAATATTTTTAGCGTCATTCCTAATCTGAATGTGCAATACGACACTATAATAATAATAATAATAATACCAGCCTATTTACTGTCCCACTGCAGGGCAAAGGCCTCTTCTCATATAGAGAAGGTATGAGCATTAATCTCCACGCTTGCTCAAGGCGGATTGGCAATTTCAGACATTTAAGTCCAGGTTTCCTCACGATGTTTTCCTTCACCGTTAGTCAGAAATGTCCAAGATAAACTTAGAAAGTACATATGATTTGTAAAATCACATCGGTACTTGCCCGGATTCGAACCCACTACCTCGTATTTACGAAGCGGGTGCCTTATCCACTGGACCATTTCGACTTTTATCGTATATATCGCAATGATATTTTTCGTAGGCGTTGAGACCGAATGAAACTTTTGATAGCAAAGCGAGGGCAGATTAGACATCTGGCCATCTACATAATTGTGTATAAAATATTGCAGGTTCTTTATTCCTTCTACCATCTAGTATAAGACTTCCTAATCTATTCATCAGTACCGAAGCCTGATGTAGCAATAGCTAATAAAGTCTTAGTGCACTCAGTGAACCAATAATCTTCCTCTCTTTGAACATTATGATGACCAAAGCCTTTCATTGTTCGCTTGGACTGCACATTCAGACATTAAGTACTACGTGGTCTTTGTGAGTCAACTTCGTTTGGTACAAAGGGAGATTGTACTCCATTAGTAATTGATTTCAGTTTCAAAACATGGCAAACAATTGTTTATCTGGGAGTTTTGATTTTGAAAATTCCATATTAATTGTATTATTTCTTACAATTTAAGGATAATACTGTTAAATTAGGTTTTTAGCGTTTAAAAATGGTTATGCGTCGTTGATCTAAATAAACTATTATAGGGCACGCCACGGTGGTGGCGGTAAGTCCCGTCCTAGAGGAGTGGCTGGAGAGGAGGCACGGCGTCCTCATGTTCCGGCTGACACAGGTACTCACCGGTCACGGGTGCTTCGGCACGTACCTGTGTCTCATAGGCCGGGAGCAGACGTCCGTCTGCCAGCATTGCGGGATCTGCCCGCGCGACATGGCGCTCCACACGCTCGTGGAGTGTCTAGCGTGGGCGGACCAGCGCCGCGATTTAGTTGCGGCGCTCGCGACGGCCCAGCTCTCGCTGCCGACCGTGATTCTGTCCATGGTCCGCAGCGAGAGGGCTTGGGAGGGAGTCGTCTCCTATTGCGAGCAGGTAATGCTCGCCAAGGAGGCGGCCGAGCGGGAGAGGGACCTGACCACCTTGCTCCCTGCCCGTCGCGCCCGCCCCGGACGTCACCGTGGGGCGCTGTCCAGCCACCGTAGGAGGATGCCTGCGGGCGGCGATTGGGCAATCGCCGCTCGAACAGCACAGGCCCGAGAAGGCGACGTTGAGTGGGCCGTGGCCCGTCGGGGTCGCGGATGAATGCACGAGCGTCTCCCGTGACCCCGACACTCTGGCCGTCGTCTGGAGGAACACCGTGGGTTTTAGTCGGTATGCCGCTATCTCATTGTGGCCGGAGAGTCCGACATAACCCCCGCCTCGCCCAGGCGGGTGCGTACGCGTAATGCGTTTCCCACGAAAAAAAAAAATAAACTATTATACAAAGCAAAAGAATTTGATTGCTTATTTGTTTGTTTGAACGCGCTAATCTCTGGAACTACCAGTCGGATTTGAATAGCTTTGATAGCCCAGTTCTTGAGGAAGATTAGGTATAGGCTATGTAACATCACGCTACTGGTGATGGGAGCAGGGCAGTAACGAAACACGCGGGTGAAATCGCTCTGTAGGAAGTTAGTAATAAAATATAAGTAAAATGATATCTCGAAACATTAATGCCCATGGTATTAGCGCAGTGCTTGTGTGTTTGTAAAACACGACACAGAAATTGGACACACGTTTAAGACATTCTATAAGTGTCATAATCTGCTGGCATATCACATAAGCACAAACAATATTTCGAGTTTTGTAATTTACAAAGTAAAAATATAAGCACTGTACCTTCTACTTATAATTAAAGTAATAATTGCCTACTATTTGCTTTGCTCCTAACTATAGACAACCTTTACTATTATTAAATTGAGTAAATTAAGCCACCTGGTAATAAATTGCTACTGGATGGTTCAAATTATTTAAAAATAATTAAAAACGGAGTATCCACTTGGGAAAATAATATGTTATTGCACTGCACCATTATTTGCACGAGCCTTTTATGCTTTAAAATATTGCTTTTTACAATTTGAAATAATTTACGTGAAATTTTAAAACAATTTTCCATGTTTTATTCAATAAATATACAATTAGCATGAATTTGAATCATGCGATGCTTTAAAGTTTTATTTACAACAAATTTTTACTTGTTATTAAAGGATTGTGTCCGTACACAATATTTAAACGATTTAATGTGTATCGTTCAAACAATTTATTCTGTTTAATTCTGAGTTTAAAACTAAACAAATTAAGAGTAAATCCATACTAATATTATAAATTTAAAAGTAACTCTGTCTTTCTGTTACGCTTTCACGCCTAAACCACTGAACCGATTTTGATGAAATTTGATAAAGAGATAAAATAGACTGAGAAATAACATAATTATGCTTTTTATCGCGAAAAAATGGCTCAGATAATAATTTATTTTTATTTATTTTCTCACCACAACACATATTTTACATAATAATCATTACATATTAACTTATATAATCAATCTGTACATAGGCATGTAAGTATACATATTGTGGGAGACTGGTGCCTAAACTAAGCTCGAGGCTTGTATTTCAGGATGAAAAAGAAAAGAAAAAGTTGAAAGTTTGTATTATCATGATTATAAAACAAACCATACTCCATACTAGTATTTTAAATGCAAAAGTAACTCTGTCTATCTATCTAAATCTAAACTAATATTATAAAGTAAAAATATTTTTTTGTATGTTTGATTGTTACAATATACTCAAGATCTATGTTACCGATTTAAAAAATTCTTTCACCTTTAGAAAATAAAAATCAAAAAATAAATATAATAAATAGGATGGGTAACGTAAGCTATTTTATTATGTTTAACATATTTTTTTGTTATTTTTAAAAATTCTTTATTTTAAGCGCCTTTGTAAATTTGAATGATTCAATACGTCACTATTGCTATGATATTTTCTATAGGCGTTTGGTTTGAGACTGAATGAAGCTTTTGTTATCGGCGGACGTCTAGTGTATAATAAACAAATAATAAATTATAGGCGACCAGAACAAATCCTGACGCTAAGATGATGACTAACCACGATAAGAAGAATATCTAGGTACTACATAACATAAAATTACGTCGTTTTCACTGAAAAGGTAGAGTCGTAAAACAAATTTCGCTAGTTTTATAGGGTTTCATGTAATACGAGATTGCTAATTTGGTATTTACCGGTAAAAAGGTAATACAGGGCTATCAGAAAAATCTTATATCGCTTTACGTGACAGTCCCTAGATATTACCATTAAACCACCGAGGCAGTCAAACTCAAAGCGAAGTAAACGCAATGAAATCTCTTCCCACATCGGTTGCTTCGATACAAACTGCTCAAAGACGCTATTTGAATATTGATTATATAGAGTACTACGAAACCGTCCCTGGCGGGGTATTTTTCGAAGCGCACCAACTTTGAAATGCACCAAAGGTATGCCCGAAGTGCACCAGTTAGAACATAAAACAATAAATTTAATATTTTTTACTACTTAAATCAAATATCTAGTGGTTAGTGGTCAACCTGGTGTCAGGGTTTGTTCTGGTCGCCCATATTATAGAGGCATCCGATTTGACCTAACGACTGTTATCAACTTGGCAACAATCGGGACCGACTTTTAACGTGCACTCTAACGCACGGAGTCGCTCAGATCAAAACCACTATGCGGTCACCCATCCATGGGCCAACCGCACTCTAAGTTGCTTGACCCGTTAATCGTTTACCGATCAGTGCGCGCAATGAGCTATACTTTTGCTTGCAGGAATACTTTTAATGCGTACCCTGCTTCGCGCGTGGGTAACCTTATGCTTTTTACGACAAGATTAAAAATCCTTGAAATTCTTGTCTTTTTTTATTATAGTATGCATGTATTATCTATACTATTATATAAAGCGGGAGAGTTTGTGTTTGTTTGAACACGCTAATCTTTGGAACTACCAATCGGAATAAAATAATTCTTTTTGCGTATGATAGCCCAGAGGTCGATAAAGGTTATGTAACATCGCGCTACTGGTATCGGGAGCAGAGTAGTGAGTACACGCGGGTAAAACCGCGCTGCGGCAAGCTTGTTATACTTATAAATATTGCGAAAGAAACGCTCTAAGCGATGGCAAAAACCGTATTTGAAAAAAAACAGGGAAAAAAGATTTAGTGAAGTAGTTTTATAAATATTTTTCTTGCTATCGCGTCAGTTAATCAATTCGATGTTACACAATGTTGTTATGGCGTTTCCCCAAATATTTGTTGCTGGCAACAACATGTTTGTATTATCTATTAGGGATCTATTCGAGGGCTATTTGAAGGATATAGAAAAGTATTATGATCTAAATATTGAGATGATTAAATTTGGCCTTTAGTTTCATAGATGATAATAATTATGTTTTGTGAAGGCAACATTTTTTATTATTTTGTATGATAAGAGAAACCTTGTAGTCTTAGGTCTTGAATATAGAACCACTTCATGTCTACCTATCATTATTTGAAGAGACGTTTAAAAAAAACAAAGCAGGTAGCCATGTTATCTGTGTAATAAATATCCATCTGTCAATAACGACTGAAGAAGAAAAAAATATACAGATACATACATACATAACTTCACGCCTGTCTAACATTAGTGGGGTGAGCAGAGACTATAGAACGACATTTGCTGCGATTCAAACATACCTCCTTTGACTCTTTAACATTTATCTAACATTCATTCAGTTAACAGAAAAAGTTATTTTCATACACACACTTTGTGCACACAATTGTGCACTTTGTCAACACATCACCTATTTGGTCCGTGTATGTTCGTTTAAGGCAACCCCTACCGATGATTGATGATGATTAGAAATGTTTGCCTTCTTGGCATTTTGCGAGTAATTTTTGCGAACAAACATTTTACCGTCGGTCGGCCGGCCGTACCTAGCACTCATACGTCAGATTGTCATACAATTATTTAAATTGTTATGCCTAGAACGGTTATCACAATAGTGTAATCAACAGCGTAGGTTTAGTATGACGAAATACAATGTGAAATGGTATAATTTATCTGTATGAACTGAGTGACGTTAAGTATTAGTTATGTTTTCAGAAATATTTGCAGGTTTCTTGTATAAATTGGAAGATTCCGACCGAATAAGTACCTCTATTGTAAGACAGCATGCCGGCTTCTACAGATAAGGTATGTGAGGTGATCACTATCAATTTTTTATGTAAAATATGAGTATTTTATTAAAAAAACGATATCAAAAGATGTAAAAATTAGCACGTAATATGTACATTTCAGAATGCTTAAAAAGTGTGAGCGAAAAGCTCTACGCGCGGACGATAGTGTAAGTTTTAAAGACGCAAATTCTCGCGGGTTAAGAACATGACGTTGTTATATAGAAAGAAAGAAAGAAAGAAAAAGCATTTATTTGTGCAAAAAACACGACGCACATAGAAAATAAAACACAATAAAAAAGAAGAAAATGCATAAAATATCTTATTTCTAAATACTTAATAAATAATGATGACAAAGAATGAAATTAAGTAGATCATTCTTAATTTTAGTTAAAACTAAACTGTGGTAACACTCATAATAATAATGTGTTTATATAGTCATCATCATTATATCAGTCGACATCCAATGCTGGACTTAGACCTCTACCAAGTGTCGCCATCTTCATCGGTCGTAAGCCAGTCTCATCCATCGGTTGCTAGATTTCAAAGTAACAGAAATAAAATCAGATGTTTCAAATATAGAGCATGCTTTTTAGAACGTCATAATCTTCATATCTTTTACCACCTACATTCAAAATAAGTGTGACGTCACATAAATTGATGTCGTACCATTACCGCTATCTTATTTGTTCGTATTTAATGGCCAGGCCGATTGGCTTATCGATAAGGTGATAAGAAAGCCGATTGGTGGTAAAAATCGTTTGTACAAAGCCACGAAAGCCTGAATTCATTTCGGGTTTATTACTTCCCGACGATTCGCAATGTAATAACGGTGTTATTTTTCTACTACTAATATTGGTAATTAAGTAGACCGCTCAATTTATGTATAAGTAGGTATAAGTATCTCTGTTCGCTATACGTGGGAACTATGCTAAGAAAACACAACCAAACTGGTTGCCGAACATGAAGAAAAGCGACACCCATTGCGATACACACTGAACAAGCCCCTTTGAGCAACAGAGTTATCTGCGTACTTAATGACACCGTACTGCTGCCAATAATTTACCTGCCAAGCACGATGGCGTGAAGAAAGTTAGCCATGAGCTTCTTTCTTTGGAACTGCTTTATGTTCCGTCTTCAGATCTATTTATATAGAAATATAATACATAATTAGAAAGTATGAAACGTATTAATTACGCTACCAAAGCAGATAAGTTAGATAAATAAAGTTATTAATGATACAAATAAGTCATCACTAATTAATCTTCGCTATCATTTCCTTGTGGGTATGTTACAAATCTTTATTTAGCCGCTGGAAGCACGGAAATACTTATAACTTTGTGAAGAGGAAATGTTCTAACAGGGTGGATAAATAGTTTCTTGCAAAAGAAAAGCAATAAATTATTGCACGGTCTTTTGTAGCAAGTATTTGATTTGTAAAGAATTACGAGATATAACAAAACTATTTCACTATTTTAAGGCATGACTAGCTGACCCGGCGAACTTCGTTCCACCTAACAGTCGATCAACATTACTTTATTTTTGTAAAATAAAAGATTTTTCTAAAATAAACGTAGCCTAAATTACTCCTTATTACATCAGCTACCTGCCAATAAAGGTACCGTCAAAATCGGTCCAGCCACTGCAGAGATTAGCCGAAACAAACAGACAGACAAACAAAAATTATAAAAAATGTTATTTTCATACACATGTAGTAAAAAACGGTTATTTCAATATTACAAACAGACACTCCAATTTTATTATATGTATAGAATATGTTTAGATTAATTAGTGTCGCAGCAAATGGCGTTCTATAGTCTCTGCTTACCCCATTAATGGGAGACAGGCGTGAAAATATGCAGGAATGTAAGTAAAATAAATATTTATTTATTTATTTATTTAAAAAACTTAATGCACATGCGTACACAGGCATATTGTATTTCGATAATTCATAGATAATGCAAATTATTAAAATATTTTAAAGTTAATTTAAGTGAATTTTATTGCTATAAATGAATTTCTATTTGAGCTTCAGTTTATCATCAATCTTATTATTAATTAAAATATTTTATTATAAATGCCTAGCATTGGCTAAGCTTATGAAATAGAGATCGCAAAATTTTAACCTTGATGCGGCACTAGCATTTATACCGCTTGGGATACCGTTTTCCGAGTACCATCTCGAGAGCTGAAGAAGTTAATCGGAAGATTTCCACTCCTAAAAAAGTATCCTTACTTTAACCAGTCCTGAGTCTAATCCATTGGTTGACCTTTATCAGGTCACAGGTTCATGAACCCACTTTGCAATCAAGTTAATACTTAACTAATAACTAAATTATAATCCATATTTGATTTTAATAATATTTAAATTGTATACTAGAAATAAATTATTCCACATCGAATGAAACACATTAAAAGCATTCATCTAATTGAGTTTTATTAAACGCTAGACATAGGTCACCTTTCAGTACTTTACGGCGCAATAAATACTGCCCTCATTTGCATAAAGGTTGATCAAAAAGTATGGGGGTTAGCCAAGCGCGTTATTTTGTTAGGTACGTTGTATAAATACTTGTTACGGTGCGTAGTGGAAATGCGTGCTGCTAGTGTGTTCGCGTTTGTTTGTTCGGGATAATCTCTGGAACTACCAGTCGTATTTAAAAAGGCTTTTTGCGTATGATAGCCTAGTTTTCTGTACGTCCGTACTGGTGACGAAAGCAGAGCAGTAAGCAAAGACGCGGGTGAAACCGCGCCGCAGAATGCTAGTGTAGTATTAACTTTTGGTCCGATTCTGAGAATGTTTTGTGTCCGTCCATTGTATGTATTTTCGCCTTTTAACGTATCATGAAACTGAACGTGTTTGACATTATATTAATTTAGTAGTTACGTATCTTTGAAAAAGATATACATACTTTAAAAAAACCGAGAATCCTGCCAGAATACAGAATACCTCAAAGGTTTTGGAATGAAAAGGCAGCTCTTTACATTACATCATGAGTGATCATATCACCTTAATATTTTTATTTTAATAAAAATAATATCAGTATAAAAAAAAATATTACACTAGTAAACTACAACAAAATCCACCAAAATCAGCAACAAGTAGTAGAAACTACGTAGGATAAAAATAGAGAAACCTGAATAAAAGCATCTTTCACTATAATAAACAGCTTCTTCCTTCCTTTTGTCAGCTCCTTAACAACTGCAACATTATGAAGTAAGTTAATTAAAATCTCTATAGTGAAGCAGTCTTTTGTCACCACAGTAGTGAGTGCTATGCTGGCTTTTCAGTTAGAAGAAAATAGTTTGTGAACAATCAATTTAGTATTTACCTAGAGTTTGTTCGGTATATTCTAATGGAATCACTTTATATTCGAGACTACAACTTTAGTATAAAAAGGATCTGGAATACGAAAATAATTTTTAATTACAGCAAACTAAGTAAAATAAAGAAATTGACTTGCAACAGAGCGTTCTAATCTAAATTGTACGTTCTCTGAACGTTCTACAAAAGTAAAATAAGGAATGGAACTGTACATTAATGCATCATAATATTTCCGTAGCTGTTGGCTCACCGTTTGAGATTAGTTGACGTGACCAAGACACGTTAAAAGCGATTAAACATTATCTATAAAACTTGAGTATCTTTAAAGTTCGCACATAGTTTTCGAATATTGTGTACTGTTGCACTAATTGACACTTTTCAGGGTATTTCACGTCAGTTAATCTGATAGGAGGCCCTTATAGAATAGGTACTTACGTTTTTATATTAAAAAAAATCGCCCCTCTCTGTCATTGAATTTTCGAGCTGGAAACTAAATATCTTGGTAGATTATTATAGTTAAAGTACACAGCCCAAAAACTAAAATAATTACTTTTTTTCAAATTATTTTTTGTTTTGGATTTTTCTTTAAATGATGCGTAATTAAGTTAAAAACAAAATAGACGTGTTTACAAGTTCACGTTCTAAGACTAGCTGCGCCCCAAGGTTTCACCCGCAACCAAAATGTGTTTTGTCTCTTTTGGGAACCAGACCGATTTTCGGATTAAAAAATAACAGAAGTCCGTATCCAGCACCGAATCTATCTACATGCCAACTTTCATCGAGATCGGTTCAGCCGTTTAAGCGCTGAGTGGTAACAAAAACACACACATACACAAACTTTTGCATTTATAATAATAATAGGATTTAATGTCTGCAGTCTTGTCTAAACAAAACTCATATCATTACCTCTAAATGGTATAAAGCTTATTCCATATTATATTTTATTCGATTTTTTGCTAACTTAAAACGCACAATTATTTTCAATTTCAATTTAATAATCACTTCGTGCATTTCTATGTTTCTTACACAGATTTGCCCTTTGCAAAGCTAAAGCCAGGTCGAGTCGCAAGTCAGCCACTAAAAAGTTTATATCATTCCCAGACATTCTAAGCATCCAGGTCAATGCTCTATTAGTTTATTACATAAGTTCAGTTGGGGTAAACATTCCGCCACCGGACTCTGGCAACGAGCCAGGGAACTAACCGCAGGGAAATTGTACTGAATTTTAAAAGAATTAGAGATATTGGATAACTATTAGCTTTTGTGGTGACGTATACAAAAAAAATTACTTACGGTTGCGTACGTTTTTATAACAGACTCAAAGCTTTTCATTATCATCAATGATTGGCTATCGGCAAAAAATCGTATGTTTCTTAAGTAATGAGGGTGTTTAGGATAATATTCGCCACCAGTTGGCGCCACTTTCACATCAATTAGGATTTAATTTTCTAAATGCGCTTGACAGCTAGACCTGAAGCGGTGGTGCTGCCACCTCGTGGGCGCCATTTTAGAAAACCCTGTCAAAATGAATAACCTTTTACCAAAGAGACACTAAGAGATGAAACTTTTCTTATACACCCTCATTTATCAACAGACGCAAGAACCGAACAATTTTTTTTTTCAGCTTATAGCTATTGTAGCGACTACGTAAGTGCACGTATTTAGATAAAGCACACCTTTAGATAAGTTTAAAGCAGCAATACGCACGCGCCATATTAGTGTTCTGTATAATATAAGCTTTATTTTTACTTAAATAAATCAGACTTAACAACACCTGAGTCAAAATATATGGCAAAGTGGTGACCTCCGACTACGTTACGACTCTCGCACTACAGTTGGCTTTTCCAAATATATGGCAAACCTATCATAGTTTACGAGTATCTATGTTTTCTGAGGTTATCACACTATTCACCTTCTCTTTCTTGTTCCTCTTCAGTCATGTAATGCAATAGAATCTTTTTTTTTCTATAGGTATTAGTCTACCAAAGTGACTCCACTGTGCCTGATGGCAAGCAGCCAGTGGAATCCAGAAGTGGTGGACACCATTCCAAAGGCCAAAATACTGGTATGGTGGCCTCCACTATGGCGACTTAGAGATGCTTTTTCACGCCCCGCTTAAAAGACCCAGGATCAAAATTAGATGGGAACACATGCGCTGGTAAATAGTTCCAGGCTTTAATTGAGCGACAAAAGTATGAAGTGCTGAATTTTAATTAATCAAATTTATTATTAACTAGCTTTCCACGGCGCGGTTTCACCCGCATCTTTGCTTATTACTCTGCTCTAGTCGCCAGTAGCGTGATGTTACATGGCCTATAACCCTCCTCGAGAACTGGCCTATCATACGCAAAAATAATTTTGAAATCCGACTGGTAATTTCAGAGATTTCCAGAAATAATAGTATAGATAAAAGTAAGACAAAACTGTTTCTGAACAATTCATAAGTAATCTAAAATTTTATGATCATTTTCCTTTATACCATGTAATCCAACAACATTGATTTCTTCATTACTAGCCAACATACGCTAAATTGACCGATAACGTCACCCTCAGGCTTCGAGACATATCTCTAGTTAATTGCTGCCCTTAATAAAGGACCAAAAGGCTTAGGCTTTCGCTCTCAATTATAGGTATTGATTGCCTTATCGCATTCGATAGACAAGTGCCAGAAGAACGGATTAACCACGAGACTTCCACATTAACTGTTTTTTTTTATATTTGGTTCTAAATTATTTTCGCTGGTACGGTCATTCTTCGAAGTTATTAAAGCTCTATCTACACACATCAGAGCCGTGCCCGGGACGTGACCCTGCCGTGCTCCATCAGTAGTGAAAAAAATATCAGTGCCGGCGACGGAGCTTCTTACTTTGTAGCACGGCTGGGGTACGTCCTAGATAAACCTTTATTGTATTTTTATTTTCGCAGATGGTGACGAAAATCCGATGACTAACTTAATGATACGTAGTTGTTTATCGACCTCAGAAGTTCAGGGGATTTGACGGAATGGCTGCTCTTAGCCTTTTTGACTGTCTCTAACGCCATGTAAAATAACAGAAAACGGTTGCAGCTTAAAATACAATCTGAAACTCTTTACCAGTAAGTACATTAATTTGTAAGTATTTGTGTATCCAAAGGATACGGCTAGTGATGATAATTATAAGTACAAATAACAAATAAGGACCAAAATACTTCAGTTTCTCCAATATACTTATGTCAAACAACCTAGAAATCAACATAGTGTATAACATTTTTGCTTCAACTCGTTGCTGTTGGATAATTTGCAGCGTTTCCTAGAAAAGTTATTGAAGCGTCACAGGCTTAAAAATAGCAGCAAAATACAAGTCAGTGAGTAAAGAGCTTTCACGTTCATACTGTTTATTTTTAACTTAATGTTCGATCTCAATTTAAAGGAAAGCACTTAACGTTCAGGTTTTAGGTAAATTTTGAAAAACTTTTTAAGTAAGAAAATGTAGACCATTAAAGTGTACCTAAATATTTTAAACTCACACGATTTGTACACATAACTATATTTATAAAACGGGTCTACTCGTGTTCCGAGCTCCAAGGCGAAGACGACGCCTGGCTACATCAGTCAGCCCGTGATCATGGTCGGTGTAATTCGACCGAAACGTCGGGTAAAGAGGTAATACCTTATAATAATTTTCTAACACGAGTAGACCCGTTTTATAAATATAGTTATAAGTGTACCTAACTGTTTGGTTTTGTTTTATTTTAATATACCCTAGTGTACTGCAGTAATCGGGATGATATAAAAGAAGAATAAAAAAGAATATATATTTGAAATTGACGAATTGCCTTCACGACAGTGTGGGGTATGACTAAGTTCTGAGTGAGGACTTTGCCAGGATCATTTATATTGTAGGGTATAATGTGACGTATTTTTATGTCAACTTGGTTTGAATCCTAAAATCTACAAATGACTTAACTAAAATGTGAGAGATCCGCATGACATGTGTTTTTGTACCAATAAAAAAATTTAGACAAATTTATTTCATTTTTCCTTCTTGAAGTATCTTATAACAAGATAGATAGATAACTAGATAGAAAAGCGTTCAGAATTGATTATAAGTAGGTTCTTGCAGTAGCTCCAGTTTGTATTCATATTTTATTCTTATTGTCTATTAGTTGTCCGTCAAAATCACCAGGTCATCGGCGCACGCCGGACATTCTAGAGCATTCTGCTAACTATTAGTTTTGCAAACTACTATGCCCTATTTATTGTCGCTTTAGTAAAGAAAATCCACGACCTATATCAGCTAATTAAAGTGTCTGTCTATATCAAATTACAATGTCTGACTGATTTTGTAAATTCACTGTAATTTTCGCGTCTACTATTATAAATTACCACTATGATCCATGTAATTACTTAATGTATTCTCACCCCCTGCGTCTATTTCATTTATTGCCAACAATGTCTCGTAAAAAATGCTTGTTTTCGTTCTTGTATGTATGACTACATAATTAAAATATAAACTACATGTAATCAATGATCAAGTACTTTAATATTTCTTGTGAGATTTATGACTTCTATCAAGAAACATGATTTATGAGGTTGTGATTAGTTAACTAGACAACGAAATGTTGATATTATGTATTCGTATAGACATTACCGAGAGGGCAGACAATGCGGGGGAACTTATTTCCTAGTATATTTATGTCATATTCCCTAGTATTTATGGTCATTAACGATACTCTCATCGTGATGATTTTTATCTTTGCCTCGAATTGTCGAAAGAATATACATTAAATTTAATACAATCAATGAGAATGATGAACTAGCATTTTTCCACTGCTAAGTAAAAGCATCTCATAAAAAGAATGTTGAAGAATGTTGACGGCATGAAGTGAAAAAGCATTTCCAACATTTTATGTCAGTTTATAAATAATTATGAATTTAAGTCACATTAGTTGACGAAAATACTACAATATAATGCTTAAGAATTTGCTAAGAAAAAAAATGTTTTGATTGTAACTTTTCTAACTAAAGGTATTTATTTATTCGGCATGAATGTGTTAATACTGGAATAGAATGAAACATCAAATAGAATATTCTGGACTATTCCAAAACGGTATAACACTACACCTTTATTACATTGGAAAATTATTGTTATATCCAGCAGTAATAGGAGCAATTTTACGTTGTAATGGTGTATCAAACAATTATATTAATATTATTTAGACATTAGACCGCACGAATTAGAAAAATTATGATAGTATTAAACTTGAATTGCGTAACATTTTCTACTAATGTGGTACTAGTACTATACTAGAACTTCACATGATATTAATTTAGATTTATGTTTAAAATGTGTACCCTCATATTAAAAAAGTACTTAATTAGTACTTAAATACTCAAATAAAAATGTTTTAAAAATATATTTACTAAATTTTATTTTCAATAAATAAAATAAAATTATATTTTATTTTGTGTAGGTATTTAGCAAAAATTATTTAATTTAAGTTATTTATAAGTTTAGTATTTAATTATGAAAATGTATTCGGACATCTTATTCAATGACAAAATAACGCCATAAAATTTTAAATCACACATTTGAACTCAAGTCTTTAGCCATCGTACCACCGTGGTTATGTGATCGTAACAATATTCTTTTATTCTCTAAGGCCTAAGCAATAAGGTTCTTATTGGTGGATGCTAGTAGAATTCTAATCATTCAGTCGTCACAACGAAATATAAACGATCACATTAGACGAAGGCCCTTATTCGTCCGCAATAACCGAACTGTAACGAACCTAGTGTAATTAAACCCTTACGTTATAACCTTTCCACACAGACTTTAATTAAATATTCAAACATTTAATGTTATGAATTATATTATTATTATGTTTTGAATCGGGTTAGCATGTGAAATCTATACTTATTATATAAAATGTAAGAGTTTGTTTGTTTGTTTGTTTGTTTGAACGCGCTAATCTCTGGAACTACCAGTCGGATTTGATTATTGATTTGATTATTTTGCGTATGATATCCCAGTTCTCGAGGACGGTTAGAGGCTATATAACATTACGCTACTGGCGACGGGAGTAGAGCATTAAGCAAAGACACGGGTGAAACCGCGCCGCGGAAAGCTAGTATTTTATAATTAACAAAATTTTTGAACATGTCGAATATAGTTGTGTAATTTTTGATTGTGTTACTAAAATTACATGATTTTTTAATTAACACGACGTTTGCAGCTTTATATTTTAATGATACGTAATTATGACGTGTCAGTCATCGTAGTCATCGAAAATAAATCTTACTAAAACTAATATTGACTCTGCCTATGTTTCATTAAGTATCGAAAAATGTTGACGTAGTCCTTAATCAAAAATTGTAACTGGGTCATGGCTAGACTCGCCCATATTGCGCTAAATAGCTGGTAAATAAGGGCAAGATACACTCCGTCTACTCCTTTAGGCCAAACTCAGTACACAATGTTGAAACGTGCAAATCAACAGTTGATATGCTACACTATGTTTTGGTACTAAACATTAATTAGGGAGTAACGCATCGTCGCGTTGTAAACACAAACTCGTCGCGAGTTGATTGTTATATAACCTATGTTTATGATAATTATATTATACTAGGTGTTGTTTATACTGTCTACATTGACGATTTTTCATACAAACTTTCATCCCCTTTTTTTTTCTTTTTTTTTTACGTGGGAAATGCATTACGCATACGCACCCACCTGGGCAAGACGGGGGTTATGTCGGACTCACCGACCGCACTCAAAGCGCGGCCGGCATACCGACTAAAACCCACGGTGTTCCTCCAGACGGCCAGAGTGTCGGGGTCACGGGAAACGCTCGCGCATTTATCCGCGACCCCGGTAGGCCATGGCCCGCTCACCACACGCGAGCGGACCCCGTCCGATTTAAGGGGCCCAGCCCCCCCTCCCTTAAGAGGCGCGTGCGGAACACGCGCACTGCCGTCTCGGGCCCATGCTGTTTGGGCGGCGACTGCCCGATCGCCGCCCGCAGGCCACCTCCTAACTCGGCCGCAGAGGATAGGGAGAACGGCGCGTCGCAATACCGACACTCCTCTTCCCCTGCGGCCCCACCGCGTCCGCAATCTGGCGTTTGCGGCCCCGCCGAGGCCGCGGAAGGTAGGGAGAGCGGCGCACCGTTATACCGGCACTCCTCTCCCGCCGCGGCCCCGCCACTCCTCAGCCGCAGTGTCGCCAAAGCAACACCGCAGCCCGACCCAGTTGCGGTGCCGCCCATATAGCACCGCAACCCACCTGAGCCGCTCCCTCGTGGGCTTACCACCAAAGCCCAGAGGAGCGGCGCCTCCTTGGGGTTCCTCTTGGTTCGCCGTGGTTCTGCGTAACCACGGTTACTAAGCCTCCCCGCCGCGACAAGGCGAGAACCCCGGTTGGGGGGGAAACTTTCATCCCCTATTTCAACCTCTTTAAGCCATTTTTTGCAATAAAAGATCGGGTCAGTGGTTTAGAAGTCAAAGCGTAACAGACAGACAGAATTACTTTCGCATTTATGATATAAGTATGTTTTAGATATTTTATAGTATTATTCTCTCTCTTTCTTCCTGGCTATGAATTTCACATGGTGGTGGCGTATTTCTTACATTTAGCTCTGTATTAAACATCGCCTTTACACACTAGATAAGCTCTTAACACGTATCATCTTTGGCTAGCCTTTGGATTTGTGACTAAAATGAAAAGGCACAGCAATATATTTCTAACGTCAGGCCTCCTTTTTACCTGACTATACCCACCATCGCAGCAATGCATATCACTGGCGATGTCTGGCACGCGAATGGTAGTTAATAAAAACTTAATTTAACATCAATTGGATGGTGTGATGACTTATAAGAGAGATCCTGCGTACCTATCTATTCATGTCTTAAGTAATTCTCGTATTTTGGTCAAAGTTTTAAATTAAAGCAAGAAGCAAGAATTATTACTTATATTAGGTATATGTTTTATCTGCATGACAAACTATTGAGCACTCCGGCGTTTAATATCAAATTCAAAATAACATTACACGCTGAAAAAGGTTAAAGCTTACCGCTTATCGATTAGTTGCCAGTAACCCTTTCCACCTATTGAGTTTTACAACTAGCGGCAAAGATAAATAGCTGTCTACTTATATACTAATACCGTGTAATTTGATGTGCTTATAATATTTGGTGTATTTATACTATTATATATTTGTTGTGAAGGACGTGGCTTGTGAGTACTTGTTAATGCCTCGAGCGATTGTTGTGCTCAGTTTAAGTAGACACAGTTGTGTCTATTAAAACAACAGACGCAAACTTAAATTAGTTTATACCAATATAGCTACAGTCATAATTATGCTTACCACTCTTCTGAAGAAGTATCTTGTATAAAGTACCTACTGGGATTTTTTTATATAAAAAAAAAAATGAATAAAATGACACACATCAAGTAAAGCAAATAAAAACATTATCCTCCTTGAGTTCGGCAGACGGGCAAAAAATTACGCTAATATTAACTTTGAGAAATTTATAAAGATTTCTGTCAACAAAAAATCTTCGGAGGGTAATGTTTTTCGAGCTTATGTATGTACGAGTATGTATGTCATGTCTTTTTTTGGCAAGCTCTACATTATAAATGGCCTAATGGCTTTTAACATACGAAGTGTCATTAGATTCGTCTTAATTTTGTGGAAGTGACATCTATATAATATTGCAATGTAGCGTCAGCACAAAAAAAAGTTAGTTTTTTATTAATACTTAATATATTTTGCTTGTTTATTTAGTAAAATGTTAACGCCGTAGTAAATTTGCAAGAAAAATCTAGGTAATTTGTAAGATTTAATGTAAGTTGTAAGAAATATAAAGAGGAATGTAATTTCATAAGATTTCACAAAAAATATGGATACACTTCGATTTATAGCCAATATAAATCAGTTTTTGTACAAAATAAGATTTGTAAAATTCTTATGATGATGACCGATTCATTTTTTACCGATAAAAGTTCGTTCAGATATTTGATACTGTCAATCGCAATGCCTTATTGATTGGCAGGCACCTCCGTACCTCAATATTATTACTTACTATTTTATGAAAAAATACAGTGACTTTATTCAATCGTATTATATTTCCTTTTTACTACTTCCTTTTCATTTTACTCCTTTATAGCTTGAATGCTTGTCTCTGATAGTTTCTTTTTTATTACAAATAGTTTTTAATCGAAAAGTTTTTGGTTTGTCGTTGACAGCTGTTTTAATTTTGTCATTATCAACCTTTATCGTGGAAAATTATACAATGAAAAAGAGTGATATGTTGACATATGTTGGAAGCATTTGAGTTGAATTTCGTGTGGAAATGAAAAGCTTAAAAACTTTAACGTAAATTTTGCAATATAAAATTACAAATATTTGTTTCTGGCAGGTTGTCGAAATGAAAGACATTGTACAGCGAGCCTAAAAAGGTCAACAGTTGATTAAAGGCAAATATTAAAATTAAAATTGTGCAACAATTTTAGTTAATTAATATTTAGGTATGATGTCAACGATCATTTTGGAAAACGTATAAACTAGATACGATGAAACATATAACTCGTACTATAGGGTTATTCCTAAAGTACTTAATTATTTTGTTCTAAAATGAAATGAAGAATTCATTTACAGTTACTCCACTAAAAATTAATATTCAAAAGTTCTTAAGTAGGTATTGTTTAGTTTTCATTCTGCTCTTGCACGGAGTATTTTGAGAACTCTTTTTGGAGTATTTTTGGAATGAGCCCTATTAAAGTTGAAGCGACAGAAAAAGACAGCGTGACTACGCGCAAAATATTATTATTTATTATTATTTGTTTTAAAAAAATACCAATGCTTTTGGTTTGTATTCAGAGAACTAAATTGTGTTATTTATTTTGTCATCTCAGAACCGTCATACGTCTCACGTTTTCTCGTGATATACGTACTATCGCTATCTTGCAAGCTATTGTCATAAAAATAATAACAGACTTTGAATCAAACAGGTGCGTCAATAATTGACCGTGTTAGGTATTTTATCCAGTTTTAACATATATAAACTTTTAAGCTAGTTAGGCTGAGAAACATAAACATAGACTGTTTGATGGTAAGCAGATGCTAGGGACATCGCTGACGATGTAACAACACTATGGCATTGAGCTTAAGTCTCATATTTAGTATGAACCTCTGTTGCGACGCGACGTCGGAAAATAAACATACAACATTAATGTGGGTAAAATAATGTATCTTTATTATAACAGCTTTATTTATGTCTGAAATGAAGACTCTAAAGCATTGCTTGGCTTTCGATAGATCATAATTAAGTAGTAAATTATACAATGAGCTTCCAACAGAATATTTTGCTCACATGTTTTTCATATTTCTGACTTGCAAAGTATTAAATATGTACCTACATAGGTTCAATTAATAAAATAAGACGATAATAATTTTACTAGCGCTATTAATCACAAAAATAATGGTGTTCAAAACATGGCAGTGAAATTGTAAAAGCAAAATTATGTGATAAAGAATAGACAGCAAGCATCAACCTGTTTGTGGCGTTGATAGGAAACTAGCTGTTGCCCGCAGCTCTACCCGCGTGAATGTCGGTTATCGCATTTTTCATACAAATATTATTATTATTCTTATTTCAACCCCTCCAAGTATTAAAAGATAGCCTATGTTGTTCCCGAAGGTCTATTCTATATTTATACCAAATATCATCAAAGTCGATTTAGCGGTTAAGGCGTGAAAGCGTAACAGACAGACAGACAGGCAGAGTTACTTTCGCATTTATAATATTAGTACCTATGGATCTTAAAAAAAATATATTTTAAATCAGGGCGGCGGATATGACTTAGATAAAATTATGACACAGACCATGGTCCAACATACTGTTAAAAACTTCTATTACATTACTGGTAGTTAATCTATACTATTACATAAATCGGAACAGTTTGTTTGTATGTTTGTACGAGCTAATCTCTGGAACTACCAGACGGATTTGAAAAATTCTAATTGCGTATGATAGCCCAGTTCTTGAGGACGGTTAAAGGCTATATAACATCACGCTACTGGCGATGGGAGCAGAGCAGTAAGCAAAGAAACCATGAAACCGCGCCGCGGAAAGCCAGTTTGTTCCTATAATGATCATGAAGCCATTCATTTTTAGTACATCTACTAATTTCATTGCATGCAAACTGCGGTTACCGTATTAAACTAACCTGAGTGGCTTTAATTGGCCTCATAAGCCCACATTAAAACTAAACTTTTTAAAGGTACAAGCTTTTACTCTTAAGTAATAGTAATTTTAGAGCATAATGTTTATCTCGGGGCGTTGAGGCGTTTATCAAAACATGAGTGAGGCGCGGTAATGGACGTTACCGTTCCTTATCTGACCCGGCTTCCTTGACCGAATGAGGGTTATGTGAACTCCTTAAGTAGATGTAGTTTTGTTATCTAGAATTATATTAAAGGTGTTGGTTATTTTATATTTTGGTTAGCGATACTTTTTGAAAAAAAATAGCAGCAAAAAAATCAAATGGCTTTTTCATATTAATAGATATTGTTAGTACATATCTATTATCCTACTGCTATGCAAAGATCTCCTTCGATCCGGATTCTACCTACCGGACCTTCTCAAGTAATCCTTCATTAGTCTGTGGTTCACTGCCTGTGGCACAGGTTTTATTACCCAGTATAGGCATCCTAACACTGTATACCTATTTATAAGATATTATTTAAGACCTATATTGTTAAATTGACTTTCATGACCCAATAAAGATTTTTATTATTATTTATTATTATTATATAGTCTTCAAACTAATGGAAATTCGGTCTGCTTTGTCATGTTCCTGGTTTTCCTAAAATACTTTATCTCACCTTCCTTACCTCTCCAAAACTTTTAAAATAGTATTATTCATAGTCATATAGCCTTTTACTAATTATTTAAAACGCAACTGTCCCATCACCCGATCAAACTACTCTATATAAACACACTGTGTATTAATGTCACGGTCAGCAAAGGCCTCCATTAACGCTAGTTTACACAATTTGACACGAAGCTCGGCAAACATACTCTTTTACTACGAATCGTTCCATATTTGAATTGCTATTCAATATCACTGGCTGGCACATATAATGGTATTTTCTTTGTTTTTGTATTTTCCTTGCACACGTTATCGCATCATTATAATAAGAACCAGAGTAAACTTATCCATAACTATACTTGTAAACAAAAAGGAGTATGGAGTAATGGAGAATGATACAAATTTCTTGCGTTTGCTTTTGGCAGTCATGTCTATATTCTAGATCAGACGTCGGTCTAAATCAGCAGTCAACCGATGGATAAATGTGTACAAGTATGTACAAGTACCTACAAATTATAACTTTGATGATTTCACTTAAGTAAGAATTTGCCCAATTTCGTACCGTCAACTATAAGAAGCAGACACGAAAACCACTAGGTCATTAGGGCAATTATCTCACTATTTTATTTATAGCTCTTTCCATTACATTATTTATCAGTAGAGCCTTACAAAGTCGTTAAATTTACTCAAGAGGTAAAGTACCTTCCCACGGTCTGTGTAGACTGTTGCTCGGTTAATGTTTCGTAAATTTATATTTATTTAATAACATTTTAATGGATATTAAGATTATTGTTGACACAGTTTGCAACTAAAACCCACCGATACCAACATGGTAACACCCGGAACTGACTCTAAAGCACCGAGATGCTCTAAACAAATACTATGCGGTCACCCATCCATGAACCGGCCGCATTCTTTGTTACTGAACTCGTTTGTTTACCTATCAGTGAGCGCAACGAGCTATGGGTACGCCTTAATATTTTAGCTAAATGTATCTCTACATTGATCGATCACTTTTATCGGTCGCCTTCTATAAAGAAATATATATAAAATACCATGCTTCAAGCTTTTTCTATAAATGTAATGGGTATCTATTTACAAAAATCGTAGGCGTTAGAAGCGTTACTGCCCTAACCCTACCGCCCACTAGCAAATTTAAATCGTTTTAGCGGTTGTAAACTTTGTCAACTGAATTTTAGTAGCCATTTTAAGGCCCATTTGAAAACCGCATGAATATCATCTATACTATTATATATAAAAAAATAGGATGTACGGTCGAATTGAGAAACCTTTTCCTTTTTTTAAAGTCGGTTAAAAATGGAAGAGTTGGTTTGTTTGAAAGCCCTAATCTCTGGCACTACCAGTCGGATTTGAATAATTCTTTTTGCGTAAGATAGACCAGTTCTTGAGAAAGGATATGGGTTACAGAACATCACGCTACGAGCGACAAGAGCAGATCAGTAACTAAAGATGTAACTTAATGCGGATGAAAACCGCGCTGAGGATGCTAGCATATGATACAGAAAGAGCTGCAGTATTTTTGATAATGCTGCCGTCTCTAAG
Source organism: Parascotia fuliginaria (assembly GCA_963082885.1). Classification (NCBI taxonomy): domain Eukaryota; kingdom Metazoa; phylum Arthropoda; class Insecta; order Lepidoptera; family Erebidae; genus Parascotia; species Parascotia fuliginaria. The sequence continues at coordinate 3,617,443 of OY720182.1, read as the reverse complement.
ATAGCGTATCTATCTGCCAATGAAGAAAATACACCAGTATATGATGCACATGTGGAGCAGTGAACCTCAAAGCTAAAATGATGGCGATAATGTTTTTAAAAGTCTAACTACCTTTTCAGTTCCTTTTTTGCCTGTCCGTGTCACGGTCAACAATCGCCTGGTTAACATTATTTTTGCTAAGCTAAACACAGCCATGTGCATTGTAGGTTACGGAAACGAAATAATCGTCAAGTCAATATATATTTGCCATTTGTGCTCTATATAAAAATATAATGTCGTAAGCACAAATTACAAGCCTTTCAAATCAAGGGGTAAGTTATCAACATGTCCATAAGATATAAAACAGCCTGACGTCATTTGTGTGCTTGTGTGTGTATTGGTGTCGTTATTCAATTATTCATGGTCTTGATAAATTGGTGTGAGTATTAAGTGAATGAATATATGTATGAATTAGTGGACTAGAATGTTAAGAGTTTAACACAAATGTTATGGATTATTTAAGTAAATTAATGAGCTTGCTGGTGAAATAATTAGAGACATTTTAGTTCAAAGAAACACTTGATTTTGTACCCAAGAGTGCATTATGCACAACACGAGTCATTGTAACGATCATAAAAAGATATAAGTAGATTATTTTCAAGGAATGTGCTGGAAGAGCATTGAAAATTTTGTTTAATTGCAAGAGCTAGAGAAATTCACTAACTTGTTAGCTACTAACTGTAGTAAAGAGCAGACAAAATAAATATCAAACTTAACACATCCCAAACGTTTATCGTCTGTTTTTCTTGTGTAAAACTATAACTTAATACTATATTATTAAAGAATAGCTTTCACCCGCGTTAAGTTACAAGTTTTGGTTACTGCTCCGCTCCGCAGCCTATAACCATTCTCAAAAACTAGGCTTTCAAACACAAAAAGACACACACTCAAATCCGACTAGTTGTTCCGGAGATAAGCGCGTTCAAACAAACAAACAAAGTTTATATAACAGTAGAGATGAAAGTCAGCAATTTGTAAGTAATACTCCTAGTATCCACTGCTTACAAGCATAAGCTGCACTAACTGCTTAGCAACCGGTGTTGTTGTTAGCAACCGACTCAGTATTAAAATACAGCAGATCTATTTAAATAAAAATGAATCCCTATTTCCCTTAGTCATGGCATCACGCGTGAACGTCTAGATTAATTTCGTAAATTCTTTTTTTGTTGTGTTTGTTTTTGTCAGGAGAAGGTTCTTATGAAAGAAAAACTAAGAAAATTGCGCGGTGATTTAGAAAGTTTAAGAATACTTAACCACCATATTAAATTTAAACCGCTAAACCGATTTCGGTGAAAATTGGTATGTAGATAGATTTGGTTTCGGGACATAGGCTACTTTTTATCCCGAAAATCGCTCTGATTCTCGAGTTACATTAATTTAACACATAGCATATTCGCGCGGGCGAAGCTGCAGGGCGCAGCTAGTCTCTTATAAATATTATATTATATGAAAGTTAAAATCCTTCCAATATGCGAGTATCATAAATTATCCTGAAATTCATGACTTATTATTTAGATGTAGAATCAAAAAGAACCTAATATTTTCTCCAGACGTAATCCGTTCGTATACGGGTCGTGATCTAATCGCAATAGACTACATTTTACTCTACCCATGAATAATATTCAGGAAAAATAACTAAATCTCTGTCTGAACAGAATTATAAAAGATTTTCTGTAAATGTGAATCTTAATTTTGAATATATTTATGTTTTTATATTGAAGATTCAACTCGTAATTTACCATACTTATGAAAGTACAATTTCTTTTTAGATAAAATAATCTGTGGCGCAGTGGGAGCGCAAGCGACTGCTGCGCGCGTTTGTGGGTTTGATCCCCACACGATACAAAACTTTCTGTGATTCATAAATATTTGTTCCTGGTCTGGGTGTACTTTGTGTTCGTAATTTTTACGTTTTTAATGTCCCTCGCGACACAGAGCTCGTTCCCTAGTGCGAGAGTTGTCTTAATAAAAAACAAAAAATAAACAAAACTTTTTAAATTCAGTATTAATGAAATCAGTATTCAACTTTAAAATACAAAAATGCAAGTACTACAAAAAATGAAAATCAATTTCGCTTGGATAGATTGCTAGTTAAACGATTTCCAATAGCCCAGGTCAAGTTTGTTTTGCCGCAATAATTTTAGTTTGAATTTTTTGCCTCTCGAAATAGAATTGTCATGTTGATTGCATATTTTTAATTAGATTATGTAAAATAGCGATGGATTAGGTATTTTATGTTTTGTCTTTTTTAACCAACTTTAAAAAGGAGGAGGTTCTCAATTCGTCGGAACCTTTTGTTATGTATGTTCCCCGATTACACGAAGATGGCTCGACTGATTTGGATGTTTATTTTTTTGTTTGAAAGGGTATACTTCCCAGGTAGTCTCATGATCATCAAATCTCTGAAAAGCATCTGATGATGGGTCCTGGAGAAATAGAGAGAGCTCTTCAAGTTTTATAGGTACACTTAAAGTGATTTGGGTAGTTTTTGATAAAGTAATTTCTCGGATTAGTTGCATTTCAATTTGGTGAAGATCTGATGAAGAACTTTGAAGATAGGCAACGGAACTCCTCAATAAATGATAGTAAATGGACTGAGATTGCTGAAATTCTGAGCTGAGATTCTTATGTCTGTCTATTGTTTACACCAGTTCATAACATAACATCACGCCGGTATGCTGTGAAGGTGTAAGCAGATGTGAACCACTAAAAAGTGAAAATAAGTATTTTTAAATTAAAAAAAACCTTCATACAGGAAGGAAACTAAAAAGTAAAAAATAAATTTACGTAGCACAAAGTAATTTGCATTTTGATTTAGTTAATCAGAAATGATTATAAGTAATTTTGAAGTTGGTGCCAAGTCTGACAAGACGTTAAGGCCAATAGTATATAATTTTTGAACTGTATAAAGAGGGACAAAACACAAAATAGTTATTCTGTACGCTGATACGCTGTGTGCTGATAATTAAGACTGTTGATATTGCGGCCTGCGTGCACTAACACTAGGGGGTATACCACTATTACTTTGTGTTTTGTCTTTTTCTTTTGTACCATCAAAAACAAGGATAGAGACAAAGTAAGTTTATAATAAGATTGCTAGAGGTTGTAGTAGTGCCCCTTTACGCAGGAGGATTGGATGGCTGCTTCTGACAATGCAGTTAATGTGTTTACCGTCAAAACGTTAAGAAGAAGAATAAGACTGGTAATGTTAAAGATTAAAGCATTACAGTCTAATTTTAAGTGGAATGTTTAAAGGATGGTTGCAAGTTGTTTGCCGTTAAAACGAAAAGAAACCCCAAAACCATCTGTCTTAATCAAGAAATTACGCAAAAAAAACATTAAATATTTATAAGAAGCCATTTCGCGGTAATTTGGCAATTTAGAACTGTTAAAGCAAATTGTTTACTCAAAAAACTTTGTACTGAAACCTAAAGTATGATGAAAAAATAAGTTGTGATTCGAAATTAATTGTACTTTTTAAAGCAATCTGCTATTTTTGTTTTAGGATTAACAGAATATTTTTTGCTTGAATATATAAGCTCTGATTATGAAAGATAACAAGTGAAGAAAGATAAGAAAATAATGCTAAGGTATTATGAAAATGTCAGGTGATTTACTTAATATGATGAATCGTGTTTTCTTTATTTTTTCAATTATATATTTTTGCATTGGTAAAATAGTTTGAAATTAGCTACTAAATGCTACGTATCATAAAAACGCTATCGTTTGTAAGAAAGTACTTTGTGTCGTTCTGAATTTTAAAACGAATTAAAGTAATTCTTGATTCATGAATTTTATGATATTTTAAGCAAAAATTAATAATTTCTGAAACTAAACAGAAATACGTAACTTGATATTTATTAAGCGTTAAGATGAATTAAATAAACAAAATAATATTTATACAAAAATTAACAAATATTTCTCTTTTGCTATTTAAGCCTAAAATAAGACCATGAACAATTTTATTATTCTCTCAGCTAATTTTGCGAGAACCACGAAGAGAAACAGACATTTCTACGTAATACATTTAATTATAATTGAAATATCTCATATACATCTCAGTGCTTTGTTCCTACATATTGTCGCAAAATTAAACCTTAATGTAAACATTCAAAGAAACATTTCGTATATCTGGCAGTTAGATTAGATTACCACAAGTTGTATCATTTAAAGCTAGCAGAATCACACAAAGACTATATTTTAAAGATAATTTTTAACCGACTTCAAAAAGGAGGAGGTTATCAATTCGGGTCGTATGTTTTTTTTTTTGTATGTTTGTTATCTCATATCTCGGTCATTTATCAACCGATTTGAAAAATTCTTTTTTTATTTGAAAGGGTATACTCTGAAATTGGTCGCAATTTTTTATTATAAGAAATGGTTTAGTAGTTGTATGTTTGTTACAACAGAACTCGGTCATTTATAAACCAGTTTAGAAAATTCTTCTTTTATTTGAAAGGGTATACTCTGAAATCTTCTTGGCTGGCACCGACTCCAAAATAACTGATTAAAAACTATAAATAGTAAAGTATTATAGGTATAAGGATTGCGTTGATTCCCCTTTTAAGTTCTTTGCTATGAAGTAATTAAAATATTATTTTCTACTTTTTAGTTAAGGGTTGAACATGTAGGTATTGTTTGAAGTCGGTTTTCATTTTTTTTTCTAAAAATAATTTTTAAACAATTACTTCCCTGTACATTCTAAAATTCATTCCTTGAATCACTTTTGTAATAGTAATTTGCCTTTAAATGAAGAGCAAGAAATCGAATAATTTTTTAAACAATTTGTTAAATGAATTGATAAGGTTCAAAATCCGATTTTCATGATGGATAAATTATCCACAAGTTCATTGAATACTTTTTTTATAAAACTTTGGTGACAAACAAGCATACCTTATGGTAAGTGGTAACTGTAACCTATAGAGCTGGCTGTGTTTTCTAAGCATCGTAGAAGATTTAAATCACTGATCTTTATTCTTAAAAAAGTAAAGGTAGGATAACAATTATAAAGGCAGTCTTGCAAAACCGAACAACATTATAAAGTTGGTTGTACTTTCAGGTTGTCTTGAGCTGGTTTTTATATAAGATCTATCTAATAAACTATGAAGGAAATAACCAAATTAATAAGTATTGCGAAAAATTCTAGCAGAATAACACGAAAACTTGGCCACTAAATTCTAATCTTACAGTTTATCGTTGTTTTCGCTGAATTTTGTTCAGAGAAGCTACCCGAGTCTGAAGAATTGCGGCGATCCCTATGTTTCTTACAGTTCTTGCTTAGTATTTTACTTAGTTTGTATAGAAAGCGATATTTTAAATGGAAGCTCGTATTTCCTGAAAGTTTGCAGTCTGATGTATCGAATCTTTTGCAGCATTGCTTAGTGTTTGCTCGCGTTACAAATAATGCTTTCTTCACAAGATTTATCTGTGCGCTTTTCTTGTTCCGATTTATAGTATATCGGAAAACATTGTACGTGTTGTATTTCAGTGTTCTCATTTTAAAGGTTGTAGCTGTCTTCGAGTTATTTTGGAGTAGATCTTAGCAAACGCATCATGTTTAAATTTTATGAACATTATTTGCTTTATTAACGTAAATTATTATTTATGTCAATTTAAATGTAGGCGTTGTTTGGTACTTAATCACAGGCTCACAATAAGTTATGGAGTTATCTTTTCGGTGTGTTTTGAGATTGGTAAGGCTTATAATATACTAGCGACACTCCCGGCATGATGTTATTAATAAGCTTTTACGACACGATTACAAATTTTGAAATTCTCGGCCTTCTCTATAAGATATGCATGTATTAATCATATACACCTACAGGGAGAAATCCTTTGAACGTAAATAAAAACCGAATTAATATCAGTAGCGTGGTTTAATAGAAGTTAGCGGTAAAACAAACAGAATAAAACAACTACTTTACTAAATTTTATTTAGTGATTACTTCCAAAGTGTATTTGTTAACATCACTAATGTGTGTACGTGCACAAATACAAAATTCAGTTACAGGAACCTCTTCTGATAGAAAGCGTGTTTCATCTTTCTAAAAAGGCGAGTAGGACTTGAAAGTGGCTTATGTAACATTCTATTGCCAGACGATATTCGTGCTAATTAGAAACTTTTTTGCTAATTACTTGAAATGAATCACTTGAGCAATTTTACAGTAGTCTTTTTACAATGAAGCACTCATTTTATCAAAAAAGTATTTAAGTAGAATGTGTTTTGATAGTAATGCTATAAATCACTTCATTTTAATTTTATAATAACAATAAAGAATATCTTTTCAATTTTTGAAGCAGACCATATATAATTTATGAGTTTTACGTAAACGTTTTATAAATAATCACTGTAAGCTATTTGAAGTTCATACAAATAAACATTGTAATGAAACTGAGCAGTTTTGTTAGCGTCTTGATTTATTGGCACGTTATTTGTTGAAATAATCTCTTAGGAAAAATGTGGTACATGTGTATTGTAACAAGTATATTGTAGAAAAGTTTATTGCATTCTCGTTGTGGTATAATAATAGTTACTTTTGACAAGTTCAGGAAAAAGTAAATTTAAATTCGATGAATTTGTCTGAAACTACAAGCGATGTGACTGCCGATTGTACGTATTCATTGATAAATTGCTGCCTATTTTCAAATTATGTTATCAAGCAACAAGTATAAACGTGGTAACGGTATGCCGTGTTAAAAATTTATAAAAAAAAACAGTGTTTACTCTGAGAACAAAATTTTCTTAAAAAAAAATTATGCTGTCACCGATGAACACAGTGAAAGACATGGAAGTTTTACAAAGAGACCTCTTTGTAAAACTTCTCTACGAATTCCATAAATCGCAAAAACAAACCTTTTGCACGTAATTAATATTGCTAGCTTTCTGTTTGTACGATGTATAAATATTATTTTGTTTACTCTCGCGTTCCATTTTAGCTAATAAGTTCACTTTCATCAAATAAAAAAACTGAGCTGTATCTGATATTAAGCCAGATTCTTAGTAGACAACCTATTTGATATTTATTTATTTTATATTGACTGCACCGTTGGTCTAGTGGTTAGTGTAACTGACTGCGACGCCAGGTGTCGTGGGTTCGATTCCCGCGGAAGGCAAATATTTGTGTGATGAACATTTGTATTTGTCTTTAGTCTGGGTGTTTCCTATGTATTCTATGTATGTATTTACAAAAAAATAGTATGTATATGTATTATATTTCAGTTATCTAGTACCCATAACACAAGCACTGCTTAGCTTGGGACTAGACGACAGTGTGTGATAGTGTCCACATATTATTATTATTTTAGTTTGATATGCCGTATTTCCCGTCTTCGATCTTTGTTCTAAACATAATACATCAAATAATAATAATAATAATATTTATTTATTCATTTATCAATTTTACAAATGTGTTGAACACCTCAATTACGTTCGTACATTCCACAGCTTGGAGAAAAATGTTTTCTCAATACGATTATTTCTTGTTAATTTTTAGGGTTCTATATTCGTGTCTTCATAAACGTGCTAATTATAAAATTTGTTAAGTTTAAGCTCTTTTGCTACCGTGTCTACCGAAATGCTAGTGCTGAATTTCAGAGTATTTGCGTATATCGTTTTGTCAAAACCAGAGATTGTTTCATTGATCTTACGTTTATTTATTTTATGGGTATGTTGTCATATTGAAAAAGAATGCATACCCGCCCCTTCGAACACATATATAACATAAAGCGGCCATTGAGAATTAAATGTAAAATGGGATGGGACACTTGCCAGAGACATACTACCAGCTCTGGCGTACAGCTATGGTATGATTAATATAAGGCAAGTGTATTGCGACATTATTATTATATATTACAAATTTTGTCGTAACATATTAAATGTGTAGGATCATAACATTTTAAACACATCAAAGCCCGCATTTTCGCATAAACCCTTTATTATGTTGATAGGTTCACATTAATTTGTTCGCAAATTGAAATTGTCGGAATAAATATTTATTTCAGTATTGATGATAAATATTTCATTTACAAAACTAACATTTTAATCCCATAAGGCAGGTCACGCAAATTGAATAAGATGTTTAGTATTTTTGTATATTGTGTTTAATAAGTGAAAAGGTAGTTAAATGATTTCAACCAATTCGTATTTTATTCGTTTAATAAGTAGTTTAATGGTGATTTAATTTATTTGCGTCCTATCTAATAAGCTACTCCCAAGTACATCGTACATCCCATAAGCGGTTAGGAAACCGCAGTAAGGTGATAATTAACACAAGTAATGCTAAAGCCTATTTCTTGATTTAACCCTATGGTTGTTCTTGGTGTTATTCACACAGTCGCCTCATATGGTACTATCCATATGAGGAGACTGTGTGAATAACACCAAGACCAATAATACACTCTGGTTCGGAGAGCACACGTTTTCTATGAAATCTTTTCTCAATTTCTATGTTTTTACACCCTGAACTTTTTTAGTACTTACAATGTTATAGTGTAAGGTAGTACGTATATGAATTTTATAACACAAGTTTGCTGTGCTCTCTAAATAATTGAATAGTTTTTAAGGTTCTCAGGGGTATAAAGTAATAGTAATGTTAAAATCTATAGTATTTAAATGTGTTGTTTAGTATAATTTTGCACTAAATAATATGAAGAATTTTAAAGTCTTATTTTATCTCAATCTATCAAAGTATGAGCTAAAATCAATCAAGTCTCGTTCCAAAATATTGACTTTACTATCTTTGTGAAAATATTAAAATTTGATGTCGTTTAGAATTTATCTTTGTCTTGCTTCAAACTTTATTTTTAGCCGCTTAGTCAATACATGTTATACTCTTATTCTATCCCATCAATTTATAGCAGCATTTATCTGTAGCGATTTCATTTCTTAGAGAGTAGCTTATATGAATTTGCAATCCTTAATTAAACCTGCTCGCAACGCGGTTTCACCTGTGTTAAGTTACATCTTTGATTAGTGCACTACATCTGTGAGTCGACATGACAAGAGCACAGCAAACTTGTGTTATAAAATTCATATACCTACTACCTTACACTATAACATTGTAAGTACTAAAAAAGTTCAGGGTTTTTTGTATATTGTACACTGTGATATTACATAGCCTATAAACCTACCTCAAGAGAGTAAAAATAATTATACAAGAGGAATTGACGCGTTCAAACAAATTCTGCCTTTTTGCATATAAGTATAGACTAACAATGCAATATGACCCAACTAACCAGCCTAACTCCTAACCAGTAAGTGGCGTAATTATAAGGCTTTTACATAACACAATAATATCTACATTATATTTGCAAAAGAGCAGTTCAAAACAAACAAGGCTTACAGTTCACGTGGTTTACACGTGACTATGAAAAGTCAACACGAGTCACCGACAGCCTTCAGCGTTTTTAACTTTGTTATTCAAACACTTCACCTGCCTTTTCATAACTGTAGCCTTAGTAGAACCAATGTTTTTACACGACTGAAGACCGTTGGAGTAAATAAATTTCTTATTACATAACAAATTAAATGATTTAAATCTAAAAACGTAGTCCTGAAATGCGAGAGAGTGATGACTACTGATGACACATCGGGCACAAATCCTCGACAACCGGTCTCTTTGCGAAGCCTGTGAATATACCAGGAAGTTTCTGCGCTTCTCGGCGAAGCTGTGTTGGATGAACTAATCAAACCGAACCGGACGTAAAGAGGTCTAAATGCGGACAACGAGCCCACCTACAAGTAACATCGTGTGGTCATTTAGTCGATAGTCGCGTGTTCGCTCTATATTATATGTTTCGTCTGTTAATAACTATTTTAACGGTACAACATAAAATAATAATTTCATTTGCGTTTACTTAGCTCTGTAATCTATTAAACTATGGTTTGTTTTTAAGATCAAAGTAAAACTTACGTTTCTGAGGCTTATTTGTATTCTAATACTAATTACAAATAACCTTCAGAAATAGAAGTTAAGTACATAAGAAGTAATAGAGTACGTTATGATACATTTGATTAATATAATCAAAGCTAATGTTTTCAAAGAACTAAATATAATCTGGATCGATACAAAGAGTAAAACTACATAACCATTGAAATGGCGTACCAATGTTGTAAGTTTGTTGTATACAATTTTAAAGTACAGAGCTCGCTATTGTTACTAGACTAATCTAATCCCTATCGCGTAATTCTAATGTGTTTTTACTTAGTCTGTAATGGTTAAGTATTTTTAGATGCACAAGAAATATGTAGATTAGAAGTTCGTGTTGCAGTAAATAAACGATATTTTTTTGATTAATGTAAAAGGAAATAGTAAAACCATTCCGAAGATATAAATTAACATAAATTATTTAGTAAGAACTCTTTAGTGAAAATCGAAACCAGTTACAATCATTTGTGTTGTCTTCGTATAACTACGGTTTTCCGTAGCGAGGAATTTTCTAAGAAAATTTTCATTGTGTTTACCACTTTTTAACCTAAATACTCTGGTAATAAAACATCTATCAAAAAATCAGTAAAATTTCCAACGTTTCTGTCATTTGAAGTCAACATTTACTCGTTTCTACGAGTATTTTACGACAGAAAAAAGGAATCAAATACTTTTTTAAGATCACAGATCAATTTTATGTTAGTTAACGATCGCATTTTACATCGTAAAATACTCGTAGAAAGTGGTTTACAATCTGTTCATGACAGCTCTATGTGGGCAGAAATATTGCGTTGTTTTGAATGAAATGTACTGAAACGTACCTACCTACATTGTAAGCTGTTTACTACGTATATTGCAAGTAGAGCGAAATGATTGCTTTAATAAACATTCTATTACGTAATAATTTGGTATTCTTTAAATGCAACATCTGCAAAGCATTATTTTAAATATTTTGTTATGTTCATATTATAATGGAAGCAGTTTTTAAAGTTGATCGTAAGGTATATTAATTGTACTACTTTTTTAAGGTTGGGAGCTCCGATTACACACTTACTTACTCACACATTAAATTTAAAGATTTAAAGAGTAAAGTAAGGGCTGATATGTCCACAATAAATCTTGGCTTTGATAGATTTATTTTTAAAATCGAACGCAAATTCGTAGAGACTTCGTACAACCTTTCGGCCACGGCGATGCCAAATGTGAGGCAAACCTAACGAAGAAAATACTCTACTTGTATTACCTATATTATATAGGTGAAGCTGAAGCTATCACGTTAAAGTCAACTGCGTGCTGCGTGGAGAATAGCCAAAAAATAATTATCATTCACGATATCATAGAGCTTACAGTATAATTGCTTAAATACTGATTATTTGTTTCTTAACATAAATTTGCATTTCACTGTTTCATTCAGCCTTAATGATTATCGCAGATATTGGTAAGACAACTAACCAGTGCTTTAAATATAATACCGCCAAATATTGATTGTTATCTATATACTAGCAATATCTAAAGCAAATCAAAATCCCAAAGAATTTATTGAAGCATAATCAATACGCACCGTAGCGTGCGTATTAATAAATCTCAATCTGTAATGTGACCCATTTCTGTCGACATAATATCAACAGTTGTACGGAACATGTGGTACCATTACAAAGGAAATCGATCAAATATTTTAGTTGTTAATGTATTCTGGATCATAGTTATTATAGAATAATAATACTGAGTAAGCTTATTCGTATTTATATTATTTACAAGATATAGGAATTACAAATATTTTTTAATTAAGATTAACATGTTATTATGCAAGATACACAATGCAAGAGATAGGACACGATAGACTTTTTTATTAGATTGTCCGCTCGAGAAGCTCGACTTCTGAAGAGTAAGTCTAATGCTAGATTGCCTGAGCAGCGTCAGAACACTGCTGATCAGTAGATAGTGGTTTCAGTGATCCTAACGAATGCGCTGTATTTCATTACTATAAAAGTTAATTTGATTGTTGATTATTCATACCTAAACATAATAAATATTGAACACATTTTCAACCATAAGAGCAAATGCTGCGCGTAAATACCATCTTAGTGTGTGGTGGGGTAGGAGGGAAACAAACAACTGTAACGAGGTAATGTATGTAGTCGTCAAGAATAGTTTGTTAGTGCTTAATTCTTTTTTGTACACTGAAAAACATTTTTATAAGACGTGATGATGAGTACAGTTGCTTATTTTATAAGCTAATGTGCCTCTTCCTAAGTGTAATCTGTCCAATGTGGGATTCATCCTAAATGGGCAGAGCCCTTAGAATTGTAGAAAAAAGTTCTAAGATGGCGGCCCGAATCGGCGAACCACGAATAATGATATATAGAGATTTTTCAAAAGATAGAACTGTGAGTTACACCTTTTTAATTTCGATATTCTGATGCCCATTTCACCATGTCAGGTCACTTAGACAAGTCAGTCAGTTTATTACAGACAAAATTACCTAATTAGTGTTTTATTTATTTCTCACTAAAAGGCAAAAGCGCATTCTAATTAAATAAAAAGTTTTACGATTCTTTATTCTATATTCTATATTTATTTATTTTTATTCTATATTTATTAATTATGGTATTCTGTTATAATTAAAAAGTATATACAAATAGGTTTTATATGCACATCGTGTCACACATTTCGTCTTCCATAATCAAATATGGTACACATCTTGCCTTCGAGTTCCATCGTTAACATTGGCCGTAAACGACGTGATGAGAATCCAGCGTTGTGACGTAACACGATGAATTGATCCATTACAGTGGACCGAATCAATTAAGTGCCGTCCTAGTTTATTTCGGAGGCTTTGAAGCCATATTGACCTGTGATTGGTACCATATCTGGTACGCTTAGATGGAAGAACTTTTAATGTGCTTTTATACGAGGCGATAAAAGCTTTTTAAAGCTTTCAAAGATGATCCTTTATCAGTGGTTATTATTTGGAAAATTTGTTGTGGCATAACCACAGCCTATAAATTTATTCATATTAGCTTGAACTTAATATTTTGACCCTAATTGGTATTAAGAATTTATTAAGTGAAAATGCATTATACTACTACTATACGTTATAATTGTTCTGTCTGACAATGAAATATAATTGCATAATGCACAGGTTACTTTCATTTGAAACTTTTTGGTAGGTTTTTTTTTTTTTTTATACGACTAAGGTGACAAACAAGCCACCTCCAGTGGCAGAGTCAATAGCCGACCTGATGGTAAGTGGAACCTATCGCTTACGGATTTCTGAAATGCAAGAGATATCGTGAAATTAATGCTCTCATTAAACCTCATATTTGATAAAGTACATGTCGTAGCACTCGGACAACACCGCAGCAAGTTGTTCATTACACCACTGCAATGATAAAATTACTTGTAACTAACGCGCGGGATCTGTCTAAACAGCACGAACCTTAATAAACGTACTTGACTTGACAGACGTTTTAATTATGTATTGACTTAAAACGCCGTAATGTATATTATGAGTAGTGAAAAGAAAAGAAAAGAACACAAATGTTCAATGTAAATAAAGTACCTACTCACGATTAAATTACCATCTATCCTTACAGCCTTATTCGTTGTAACGCTTCAATCCATCCTTAAATTAACTTAGCCTACATACATTGTGTCCTCCACGACATGCTCATGTGTGTGTACACACACATGAGCATGTCGTCGCTATACAAAAGAGGCGCCCGGATGTTAGGGCCGGGTGCAGTTGATTTCCGATGTCTAGCTATTCACAGTAGCCTGGTGCTTGTTTGTGTTTATACTAAAATTTACTAGTTTAAGCGTGCTTTGGTTTTATTAGAACACAACATAGGCTTAGGTGTATAGTAGCCCGGGGATCGATAGGTTTTTGATAAACTATTTAAACGGGGACAGGCAAAGGAGACACAGCATGTTTATCTCAAATTCTTACTAAAATATAGTTCCTATGCCTACTAGGTTTGTATTGCGATAGTAAAAAAGCACAAATAAATATGTCTTAGACAGAGAAAGAACTGTTACTTACAAGCGCATTTTTATGTCTCAACACGTAGGTAAATACGCACGGAAATGATAGGTGACTCAGGGGTCCGTCCTGTCGCCCACCCTGTATCTTCTGCATGTCAATGACATGTTGTCCCTTGGCAACATTCATTGCTATGCAGATGATAGTACAGTGCATGGGCGATATCTCGGACATCCTGCGGCTACACAGACTGACATCAAGGCAAAACGCCTAGAACTTGTCGCTGAGCTCGACCAAATATTATACCGCATTTCTAAATGGGGTTGTGAAAAGTTGGTCGAGTTCAATGCCAAGAAAACACAGGTGTGCGCGTTCTCTGCAAAAAAATCTGCGTTTCTTCCCCTTCCCTCTCTTCAGAACACAGCGTTACTACTACACAGTGGCGTGCACTCCATATAGGCAGAAAAGCACTGCCTACCCTAATATTTGCTTTAAATGACAATTTTAGCAACATAATTAAATAATGTCTACCTTGTTAAAATCTATAATGCCTACCCTGTCCAAAATCTCTTTGCACGCCACTGCTACTACAGGATAGCCTAAGTATCCTGGGTATGGACATCAGCCGAGATCTCAACTCCAAGAACTACATCGAGTGCGTCATTAAAACCGCCTCCTGTAAACTCAGTGTCCTGAACAGAGTGAGGCGGTACTTCACGCCCGAGCAGCCCTGTCTTCCTTATAAGACACAGGTTCGTTCCTGCGTGGAGTACTGCTCTCATCTTTGGGATGGCTCCGCACAGTACTTACTGGATGCACTCGATAGGTTGCAGCGGCGAGCAGTCCGTATCATCGGAAGCCCGGAGGCTACTAAGACCCTTGAGCCTTTACAGCTGCGAAGAGATATCGCCTCAATGGCCGTCTTCTATCGCCTTTACCATGGAGAGTGTTCTGAAGAGCTCTTTGAATTAATCCCACCCTCTCCCTTTTTAACCACGTGCGGGACTAAAGTGCCATCCTTTCACAGTAGAATCTAAAGGATCTCGAACCAAACGGTTCAGCACTTCATACTTTTGTCGCTCAATTAAAGCCTGGAACTCTTTGCCAGCGCATGTGTTCCCATCTAATTTTGATCCTGGGTCTTTTAAGCGGGGCGTGAAAAAGCATCTCACTAAGTTGTCATAGTGGAGGCCACCATACCAGTAGCTTGGCTTTTGGAATGGTGTCCGCCACTTCTGGATTCCACTTACTGCTTACCATCGGGCAGAGTGGAGTCACTTTGGTAGGCTAAAAAAAAAAAGGCTTTCTTGTAATAAAACTTTTTTATATGGTTTCAAATTTCTTTAGGCTTTAAAATTTCTTAACTATGAAAATACGAGTAAAGTGTAAGTTAAACTACTCATGCTTGAAGCTCGTTTTCTCGCGCCTAAGCATGTTTTGCATAATTTTATAATCCAATTTGTCTCTTTATAAATCTTTCAACAAAATGAACATATCACACGTCACTTCTTGACCTCATTTAAGGGTCAGCGGTTGTTTTAGTTATAAAACTAGTATGTCCAAATATGAGGTCATGTGAAATGTAAAGGTTGATAAACATGTGTGTAAGATAGACGAAGGATTATGTTGTAAATGCGAACAAGGGACGAGTAATCTGTGATCAGTTTATTTATTGCGAATTTCTTCGATATCTTTATGTAAAAGATAAAACTGTTAGGTTAAAGCTGTGGATGTTTTAGTTTTCTACTTTCTAAGCTCTTTTGAAATGGCATTCAAACATTTATTAATTTTGGTTTGACTGAACATGTAAGCATTTAGGATTGATATTATAAACGGAAATAAAATACTACATGTCAAAAAATTTTAATATATTGTTATTGTACTAAAACTAATTTTGTTCATTAAATTTAATTAGAACAATCGTTGATGATTAACAAAAATATTTTTTGTTAATCAGTTTAAAGCATTTGCCGCTGTGTGTCCGTTAATGAGGGACCGGATTAGTAATAATTGTATCTTATATACATACTTTTAGCATCATTAGGTGAAGAAAATTACCTGTAAACAAAAACAATTTATTAAACCCTTTATACACAAAAACATTGGAATGTATCAGTGCATACAGACTGACCAAACTGTCCAAACGAACGCAAATTGAATTGATGCTGTTGACTTTCATTGGTTCTGTCTGCACGGTGGGCCAGCGATGTTTTTTTGCAATAAAACCAAAAAAATAAAATAACATTGAGCCGAATTCAGTATGTATGAGCGCCGGAGATCAAGGAACAATCACGGAGTTTAGAGACCTAGAAAATGCATTAGACCTATTACAGTGACAATTTCATCTTTGTCTTATTATACTCTTGTACAAATATCTACACTAAACCGAGGCTATTTACCTTAACCGTTACGCTAGATTACATAAAATTGTATACTGTATACTGTTATTATATATGTTTACTGTTATTTATTACATTATTTGATTCGAGGTCCCAATAAATAAATAAAATTATACATACTTATTTTGTACTTTAAATTAAATATTTTGATTTATTTGACATCGTTTGTAGGTCATGAAAAAGGGATTCTTATAATGAGAGTTTATGCAATACCCTACAATTAAGGTCGCTCGATTATTTACAAAAAGCTTTACTTAATTAAAACCTAATAAAAAGTAAAAAACTAATTAAAACTTTGACTGAGAAGGGACTAACTTAATCGATGTATTAAAAACTCGTAAGTACATAAAATGTGTAAACATTTATTCACTAATTACAGGTTGGTGTTCTACCAAATTTATAGAATAAATATAAAATAAACAAGAGAGTGGTCACTCCTAAATTAGTACGGTCGTTAATTAACATTTTTATAGCATCTTGGAGACATTTTTCTTTTACAACACAAGTAGGACTTTCTTCTTTTTCACAAAGTTATAGCTGTGTTGATTTTAATATTAATTTAATGAAATTCTCAGTGTGAGAACTATGCGACTGACTATTAGTAAAGAAAAACCTTTTTTATTAACATAATGTCAAAAAAATTAACCTTCAATTTCAGACAACAAAATAAAATTTGTTTTACTTTCAAATACACTTATCAAGCAATATTATATTTAAAAAATGACATTTTAATGTTCATGAATTTTATGTACTAATATTTGCATTAGGTAGTTACTCTTACATTTGTAAATATCACGACCCCGGCAACCGATATTATTGTCCAAGCCCAATAATTATATTATTATATTTCCACTTAATTCCACTGCAAGATAGTGCGTTCTTCTTATATAGAGAAGAAGTATTAATCACTATGCTTGTAGAAGAAGTAAACATTAATCACTATGCTTGTTTAAGGTGGATTGTCAATTTCAGACTGATATTTCTTTTTAGAGTTCCGTACCCAAAGGGTAAAACGAGGCTCTATTACTAAAACGCCGCTGTCCATCTGTCACCAAGTTGTAATTCATGAACCGTGATAGTTAGACTGTTGAAATTTACACAGATGATGTATTTCTGTTGCTGCTTTAACAACAAATACTAAAAAAACAGTATAAAATAAATATGTATTATAGGTATTGGTCCGGAATCTGTTTTTGTTTTTGTATAAATCCAGGTTTACACAGGTAAATTTAGAAAATACATTTATTATAACACTCAGATTTCAGTCTTACGATCTTGTGTAAAGGCTACAGATTTACTCACGATGTTTCCTTTCAGAGGCCCTAGACAAGTGTCAAAGATTTCCATTCTATTTATAGATAGATATAAGAATATATGAGAATGACATAAGCATTGGCGTTAGCTTATGTCAATCCAATACATTTTTTAATCTCCTCAGAAATGTGCAAGGAAAAACTTAGAAAGAACATTAAGACTTTTTGGTCGATTCCACAAACTTATAGGAGAGGGTACTTTAATCACTTGGCCATCACAAGTTTGCATTAAACTAGACGATATCAGTACGAAAGCACACAACTATCATTAATAAATAATAGGCAAAGTTTGTAATGTAACCAATTACGAAATTTCACACAGTGTTAGCTATTGGAAAGTTCTAAGTTCAATACCTAGTTAGCTTGTTTGATTGGAGTATTAGATAGATATATATATTAGATCAGTAGGCGTTAATTTATTGAAAAACTAGTTGCGCCCCATAGTTTCGCTCGCGCATCTAATACGTTTTACATCGCTCGGGAATCGAACCAATTTTTGGGGATAAAAAGACTTAAATAAATACTCTATGTATGTATGTTTACATAGAGTTTTCTAAATAAACTAGGTAAAATTATTGAAACAATGGTATATCGATTACCCCTCGTTCTTCTTCATTTTTTCTTTTCCTCCCTACACGCGGCAGCGGCTTTCTTGACCAATACTAAGAAAACAAAACAAAATATAAATAATTTTCTGCAATGCTTGGAGAATACAGACCATGTTCAATTACACTTACCACATACAATCAAGTATTGTATCGCTGCAAGTAGTCGCAGCGTTTAATGAACCCTAAAATTTAATGAAAGATGTAGGTAGGTCACCTTTTAGCAGCTCAGTTTGATAATAAAAAGAGAATCTAAATAAGAATAATGGAATTCATACTATTATTATAAATGCGAAAGTAAATCTGTCTGTCTGCCTGTTAAGCTTTCACGCCGCGCCTAAGCCACTAAACTGATTTTGATGAAATTGGTATAGAGATGTACTAAATAAACCTTGGGAAACAACATAGGCCATAACCTTGGGGAACAACATAGGCCATAACCTTGGGGAACAACATAATTGTCGAGAAAAATGGCTTGAAGGGATTGAAATAGGGGATGAAAGTTTGTATGAGGTACGTTAATAATAAATAACCAGCTTTCTGCGGCACGGTTTCACACGCATCTTTGTTTACTGCTTTGATCCCGTCGCCGTTAGCATGAAGTTACATAACCTATAACATATCACAAGAACTGGGCTAAAAGAATTATTCAAATCAGACTGATAGTTCTAGAGATTAGCGCGTTTAAGCAAACAAACAAACAAAGTCTTCCGCTTTATACGGTAATAGTATAGATATATTATGCGATATATATAACCGACATTCACGCGGGTGGAGCTGCGGGCAACAGCTAGTTATCCATTTTTACCTTTTAAATAACTGAGCCCGTGCAAACACAATTTAATTAATATCTGTCCTTTTCGTTATATAACTTCTCGCTCTTCTCTAAATTTACATGAAATCATTACCTACTTATTGCCTACGGCTATCGCTTCTATGAATATATTTATTTAGTAATATTAAATAACAGTATTCATTATTTTTTATATCTGTTCTTTCCTAATATTGTTGTTATGTATAAGTTCTCATTGAAGCTATTTTGTATTTAGAATGTAGTGCATACTGTGCATAGTCATTTTAGATTTAAAAGCTTAAACCAAAATAAGAAATATGGCGTTTATGCTTCAGTAGCGCGAAATGGACGTATACGACATGTACGGTAGTAGATCCACGATGATCGGATCCACTGGAGAAGTACTACCGTCTCATAGAAAATCGACGTAAGA
Source organism: Parascotia fuliginaria (assembly GCA_963082885.1). Lineage (NCBI taxonomy): Eukaryota > Metazoa > Arthropoda > Insecta > Lepidoptera > Erebidae > Parascotia > Parascotia fuliginaria. Next base: position 3,597,953 of record OY720182.1, on the reverse strand, counting down.
ATAGTAGTATCCGTACTACTGCGTTTCGTTCGGTGAGTCAGAGTGCTGGAGGCCCAATTTTCCCCTTTCCTCTTTCCTTACATCCCTCATTCCCTTCCCCAACCTACTACTAAGTACGACAAAGGTCATAACTCAGCTGATGTTGCCAGACATAAAAAAATATCAAACAGCGCTGATTTTTAGTTACCTCTGGCTCCCTGAGATGTTGAGCGGGAGCGAGGAAGGATTAAATGTTCTTCTAGGACAGCCATTACATTGTTTATTGTTTTAAAAATAAAGTTGTATAAAAGTTATATAAAATTATAATTTAAATGACACTCAGTCAGGAAAAGGTAGGTAGGTAATCTCAATATTACAACTATTAAAGGTTTCCAGCTCTTGAGGCAATGAGTGAGCGTCTTAATCTCGATGTCACGATCAAGTCATAGCAGTATTGAGTCATCTCATGACCCTAACAAATCAAATTGTAAAATGTTTAACGTTATAATCTTTGTATATTATTTTGAATTTTTATCATTTTAACATTATCACCGTGACAATGATCACTTCAGGGCCTCTTCTAAAGAATGTGATCGCAAGGATCATATTATTATTAAGTAAACAGGTAACGCTGATATATATTATTACCTTTAATCACCTTTTACGAGATCCATTGGGTGGTTCCTTTTATAACCGTTGAGAGCTTTCTGCTCGCAGACAGTCCGCGAAAGGTCGTGAAAGCCATCAGAAGCTAACAACCTACACAGCAAACAAAAAAGAATATATACGGCCAAATTAAGAGACCTTCACCTTTTTTTGAAGCTGGTTAAAAAGGGGATGGTACCTATTTCAGATCGGAGGCCATACCGTTAATTATCAAAACAATTTCACGAAAACGTATGTTCATGTTGTCCACGTACTTTAATGTTGTATGACTAATAAACAATAATTATCAAGCTTTCTTACTACTCCAGTCTTACTGCTCCAGTCGCCAGTAGCGTGATGTTACAGCCTGTAATCTACGTCAGGAACTGGGAGATTACCATCACCTCATAAAGCAGTATTATTTTAATTTTACTTTGTGTTTTGTCTTTCTTTTTTACCAATAAAATCAAGATTAGAGACAAAGTAAGGTCATAATAACATTTTTCTATGAGGTTGTGGTAGGGCCCCTGGGTTATCATACGTACAAAGAATTATTCAAATCCGACTGGTAGTTTAGATTAGCACGTTAAAACAATCAAACTCTTCAGCTAATAATAGTATAGATACCACAACTACTAGGTACTTAATTCTCACTAACAGCACCAAGTCTGAGAATTATATATGAGCCTGGTAGCCACAGATAACTTTTGTAAACGCCGCTTAATCACATAAATTAATCAATCCATTTAGAGTACAATTTCTACACGTTACTTGATTAATACCAGACTTATACCAAGCAAAATATATTCGATGGCAACATCAATCTACAATGAGTTTTTTTAACTGAAAATATCTGTAGGTTTAATAAGTGAAAAGCAATCAATCTCTAAAACAAAATGGATACCTAAATATAAACAATGTTTTTAAAAATCTGTACCTAAAGTGTCAACGGTACCCTATTAGTGAGGGTTCGTTAACTGTCTGCCTGTCTGTCTGTCCGTCAGACGACGGTCTGCTTCACAAAAGTTCTGTGACATCAAAATACAGTCGTATTTTGAACCATTATAGGTAAAAATGGAGTGTATATTACTAAGACATACCTATCAACAAATAGATTTAAAACAAAGCGATACAAAGTTTAAGTGCTATTTTTCATACATCACAAAAATAGTATAATAGATTTTAAATAGTTTATAGTGGATAAAGCACTTTATGATTTAAAACCGGCCAGTGCCAATAAGTAGGTAGGTAATTTATGTGTTTACCTTGGACAATACCTACTTATTGTTTAAAACTATCTGCTTATAAGCTTCAAACTAGTATGGTGATCACCAAAGCCTTCTCTGTATAATAAGAAGTACCTTGAAATAAGATAATAATAAGTAAGACAATATCACACTTTTACGCCAGTTTTTTTTTTTATACACTAATTTAAAGTTGAAATTGCATTACAGTCATCTTTTAAGGATCTCTCTTCTTCTTCGTTTAAAGCCTCTCCATTACTGGAGGTTATTGTGCCAAGTGAAATAGTTCTTCTACGCTTGCAATACTGGTCCATTCTCGGATGTTTCGCAACCAAGATTTTTTCCTGCGTCCAGCGCAACGCTTTCCCTCGATTTTAATAATAATAATAATAATGATAATATTCTACCACATTCACACAACGCTATCTAGCCCCAAATTAAGCAATTATATTTGCTTGTGTTATGGGTACTAAACAACTGATATACTACTTATATACACATTTTGTTTTTTTTTTTAAATACATACATATTATAGATAAATTACACCCAGACACAGAACAAACAATCATGCTCATCACACAAAGATTTGTCCTGGGTGGAAATCGAACCCACGACCTCCGGCTTAGCAGTCAGGGTCACTAACCACTAGACCAACAGGCCAGTCATTTGAGATTTTGCCCATCATTATTAGTTGGATAAGCTCGTACTTATTGTGTCGCAAGACATGACCCAGGCTTGTCTTTTGTCATGACTTTTATGAATATTAAGATAGATTTCCCTTACCAATTCAATTGAATATTCCGCAAACGTGCATCCCACATAATATAATTATCGGAGGGCATCCGGGTGCTACGCGTTCAATACATCTCGCATCGTGAGCTCGTGGTGCTCGGCCTCTGTAATTATGTCCGCACAGCCTGTACTTCCGTTCAACCATAAATCAAACGCTGGTGCCAATATTGTTTGATTGCAAACCTATAGAACTGCTAGATAAAACACGGACTCGATTTGCGAAAGTATAAAGAATTATTGTACAGTAATACGTCTAAAATAGTAGGTTTACTTTATTTAAACCTTAAAGAAAAGTATTGTAACAACTTTAACTGTATTTTAATGTGCCGATTTTGTAAGCTTTAGATCTGTCGAAAAATTAATAGCGTTCCTAGTATTAACTCTGAGAACTAAACTAAATTTGACATACAATTTGACGCCTGTCATCGGACTGCTGTGACATGGTAGCGCATGATAATCTAGTAGGAATATTAGTTTAATATACGTATTACATTCGATTTTGTAAAAGATTCGAACAAATAAAATCCACATCAAAGTCGATACAAGTTTTAATTAAAATATCTATTTATGTGCTTTCAATGACTCCTCAAACAATGTAACCTACTGTTACTGGGACGTATTATAAAGTTATTTTGGAAAGCAATCTAAATTCCTCGAATACGTTATAGCTTTTCATTGTGACCTAACTTATAACCCCTTTTTAATTTGATCACATGTTTCCTAAATGTTTTGCAATAATTTATATGAATTCTAACTTTCGTTGCTGAAATTTTATTTGAATATTATTTGACAGGCTATGTATGTATGTTTATGTGCCTCCTCATGCAACCGTACATATACATAGCAATAATATACTTGCGAGACTGAAAGACGAGATAAGGCAAGGCATGCGGCTTTCCTCTGACCACCACGAATATACCTATCTATATTAAAGAAAAATATTTTCTTGTTTTGTACTTTTAAGAGCACATTCCTTGTCGGAGTTGGGTTATAGTTTTTGAACTAAATTTTCTATTGCTTATATTATTATACTACCAAATCTAAGACTAGCTTAACTACATACTAAAGCTAGTTATTCACAATGTTGATGTGTCTAAAGGTAGCCTTTCACTCTCACATGTATGTGCTTTATTTAGACAAGATATTGACTGCACAATTAACAGCAGCTTGGCGAAGTTATAAGGCATTGCAAAAGTCTAAAAGCAGTTGTTACTGCTTCCTATCAACTAACTATGCAATTTTCTCGTTTACAAATTTGACCTTTATGTCACATAACACACTGATCAGTCGATTTACCATCTCATTAACTACCACCCATATAACAGTTCTATCTCTCGCCCAATTACCTCACAAATATAAAAATCATAGTCAGGCAATAAAATCGCAGTTTATATGATCGGACATTAGCCCCTCGTTTATCTAATCCGGTGGATCGTAAGCGTTTGATGGTGCGACGTACGATTAGCGATTATTCACGGATAATATGACATGATGTTATCAGGTGTTACGAGGTTTCCCAGATAGCTTCACCTATTATTAATTAATCGTTGCCGATTAGTTCGGTGTTGCTAATGTGTTTAAGCTCTTTCTCTTTTTTCGTATTGTTCTTTTGTTTTTGGGTGTAACTGACTGTCTGCGTTGTATCTTAATAAAACATGTCTGGTAGTAGATCACTGGCTTCAGCATGATGGGCGGGATCTACTAGGCAAGTAGATCGAGACAGAGAGATAGAGTGTATTTTTAAATAATAAGCTTTAACATAAACTAATATCTAACTCTAAAACATAAATTTAGGCTTATCCTAGATATTACAGTTTAACCAAAACTGTGTACAATTAATGTAATACATATAAATCTAAATAATTAAGTACTATGTGAACTGCCACAAAGCTATTTAATATTTCGTTTTTAGTAAGGAAACTAAAAGCATAAATTAATTAACTAAAAAGTGTTAAATGCCGTCACTAAACCAACAAAAAAACCTCATCAAGAATCTTGATCTCTATAATGGTTACAACTATTTAAAATTGTATTTATATCTCATAAGGCATCATTTAATACCTATATAAATTGAGTTCACGCACTTTTGCCACAAGTCAACCCGTCGAATACGAGCCGGGTATAACTTACCCACCAATATATTTTTATAGCAACATTGAACTTCGTTTTGGTAACTTTCAGGTAATTCGGTCCATTCGTAGTAAATTTATGTTCGACTCATGTAATAATATTAAGGCTATAAAGTTTCGTTCCTCAATAGTTATTTATTGGCTTTTAGTGTTTTGCTATATATAATTATGATTTTTAGCTTATGTTTAACTTTTATTTAATTGAAAAGTCAAACGAACTATTCAATTATCACAATTTGCATAAATTTATTAACAAATCTTTCACATATGTGTATTATACTTAAGGTTATAGCCTAAAAATTCTTCTATTATACACTAAGATGTTTAATTAAAATAGCGAAAAAGCAATATTAAAATCTTGCATATTGTATAAATTTAATAAAATAAGGAAACGTACCAAAATAGCGACCAAAATAAATTACATCACTCTTAATTAAAACTTTTAAATTAGTTCTCGTAATACCACGAGTATGGGTTTAATATGATCAGGCATTATTCAACGTTTAAAATTTAAAACTCCAAAAATTGATAACGAATTTTATTATTTATTTTAAACTTTCGGGTTTAATTCGTTAAAAAGTTAACTCTCGCACTAGGTTACAGGGTCGCCGTGCTGGAATAAATTGTATTTAGGTATTATTAATAAAGTGTGCTATGTGCGGTGTCAAATTACGATCATAAACGATGGATGATGATGGCACTATGTAAGTTAAGGAAGGAAAAGTGGGGAACCACATCTTTCTTCTCCTACTTTCAATCCGTTGTCTCATCTTCCATATTTTCTTGTGAAATACTTGATTTAATTTCTGAGTATAAACGGTTAAAATTATAATAACTGCCATCAAATATTTTACCAGAATTATAGCCATACCATCAACGGCCTCATAACAGTCACATACTCGATATAAAGAAGCATAAATTACCTATCACAAGAGCTGTGGCTGACAGATTAGAAAATTGTTTCACTAAAGCAATTTAGAAATTGTTCGGTAACAAAAGGGCACTTATTGCCGCTGTCATTTTAATATGCCCGGCGAAGCGTGAGGGTTAACTGCGATAAACGGGAAACTTGTATATTATTCAATATTTTAATGTGTGTACATCATTGTGTACTTTATTTTGTACGATGTAAAGTTTAGTGTTGTGTGGTATTTGGTGATTAGAGTTATAATCATAGTCTTGCAGATTATTTCTATTGCTGATATTAATAAATGAATCAGAGTGATGCTGTAACTGCCGTGTGAATTTTAAAAGAAACATAAGGATTTTCTTACATGATATTTACGCGAATCACAGATTAGCGTAAATATCATGTAAGAAAATAAAAACGGAATACCTAGTTACAGCTTAGCTAGCTAATTATAGTCATACAACTATAATATTGCCAGTAGGTACAATGTTTTCTCTAAGATTATTAAAAACCGATACTCCCTAGCAAGAATATATTCTCATACAGTTTTCTTTAGTGTAACGTTAAGTTCGATTGTGATTTCTTAATATGTTGCTTTTGCTTAGAGAACACAGCTATGCCGCAACCACTATCATGAAGGCCCTATGTATAGACTGCACCGTTGGTCTAGTGGTTAGTGTAACTGACTGCGATGCCGGGTGTCGTGGGTTCAATTTCCGCAGAAGGCAAATATTTGTGTGATGAACATTTGTATTTGTCTTCAGTCTGGGTGTTTCCTATGTATTCTAAGTATGTATTTACAAAAAAAAAAGTATGTATATGTATTCTATTTCAATTATCTAGTACCCATAACACAAGCTCTGCTTAACTTGGGACTAGATGACGGTGTGTGATAGTTTCCACATATTATTATTATATTATTATTATTATCTATACTATTATATAAAGCGGAAGAGGTTGTTTGTTAGTTAGTTTGTTTGAATGATTCTTTTTGCGTTGGATAGCCCATTTCCTGAGAAAGGATATAGGCTATGTAACGTCTTGTTACTGGCGACGATAGCAGAGCAGTAAGCAAAGACACGGGTGAAACCGCGACGCGGCAAGCTAGTTTATAATATCACAACAACTACACACAACGCCATCATGACCCAAAGTAAACTTATATTATATAGCTTGTGTTATGGGTTTTAGAACAAGGATAACACAATTAAAGTAAATACATTATATTATATTATACATAGAATGCAAATATACATATTCATGCACACAAATATTTGCACTAAGTGGGAATCAAACCCGCGACTTCTGAGTGGCAGTCCGTACACCGAACCACAGAGGTTGTCCCTATATTTGCCAAGCTCCTTGAACTTAAAGAAAATATTTCCTAAAAATAAACGGCCAAATTGCTATTTGTTTAATAGGTGGTTACTCTGCTGTCAATTTTATCTCGATCAACTAACAAGGCAATATACCATTACTAAACATATACCTTACATTACATTAAGCCTAGATTACTTTTTTATTAGTCTTATTATTGCCCCTTCCATTGATAACCCGCGCAATAAATGTCTATCGAATTTATGACGCTCATATTAACTGTAGTTATACCTAATGTCTGGAAATTGGTCGGGATTGTAAACAGAATGCTATAAGTTTTGCGTAAAAATATGATAAACATTTTAGTAATACCAGTTTATTTCTTCTTTTTATAATAATCTACTCTAAAGGCTGGTGATAATAACATTGTTTTCGTGCTATCGTTTATAAATGTAGATACTATATAAAATCAACTGTCAAAATTATATAGCATTTATTTCTGCTTTCTCTTATCCTTAATCCGTATTTAAAACTATTTTAAAACACTTTAACACTAGTGATCTTTCTTAGTATATTTTGTTATTGTTTAAGTTTTTAGAATTTTTCTCTTTGTCGTATATTTTTTTATTGCCAACAGTAGCAGACGTGCAAATAGTCCACGTGATGGTAAGTGGTAACTGACGCTCATTGACGACTCAGAGTCTCTAGCATTGCTTCTGAGAAGCCGCTGCCCATCGTGAAGAGAGTGGGGTAGGTGAAAGGATTGAGGGAGGTAGTAAAAAGGAAAGGGAGAAAATTGAAAAATATGTATTTATATATTATTTGCGTCGTAGAGTTAATCTAAAACAACTACCGTACTAAGCACCGAAATACATACCTACATAATAAACATATTACAGCCGAAAACCCACATTGTAAAGACAGGAGACTTCTTTATTTTATAAAATGCCTGAAGCGATACAACAATGCTTCAAGCAATAATTGACCTACTACGTAAATATATAATTTAGGTTAAATGTAATACGGCATAGGTATGAGCTACTTTCTTTGAGTCTTTTTTTTAAATTAAAAACATACAGAAAATTCGCATGTAAATGTACGTTGCTTGTAATTATAAGAATTCACAATTATACTGTACTTAAAAGAGGTAATTAAATAAACATAGGCAATGAATAACAAGTCGAAATGGCCCTTGGATAAGGCACCCGATTCGTAAACATGAGGTAGTGGGTTCGAATCCGGGCGAGTACCAATGTGATTTTTCAATTCATATGTACTTTCTAAGTTTATCTTGGACATTTCTGACTGACGGTGAAGGAAAACATCGTGAGGAAACCTGGACTTAAAAAGTCTGAAATTGCCAATCCGCCTTGAGCAAGCGTGGTGATTAATGCTCATTCCTTCTCTATGAGAAGAGGCCTTTGCCCTGCAGTGGGACAGTAAAACAGGCTGGTATTATTATTATTTATTATTAGGCAATGAATAATTAGTAATCCATTTAAAACATACTGATATCAGTTCAATTACATAATTCAAAACTATTTTTAAAAAGTCCAATAAGTATATCATATAGGCCCATTATTATCCTACTACAGGGAAAGGCCTCTTCTCATACAGGGTGGAAGGTACGAGCATTGATCGCCACACTTGTTTAAAGCGTATTGGCGATTTCAAACTGCCTTAGAAGCTCAGGTTTCCACACGATGTTTTCCTTTACTGTCAGTCAGTAATGTCCAGGTAAACTTAGAAAGTACATATGATTTGAAAATTACATCGGTATTTACCTGGATTCGAATACCCGACCTCGTGTTTAGGAAGCTGGTGCCTTCATGTTTGAGCCGTTACGACTTTTTAAGTGTAAGTAAACTATATATTAAAGGAAGTCTGGTAGAAAATAACAGGACAAGCTTGTTTCTTTCTGCTATAGTTTTGACTGACAACTGTGGTAAAACAGTGAATAAAAAAGTATGAAAGGAAGAGAGAAACAGAGATGTTTGCCATGAAGTGGAACAAGCAAGGTTAGTAATGATATCTTTTGGTGGGATTAATCTTACAGGCCCGAAAAATCCGCGTCTCTTACTTTCTTTATATCTTATCCGTTTGACGATTTTTTGTCTCCTCCATATCATATTTTGTTACTATACAAGTTTATACAAGTGTCTGATGACGGCATACCTAATGTCTGATGTATTCCGATTAATTAGTGAAGATTAATTTCAGAAAGCTTGCTCTCCATATAGCCCACTGCATCACAATCTATACAATAACATTTTGTTTGAAGATTTTATTTATAGAAACTAAACTTTAAATTGTATTTCTATTCAAATATCCTTTCATGTCCAACTGTTTTTGTGTCAATTTGTTTTAGAACGCCCACTGCGATGTAGAGATGAAATATTTGAATGAATGAATATTTGCCAGACTATTCAATTTTGTTGTCTCTTTGTTTCCTCATTCCTTTGTTTACTTCTAGAGTATGATAAGCAAAATATGAAAATGACTAAGCAAAGCTTAGATAGCGTTTATTCTAAACTTTACCTCAAGAAGCAAATAATAGTTCAAATCCCAGCCTGTTATTATTCATGCAGGCCAAAGGTCTTTGCATATAGAGAAGACATTTAATCACAAAGCTTGCTCAAATGAGATTTAAATTTTATTGGTGATTCAGAAATAAACTTGCATAAAATAAAATACCTTAGCAAAGAGCTTACTGTAAAAAAAATTTAAAGTGGTAAGAAATAAACAATTGAATAGCATTTATAGTACGTAAATAGTAGACCTCACACTTCGTCTTATGTTAAAACCTCTTTCGCAGTTTTGCACCTTTTTATGTCGATTTTGTGCACTCATACCTATATGCCTATTTGAGGTTTCCAATATTCTAAGGGCCGAGTTGATACACTTAGGCAATCAGGGACAAGATTCAGAGGCGAGCTGAGCCTTAACCCTCTAAGATAGTCTATCCTTAAGAAATTAATGATCCCTGGATTTAGCAGAGACAACAATTTAAATACTAAAAGAGCTAAAAGTAATAAACTTAATTCAACTATTTTACAAAGTCCATTAAGCTATTAAACAAATACAAAACTAGTTAGGACAATTTATAAGTATAGCTAAGTGATGAAATAGTTCTAAGTGCCGTATTTTAAAGTAATGCCTAATATCAATCACTGTAAGTATTTTTATTTGTTTACAAGTGATTCTTCACGGCTTTGCGTGAAAGTATGTTGGACTATCCCTACATAAAATCTTTTGAAAGAAATTCTTTGAATGTTAATAAGAATCGTAATAAAATCCTTAGCGTGGTTTAAAAAAAACTCAGCTGAGAATCTGATAGACAAAACGACGACTTTGTTTTGTAACACAACTAAACAACGCTATTGAAGAAATTGGATCTTGTATAATGTCGTAAAAGTCTCTACTATGTAAAGAGACATAATAAGTATACTAACAAAGTACGCAGTATTTTATGGCTTTTAGACAGAGTGAAATGGTAGGCACCTACTTAAGACTAAGTTATTCCGATCAGATCCCCCAGATCTGATCCCCTACTATTAATTTAGTCATGCCAGTCTGATTCCCTTAGACTTTTTGACAGGTAGTCAGGGGAAAAGCAGTTTATGTAATAATTAACTAAAAATAATCTAAAAAGAAAAGAAGTGCGATCATTTTTATTTACTATTTATATTTTTACAGTACAACAAATTCCTTGGGACCTTACAAGTATTAGGCACAAGTTAAGTATAAATAAATAAATAAATAAAAAAATATAACAAATAAAATTCAGACTCTCGATGCAAAAAAATAAAATATCACTAAAATTTATATAATAGCTAAATAACATCAATTTCTAGTCCACAGATGAAATAAATTAAAACTTATATACCATCAAGGTAAGTAATTTTCTTCTAGGCTAAACATAAAATATATATTGACACTTTTACTCAAACTACTAAAGTTTTATACTTCAATAAACTTAACACGTTTCATATTTTATAACATATTTCTACCATTATAGACTATTATCTTTCTTCTACTTTTCCTTCCCTGATACTAACATCATATTTACTATTACTACTTTTTTATTTCCGTATGAGACTAACTGTTACTTGCATTACTACCTACCTTAATACGGTCATCAATCGTGGTGATTATGCAAATTCTCTCTGTGGGAGAGATCTATGACCAACAACGGACTTCTTCAGGTTGTGTTTATTAATAATAATAATAACTTCATTTATGTAAAAACAAAACAATACATAAATCCACATCACAATATCGAGTTATTCCGGTCTGATCCCCCAGATCTGATCCCCTGAGATTATTATTATTCTTTAATTCCGTTCTGGTTCCCTGCATGTTTACTCATTCCGGTCTGATCCTCTGAGTGTTTTTGACAGGTAAGTACAGTGAAGAGAAAAGTAGTTTATGTATTATTTTATTAAAAAAAATAAGAATAAAAAACGCAGTTGTACAATCTCTGCTTACTCCATTAATGTGGGACAGGCATGAAGTTGTATGTAAACGCAGTAAATATTACCCTGAAATTAAATATTTCACAAAAATTGTACTAGGCTAGCAGAAGGTTGTAGGAGCTTGTTTGATCGAAATATTTCCTATAAATAAATATTTATTTTTCATAAAGTTTAATATAATTGAATATGTTAATAAAAATAGTACTAGGCTGGCAGAAGATTGTAGGAAGCTTGTATGATCGAAAAAGGTATTTTTATTTAATTTACCACTACTACTATATTATAATAGATACTATTTTTCAAAAAAAATACTAGGCTAGCAGAAGGTTGTAGCAGGTTTGCGTTAGCTAGGCGGCTGCAACAACAGCCATCGAGTCAGCGCTCCCCAAGCCCGTGAAAGTTATGAACTATGTTACAGGTAGGTTAAGGATAATCCCAACAGCACAGCTACAGCCGTCGCGTACCAGTAATGAAATTGTTGTGGATTTTCGAATTACTGAACCCCCAAACTAGGCACTGCCTATTTCTATGAGGATCAGGTTGTTAGGTACGTTTAAATAAATTGAAGGAAAAGGTCACAATAGTAGGTCTGAGTGTAAGTGATTTTGTTTGTGTGTGAGTGTATGCGTGTGCTAGATAGGTTTGAGTGTAAGTGTTTTTGTTTGTGTGTGAGTGTACGCATGTGTTTAATAGGTATGAGTGTAAGTGGGTTTGATTGTGTGTGAATGTATGCGTGTGTTAGATAGGTTTGGGTGTAGGTGATTTTGTTTGTGTATGAGTGTATGCGTGTGTTTGATAGGAGTGAGTGTAAATGATTTTGTTTGTGTGTGATTAAAATAATGTTTCCAAGGAGAAATAAATAAGAAGATCAGAAGATATCTCATCACAAAAAAAGGTGAATTTTATATTAACAACAGTACTTTTAAGAAATGAGATACAGATTAAGGCATAATCTTTAATTTCTTCATAACATTAAACTGATTTTTTAAAGCCATCATAATTTAAAAGCGTTTAAAGTACTCGTGCACTCGTCAGCACATCATGAACGTACAAACTATTCAAAACTTAATGCCTTACGTACACTTAGTCAAAGTAATGCTATAAACTGAGAAATGTTCGCATGAGTATGTGTAGTAGCTATGTTATCGAGTTAATTTCAAAATGTAAGGCAGTAGTGCGCTTAAGTACTACATCTGATTTACAACTGAGAACATAAACATGTAAAGGGTGGGGTTTCACAAATGATAACAACTTGGGGTGTATGAAATACCTCTAACGATGTCTCGTCTTACATCGTATCCTACATACATTATTGATAGCGACTGCTTAAAATTCGGTTAATATGGTCGCAGTCTGGATCACTACAATGTAAAACCTATCGTTGTTGTCAAAAAACGAAGAAGTATACAAAACAAAACAGATATTACTATTTAGCTAAAAAATACTGCTTTCGTGACAGTATCAGCAAGTTTAATCTGTGAAAAAAAGAGATTATTTCTATCTATATTTCTATTTTCTCAAAATCGGTCTTCAAAAAGAGTAAAGCACAGCGTGAATTTGTTAATGAGATTTTTGTTAGTATCACAGAAAAAAATCTACGCAGTTTTCTGCTGATAGACTAACAAGAACGCAAAAATGTTCTTGTTATTGAGTAGCATCTGTGTATAAGTAGGTACAGCCAACTGTACTCCTTGCTCCAAGAACCATTGAGTGGCCATCATTCGTTACTATCAGATGGTGCAATGCCTCAATTTAACTAAAACAATGCTTTAATATAAAAAGACTTCAAAATCAAATGTTAAATAAACTACAAAAAAAGTCATTAGTCAAATTGTAAATTAGAAATTTATAAAACAATGAATATCTTTCGAACATAAAAGAATAAAATTTTACCTCTCGCACTATACAAAGCAAACGAATCTCAGACAAATAGGTATAGCATTTCAAAATTTACATGTTATAATTAAGCCCTTCTAATCCACTAGACTATTCAAATATTTTTAAATTATAAAATTGAAATGTTCTATTTTATTTACATAGAATAAAAACAAAGAATTTAAACTCATTGCTATAAATCATACAAGTGCCTATGAAAGTCAAAATTAATGAACTATTAGTAGTTATGTGTTTTTAGTAATAATTTTATTACTTAATTAAGAGTCAGCTATGATGTCATTCTCATTACATAGATTGCCAAAGGCATAATATAATTTATGACCGTAAATACATACGGAGGTAATTCATCAACGGTCGGTTGGAGTAATATTTTCTGTCCAATGAAACGCTGAAGGATTAACATAGGGCTAACTACTTTATTACATATATCATTAAACGACAAACATTTGTTAACTCTTCCTTATATTTCTTCAAAACAACATAGGTGGTTAACATGCATACGGCCTGTAGCCAATGAGTATGTCTGTTTTTTAAAAACACAAATCAGGAATTAACAAATACAGAAATGTGAAAGAAATACTAAGGAAGATAATATAAAGAAGTAACAGCTATGGCACTCACACTTAACGTAAAATATGCGTAGGTTACCTACTTACTACGACATTTCGTATAAACATAATTGTATTCAACCGTCAGAGTTTTCAAATAAGGCAGATTTCCTCTCAAACTTTCTCTTTAGATTTGGTAGAAGAAGCTCTTCTTTCAAAAGCTGAGAGAAAGTTTACTCATCGGATGCATAAATTATTTTCGTAAACTCGGAATCTAAAACTTTTAACAGTTCTGAAACGACCTTCCTGAGGCCCTAGAAAATGTATGGAATTGACATAGGCTAATGTTGGTGTTAGTTTATGTCAATCCCATACAATTTTTAATCTATTCTATGAATGGAATAGAAATCTATGCCACTTGTATAAGGCCTTTGATAGGTCTGGTTTAATTTTACTATCTACTGTTTTCGTTTTATTTTCAAATAATACTTTGAATTACATTTTATAGGTTGTTTAAATAAACTTTGAATTTTATATCTGTCTATTAAACTTTTATAGAGTTTACAGCTACTTCATAAAAAAATGTGGACCAGTCCTTTCATAAATGTTGTTTACAACATAATAAAGTGTTGAATTTTGTTTTATAGATACTGAGTTGGAAGGAGCCTTGCGTTCTATTTTGTCTTACAGTTGCATATTTAAAAATGTTATATTACAGTTTGATGTTTTGAACGACTGCAATCTTATTTATACTTTATAATCATTTTTGTCAATTATAAGTCTATCCGCATTCTAGAACCCATACCACAAACTATAATAAATATGTTTACTTTGGGTCTATAGTTGTTGTGATATTATATATTATTATTATATTATATTTGATGACGCCATAAAGAAAATTAGATTGAATGTAAGTATGACATTCTTCTTTTCAGTTTTCTACACACCTGGTAGTGGTCATATCACTTATTAGTAACTTATTACCATTACAAAATGATCCATTTTTTTGTTAACAGCTTTAATAGATGGTAAATAGAAAATGTATCCATGAAGATGAAGCCAAAATATTCATTTGAAAATGTAAGATGATTGTGACATTACCTATTAATTATTATATGAGAGATTAGCTTCCCGCGGCGAGATTTCACCCGCGTCTTTGCTTACTGCTCTGCGCCAGTCGCCAGTAGCGTGATGTTACATAGCCTATAACCTTCTTTAACAACTGGGCTATCATACACAAAAATTATTTTCCAAATCCGACTGGTAGTTCCAGAGATTATCGCGTTCAAACAAACAAACGAACAAACTTTTCTAGCATATATAATTTCAAAGAGCATTAACCAAATGCAAAAATATTTAAAATTGCTCAGTCCCAGTAGCCAGTATTATTTTAGTTTTTGAATGAATGCTATAGCAATCGTAGGATGCCATGAATTATATTAATGAGGTTTATATCAAAAGCATTCGCTATTAACCCATCCTTAGTATGCGATGGACAATAGCTGTTTGTGATTCATTTCATAATTCTCTATGAATTGAAGTAGGAGCGGAGAATAATAAAGTATTCTTGGTAAGGGTTTTACTTTGTAATAAAATTATTTTTAGAAAAAAAATGAAAACCGACTTCAAACAACACCTACATGTTCAATCCTTAACTAAAAAGTAGAAAATAATATTTTAATTACTTCATAGCAAAGAACATTAAAGGGGAATCAACGCAATCCTTGACACCTATAATACTTTACTATTTATAGTTTTTAATCAGTTATTTTGGAGTCGGTGCCAGCCAAGAAGAATCAAAATGACCTTCATAAAAATAACCTACCTACTAGCAAAAAAAAACCTTCTTGATTAATCTATTAATATATATCTATACACAAATTGGTTTATAAATGACGGAGTTAAGTTGTAACAAACATACAACCCCTGAACCATTTCTTATAATAAAAAAATGGGACCAATTTCAGAGTATACCCTAACAAATAAAAAAAAATTTTTTCAAATCGGTTCATAAATGACCGAGATATTAGGTAACAAACATACAAAAAAAAAAAAAAAACATACGATCCGAATTGATAACCTCCTCCTTTTTGAAGTCGGTTAAAAAATGGTGCATATTTATCGCTTTTATTGTAGCTCAAACGTATAAAAAATAGAGGTATGGTGCAATATTATACGTACATGTATCAATTATTATAAATACTAATTTCCCGCGGCGCGGTCTTACCTGTGTGTCCTTGCTTACTGCTTTGCTCCCGTCACGATTAGCATGATGTTACATAGCCTATAAGCTTCCTCGAGAACTACGCTATCATACTCAAAAAGAATTATTCTAATCCGTACTAGTGATTTGCCAATAACAATCGAGACGACAAAATATTTGAAATTGAGAAAATGGTAAGGAGTTAAGATAATTATAGTTAGTAAAATACTGACATAAAACAATTTTTAAATATAATATAATATGTTGTATGAATTACTAAAAAAACTAAGCGAACTCTTGTCACGAATCTCGAGTCTCTTTATGTTTTCACCAACAACTGCAGAGTCCAAGATATTTAAAATATCTGAAAACAGATATATAATTATTAGATTTTTCGCCATTTCCATAAGTAGATATATAAAATTAAAACAAACGCTATATTTGATAATTTATATTTGTTGCGACAATCGCAAAGAACACACAATTTGTACTTGCCATGATTACAGTTATAATAATTTGAAAGGATCTTACAAACGTCCCTTGGTATGGGAATATACGGGCGACATATTATCATATTGAAACAATGCCCATTCTGTGTAGAAAACCACTCAGAATCAAACAAATCCTTGCGGACGATGCGGCGAACCCTTCTTTTTACACAAATTAGATAATTCTTTCGAGAGAAGCCTGACATTACATTAAATCTTACTTATAATATTTGTACCAAAGCTTTTTCATAGCAATTGAGAATAATAGTGACATAACAACAGATAATAAGAACACTTTAATTAAAGATAAAATCTATAATCTTTATTTAATATCTCAATTTGCCGAGAGGGCATTCAAAACCTAATTTCATGTTATTTATTTCTAACCATGATAGGGCCAAGCGACGTTATTTACAAGTAAATAGTACACGCAAAGATCAATTTGGCTCTTAACCAAAATCAAGTTTTGCAGCCAGAACGACGATTGATGACAATTTGTTAATATCGGAAAAGGCATGTTTTGTATTGTATTGTATTAAAACAACCAAAAATATACATAATCACACAAAATATGTCGATACAAAAAATTTATGAATTGATTGATGCAGGTGATTTCATTTAACCCTTTAATTTTATAACGTTAACCCAATAAAATACCATCTTAACAAAACAAATAATAAAGTAGGCAACACACATGTCAAACACACCTGTTTCTCAACACTTTCTTACAGAAAGAGAACAGAAGAGAACAACGAAAATCCTTTGAACAAAGGAACTACACAAAACAACCTATTTACGGTATATTACCGCTAATCAAAATGAGCCATGTGTAGGTACGCCCTATGGACAAGAAAGTAGGTTGACATATTGGGTCGGTATAACGTACTTATGTACTTAATCGAGCAAGTCATTAACGTAGCCGACACAAAACTTCTGTAAGAAATGGGTAAATTAATTATACGATGTGAATTTATTCTGATGGCGTTCATGAATTACCTAAGTGAGGAGATGTACTAAACAATATTAATTAGTAGAACAAAATAAGCAGTTGTTTACAGAAGTCGTCCTCGTTTAAGCTTATTATATTTCTGCTATAAGTTGAAGGCCTTTTTTCATACTCAAACAGTGAACTCTTTCACAATAGAAATATGAGCAAAGATTGACTGCCTCTGGTTCGGTTCGATTGAAATATTTGTGTGCATGAACATGAATATTTGCATTGGTCCCACACCAATGGTAGGTATTATATACGTATTTATTTACAAAAAAACGTATTTAAGTATGTATATCCGCATTCTAGAACCCATAACACAAGCTATATTATAGGTTTACTTTGAGTCTAAATGGCGTAGTATGTAGTTGTTGGGATATTTATAAGCATTGATTACCACGCTTGCTTAAAGTTTGGTGATTTTAGTCTCAAATAGGTATTTTTGTCAAGGTTGCTTTACGATATTTTCCTTCAGCGTAAGTCAGAAATATTCTAAATACCTAAGCTTAGAAAGAATCTACTTATAATAATTTTGAAAAAGTTACATTGGTACTCTCCTTGCCGGGTCATTATATTGAAGTTCTAAGTAGCAATTTTATACCTAACAACGATTTATACCTTTTCAACCTAAAACTATAATTCTGTTAATTACATATCTTTCGCTTTTCAAAGTTAGTCATGTGTTGTATTAATTATGAGCACCTGACAGTCTAGCATGCAACGAGACAGTTTCTCATATACTTCAATAATAAAGTTTGAAAACTAAGCACCTCTGACTAAACTATTATCTCAACTTTTGATATAACAAGTTGAGTTATCAGTACAACTATGTTATTGTTAATAGAGAGATATAATATTTAAATAAATATGATAAAATTATTTTATTTAAATAAATATGATAAAATTATTTTATTTAAATAAATATGATAAAATTATTTTAAACTGTTTTAATAATATTTTTGAAGCACGAAGCTTAGGCCAGTGGGTATTATAATTTTTGAAATGTTGGTCATTACTTGACAAAGCAATGCAGTTCACTTGGATTAAGAAGTTTGAAACTTTAATATTAATTCATAATTCATTTATTTGACTGCCTCTGTGGTTCGGTGGTATTGTTTATGGACTACCACGCAGAGGTCGCGGGTTCGATCCCGCTCAGTGCAAATATTTATGAAAGAAAGAATCATTTATTTGCGTAGAATACAGGTGATATCAGGTATAACAATGGTGTAAAGTGCAAGCTATATTCTGCCTGTATTAGGCATGCAAATATTTATCATTATAAAATAGGTACTTATTATTATCATTTTATTATTTGAAACATTTAACATACATTTTATTGTCAGCAGAATGTCGAGGTATATTAATATAATTATAGCATATTTATTTATGATTATCGAAGGAATTATTAGAATTATCAAACATTATATCAATTTAGTCAATTTACATTATTTCAGATTACATGTGATATATGTGCATGAACATTGGTCTATTTGCATTGGTCTGGGTGTTTCTATGTATAATATTATGTAAGTATTTACAAAAAAAAGTATAGAAGTATGTATATCCGTATTCCATAACACAAGCATATAATATACTTACTTTGGGTCTAGATGACGTTGTGTGTAATTGTTCAAATATTATTATTATTATTATTTCTTAGCAAACATAGGTAGGTACATAGGTGATTTTAACATGACACAGATTCTCAATGTTTTGCCAATGCACGGGCATGTAAATATCTTACTATTAAATTGATAATCGCATTTTCATGGTACTTAATTAAATTACAATGAGTGTCATTGTGATTGGGTCAGGTACCTATTTAATGATGGCGGCAGTGCGTGCAGAGGTTGTTCAAGGTCTTAGAACCATATGTGTGCAAGATAACAAACAACGGGTTCAGCCTGCGTGCTACAAGATTTTCTTTTTGTAAACTCTGCATTCTTATTTTAACAAAATGTAACAAATTATAGCAACGCTGAAGAAGAGGCGCCAGTTCGCTATTAACAATATTATTTATAATTAACTATTACTAGTAAATGAATTACTAGCCTTTACTAAAAGACTTTTTAAAGATACTGAGCAACTATAATAAAATAACATAATATATTTTTTAACAAAAAGTAAACTGACTTCAGACAGGAAGAAAACTAAAAAGTAAAAAATAAATTTACACAGCACAATGTAATTCGTATTTTGATTTAGTTAATCAGAAATAATTAAATAAGTATTTTATAATTTTGAAGTTGGTGCCAAGTAAGTACTATAAGAACCTTACTACAATAGCAATTCCGCGAAAACACATAAACTTAAATATTTATATATATATACGGTCGTATTGAGAAACCTCCTCTTTTTTTTAAGTCAGTTAAAAAGACTTTTTAAAGACACTGCACAACTATAAGGAAATAACATTAAAATATGATTTAAATCAAGTACTTACCTAACTAAAATTTATTTTAACCTCCATATCTATTAAGTCAAACATAATACCAATTTTTTTATTATACTTGAAATATTTGTACCTCGTTTTGTAGATGCAATACAATACATACATATACGAAGATAAATACAAGACTTGTTTTTCTACTCTACGTTGAGTCATCGTTCGCACATCAATCACAACATGTTATTATTGATGTTACAGAAGCACTCAATATATTGCACAATTTTATTCTATTCTTATAATACGAACGCTTGATATATTGCATCAATTTTAATGAGCATTTTATGATACTATGAAACATGCTTCGACATATTTATAGTATATTGAATGTCTAGTACAAATAGTTTTAGCTCTGTCTCTGTCTCACACACGCTAAGAAAAGAGAAAGGTGATGTTTATTTTACACAAACAAGCATACGGACCACCTGTTGGTAAGTGGTTACTGTAATGGATATGGCTAGATTTTTTAAGTATTGCAAAAACAACATACACAACAGTCATTGACGGTAATGAGAAAGGAGACAGAAAAAAAAAGAGACTAAGACAATTATTGGGAGTCTGAGGTTCTCTCTTTAAATAAAGAAGAGGAAAGATGGAAATAATATGTCTGTAAATGCCGTCATAATTAGAACGCCAAACTTTTAAAATATCTTTGTATGCAAAATGCCTAAGAAGCACAATGCATAAAATGCAAATAGTAAAACGTCTAAATTTCAAAATAACTAAAATACCAATAGGCCCTTAAACGTTGAAATCTGAAAAGATCTACTAAAAATAAATTTTATTGTTTAAAGTTTAATTAGAGGTGTTTAAAATAAGAATTAGTTATCATATTCCTGTTAATTATTTATTTAGTGTTTATAGATATACATATAAGGGACTTTATTGCGACATTGCTGCTTATATCCTCGATTAACTCCAATATTTACTATTACGTCATTTAGTATACTTTATGACACTATAAAACTGATTTACATCCGTAACTCCACGGTTAAGATCCAGTTGAAAACTAGCGGTTTGGCATATATTTGTTGAGCTACGTGCTGAAATATTATATTTTTGCGAGTAAATAGTAGTAATCAATATATTAGATCTACCTAACCTTTTGTTGGTCCGTCTACTCTCTACATAGTATAAAAAAAGTCGCTTCTCGCTGTCTGGCCCTATGTATGCTTAGATCTTTAAAACTACGCAATGGATTTTGATACGGTTTTAATAGATAGAGTGATTCAAGAGGAAGCTTTATATGTATAATACGTGTAAAATATAGTAGAGAAACACTGGTAATTTTAGAGGTTTCTAATGTAATGCAGGGGACATAGCGGTAGCGGCGGTATATACCTGCTGGAAGCCGGCCCATAAAGAAAACATGTTTGTATTGTCTAAAGACAATAAAGCTGTGAGAGTTGTTTAAAAAGACATTCTGTTGTATATATAGTATCAGCATAATACCTGTACGAAGCCGGGGCGGTTCGCTAGTGCAAAATAAAATGATATTAAGAGAGCTACGGAGGTAAAACGGATTAATTAAATTATGTGTAAATATACTATCATAGAACATAAGAAGAAAATAATAATTATAATTTGATTGTTCGTTATCTTCTAAAATGGATTTAAGGAACTTTTTATATCACCACAAATTGCAAACAACAGTCACCTATTATGCTTGAAAACCTTCTGCAAAAAGTCTGCTCCCTAGTTTTAAAAAACATTATTGTACTAGGTAGTAGAATACATAAAGTGGGCACCGTTTCTAAAACAGAATCCTGTTTTATCTAATGTCCACGAAGATCATTCTCGTGATGAAATCAACAACAACTATTTCAGATTCATAAATTAAATCATACAACATTGGCATTTAACACATGAACACACAACATGAATAACTTTTCAAAAGGAAGAAGAATCAATAAAGTATACAGAGAAACTTCTCTTTATGTCTAAGCTACTCAAGCTTCGGTACTAGACGTATCTATTCATCTTAATAACACGTTTCTTGAAAGAAAATTGTTTCGTTTGCACTGCAATACAATTTGCTACAAAAATCGGAACATTTTCAGGCTTAGTGAACTACGAGTTTTTAGTTTGCTCCTATTAAATGTGAATAGTTAGTGCTGAGGCTGGGTGACATACTAGAATTGCTCAGCAAGTGCTGTATACTACTATGTAATTTTGCAAAAATAGGTAAGGCGTAAAGCGGATGAGTTTGTTTGCTTGTTTAAATGCGCTAATCTCTGGAAATACCAGTTTGATTTGAATAATTCTTTTTGCGTATGATAGCCCAGTTCTTGAGGAAGGTTATAGGCTATGTAACATCACGTGATTGACGTCGGGAGCAGAGCAGTAAGCAAAGAAGCAAATAAAAACCGCGCCGCGGAATAGTAGTATAATAGTAATAAGTAACATCTTTATTTTTCAGAAAAAAAATACACAAACCTTACGATTTTCGTAAAGACATGGCTAAGTGGGCCAGAGCAGTCTCTGACTTGTAAACTAGAACTAACCCATGCCTTATAAGTTATCTTAGAAATTTTCATCATCTAAAAATATTTGTCTCAAGTATGTGTGCTTGATGATTTTAAACTCTATTGCGAATGTGACATTTGGTTTATTACTGAATGCGGATCTTATCTATTCAAGAAACAAAACAAGGTTTGCGTGTCTGAATGTACTTTGTGTTCTATATTTATTACATTTTGTAATGTCCATCGTGACACTCGCCTTATTCCCTAGAGCAGAATTCGTCCGTTTTTCCGATAAACACGAACTTATTTTCTGATGTCAATAAAATTTTGTGGACTTTGTATTTCTGTCATTATTTGGCTATATGTTTGCACAAAGATTGTATAATCTTTTTAACAAACGACTGTCTTTTATTTACGTTCCTATCCTATATTGGTTGATGTCAATCTATTTGTTTTTATGTAATTTTGTTTATATAACAAGCTAGCTAGTTATATATAGCTTTAAGGTATTTTTGTAAGTCTTACATGTAAAAAACCACAAGATGTTAATGTATCATTAATATTATAAATTTGAAAGTTTGTGTATGGTTTTTACCACTCAGCGCCTAATCTGCTGAACCGATTTCGATAAAAATTGTTATGTAGATAGATTCGGTGCTAGAAACGGACATGGGATACTTTTTATTCCGAAAATCGGACTGGTTCCCGAGGGGTACAAAACATTTTATGTGCAAGCGAAGCCGTGGGGCGCAGCTAGTGTTTAATAAAATGTCATGATGTTTGCGAAGAACCGTTAACGTATAATATCGCTAAGACTCAGATAACGTATCAGCGAATCATAGTATTACGAGATTACGCGTATCTCGGTAATGTGAAATAAAAGGTTATAGCTAAGTTCTGTGTACAGTGGTTACACAAAATGCTAAACGGATGTGGTAACATATGGAGATGGTTAGTATGAATAACAAATTAATGCGTGGAAATTCTTCGTATTCGGAAAAGTGTAAATTTTTCTTTAGTGCCCGGGTTTAAATCGCTTGTGGGCGTAAATATCTTTATTAACTATTAGGTGACTAATAATAATAATATTAGCCTGTTTATTGTCTCACTGCAGGCGAAAGGCCTCTTCTCATATAGAGAAAGTATGAGCATTAATCGCCACGCTTGCTCAAGGCGGATTGGCAATTTTAGACTTTAAAGTCCAGGTTTCCTCACGATATTTTTATACACCGTTTGAAAAATAACATTGGTAGTTTGTTTGCACTTGTCCGGATGCGAACCTACTACCTCGTGTTTACAAATCGGGTATCTTATCCACTGGGCCATTTCGACTTTTAGGTGACTAATATTTGACGTATATTAGCTTACTAGCTTCCCACGGCGTGGTTTCACCCGCGTCTTTGCTTACTGCTTTGCTCTCGTCACCAGTAGCGTGATGTTACATAGCTTATAACCTTCCTCGAGAACTGGGCGCAAATATACGCAAAAAGAATTTTCAAATTCGACTAGAAAAAAACAAACTCTTACGCTTTTTTTTTTTTTTTTATATTAGCCTACCAAAGTGACTCCACTCTGCCTGATGGTAAGCAGTAAGTGGAATCCAGAAGTGGTATTATATAATAGCCATTATTTTATAAATAGTGTAATGTGTATGGCATGCTTAATTGTGTACGAGTAGCAGTTATCATAACTGACCAAATATAGGTGTAACATCCTTAGATCAGTTTGCACTCGAAATAAATGTGCAAATAACTTAGCTACTATAATAAAAAAAACAGTAAAATGAGCAATGGACAATACGTTTCCCGTTACATTTTTGACGTTGTATTCACAAAGTTCAATCACAGTACACTTCACAATACAAAGTTTTATTTATTGTGTCCATTTTGTCACCGTACAACAATAGTTTCAGTACAATATTGACATTGCCTTGAATATTTCAAAGTCGTTTTTCTTTTTTCTAACTATTTGTAAGCCTTGAATAAAGTTTGCCTTTCACACTCTCAATAGAAGAGTGATGTAAATTGAGAAGTCCGATTTAGCAATTTAAAACTCTATGGCAATTAACAGAAAATACGCATTTCTGAATAGTCGTAAAAATGACATGCTATAACAAATAAATTTTTGACATCAATTTATTGATACATTTTGACATATTATATAATTTTTTTTTTTTCGTTTTAATTTTAAATGACATGATGCCCAAGCCATATTTGAACAGTTAAGTAGGTACACATTTTGTATTATTTTGTTAAAATTATATACTTAGTATTGTTAAAATTATACATTGTGATTTGTGAAATAGAGGTACATTGTGAACTCCTGTGGTAAATTAAGTTCATCTTACTTTATACTTATACCAAAAATTAACAGTTTATATAATACCTATACATAGAAACATTTATCACAGTTCATATGTTGCCTTTACCTTTTGTAGCAACATGCAAATTGAGGCAGCCTGTAAAGCACACATTTTACTTTTTAATTTTTCTTTACAACATAGAAAGCTGTTAGTAATTAAGTATCTATAGAGTTAAGTGTATTGCCTGCGTCACTTTGCATGCTACTTGAAAGTGTAACTTACAAAAATTGTAATAACCTGGCGATTGAAAAGAGTGGCCTGAGTTTCTTGCCAGTTCTTCTCATGGCTCTACTTCGTCAGCGAACTGGCTGTAGGTTAATTTGCTGACATTTTGTAAACTTTGATATTCATAAATGTTAATTTAATTAACCTATATGAATAAACATATATTTCATTTAATTTAATTTCATTTCATTTCATTTAGTCGAATTTAGTCTTCTAACTTTTATTCGCTGAAGTTGCATAAATATGTAGATAAAAAATTATTAAATGTTTATTACTTATTTTTCTACAAAACAGTAGGTAGATTTTATTTGCAGTTGATATCTTAATTTAGTTTGGCGTACAATTTTACAAGAATAATCTGATATTAAATAATTCAATGTCATTTTTTTATCTCGTTGTGTACATATCTGACAGCCGTAATAAGATGAGGTAATTTTGTGAACAGAACATTTTTTGTTTGCGGTTTATTTTTATTTCACGAATTAGGGACGAATTTGACACGGCAGTTGTAAATTAGTATTATCCGTTGGCTTCTGCATTTTTAAAAGGTATTATTTTTCTAAAGATTTTATCCCTGAATGTAATGATATTTTTTATACAAAACGGTATAACAAGCTCAGGTCGGAGCATCTTATTTAATGAATCGAGCGACATATACTTAAATTACAACAAGAAATGATTCACAACAGATCGGAATCTAGTATACGTAAAATATCGATATACCATCGCATGGCTTGAAGGGTATGATAATTCAGTATCGTAGCGTATGCCATAAACATCAATGACAGACGATATAGATACTTGTAGGAAATCAAGATACGAGTATTTCTAATAAATTTCTATCAAAGATATAAAACTATTAAACCATGTCAAAGGCCCCGCGATAAAAAGACGACAAATTCGAAAATTGTATTTTTCTACTTCGTTTCTCCTAGAAAAAAGTTATTTGAAATATTTCTTCCACGAATATTATTTGAGCCTCCTTAGACTGAAGGTAATAAAACAAATATCATCGTTTTATCATCTGAGTATGTCGTAAACGGTGGCTAAAAGAAAGAGGCTCTTTACTACAGTGCTAGTGGGAAAAGACGTAAAGTCTATATTATTAACTTATTATACTTCGGGACAGGATGAATGGTATTTTTGTATTTGAGACTCGTGCTAATACTCTTGAAAGACAGTCTTGTTGACATAATTAATGAATGAAATTAAAAAAAATTGCGATGATATTTTGTATTCTTACTAACATAACTGCAGAATTAATGGAAACAGGGGGCAAGGTAAAAAAATACATTACGCAGTACTGTAGTTAAATTTATGATAATTATCATTCGCCATTTAATAGAAATAATTGTTTGCCATTATACCAGACGAGTAGTACAGTGAAAACCCGCTATTATACCTAGGTATTTAAGTAGGTCCTTATTTATAACTTAAATTCCACGTATTCGTCCAAAGAAATAGACGAGGAGTAATGTCTAAAACACATGCCACATATTTTAGTCAAAAGACATGCAATGTTTCTTTAACAGGCTGTTTTGACAAATAATGTGAGCGTTTAAAGAACATGCAAAGGTGCATTTACTAAATAGTGAAGCTTATTGAGTTAGCTTCTGTTTCACGTAGAGTCAACATTGTTAGAGAATGTTTTGAAGAGAATTTTCTTTAACAATACTTGTGAAAATCTTAACTTTGTGCGTTATGTTGAGTTGGAATGTAAGCGGAAAATATAGACAGAAAATTTTACTATCTAAATCAATGTACATTTACCAAGAATTAACGTTCACTTAACTCACTAGTGATTCTGAGTGACAAAATAATAATTCGTAGATATATTTTTGTTCTTGAAATAAACACCAAGGACAATGTTCATTATCTCAAACAAAATTAACATTTTATTTTATCGGTGTAATAGCTACTTACTATTAATAAAAAAAACAAATCTGATTTTAGATTTTATAATAAAAACTTTTTCAATTCCACGTGCTCCAGTTTTTCTTGTTATAGCTACCACAATGTACTTTGCTTTATAACATTTTAAAAGGACAATGTTTTATGGCGGAAAACGTAAAAATGTTAAATAATTTTATAACTAATTAAAATTTTGTACAAGATGTATACAATGTAACATCTGGCCATTTTATCTTAGAAAGTGACGTCCCAATTACATTGAACGTTATGTAAAAATAGATATTAAAGCGATCTGCTGTAATACAAGAATTTATATCGTTTTGTATACAATTTTCAATAAGGGAATTTAGCCCAACATTTTCAGAAATACAAGTTACTTTGTATTTTAGTTTTAATAAGAGAAAGACAACATTATTCAGAATTTAGTATTGCTCTAAATACTCGACAAGAGCAAGAAATAAAATAAGTCACAAAACCTATAGCAATTTTTACAAGTCAAGGTATGGTTACTATTTTAGTATTTATATTCACAATATCGGTGACAAACAAGCAAGAAGGAGCCTTGATACTTTTAAGAATTGAATTAAATTATTATAACTGTATTATCATTACCTATTTTGTATAATACAAAGAAGAAGTTTGCGTCACAAGCCGAACGCGTATCTCTATCGCTTGTTCCGCGCTTTCGCATGCACGCGGCACGTGACATTAAACCGAACTACCAGTCGGATTTGAAAAAATCTTATGATAGTTTTCGAAGAAGGTTATAGGCTATGTAACATCACGCTACTGGCGACGGGAGCAGAGCAGTAAGCAAAGACGCGGGTACAACCGCGCCGCAAAGGCTAGTTGAATTATTAAACGTTATAACGTCAAAAATTAATAGTTACTCTAACAGCGTAAATAAGTGAATAATATTATCTAACTTAAGTCAAACAGTGTAAATAAGTACAAAATATCTGTATCAATTATTTAATTATTATTGTTTTTTTTAATTTAATTAAATGATTAAATTGATTGCCATCCTCAATAAAGCCAGTATCTTCTATAGATTAAACACTGTTTAAACCTCAAAATGATAATAAATTAATTTAATAGCAAATGTTAAACTGCCGATTTCCATCAAGTTGGCACGCTTGCCTGTTTAACTAGGCAATATTAACACAGAGTAAATAATATACAAAACAAGGTCGGAATAATTTTATTGTATGCCAAGCTGTACTAACAGGCTTTCGTCTGACCTAAAAATCAGACAAATGTTTGGAATATAGGTCAGGTATTTTCAATCATTTTAAATATGAATTATAATCTTGGGATAGAGTTCAATTGTAGTGTATACTTGGTAATGTAATATAGTTCAAGTAATTGGTTTTCGTTGCGTTGAACCAATATAATCGGAATGCGCAGTCTATCTATCAATTGCAGTTTACTGTTGAACACCGAGTTCGAATTACGTTTGTATATGCTTAACATGGACACTTTTGAAAATGTAGTAATAATGATCAATCTTAACTATTTTAACAAGGCATATGAAGGAATACCTACATGAATATAAAGTCTCATACACTCATATCTATGTAATAAAAAATCTAAAATCTATTCATATATTAGGTAGAGGCTTGCTACATAATTTTCTATACTTTGATCAAACTAAAAGTCCGTGAAGCGACAAATAGAAAAAAGGATCTCAGAAAAGTTTTTCTACATTTGTACGAACATTCCCCTTCCACACATAGGTCGCAAAAATAACTAGTGACAAAGTTTCTTTATATCCGAACAAATCTAAAATAAGGAAAATCTTGCTCATCAGTATGGGATCAATGTCAATGTTATCATATATCTGTGATTCATGACATTGTATTACACATTAGCTTATGCTGTAGGGAACCTCAATATAATATGAAGAAATATATATCCAATGTCGTAATATATATAAGAGAAGACATAAAGAAATTCGTCTAATTATATGTGGAAAAGTCAATCTCATGGTAAGCTTGTTCTACGCCTCTCGGGATGCCATCTCAGGGTATCCTATTTGAGGTTTTGCCAATTGCGGACTTAGGTATGTCTAGCAAGAAAAGGCTTACAGCTGAAATATTTGTGATGGTTTAACATATTTTTTTTTTGTATTACAGGCGTCGACGCTTGTATTGCCCATCCACAAATTAAGATACTTTTATGGCCTTATATAACAATAGTCAGTTAACTTTTATATGTCAAATAAGACAAGCGACAGATTTTCTATAGATATATTATAGTGTCGAATTTTCATGTTTATCCTTTGGAATAAACGTTAACTGAAGATTGTGAAAACTAGGTAGATACTTCAACTACTATCTTCAAGCGTTCTATTTTATAAAATACTGTTTCATATTATCGTCTATAGGTACTATAAATAATAGAAAGTAGTTTCCTCCACAATATAAAAATAGATAAATCTATTGCCGAAGGTGGACCAGCTTACGGAGAAAACATACGAGTTTCTTCCATTTTCGCTACAAAGCACCGAAGAGCGGCAAAATAAATCTATTTTGCTTTACACTCTATAGATTTATTTAGCCTTCGACATAGATTTTAAAGGATGATGTCACTGTATTGTATGCATTCAATAAAGAATACTTCAACAGCTATACGATAGATAGAACGAAGTTTAAAATAAATGTCTGCTAGGCCACAGATAATAATCTAAGCAGAGGGCATACGCTAACGCCAACATTTTCGCAGCTTATGTCAATCCCATACATTTTTATGTCACTTGTCTAGGCCCTCTGTTATATTATGTTAGTTATAAAAAACTGCCAATGTCATGTTAAAAATTGAGGATTGAAAAGAAGTGCTGCCTTATTTTGCATCGTTCGTTTATGATACCCATTACAAGCCGATTGCCGACAAACAAAAACGATTTTTACAGATACTGTTCGAAGTTTAGGCTCAACGACTATCATAACATGGTTGTTTGTTTTTATGACTATTAAAGTAAAATATGTGTGTACATTTTGTGAAAATTAAAATATTATAATAAAGATAAAATAACGACTGAATAGTACTACGATAAATAAGATGTTCTAAATCTAGAAATTAAATAAGTACCTATAAAGTGATAACGTGGTTGTTTGGCTAGAAGAGATAGCTTTTAGCGATAAAACCGCTTATTGTCACTGTTTGTAATAATGTGATGTGCAATAAAGTATATTCTATTGTATTATTTAACATAAAACTTATTTTTAATAAACTGAATGTCTGTACTTGTTTACAATAATCCAAGAAAATAGTAAAGAGAAAACTGACTATTATATTGTAGTAAATTTAGTAAACTGACTACTATTTGTAGTAAATAAGTAGCTATAAATAAAGAATTAGATTAGAAACTTAAATTTCGACTTTAATCTTATTAGAAATTTGATTATCTTCATTGATATTCTATCAACAAACAGTTTTATTAAAATAAATGGAATACTTAAACTATAGAACAAAATTGTTAAAGATTCAAATAAAAGCATTGCAGATATAAAATCGACGAAGGTCACGGTAAAAACATTAAATATGTATTTGAATGAAATGAAAAGAAAACCTCGAAAAATAAAAGTATTTGAAGTCGCAGAAAGAGGCCGCTAAAGTGGCTAAACTTATATAAGTACGTTTCAGATTTTATTTTTCACGACATCAACTTTACGTCAGGTTGAATTTTCTCGTTACGCTTGTTAAACATTTTAATGCTTGTGTTAGCCATTTACTTAGATGGTTTATTTTCATAAAAATAAACGAAATACTTATTGCTGAATGTGCTAGCTCAAGACTGTACTTACTAATGAGATTTGTTAAAAAAACTTAATCTATTTATTACCATCTTGGAGCAGTAAGACGTCCGACAGCTAAAATAAATGCTTTTCCACCGATTTTAGACTTAGAAGAAACACCCAAAGATTCTTCTGAATCTAAAATGAGGTGCCTTAGTACCTAATTAATATTTTTAAGGTTTAGTATAAAATTTTAAAAATATTTTATGCTCTGTCAAAACATTTTATAAACTAGTTGACAACTTTTAATTAAAAATACAACTTAACGTTATATAAAATGAGTAATCAAACGCTTTCTAATGAGACATAGGCACTAGTAAAAACATTAGTATTAAAAATTGTATGGCTCTATTGAAAACTTACGTTATAGCTATAAGTGAGAATCTTTAAAAGAAAACCATCATCCAGAAGAAGTTACGCAGATGAGAATATTTTACGAGTGACTTCTTACAGCATTATTATAACTTCACTTTTATTAGCAGTCATTTGGTAATACGAAATAGGAGGTTACCTGGAAAGTTTTCCGGAGTCTTGAAAATTGATAAAATTTTAGATTTTGATGTGCTCTTACCGAATTTCTACTTTACCACCTCGTATTTTTGCCGCTCGCACCGCCATGTTAGAAAATGGCGCCTAAAAGCAGTGTATTACAAAATTAAAAACATGTATTACAAAATAAAACTAGATAAAATTTCCTACAATTTATGTATTGAAATTGTTTTCGTAAAATCAACAGTTTTAGCATACGAGCACCGCAAAATGTAGTTCAATACTTGTTTTTGTACTGTGTTTTATCTTTGTTTTGTATCAGCATAACACGAATGAACTTTCAATAACGTAATGTTTGGTGAAAAATTAAGCGGTATCTCAAATGTTCACATTTCAGTGTACTTGACTTTTAGTGCTGATAACGTGTTGATAAAAGAATGACGTCTACATTTGCATCCATCTAAAAAACTACATTCTGGTATACATTTAGAGTTGATTTTCTTTTGAATTAGTCATTTCGGTTGGACATCATTTTCTAGATGTCTCTTCCAAGCAGTTTTAATGCGGATACATGTAAGTTTTTTTTATCAAAAATGTTACATGAAAAACTGATACGAGTATGAAACGGATCAAGCACGAATTAAGCTCACGGAACGTAAGCCATATCAAAGTGAATATTTACCGTTTATATATTTTAATCAAGTTTTTTTTGTCTTTTTCTATTTAGTAATTACGGTTCTAAATATTAAACTTAGTTCACGTAATGTAATCAAGAAGCTGAATAAAATTTTGAATAAAATAAAAGCAACTGCTTTGGTGGAGCAATGCTAGTGTTAACGCTTGTCGATTCAATAGATTCACACTGTGGCAAAATTGATGTTTTGTTTAAATACACGAAGTTGTTTAAATACACTCTTATAAAAAAAAGATACCATGCTAAGCTACTTAGATTTTGATGTGTATAAGGCAGTTTACATTTTATTTTAACTAGCTAAAAGCTGATAATGGCTTACTGATATCCAATTGATTTCTTTTCTCAAATTAGTAACTTTTAAATAACCATCATCATCATATCAGCCGATAGACGTCCACTGCTGGACATAGGCCTTCCCCAATTTTTTAATTTGACGAGTGTAACATAGACTGTTTGTCCTAGGTAAATCTATGTACTCCGATCGTAAATGAAGTGAGTGTAACATAGACATTTGTGATGACTTTAGTCTTGTCCATGTATTAAATGCATGACAATAAAATAATAACTAAGTTGAGACTATTTTAGCGTAATTAAAAATGATTTATTGAAGTTTGATAATTTATTAAATGGCTCCATCTGATTTAAAGGCGCTCCAAGAAGAAAATAAGAAAATCTGCTAACAAACTTCCATGACAAAATAGTCAAGGCGACTAACTTTCATTGACACTTTATGACAATTTCTGGAACCTTTTTGACAGAGGAAATGCGTTTAATTATGCCGCCCGGTAAAAGGAAACAAGGTGGTTATGTTGGGCTTGCGTTTGTCGGCGTTTGTTTTCTTAATAATAAATGCGTAAACAAAAAGTTATATTTGGTTTTGTATAGCTAGATGTAACAACTATAAGAGAAAGAAAAATCTTATAGACATTTCAAAACAAATGACACGATACGATAGGAAAATCATAAAAGAATATGCGACAAAGTGTAAATAGTAAGTACTTTTAAAACAAAATACATAAAAATGTCTTCATATACGAACAACTTGCATATAAAGAAAAAAACATATTATTAAAACATAGTACTTCTTTTGAACAGAAAAGCAGAATTATTAACGCCTACGTTTCAGCTATTTTAAGTTCTATGTAACAAGGGGCGAGCGCGTTGGTATTGAAAAAGCACATTCCTAGACTTCGGTATATACTGATAATTTGTACCTAAAACCTATTATAACTATTCGAATAAAATCCGAGGCTTAGTAGCAGTTACACAGTCCCACGTCAAATAAATAAAAACTGCAGCTTATGTAATACGTATGATAAAATACTGATATCGTATCACAGGTAACCTAATGTAATGTT
Source organism: Parascotia fuliginaria (assembly GCA_963082885.1). Classification (NCBI taxonomy): domain Eukaryota; kingdom Metazoa; phylum Arthropoda; class Insecta; order Lepidoptera; family Erebidae; genus Parascotia; species Parascotia fuliginaria. Next base: position 3,564,586 of record OY720182.1, on the reverse strand, counting down.
TTCTGAAGTGTACAATGTATATGTTATTTGATCCACATGACACATTTTATATGCCTGTTAATTTTATTTATTGGAAATGGTTCCGTCATAGAGGTGGTCATCATTCCACCGGTTCACCATGTTTGAAATTGGAATAGTGTCTGCTGACTTTTCAATAACTAGCTGAATATATTGGTAGGCTGAATATTTAAAAAAAATTAGTGACTACACTGACTACATTAACATAGAAATAGCTTTATGTCGCGAAACAATCAATATCCACGCATTTTCACAACTAAAATTCGGCTTTCAGTCTTATCTACGATAGCAGGTTCTTGCTTTCTTTAGCATGCCTGAGTGAATTGAGTACATTGATATCTTGGTTCCTTTCATCATCCTTCTGACTGACTGTTTTTCTTATACTGGGTGGCGCAAAAGTAAAGACCCTATTTGGTTCAGCTATAACATTTTTTCTAAATTAGAAAACTAGATTTAGATTTTTTTAAATGTATATTTGTGCCATTAAATTTCGTACCATTAGGATTTAAAGATGATGTCTTTTAAATGGTGACCTCCAGAGTTGATACACATTTGAGCCCTATTTATGACATTTTGCATAACTTGCCGTAACACTTCCTGCGATATGTTCGTTATTTCTTGACGAATGTTTTCTTTTAGAGCTGCGAGAGTCTGTGGCTTGTTCACATACACCCGAGATTTCAAAAAACCCCAAAGAAAGAAGTCTGGACTGGTCAGATCGGGTGATCTTGCAGGCCAAGGCAAATCGCCAAAACGAGAGATAACTCGGCCTGGAAAAGCGTCCCTCACTAAGTCCATAGTGTCGCGCGCTGTGTGTGCCGTAGCGCCGTCTTGTTGAAACCAGATGTGCTCCAGCCCCAATTCGTCCAAACTGGGTATCAAAAACTCACGTAACATGGTTCTGTAGCGTTCTCCAGTGACAGTAATCGCATTGCCTCCAGCGTCTTCGAAAAAATAGGGTCCGATCACTCTGTCAACACAGATGCCACACCATACAGTAACTTTTAGTGGGTGTAGAGGTGTTTCTTGAATAATGCGCGGATTATCAGTGCCCCAGAACCGAGTATTCTGCTTATTGACATGCCCTGAGAGATGGAAATGCGCTTCGTCACTCATAACCAATTTTGAAGGAAAATCATCCTCTTCATAGGGCTCAAATGTGTATCAACTCTGGAGGTCACCATTTAAAAGACATCATCTTTAAATCCTAATGGTACGAAATTTAATGGCACAAATATACATTTAAAAAAATCTAAATCTAGTTTTCTAATTTAGAAAAAATGTTATAGCTGAACCAAATAGGGTCTTTACTTTTGCGCCACCCGTTACTTCAAGGGCAGCAACGGTTCACTTATGCCTTTTTAGCATTGTTTATGTAATGCTTAGAAAACAGCCACATATATTCTCTCTCTATAAAAAGATTTTGCCAGGCTCACCGCGCTTGGCGAGTTCATGACTGTAGTAAGACATCATTTGGGACGTTTGTTACTGCCCGTTTACTGATATTGCAAGAGATGGTGTGGAATATTCTAGACAACAGACCTTATGATCATAGCTACGAATAGAACAATTCAATAATAAATCAATGAACCAGATTTGCCTATCTCAATTGTCGATAAGAAAAATTGTTAATGTTTACACCTACAATAACTCATTGTGTCATACGTTTTTGTACAAATATTTGTTTCCGAATTTATAAATAGTTTAGATTTTTATTTTTAAGAACACTTGTGTATGCTATCGTTGAAATACGCCGTATGTTTCAATGTACGTCAAACGAACACAAACAAAAATTGGTACTAATAAATGAAAGTACCCGAACATTATTCTGCAAAAAATCCTTTTTAAAGAAGAATGAAAAGTTCTTTTAATGTTTATAAGATTAGAATGTTTATAATATAAGAAGAACATGACTATAATATAGTCATGTTGTATTTTTTTTACTACTTAATTGATGACTATCAAAATGATGATTACAAGATAAACGGGGTCGCTACCCGTGCATCCACTGGCTTAGCTACCGTGGGTTTAGAGGTAATTTCTACCTACCGAATTAGCTTTAAAAAAGTCGATACGTGTAAAGGAAAATTAAAGCTAAATGCATTTGTAAAAAAAACATCTCTTTATAGGCATCGTCGCTTCATTTTTGTATTTTTTATCGTCAATGGGGACAGATATATTTTATTTTTTTATTTGGTAATACATCCTAATGTAGGTACAATTTGCTTGCTCTATAAATAGGCATAACCACGTGATTTAAAAATGATCGAAATGATATCATTTATCTGGATTAATAAAATAAAGTACAATCTGGGTTCTACAATCTATGGTCCACATTTTTGAAAATCTCTCGAAACATAAATCTAAGCCCTCCTTTTAAGCGTTACGATAAAATATAAAATTTATTTTGAACATGGAAATTTGAATGTGCGCCGTCGATGTAGGGGTGGTCGAAGAATGGTGATTATCAAAGCTTTGACAAGCAACTCTATGCCGTTATTACAAGATACTGGCGACAACCTTATTTTACTCGTTAAAACTTTCCCTCATTGATGTCTTGCAGTTACAAATAATTCGCAAAAAACCAACGTTGTTGGTAATCTTAGGGATCTATCACATGACTTGAGTAAAATATAAGTAAAAAAATTGTGTTGACATATTACTGATTATATTATGTTACTGAATAAAATAAATTATAGGTAGGTACGGTACTGTATTTTTTAAAAGCAAATATTATATATGTATTAATAATTGTAATAATTATTGTTAGCTTTTAATTTTATTTTGACCACCCGTACGATGGTGAGACAACTCTTAATTAAAAAACAAAATCATAATTTGGGACATAATGTAGTCATAGGAAAATATAAAAAAAAAACCTAAAAAGAAGAGCGTAGTTAGTAATATTTTTTTTAATAAATCACTACGTAAATACAATAAGTAATACATTTTAAAGTCTTTGTTTGAGAATTTGATACTCGGCATAATAATGCTATTGCAATGTCACGTAATGCTTTAGAAAATTATCGCAGCAATAAACTTAATGCAATAGATATAATACCTAATATCTTATCACATAAAACCAGCGTATATCCTTTTATATATCCTAATGTACAAACAAGTTAAACAACGTGCGGCAACAAAAAGACAAATAAAAGATGTTTACAAACCTTTTCACGAGGCAACTTTTGTAACACTACACTCGTAAACCTCCACAAACAGTAAAAGTTTAGTTCTCTTGTCAACTTTATTTCACAGTTTCTATTTCGTAAAACATTCACATAAAAAAATTAAACAGTCAACAAAATCAAATATTCATAAACTAATTTTTAAAAACCGTATTAAAAAAAATTGTTTTTAAGAATAAAATTGTTTACTCTGTTAATTTCGCTCTGTTTCTTTTTTAAATCTTAGATGTGAATAATGCTGAAATGCGTACAGCCAAGTTTCGCTGTTTAGCGTGTAGTTGACGAGTTTGAGCTCTACAGAGGTTCGTATCAGACGCCGGCTGTGTACAGACTGAGCGTTGCTATAGCTAATGTCCGCCAACATTTCCATCGCAACCCACGTCCTTATTTGGAAAATATGCGCCGTACAAAACACACTTTATAAATTATTATTATTTTTCGCTAGATGAAAAATATGTTTACTCATTTTTTAGGTTAAATTGAACTCTTATATTTTCAAAAAATTTGCTAAGTAAGAATATATAATAATGCTTTCACAATAGCACCTAAAAAGTAAAATTGTGAACTCCTTAGAGCATATTACTTTGTATACAGTTTGTAACTAAATCTTTGTAAGTTACACGCATTTTTGGTGTAATATAGATTTATTTATTTAATACTTTTAGGCAGTGAGGGGTAAAACTTTGGTACACTTTCTATCAATATCTAAAACGTTGTAATACAAGAATATAATGTGTCTGCGATATGATAATGTTATTCAAAATAGGCTATCGTATGAAAAGAATGTTTTCCTTTGTTGCAAAGTCTTGGCACTGGTCCAATCTTAGCATTATCACTGATTATATAATACACAAGCATTATAAAAGTTTTTTTTTACATTAAAACATAAGTTCTGCTTTATTGTCTTGTTAATCAATCATTTGCAGTTAGTTAGTTAGTTAATGGGACCTATTATTGTTTTACTTTTTATATTTATTCAAAATATAAAATAAACAAATACTTTATTTTTATTATATTATATTCTTTATGTTTTATCTTCTACGCGGGTATGTCTTTTCTACGTAAAAAGAAAGAATGAATCTAAAATGGAATGAAATACTTTCTATCCAAGAATTACTATAGTTTGTCTATAATTTTTACTATTCATTATTATTATATTATCTCGAATTTGTTATTCGGTCGTGTAAATTCGTCTGCTATCTTATGCTTAATTTCAAGTTAAGAATTTTTAACATATATTTTTTGTTTGCATTTTGCACAGCTGGTTTTTATATTAAAGAACATCTGTTCTAATTTTAAGCCTAAATTAGGTTTTAGAGACCATTAATATTTTTATTAATCAATATTTATAACTTTTCTTGATTAAGAATTTCATTACTTTAAATTCAATAAAATATGACTAAATAAATCGCTGGCCGAATTCAATAGTGGCATAATACAAAATTTAACGGATTGAGAAATCGCCTATTGAAGTTTTTGAAGACAAGTGCGCGTGCGTATATTCCTGATTCCTAGCTACCGTTTAGGGTCTATGGCATTAATGTTAAATTTTTATACATCTATATTATATGACTAAATTAGTTAAGTAACATTTTAAAAATATATGTACTTAATTGTGTGTAAATAAAGCCCCAGAAGATGATGACTCAGAGTTGTGTCAGTATTGCATAAATGTTATTTTATGTTTTTGATTTATGCCGTAGGTTGTCCCAGAAAAATGAAGATAATCAGGTATTAGCTTTGCAAAAAAACGAAATAAAAATAGGCTAAAACTTGAAGTGTTTATCAATATGATAGGAAAGTCACAAATAAAACTACCTTAATATTTAATTACAGTACAATATTTATTTGCAAAAGTTCTTAAAGTTTGTTTTCCTAAAAACTGCAAAATAATGATAAAATTTGGATGTACTCGTTGGCAATTCACTACAAATAATTAAGTATTTTAGTTATTTTTGTGAAATTAAAGTAGGTTATTTAGAAAATAAGTATACATTTTGATTCACATAAAAGAAAATCCAAAATAAAATACACTATTAAGAACTCAGTTCCTATTTTCATAGATAGGTACTGCCTAAATAGAACTAAAATTTAGCTCTATTAAAGTTAGTCACACAAAATACAACTTGTATTAAAATATAACATAACTGCAACTCTTCAAATAAAAATAATCAAAAATTAACACAAACTAGAAAATCTATCAAAATAAACTTTGCAGTTTTGGTTTAGTCAAGAAACCTGAAAATACAGTTAACATAATTAAAGTAAGAAACATTAAATCAGTCTCAATAGTCACAGTCAAAATATAAGTCACTAAAGTAAATTATTAACAAAACATAAGTTTTAAGCAGTCAAATAAAATTAATCATGCTTCAAATTTTCAAAAAAATCTGCATAACAACGTGGAATAGTGTTAGAGTTAACTAATGACATTAAATCTTGAAATTTTCTTTGAGAAATTGGTATCTTTTCAGGATAAGCTTTTTTTAGCTGTGCATCTTTTAACAATTTTAACTGTTTTCTGGTTCTGCAAGATCTAATGTTGACAGTTTTAAAGTTATCATCTTTGTATGAGGTCTTATAAAAGTAGATACCGGGTTTATCTTTTTCTACTCGTATGACGCAAATATCGTTAAAATTAAATTTCTCTCCGTCAGTGTTTATGTTGAAATTAGTTGCAGTTGTGTCTACGAGATCCTTTAGGTCATAGAAGAAACCATGATCTAATTCATGCACCTTGAATAACTCGCCTGTTTTCTTTGCTGTTGAAATCAATGTTGCATATTGTGATGGTAAATAGATTGGATTGGATTTCAATGCTTTTTTAATATTTCTTTCAATTAATGAATGGCTCACATCTCCTTCATTTTGGGTATGGCCAACGACCAAAAACTTGTGTGTAATACTTTTGATATAAAATTTTGAAACAGCATAAAGATAAGCATCAATTATAAATTTATTTTTTCCTTGACCACCACAATTATCTGAATACAGTACCACTTCTACATCATCGGAATCTTTTGAGCAACCAGCAATGTCTTGTCTTGAAGATATCATCTCTAAATAATGTAGCAAGCAGGAGCCTATTTCATTAGATCCTTTATGACCTTCGCCTTCATGCCAAACATAGCAATTAACTGTGCCCAAACCTTTTTTATTTAACTCACAAATAGTAAAGTTGTAAGTGGATAATTTGCTTTTATAATAAAACGTCGAAACCTCTCCTTTCGGGGTTGGTAGAGCAGCCTGGAGATCAAAACATGCAACTCTATAATTCTTTGAAATTCTCGCTTTATCTTCGGCTTTTTCACTTCTAGCTATATTTTTCTCATCGTGGTGCCTTATGTATTCTATTTCTGCGTCTAATTTTTCACTGTGATTTTTATTTTTGTATGATTCACAAAATTGACATAAATCTTTTTTTGGTTTGAAAAATTCTAAATTAAATTCATAATTAAATATCTGTCTGTATATTGCGAAAGTAACGAAATCACGATTTTCTTTTTGACAATCCTCCTTATAATCTCTGTATAAGTCCATCAGTGTTCGACCTCCCTCTATATAATTTTTAGAACTATCTGCCCGCGTGTAATGACTTTCAACTGTCGGAATACTAGAAATGTGCCTTCGAGCGCTATCTTTGACTTCTTGCGGAATAGTGGCGTGCTTTTCATGCTTACCTCTTCGATCTGCTGCAGTGCAACCTTTGTCTGTTTTTTCGATGACAGTTCTAATACACCGGTTAGTTATACCTAGAGTAGAAATAAAAAACCTTTTACATACATTGACTTTCACTTGATCTTTGTGCAGAAAAAAAGTATTATTTAACTTGCGTCCAGTGCGGTTTTCTTTTAAAACAGGATATCTATATTTAGGCTTAATCACTTCAATAGAATTTGCAATAAATTGTCTTTGTCTATTAATATCTTTCAAAGACCAATATAATTGGAAGTACTCCTTTCTTTCGTTTTCGTTTATTTTCAGTGTACATTTACGTCTGCAAGAATCAATGCAGGGAGGTCCTATTTTCCTCGGAGGTACCAGATTACCCTTTTTTAAAGTTTTATATTCTTTTCCTGAATTACGTAATCGTTTTACTCTGTTTCTTTCCCACTCTGCCTGATTTGCTTTTCTTTTGCGTGTTTTGGGCGCGGGAATGTTTTCTTGGTTTCCAGTTTCGGACAGGCTAGATAAACACTCATCAGACTCCGATAAGTTGATGCGTTTAGAAATTTCATGATTTTCATAGTCTGGATCGGCATCGGAGTCACCGATCTCTGATTCTGAACTTAATGATGAGTTTGCCTGATTCGCTGAAGTTGGTAATACTTCTAAATCATTGTGTTCTATAAAGTTTCTTTGACCCGCTAGAGTTGGTACATCTGTATTATCCGGCAAGTGTGTAGTATATCTCGAAGTACTATTTAGAGAAGCTAAATCTAGTGTTGTTGGCTCTTCATTAAGGCTCTCACAATCTGTCAAATCCTCTTCTATGAACTTTTTTTTGTATGTAATCTCAGATGACAGGGGCAGTATCGAAGGGCTACTAGAGTTAAAAATTTCAACATCATTTGCTGGATCATCTAGAATATTATTATCAGTTGTAATCGATGTATTTATCAAAGGTCCACACATAAATTCTGGTGTGCCGGCACTCGTCAATCTGTTACCTCTTTGTAAAGTTATGTGTTCAGATATTACACATTCTAAAGGTTCGTTTCGGTCCTCAGATTGATTTTGCGAAAACTCAAAATCTGATGGAGTAGGTGGTGAATCACATAAAATCTGAGCTACTTCTGATATACAACTTCTGTTAAAAAGATTTTTCATTAAATCGTAATCAAGCCCAGAGAGCCCAGAGAAACATTTATTTTCAATTGAATTTCTGACATCAATTAATTTCTTTACACCCAAATCTCTCACTGACGAAACAGTGGCAGCGTTGTGTCTTTGAGAAGAGGTTTGTTTTTTACAATATCTGAAACAAGTTCAGATATAGGTACATATTAATTCATTCTGTGTTTTATACACACTCGATTGGCTATATTCACAAATGTACAAACAAAGATACTGTATGTTGCGATAATACGTAATACCTTTATAGATACCTCTATAGGCCACGGAAAGAAAATAATATTAGAATGATTTAGTGAAACTTGTTATCTTCTTTTATAGAAAAATCAACAATAATAACCAAAAACCTCGAAACTAAAATGCTTGATTTTCACATTACAATTATAATGTAGTAGTACTAAGTAACTTTATAAATTCTTAAATATTAGATAGAAGAGAGACATTTTATAACTAAACAAATTAAAATAACAATAGAAATATGTGTTTACTTACTGTGAATTATCACTTATTTTCTTATTCGGCAACATTACTGCTAATAATTATACCGGCACAACTCAAAATAATACACGATATTTATGCAACACTGACCCAACTCAAAAGTGCCACTATAGCATAACAGCAAGCGTACGATTGCCACGAGCGCATCCGGCCGACTAAACGCAGGTCAGTGTTGCATGAAAGAGACACGCGAATTTGTTTTCTGCACTAACGACACAAACTCCATCTATTGGCTGATTTATGAACTAACAAGATAGGTCTTTATTGCACTATGTAGATTACGTCATTTTGAACCAGAATACACTGTTAACTCAAAATACCTAAATTTTGATTTGTGCCACTATTGAATTCAGCCAGCGAAATGACACCTCTTTTAACGCATTCGGATTCGGACGCGTTTGAAAATATCTTGTTGTATTATATTATTTTCTGATTGTCTCGGTGACGACGCAGTGCGTGCGACTACTGTGCAAAGGATTGTGGGTTTGATTCTCAAAAGAGGCAAAACTTTGTATAATCTATAAATATTTTTGTTTTAAGTCTTGAAGTAGGTAGAATTTTCAAATCCGTCTAATCGTTCCACAGATTAGCGCGTTCAAACAAACAAACAAACAAACTCTTCCGCTTTATATAATAGTAAAGATAAAATATAATAGTAGAAATAAAAGCACTAGCTGAGAAGCAAAAAATCTCTCTATTCTAGAATCAATTTTGAAACCATACTGTTTTAATATTAATTTCGATATTCTAAAAGCAATAAGGATTTTATGTCAATATATAGAAACATTAAGTACATTATATAGTTACGAAAATCTATAACAAATAGTACCTATTAAACATAACCTTTCAATGGTCCATTTCGTAGAAGATACCGAAATATATTTGTTTATATGCCCTTGTATTCCAACACATGTTAAAGGTTTTATTCTTTTGAACTTTGATCTTTTTTACTTTTATTGTCCTCATAGACAGATATAGATTATGGACAATACACTGATATAAAATTTTCCTTTGCTTTCGTGAAAGAATAGGTATAAGCTTTTCGAGAAATTTCTAAGTTGGTCGATCAAATACAATTGGTAATATTATGTTCATTTATCCAAAATAAGTCGAATTTCGTCATGGAATTTCACTTCGATGACATCTCGCATATAAAAAACTGCTTAAAATGTATTTTTTTACCAAGTTCAAAATATTTAGTGACATGAACAGCGCAACACGTTCAAACCGACCACCGCCACGCGTGCTACAATAAAATATCTTTTTGACGTGTCTATCGACAATTCGACAAGAAAATTATTGCAATAATGACTTGATTTATCATTTTAAATGTAGAAATTGTATTTTTACTTCATTGTAGATACACTACAAGAAAGGCAAATGTGTCTGCATTAATCACAGAAACACATTATACTTAGATACTAGTAGGTGTAGTATTATCTTATCTGTGTTATACTCGTACGGGTATATAAAGATACTAGCTTTCCGCAGCGTGGTTTCAACTGCTTTAAAATACATCTTTGGCTTCTGCTCTGCTCCCGTCGCCAGTAGCGTGATGTTACATAGCCTATAACCTTCCTCAAGAACTAGGCTATCAAATGCAAAAGAAATAATCAAATCCGAGTGGTAGTTCCTGAGATTAGCGCCTTCAAACAAATAAACTCTTCCGCTTTATAACATTCTAGACATCCACCCTCGCTTTGCTTCGGTATCAAAAGTATCACAACGTCTACGGTCAATATGATTGCAATAGTGTCGTATTGCATCATTCAAATTTACAAAGGCGCTTAAAATTTTTAAATTCTGGAAATGTCTAAAAATATGTTAAACATAATAAAATATAGCCCATGTCACCCGCTTCATTTATTTAATTATAAAGGTGAAAGAATTATTCAAACCGATAACGTATATTTTTAGTTAAATTGTTCCAATCAAACAAACATCAAACATACAAAAAATTATTTTTATAATAAATATTAGTTCAGATTAGTAAAGATTAAAATAAAAGGTTTACATTATTATGTTTAGTTTTACCATCATCATCAACTTGAAGACGGCCATGCCCAAATGGAGATTTCATAGTTTGAACTGGCTATTATATAGTCTGACTATACTAGACGTACTGTGTTTTCCCCCGCTAAACATGCCGACAGTTATATTTAAATTTCACATAACAGAAAAAGGGTTTAGCATCTTTTTCAAATAAATGACTCCTGTCAATAGTCCTTTTTCAGTTACAAACCAAAAATAAGATAAATCGATGAACAAAAAACACAAGTCTACTTTTTCTATGATGTAGGTACTCCAACTTCAATTTTGCTGCTATGTCCAGCAAGATAAATGACAGTTTTTAGCTATATAGCAAAGTATCGATTTTGCTGTTTTTATCCGAATTCATTTTAGTACATTTAAATTATATTTTTTCGTTTTAATTTTTAACGTAACGTAACGTAAAGCTCAATATCAGTTTACCCGATCTGGGGATGAAACCCGAGATCTCTGTGATCACAATACTATTAAACTACAAATTTATTAATTACTAGCTGTGCCCGCGACTTCGTCCGCGTGGAATAGTGATTTTGGGCAGCATTTTTTGGATATATCTTTTGGTTTGTTTTGAATTATAAACATCTTCGTTTAGGTGAATAAGAAAAATCTTTACAGTAAATGCTTCTCTATCTACGATATTAGAGGTATAGCCATCGCGGATCAAAGCCATACAGGCTGCTACGATTACTTACACGTGGCAAATCCACATAAAGCTGACCATGCGAAAAACAGTTAATATTTAGATCCACACTCATTAATTGTCATCGCGAAACATAGGCTCACTGGAAACTGAACTCGTTTAAAACTAAACGGGAAATTGTTTGGAATGAAAGGAATCCGAGGAATAAAAACGCTTTTTTATATTAGCCTGCCAAAGTGCCTCTACTCTGGCTGATGGTAAGCAGTCAGTGGAATTCAGAAGCAGTGGACACCATTTCAAAAGCCAAACTACTGGTATGGTGGCCTCCACTATGGCGGCTTAGTGAGATGCTTCTTCACGCCTCGCTTAAAAGTCCCAGGATGAAAGTTAGGTGGGAACACATGCGCTGGTAAAGAGTTCCAGGCTTTGATTGAGCGACAAAAGTATAAAGTGCTGAACCGTTTGGTTCGAGACCCTTTAGATTCCACTGTGAAAGGGTGGCACTTCAGTCCCGCACGTGTCGTTCTGGATAAAAAGGGAGAGGGTAGAATTAATTTAAAGAGCTGTTGAGAAGACTCTCCGTGGTAAAGGCGATAGAAGACGGCCGTTGAGGAGGCGATGTCTCTTCGCAGCTGTAAAGGCTCAAGGGTCTTAGGCCTCCGGGCTTCCATGATACGGACTGCTCGCAAAAGGCCGCCGTACCGTCTCGAAAATGGTCGCCGGGTCCCACTATCCGGTCACCAACCTGCACGACGAACCACTCCGAGATTATGCGCAACCTGGTGGGGCAGTCTCTTTTTTTTGGTTAGGTCTAATTGGGCCCTTGTACAATGCCGCGGGCGGCCAGCGGCACCACCGTTTATACGGGTCTCCCTGGCCGGCGGGTTGACCCACACCACCCACACAATGACTCCGCGGATACTCAGCTGGTCCCACACATGCTGCGAGGTCAACGCCTTCTAGATCCAAAGTAAGCATATTATATGCTTGTATTATGGGTTCTAGAATACGGATAAACATACTTAAATACTTTTATTTTTGTAAATAGATACATATTATACATATGAACACCCAGACCAATGCAAATAGACATGTTCATGCTACAAATATTTGCACTGAGCGGGAATCGAACCCGCGACCTCACAGTCCATACACAGTACCACCGAAATACAGAGGCAGTCGATTTCCCCCTGACTTTCCCCTCCCTTTCCCCTGACTTCTCCCTAACTACCCCCGCACTTTCCCCTCACTTCTCACTTCTCCCTTCCTTTCCTCTTCCTCCCCCTCCCTTCCCCCTCCCTCCAAATTTCAAGTCGCCAACTTCAAAAGCAAAGATCTTTCCATACAATATTTCATCCCTTATTTCACTCCTATAAATCCACCCCAGTAAAAAAAAAATTATGAGCGTATTTATTATTTAAATAAAAGTATTCCAAAACAAAATTTCAAAGCTGTAACTTAAAAAATGAAGACGTTTCATACAATCGATTTCATCCCTTTTCATACACTTAAGGGTTGAATTTTTAATAACCCTTTCTTTGTACACTTCTAGACATTAAGACAAACACACCCTCCAAATTTCAATTCGCTACGACCAGCGGTTTTGGCTTTACGTTGTCTGTCAGTCAGTCAGTCAGTCAGGACAAAGCCTTTTATAATATGTATGGATGTATGGATTAGACGTATAGCCATCAGGGATCAAAGCATACAGGCTGCTAGTAATGCTAACACGTGATAGAGCCACATAAAGCTGACCGAAAAACAGCTAATACTTAGATCCACACCCACAACTTTTAGTGTCTTACCTTTACTTTAATTACTTAATTAATTAATTACTTTAATTAGTCATCGCAAAACATAGGCTCACTGGAAACTGGACTCGTTTAAAACTAAATGAAAGACTGTTTAGAATGACAGGAATCCGAGGAATAAAAACACTATCAGCTATTCCGCAACCTGTTAAAATATCTGCTTCTATAAGATTTCGTAGTAAATTAACGAATGTTCGATGTGATTCTTTAAATTGGCATAACTTTTTTATTTATGAACTGATTGACATGAAACAAACACTAAATGTTAAGTGAAGCTTACTACAATATATTAGTGAAAACCATATTTAAATCGGATAAGCCGTTTCTGAGATTAGCGTGCACAAACGCACAGACAAACAGACAAACAGACAAACAGACAAAAATTTTAAAAATCATTGTTTTGGGTTCTAATTGCGTTGATATAGGTCCCAATAGTATTTTTTCTCATATATCTTCCATGTACAGACAGCGATCGGTTACATTTTTATTATATGTATAGATGTAAGCCAGGCAAAACTCAATGTTAACTTGATTTATGTGTTATTATGTGCTTGTAGAAGGCAGTTTTGTAGAAGGTATCTAGAGGCTTTAAATATCTACACATACATAAATGTTTTAATTTTGCTTTTTAGACTTTTTTTATAAAATCTCACAAACATCCATATTTTTATATTTAATCATTTGATCTAATTAGTATCTAATTAGATCGAATTAAACTATCCATGCTTTTAGCACGGTTTTAGGTACTTCTCATGAGATTTATCAGGTGATTATTTAATTTTTCGTTGATCAGCCTTTCAGGAACTGGGTGGAAGTGTATGTAAAACATTCTCCAAAACTACTTACTTCAAAAAAATTAAAATATTTAAAATAGAAAGTATGTTGCAGGTAAGAAGGCCTTTAAACGAGTAGGATTATACTAGTTAGCAACAATAACTGTAACTATATTGAAGACCTAGTATTTTATAGCACAGTTCTCTGAATCAAGTCTATATTTGACGTCACAATATTATTTAACAGAGCTAATTACAACAGTTACCGGTAACACAATTACCAAGAACAATAGCAGCTCGAGAGCAGCTCCGTTCTATTGAGGGGACATTTAAACGTCATTCTACCCGTGCAACGTGGGTGAACGATGTTCTAAAGCGGTGTAGAGCTCTTCAAGTATTAATATTTTCGTAGTAATGTATTGACGTATTATTAAAATTTATTAATAGTATTTTCTGAAGGTAAAAATGAAAATAATTTTTACACAACTATTTGAAAGACATGCGCTTTTGGTGCACGGAGTATAAAATGCCATACAGCGGCAATCAGACAAGAATATTTTATTTTAATATTCGCATTTATAATATTAGTAAACCTATAAGATCCTCAATACCTGTTGTTGTATTGAGCGATGATGCTCAATACAACAATACATTGAACCAAAGTTTGTGGTTATTATTTTTTATTTTTTTTATTTTCGCCTCGTGCGTCACCTGAGGTCAGCACGGAATATCAGCGCTGTGTAGTGGCTAGTTCCACGACCAGCACATAACTGAGTGCTGACCTCGTTGTCGCAAGCGGCCGCGCAGTGTGTGTGTTTTAAGTTAGATTAAGAATGTATTTGTCATTGTCATTCCACTGCGCAACAATAATAATTTTTCTTTCTTTCTTTCTAGAAGAGAATCTTCACCAGTAGTTTTCGTAAGTAGTTTTGTTCTTAAACCATTTAGAGAAATAGGTTAATGTGTCTCGACTTAATGACTAGGTGAACTTTAATGACTGTTTGATAGCCCTGAACACATGCTCACTTACATCTAGAGTGTAAATTACACCAAATAATATTGAAATTATTTAATGACTAGCTTTCCGCTGCGAGGTTTTATTCTTTGCTTACTGCTCTGCTCCCTTCGCCAGTAGTGTGATGTTACATAGCTTATAACCTTCCTCGAGAGGTGGGCTATCATACTCAAAATGAATTTTCAAATCCGAATTTAAGTTCCTGAGATTTTTCAAACAAACAAGCATACAAATACAAATTCTTTCGCTTTATTATAATAGTACAGATAGTCAACTGTCTGTCTACCTCTTCTGGGATAAAAGGCGTGAAGCTATATATGTAGACGTGAAATGTGTTGAAAGAAACATTAATTCAAAATATTGCTTATAGAAAATAGAAGGAGAAGATATTGCTACCAATATAGTTATAAACAAGCCAACTTAAAAGCCTTAAAGTGATCAGCTACATTGTTTATGAAACTATTATAATAAATAGCAGGCACCTGAGACATTTATATTAAATGCATAGTTTTAGAAATAGTTTAGACTAGTAGAGGAATAGTTATCTACGTGTAGTTTATTACTAAACACCAAAACTTGGAGCATTTACACCTTATTTTCAACGCTGAATGAAGCATAATTTTTAAAATAGGCGCTTTTAAGTTTTTATTTGGTTGAAAGAATTTTTGATGACACATAGCTTAAAGGACCTTACAATTAGAGACATAGTTTATAAACTTACTTTTTTAATAAAATAAACAGGTCATCACGTCGACAAAATCTACCAGAATATTCTCCTATCGAAAAACAACAACAACAGCTTGACACGCATCATAAATATTATTACTCGAATTACACTTATTTTAATCTATAATGATCTTCACCTATTTATTTTATACCACTCAATTTCCAATAAACATGTACGATTGAAGTATATTGAATTCTTTATAAAAATAAAAAAAGGTATTTCAATATCTCCGGTATGAGGCGGACGTAAAATTTAATATTTATTTATTTATTTTTATTTTTTATTTTTATTTTTTATTTTATTTTATTTTATTTTGGTACAAACAGTCATCAGCATACATAGTAACATAAATATAGACTTAATATAAAGACAAAGAGTACCCAAAAGAAATTAATTTAACATTAATTGGTAAGTGCCAGCGGACAAACTGAATATCAACTTACCTAAAAAAAAAAAACAAATGCTTCTTCAAATTTACATAAAAAAGTAAGACATTAATAGTATAAGGTACTACTAGGGAAATTTTTGCTTTAGTTGCAGCATTAATTTAGATTTTAGAGTGTTCAGAGAGTTGTTAAAGAGATCTATGTCATGAAATTCTTTGTTAAATAACTTAAGCGAGCGAGTAATAAAATTGTTGCGAGTATAGTTTTTATGAAGTGAGGGCGGTACGAAGATATCTAAAGTTCGTGAGGGACGTACGGGAAATCGAGCATGGGTTATGAAGTTAATTTTAGATAGTAATGTGGAAGAATCTATTTTGTTATTAAGAATTTTATAGAGGGTGACAATGTCAAACTGTTTACGACGATTTTCTAAGGAAAGAAGGTTGTATTTATTTAATGATTCAGCGTACGAACTGTCGGTACTGGAGTGTCGATAATTCATAATTTTAATGAACTTTTTCTGTACCCTTTCTATGCGATCGATATGACATCTGTAGAAGGGGTTCCATACCGAGCAACCAAAATCTAATATTGATCTGACGTAACTAAAATATAAAATTTTTAAGGTGATTGCATGTTGAAATGGTTTCGTAATTCTATTAATAAATCCCAGGCTTCTGAAAGCCCTTTACTATTGCTACTTCCAAATATCTCCACAGAAAAGTACCTACCTGTCAATCAACCCGATATAGCATACAAATTCTCTCCATATTATTTGCTTGTAGCCTTCAGCTTGATGTGTAGAAAGGTTCTAGAGTATACTACGAAGCGCAAGACGCAGCATGGGGCGAACCTCACAGGGTGGACCGACGATGCGACCTGATAAAGCTGCGTTCAGACGACACGCGCTCGCTAATCGTCCCAGGCAAATTTTATTAATCTTCCGTTTACAATCTGCATATTACATAACGCCGGATATGTTATCAGCAATATGTAAGTATACGAATTATGAATTTTAAAACTAGTAGTTAAAGTTTGACAACAAATATAATTCGTTTATAGCAGGGTGTCACAGTTCTAACCTAACCTAACCCAAGTTGCCTTTGCCATATTACATAACACGCGTCTAACATGCTTTGCAAGTTGGTAGTGGATGCGTGTCGTCTGAAGGCAGCCAAGGGTAGCAGGCTACCGATGAATGTGAAGGGCTCACGACTGCTCAAGGTTGCGAAACTTGTGGGAGGAATATGTTCAGAAGTGGACCTCTTTCAGCTGATGATGATGAAGCACCTAATTAAAATGAGTTAAGCCGTATGCTTTTTTGTCACCAAAATTGTAGAAGAAACCATACTATTGCCCATTTCTAACTCATTATCAAACATAACAAACGAGTAAACTCTATGTTAACGATTTAACTTTAAGTAGCTAGTTAACCAAATATTTCAATCAGGAGCACCTGTGTAAGCCTATAAGTACTAAAGTTATTATTACAGTTCAATGTTTTAGAGTGCTAATTTATGGTACAAGTACACATTACACATTATTGAAAATGTTTTTACATAAAATTACCTGAATGAGAGCAATTTATCTTTATCTATTAATTATAAGTACTTACTTATATAAATATTTTTTTTTATTGCTGACAGTAGCAGACGAGCACACAACCCACGTGATGGTAAGAAGTACCTAACTGTCACTCGATTGACTCAGCCAGAAACTGCGAAGCCGCAACCTACCGTGAAGGGAGTGGGATAAGTGAAGGATTTGGGGAAGGTGGAGGTCGCCGGCACTCTCACTCACTGAACGAAACACGTTTTTTTTTTATATTAGCCTACCAAAGTGACTCCACCTCACCTGATGGTAAGCAGTCAGTGGAATCTAGAAGTGGTGGCCACCATACCAAAAGCCATCGTCTTAAACTGCTGGTATGGTGGCCTCCACTATGGCGGCTGGGAATGGGGTTAGGCGAAGGGAATGAGGGAGGTGAGAAAAGAGGAAAGGCGGGAATTGGCTTGAAAATTTCACTCACTGAACGAAACGCAACAGTACGGATACTTTTATTCTTACGTTGATTTTTTATGAGAGAGTAATACTTCCCCGGTCGATCCTGCCCATTCATGCTAAAACCAGTGTGGATCTACTACCATATCTAATAATAATTGTCAACATGTAATTATTATTGCTGACCACAGCAACAACCGCAAAATTTTACGTACATAAATCACACACACAATTTTACATATCTACTAATTTTGCGTGAAAACATGTCTTTAACTTCCTTTTTTTATTATAAAAAAGACAACTCTCACCCTAGGGAATAAGTCCCGTGTCCTGTACGAAGGCCACTCATTTTACTGTTTTTAAATGATAAAACATAGAAATGATAAACATTTAAAGGGTTATTAATGACATAATATTAATAATTTGATTTACTTTTCTCCTAAAAAGGGTAGACTGATGTAGCTGTTATTATAATTATGGCCATTATTAGACAGCAACTAAAGACATATGCCATATAAAGCTCAAAGATTATCTTAATCCTTTTTCATTTAAAGTTTTCTTACAATAACAGCTCTATCGAGGCACAAATAAAACTTATTTCATTTCAGCCAGGCCACAAAAACATTGATACGTTAATTCAGCTGCGTAATTAAAGCTTCGACTGTGGTCTGATATTGAGGCTTAAAACTGAGAGATTTACAGTACCTACATCGTTTGTTATTAAGTAATAATTACTTTCTGAAATTGATTGATTTTATATGTACACATCAAAATGCTGAGGAGGTACTCAACTCGGGTTGTTGTTTTATATATGTTTGTTACCACAGAATTCGGTAATTTATAAACAAATTTGCAAAAAATATTTTTTATTTGAAAGAGCTGTGGCCCTGACTCAATAAACAACTGATTGTAAATAGTACATTTATATAAGTATCAATGACTTCGTCGATTCCTCTGCTTTGAAGTGATCAAAATATTATTTTATTCTTTTAAGTTAAGAATTGTACATGTAGGTTTAGTTTCAAGTCGGTTTTTTTTTAAATCTCTTTTTCTTTCCTTCTATGGTATTTTCATTTTCTGATAAATTGATCATAGCGCATTTAGGTGTTAAAGCATTTTTTTTTTATTTTCAAAAAATTAAAAGCTGTAATATAAAATATAGTAGAAAAATATTAAGCAATATTTGTATGGTTAGTTCTCTGATCAACCGAGTAGAAAATATGGTACAGTTCATTGGATGTCATTAACCCTTAGTTGTATACATGTAACAAGGATTTAAGGTCAATAATATTAAGTCGGTACTAACTGAAAGTATAATAATCTCAGAAACGAAAAAAGTGGTTCGTTCCTGATAAGTGTGACAACGACGGTATACAACAATGCACTGAAAAACACAGCTGACGTGCGTACCAACAGCATTTCTCGTGTTGATATATTAGACATAGATAATCTTATTTTCACTATTGTTTAGAACGTTCCTTTCGAAAGGTTTATCTATACGAATATATAACGCAGAACAGTTTGTATGTTTGTTTGAACGTGCTAAACTCTGGAACTACTAGCCAGATTTGAAAATTCTTTTTGCTTATGATAGTTCGGTTCTTGAAGCAGATTATAGGTTATGGAACATCACGCTACTGGCGACGGGAGCAGAGCAGTAAGCAAAGACGCGGGTGAAACCGTGCCACGGAAAGCTAGTAAGTTTAAAATATGTGTACAACAGTACAAGAAAGTCGAGAATATCAACGATATGTAATCATGTCGAAAAAAGCAGGAAAGTGAACGTACGTAGCCTCAAGCTGCTAGTTCATATGTAGGTATATAAGTACCTATATTTATTATGTAAATTATAGGCTTGTTCCGAAAACTATATTTACTACTAGCTGTTGCCCGCAGCTCCGCCCGCGTGAATGTCAGTTATCGCATTTTTTATACAAACTTTCGTGAACCAATTCAATTCTTTAAGCCATTTTTCGCAACAAAAGATATATCGTTGCCCAAGATTATTATATCTCCGTACAAAATTTTATCAAAATTGGTTCAGTAGTTTAGGCGTGAAAGCGTAACAGACAGACAGACAGAGTTAGTTTCGCATTAGTAATATTAGTATGGATTATTATAAACCACTTAGTGTGAGTTGCTAATGGATATCATCCACTATAATCATCAGAAAAAGTAATTAGCAGGCACTTCCACCTCATTACGCATAATAGTGTCTACTAAGTTGACACGGGACAAAGTAAACTTTACATAAACATGGTAAGGTAAATCTAGGTAGATTCACATTTTATTACACTATCATAGAAATATGATCATAGATGTGTGAGTCATTTTTAAATGAAGAACATATGTCGGTATAATAACTACATGTGATTCATATTGTCTATGATCATAGTTAGGGGATCCTTTTTAACAGCTAGCGCACAAATAGGATCATAGTCAACACACTAGCGCAGTCTGTATGTAGGTAAATAGAATTTGCTAGTGTGTTGCTATGATCCTACTTGTACGCTAGCAGTCAAAAAGGATCCCTTATCTAGACTGTGACACTAGCGTAAACGTAGCACCCATAGCAACGGAAAACACGGCTTGATGGTATATATGGGCGCTGTATTGACTTTGTGTTGGAATGACGTCATATCTGCGAATAATTAATGTATTAAAGAACAGTAGTCACAAAAGTTGAATAAATAAGCCTATTATTTAATTTAAATTCATTATTTTATTTAGACGCTCAAACCTGAATATAAACTTGTTATTTAATTTAGATAGATATTTCGTAAAATCAAATGCAAATATAACTGTCATTTGTTTAGGAATTATTCCTATTTATTACTAAATAAATTATTCTGTGTAATTAAATTGTAATATCATGTTTAAAAATCATGTGTGATTTAATAACATGCAATTTTGATTAATTTACACTAAAATATGTTTGTATATAGAAAAAGTGCTTCATATAGTTTTATATAAAAGGGCGAATATTGTTAACAGTCGTTACAGTCGTTTGAAATTCGTCCGAGTGCAAACATCTCTTGTGTATACGCTATATTTCATAAAATACAGTATTTTCAAAGTTGTGCGTGATTATTACTCTTTGGATATGGATCCTGAATACCCGCACCGTGAAGCCACGCCGACAGCAGCGGTGGGATCCCAATCCCCTATTTTGGGCGCCTCACAGACTGAGAAGAAGACCGAGGCGACCTTTACGGTACATGACGGGATGAGCTTAATTTCTTCCATCACCAGCAAAGCAGCATCAAGCGCGGTCTCTGCCGCATTATCTGCTAATTCAGCGAACAACACGATGCGCGGTAACTTCTACCTACCGCCATTTGATCCTGACATACGCTCTCATGACATCCGTGATTGGTGTGCGAATGTTGACGAGACTATTGTGGCTTTCAATATATCACCGCAAGAAGCCAGGATGAAGGCTATCTTACAACTAAAGGGAAGAGCGAAAATTTGGGCAGGAAGTAAAAGACGACCTCATACGAGCCTTCGGCAAGGAATTTCGATATGCTGACGATGTGCAGAAGTGGCGCAGCTACACCTCGGAGCAAGCCGACAACTACGCGGAGTACGCAACAACGGGCTGGACTCTGTTCAAACGTGTAAGGCCAGAAGCTTCAGACCCTGAAGTCATCGACGCCTTGATAACAGGTATTTATCCAGAGTTTATTAGGTCGGAATTATTAAGCAACACGCCCAATTCCCTACCTAGATTAGTGGCTATATTAAAAACATATCGTAAGAGAAAATCGGAGCGTCCCGAAGGCAATAATAGCAAGCCAAACAAACAGCCTCGAGTATCTGAGTCATTTGTAAAGCCAAGTGGTACTTGTTTTAAATGTGATAAGCCGGGTCACTATGCTCGTGAATGCAAGGAAAAGCGTCCACCTGTTCCATCTGACAAGCCCTCGACTTCTAACACTCATCTTTCTAATACAGTTAAAACAATAGAATGTCATTATTGTCATAAGAAAGGCCATAGTGAAAAGAGTTGCTATCGTAAACAAAATGATGAGCGTATGGGATTGACCAACAATCAAACTATTAATTTCTGTACCCCAAGAGATCGAAGCATAGTCAATATAACTATAGACGATAAAGTTTACCAATGCTTATTTGACACGGGTGCCGATTGTTCTTTGATTAGAAATAGGGTTGCAGGTTCAATCCCTGGCAAACGGAAAATAGTCAATGTTTCTTTTATGGGCATAGGCGGTTCCCCAGTAGTTTCCACACAAAGTATCATGACAAAAGTTGTGTTTGGTGACGTGTGTATAGAAGTAGAATTTTATGTGGTTGGAGATACTCAAACCCAGTTTGACATTTTGATAGGTTATGATATTGTAAGTACCCCGGGTATCAGCGTAACTGTTAGTAAAGAGGGGATATCTGTTAGACGCAAATTACTTATTAATGAGTCAACTAAATTAACCTGCTATAACTTCGATATTAATAATGATATTAAGGACCCCGATAAAAAAATTGTATTGTCTTCTTGAAAGTTTTAAATCTAGTTTTACACTTGGTAACTGTGTTTCACAAATTAAGACTGGTGAATTGGCTATAAAACTTAAAAACCCAGATAAAATAGTTCATCGCAGACCCTATCGTTTGTCACCTTTAAAACGTGAAAAGGTCAAATGTATTATAAATGATTTGAAAGAAAACAAGATTATCCAGGATATTTGTTCACCTTTTAGTAGTCCTATTCTTTTAGTCAAAAAGAAAGACGGTTCTGATCGGCTTTGCGTTGATTATAGGGAATTAAATGCAAATACCGTTAGAGATAACTACCCTTTGCCTCTTATTGCCGACCAAATCGATAAACTAGGCAAAGCTCGTTATTTTAGCTGCTTAGATATGGCTGCTGGGTTCCATGGAATCCCTATTTCAAAGGATTCCATAGAAAAGTCTGCCTTCGTAGCACCAGATGGCCAGTTTGAATATTTACGGATGCCCTTTGGACTTTGTAACGCACCTTCCGTTTACCAACGAGCTATAAATAAGGCTCTTGGCGATTATAAAGATAATATAGCTCTTATTTACATTGATTACGTAATGATTATGTCAAAATCAGTCGAGGAAGGTATTAATAATTTAAATCTTGTATTAAAACGACTAACTGATGCTGGGTTCTCTTTAAATATATCAAAATGTTCGTTTTTACAAACCAGTGTAGAATATCTCGGTAATATAATCCAGAATGGCACAGTAAAACCTAGTCCTAGAAAGGTAGCAGCTTTGTCTAACTCTCAAGTACCCAAGAACGTGAAAGAACTTAGGCAATTCAATGGTCTTGCAGGTTACTTTAGAAAGTTTGTTCCAAACTTTTCCAAAATTATGGCACCCCTGTATGAACTCACTAGAACAAATATTCCCTGGAAGTGGACTGATAGTCAAGATAAAGCTAGAAAAGAAATAATTAACCACTTAACTTCTTCACCTTTGTTAAAAATATTTGATCCCGATTTACCTTGTGAGCTACACACTGATGCTAGTTCTCTTGGATATGGCGCTGTCTTAATACAAAGGCGAGACCAAAGTCCTCACGTAGTCAGTTACTTTAGCATGCGAACGACCAGTGTAGAAAGTAAATACCACTCGTATGAGCTAGAAACACTGGCTGTCGTAAAAGCTATTAAGCATTTCCGTCACTTTTTGCATGGTCTATCTTTTAAGGTTATAACAGATTGTAATTCACTTAAGGCGTCAAGGCATAAAAAAGAGCTAAGTCCCAGGGTACATCGTTGGTGGGCATTTCGAAACTTTCAATTTGAAGTAGAATACCGAAAGGGGGACCGGTTAGCACATGCTGATTATTTTAGCCGGAACCCTTTGGATCAACCCAGTAGTTCAATACATAGCAATCAGGCATCCAAAACATTACATTTTTCAATAAATACTTCAAACCTTGACCATAATTGGCTTCTTATAGAGCAAAAGCGTGATCCAGTACTAAAAAATATTGTTGATCAACTAAGGTCTGATTTCATTCCTCAAACAATAGCTGACACCTATGTAATTTTACAAGACAAGCTGTTAAGACGTAAGGTATTGATAATAAAACTCGCAAGCTCATTATTGTCCCGCAGAATTATCGGTGGAACCTCATCTGCCACTATCATGACTCTTTACAACATTTTAGCTGGGAAAAAGTACTAGCTAAAATCAGAGAACAATACTGGTTCCCTGATATGTCTAAATTAGTTCGTAAATTCGTAGAAAATTGTGTTAGTTGCAGAATTCGAAGTGTCGTTACACCCGATAGATAAAATAGCAGTTCCTTTCCATACTGTGCATGCCGATATTACAGGCTGTATGAACGGCAAACGTAATCTGGCTGAATACGCGTTTGTTTTTATATATGGTTTTACAAAGTATGTTCATTTAGTTTATACTAACGACCGCACGTCCGTAACGGCCATTAGGTGTCTCCGTGAACTTATATCTATATTTGGTACCCCGACGCGCCTAATAACAGACCAAGATAAAAGTATGACATCCACCGAATTCAAAAATTGTTGTTATGAGTATGGTATTGAACATCACGTTGTAGCTAAGGGAGCTAGCAGGGCAAATGGTCAGGTGGAACGCATTATGAAAATCATTAAAGATAATATGTCTGTAATTGAGCTGAGTAAACCATGGCACAATGCTATTCAGGACTTGCAGTTAGCAATCAATAGCACTGTCTGCAAAAGCACCGGCAAAAGAAATTATTGTTCGGAAAAAAATGTTCACCCCCAACCATTAAGCTTTTGCAAATTGACAATGATGAAGTGATTGAGGATTTGGCATCTGTGAGATCTTTGTGTAAAAAGAGGATGGACGAGCGATCTTTTCAAAATAAACTCAGACATGACAAAAACAAAGCCACCATAAAACCATTTAAAGTTGGCGACTTCGTCCTCATGCGGCGTCATGAACGAAATACTACGAAACTTGGTTCAAAATTCGAAGGACCTATGGAGGTCATAGAGGTATTGCCTAATGACCGTTATAAATTAAAACATGTTAACCTTCGCGGATGCAGTGAGAAGATCGCTAGCCATGACTTTTTACGACCAGCACCAGTAGCTCAAGCGGACCCTTTCTTTGATGAAAAGAGTGCCGTATGGGCGGATGAGGCGGATGAGCAGTAATTATTTTAATACCCATTTACCTATCCTAAGTTCCTTCCTAAAACGCTGGCTGGCCACCATGCGTATCCTTGAGACCTGGTCTTGTGGGCTAGATCCCGTGGTGGGTGATGCCATGTGTAAGCTAGATCCCCATGTGGGTGATGCTTGTGGGTGAGCTAGACCCGTAATGAATGATAGCTGAGTGCGCTAGATCCCTATGTGGGTGATGCCACGAGTTGGCTAAGATCCCTTTCCAGACTCAAGAGTTGGTCATGGGTGAAGCCTTGTTTGTTAGATCCCGTGATGGGTGATGCAACTTGTACTTTTGTATTTACCTACGATAATTCTTATTTTTATAATTATTATTTTCTAACTGTCAACTCATCAGCGCGAGGAGCGCGTTGGATCAGAATGGCCGTATGGGCGCTGTATTGACTTTGTGTTGGAATGACGTCATATCTGCGAATAATTAATGTATTAAAGAACAGTAGTCACAAAAGTTGAATAAATAAGCCTATTATTTAATTTAAATTCATTATTTTATTTAGACGCTCAAACCTGAATATAAACTTGTTATTTAATTTAGATAGATATTTCGTAAAATCAAATGCAAATATAACTGTCATTTGTTTAGGAATTATTCCTATTTATTACTAAATAAATTATTCTGTGTAATTAAATTGTAATATCATGTTTAAAAATCATGTGTGATTTAATAACATGCAATTTTGATTAATTTACACTAAAATATGTTTGTATATAGAAAAAGTGCTTCATATAGTTTTATATAAAAGGGCGAATATTGTTACCAGTCGTTACAGTCGTTTGAAATTCGTCCGAGTGCAAACATCTCTTGTGTATACGCTATATTTCATAAAATACAGTATTTTCAAAGTTGTGCGTGATTATTACTCTTTGGATATGGATCCTGAATACCCGCACCGTGAAGCCGCGCCGATATATATGACGTTAATATGATCAATATGTGACTGTAACGTATAAAACAATGGTTAGAAAACATACATAGTTCTCAACCGTGAAAATATAAAGAAAGAAAACGGGAGAAGGAAAATAGTTTTCACTCATAACAAGAATACCTACATATAGCAATTTTATCCGTTATCGATAAAATAGTTGAAAAATAGTAGTTGGTCAAATAAGTAGATTCTTAGAAACACATAACATACTGTCGGCTGCACAGCACGGCTTTAGAAAAAGCAGAAATACTGTGTCTACTCTAACAACTTTTGCGGAATATGTAAACGAAGCTTTAGACTCGGGGAAACAGCTGATAGCACTCTTTATTGATTACAAAAAAGCATTCGATACTTTAGATCACAATATACTATTGCAGGCAATGAATGAATGTGGAATACGAGGACCGACGAATATCTGGTTTAAGAACTATCTATCTAATAGAAAAATACGCACAGTCGTCAATGGAGTAACCGGAGAGGACGCGCTAGTGAGTTTAGGTGTGCCGACCGGTTCGGTGTTTGGCCCAGTAGGCTATGTTATGCACGTCAACAGTGTGGCAAATGTGATAAGTGAGTGCAAGGTGTTTATGTACGCAGACGATATGTGTGTGGTATATGCCTCGAAAGATATCTCAACGGTACAAATTAATGTGCAGACGGACTTTGAAAATACCACAAAATGGGCTCACGACAATGGCATTATACTTAATTTTAGCAAAACAAAAAGTGCATGCATTTACATTCGCCATACAACCAAAGGGCTAAAAATGTACACATATATAACCTCGCCATCATAGGACATAATTACAATTGTTTACATAGAAATAAAAATAACTGTAAGTGCACTGTGATGCATGGTAGACCCCAGAGTGTAGTCGTCAATGGATATGAATCCCGAACTTATTTCGCTGAATCTGGCGTCCCTCAAGGATCCCATCTGGGACCGGTTCTCGTTTTAATATTTATTAACGATTTATCTTATCGCATTAAACATTGTAAAATTTCTCTATTCGCTGATGATCTAAAAATTTTTCGTACAGTTAAGTCATTTACAGATTCAAACTTGATACAAGACGACATTAATGAGATTCTGGATTGGTGTAATTTGAACCGCATGACTCTCAACGTTGACAAATGTTACCATATTAAATATACCAAGAAAAACAAACCGCTTGTGACAAACTACGAGATTGCTGGCAAGTCTCTAACTGAAGTTGAGGAAATACGAGATCTGGGCGTCATCATTGACAAAAAGTTAACGTTTGTGTCACATATAGATAAGGCAATATCCAAAGGTGCTCAAATGCTCGGCTTTCTAAGAAGAAATACTGTCGGCTTTGGCAATTTTAACACAAAAATACTTTTGTATAACGCACTCGTGCGCAGCAGTCTCGAATATGGTAGTGTTGTATGGTCTCCATCCTATGTTGTTCATTCCCAACGAATTGAGAGCATTCAGCGGAAGTTCACAAGACATTTGGCATTCTCATGCAGCGGGTTCTCTCATAGAAATCCATACGACCAACGCTTATCTAAATTTAGAATGACCACCCTTCATGATCGTAGACGTATTCAAGACTTATGTTTTCTTCACAAATTGCTCAATAACCAAATACAATGTAGCCATCTACTACAGAAAGTATCTCTAGCAATCCCCTATCATCTTCCAAGACACAAAACAAAAAAAAAATTTCATACCCCTTTTTCAAAAACTAACTTAGGCCAACGGTCTCCTATTAACAGAACACTGGACTTGTACAATTTTATGCAAACTCGCGATTCAAGCATTGACATCTTTCACGATTCATTTAATAAATTTAAGTCCAAATTACAAAAAAAAAAATATCTAATAGTAACTAACAATGTATATATTTAATATTATATACTTATAGTAAAATTATGCTATGTATCGGCAAATGTTATGTACACCATCAGTGGCATGTGTATCAGAATTATACTGGTAATAATGTTGCAATAATTGTTATAATACATATGATGTGGTTGTACTAATAAATAAATAAATAAATAGATACAGAACGTAGACAATTTTAAATATTTAGGTTTGAAAATAGACAAAAATTTCAATTGGGCAATGCATGTAACTGACGTTTGTAATAAATTAAGATCTGTGCTAGGTAAGTTCTATCAATTAAATAGAGTACTGAATGTAGAAACATTAAGAACTGTATACTACGCCCTTGCAGATTCACTAATCAACTATGGACTAATTGTGTATGGACGAACGTTTATAACTTACTTGCAATACATAAAAAATTTACAAATAAGACTGTTAAAGTACCTAGTAAGTAAGAAAGTTAAGAATTTGTGTAACAAAGAATACGATAAGCTATTTCCTATATGTAAGATCTTGCTAATAGATAAAAAAGTAGAATATTTAATAGGATTGGAATACTATTATAGCGATCAGGATAAATATATTGTTGAGAATAAATATAATACCAGAAGGGCTAGAGAGCAAAGATTAGTTAAACCAAATGTGACAAACTATTATGGAAAAAGAACAAATAAGTATATGATACCTAAAGTGTTTAATGAAATAGATTTATTAAGACAAACCCCTAAAATAAGTGTCAACTCTTTAAAGAAAAAATTAAAAGATGTACTTATAGACTAAAAAAATAAGATATTAATATAAATTAGAGTAATTATAATAGCTGTAATCTCTCACATTAGAATTTATAATAAATATAAAATAAGTAGAACATAATTTGGTTATGTAATTAAATTAAGAGCGCTTCTCGCCGTTAAACAATTAAGTTTGGCGAGTTTAAAATGTTAAAAAAATAAAAAAAACATGGAAACTAAAACTTTACCCTGCAATTCGTATTGAAGCCAGCAAGAATCTACTGCGGAGTGCCTATTGATAGATATTAAATTTTTTGCGAATAATTTTAGCAGCTTATAAAATTTAAAGGCATCCACCGCTGAGCATAGGCTGGGGACGCCAAGCACCTGCTATATTTAGATCGATCGTAAGCCGCCCTTTCGATTTCCCGTCACCTTTACCAGGTCATCAGTAGGCGGACGCCCACGCTGCATCTGCCGGTTAATGGTCGCTACATACTTGCCTGATTTTGAAGCCAAAACAACATTGTTACCTGTAGCGACGAACAATTCCTGCAAGGTGCAAGTATTTTAGCACATAAGGTGATTCATCGCATATGGAATGAAACCGCATACACAAGTTAGGTTTGTATCATCGATGAATCCCATCAGTCAAGATTGTCCTTGTCCTGGCCAACATGAGTCTGAAGTCTGTTCAAAGAAAGGTTGCTCATGTCCAGGCAAGAGATACTCTGATGGAGGGACGAAAGATATGTTAACCGGAACACTATCTCGACACAGCCTAAGTGTGGCCTGTGATATAACGATATACCTAATTCTTATTACCTAACAGTAGGTACCTATCTGTACACACCTTAAAAAACATTACTAAAACAAAACAAGTGAAATAACACAAGAAAACAAATGAACATTAAATCGTGTGAGTAATTATCAACACTTGTATTCTAAGAGGCGGGTAATGAGGTATTTGTAGGCAAATGTATACAGGCTGACGCAACACAGCCTGTACGTTATGTTAACGTACACTCGTAAAAAGTACGTTTAAAAAGAAAATGTGATCAGTAAGACAAATTAAAGTCTTATGTTTCACGAGTGGAAAACTATGCAGTGTTTATTTGTTAAAAGAAAGAAACCGATTATTTATTCGAGGTTTTGTTCATTAAAACAAAATCTGATAATAAGAAGTCAGTGGGAACTGCTAGAATGGCGGGCTCCACCTCTTTTCCTCCAAGGAATTGAAACAAAACATATGGCTCATATTAATTTTGCGACGTACGTATATTATTAAGTACTAACGGTTTAAGACCTTTTAGATTCCATTGAGAAAGGATGAGGGACAATTACATATTTAAACAGTTGAGCCGATCAGAATTTCTTCAAAATCATCTCACTCATAAATCATAAGATAACATGCTTTTACCCCTGAGGTCATTTATATTTCGATATTATTAATATTATAGTCCAAGGCTACACGAAATTTTCCTTTTACTGAATATTAATACTTTTCGGGACAATAAACGGATATAGCCGTGGTGACAATAATACATCTATTGTGTCTACATCACTGTCAATGAAAGGGTTAATAATATCCAAAATAAACTTCAGAAAATAAACAAAAATCAAACCTTATTTATCTGAAAAGTACACAAGTATGATTGTATTAAATGGAAATTAATTTTCTTAGTAAGAGCTTGAATACCAAAATCAGTTATTTATATATGTTTTGAAAATGACTTCGAACCATTAACAATAAACACAATAAACTTGAAGATGCTTTTCACCTTTATATTTTCATTGTTAGTAAATTTATAAATGCTCAACAGGTATCATCTAAATAAACATCTAAGCCTCACTTTACTGGCACAACTATTAAAAATAATTCATAAAGTCCCATAAACTCATAATCGGGTACTAAATTAGGGGATAAAGTTTATATGCAATCACGGCGGTCATAAGATTGCCACGGGCGGTCTAACCTTAGGTATTACTAGAAAAATCCTTGCCGTAAAGTGGCCCTTATTATGAAGTAAAGATGCATCCACACCGCGGTCACCTTTTGTGCAACAACACGGTAGCATTAGGTAACTATCTGTAACTTTGAAAATAAAAATAAAAATATATTTGTTCATATAGGTTAATTAAATTAACACATATGAACGTCAAAATGTACAAAATGTCAGCCAATTAACCTGCAGCCAGTTCGCTGACGAAGTAGAGGCATGAGAAGAACTGGCCAGAAACTCGGGCCTCTCTTTTTAATCGTCAGGTTATTACAATTTTTGTAACTTACAATTTCACGTAGCATGCAAAGTGACACAGGCAATACACTTAACTCTGTAGGTAATTAATTACAGCTTTCTAAGCGTTTGTCACTACTTGTTACTTTGTTGAATGTTGGTCATCGCGTCCATACCTAAAACATAAATTAAGAAAATATTGACTGTTTTCAAAAGTTAGAGATTGCTATTCATATTCTAACACTGCAACATCTAACAATAAATAACTTTTGACTTACGTTGCTCAGTAACGTTTTGAAACGTTGATAAACAAGAGTTACTACGGTGTGGCAGCACCATTAGATTGGAGACAGAAAAACTGTGGTTAGGGTGATAAACACGTCATCTCTGACAACGTAATTTGGCAACTGTGTAGCGTTGATAAGGGTAATGTTGTTTAATATTTTTCTGCTAGGTGCTGTCACCAATCTTTGAGGTTGCGTAAATACTCTGGAGAGTGATACGGTTAAATCTGAAGCTGAATAATGTTACTTCGTCATCTTATTAGGATTTTGTGGTGATGAGGTTGAGCGTTTGATCGACAAGCTTATTTAATCTATAATAATATTATAGAGAATAAAGATATGATTTCTTAAATGTTTGTTTGTTTGCAACGATTTAACTAAAATTACGTCACCGATTCGAAAAATTCTTTCACCTTTAGAAATAAATAAATTAAGCGGGTAGCAGGCTATATTTTATTGATTAACAAATATTCCAGTCATTTTCAGAATTTCAATATTTAGAAGCCTTCTTAAATCTAAATGATGTAATACGACACTATTGCTATGATATTTTTTGTAGGGGTTTGTTGTGAGAGCGAATGAAACTTTACACCGAGGCGAAGCAAGGACGAACCTATAGGACATAATATTAATGTAAGCAGTGCTTTGTCTAATTGAATGTAAATCATCGTAGTTATACCGGTTGCCATAATTGATGAAGGCGGCTCACGGCAGGCCAAGATAGCAAAAATTAGGGGAGGCCTATGTCCAGCAGTGGACGGTTTTCGGTTGGTATGGTGATAAATCTCTAGAATGATTTTTGTTGTTAGTCTAATTACAGTCTAGATGTTATTAGGTTAATTAATTTATCGTAGGCTATATACAGTATTTTTGCGGACTCATAGCGATATGCATATCGCGATTACAAAAAGATAACAATGGCACTGTGCCAAACAGTTGAATGTCAAAGCTACTCGAGAAGCATATGATATCAGACTCCAACTTCTATCACAGAAACCGTCCGGCATTACTGATAGTTAGAACAATATCGAATTTAAAACTGGGCCGTTAATGTAGTACCTAATTAAATCAGATATCTGTAATGATGCTATTAAATTATGTAAACAGAATTTCACTCTATTTCCTGTCTGTCATGTTTCATCGAACTCGATGAGACAGCAATCCGACGTCTGTAAAATCGGTTTACGAACGATAATTTTACATGATAACGTTGTAAGATTTTACGATAGTAGATCCACGCTGGTTACAGCATGAATGGGCCGGATAAAGGGAGAAAGTACTACCCTCCCATAGAATATCGACGTAAGAGTAATAGTATCCGTACTATTGCGTTTCGTTCGGCGAGTGAGAGTGCCGGATGCCAAATTTCTTCCCTTTCCTTTTCCTCACCTTCCTCATATCCCACTCCCTTCATGGTAGACAGTGGCTTTGCGCGAATCCCTGGCATTACATAAGCAATGCTAGGGACTCTGAGTCGTCCATTAGCGACAGTTACAACTTACCATCGCGTGGGCTGTTTGCTGTCTGCCACTACCGACAATAAAAAAAAGAAAACATTGCTGAAAATTGCATACTTTTATGAATTGAATTGAATTATTATAACTGAATTATCATTATTTTGCATAATATACAAAGAAAAGTTTGACATTTTTTATGCGTGCAAAGTCAAAGAAGTCAAAATATCATCAATCCCTGAATAATAATCGCCTCAAGCTCAGCAACTATGTTTATACCTACTGGGTTGAACAGCCGCACTCTCACACAAGAGTATTATGTACTGAAAGTTTTGTAAACCAAGTACAGTACCTAAACACCAATTACATATGCCAATTCTGTAAATAAACAAGTATAAAACACTTGTATTTACAAAAAAGTTTTGCACTTATACGGCTTTGAAAAGCAATGCGCAATTGCTATTAATATATCAAGTAGAATGAACTAACAAAAGCTTTCGCTGTATAAATATTATTCTATTGTAGGGTCCCGTAGGTTTCAAAGGAACTTTTCCCACCACTTCTACCCAAGCGTTTTTTGTTTACAAGGTCGTTAACGCGTTAACTTCTGAGGGCCTAGACAAGTTGCAACAATGCTAAAAGAATAGAGTAGATTATAAAATGAATGGAATTGACATAAGCTAACGCCAACTTTGTCGTTAGCTTATGTCAAACCCAAACATTTGTCATTAAAATCAGTAAATACTATACCTACAGTATGCTATATTGTGTAGTATCCTAAAGATTTTGTTTGACATAAATGTAGAACTTTTCTATTTTGCCAGCTGTATTCGCTAGCTATAATATTACTAGTGATTTTATTTTATAACGAACATTATTTGTTACCTCAGCATAGCTTTAACCTAGACAATCGACTTATAACTTGCGGTCACGTTTTACTTGAATCCAAAAAGGAAATTATCGGGACGTGTTGAACAGTGCATTAACGAGAGATGATAGACTCTTCAGATTGTGGCCGACGGAGAATTGGACAAAATAGCCTCGCTCGGCGCGAAGCCAAGTCGGGTTCAATCGAACTCTTGGCTCTACCATAGGCTCTAGGCTTGCGTTTTGTCCCCCAAGTGACAGTGATTCACTGTCTAAACATGATGCTTATTTTCGTCCTTAATTTTGTATGTAGTATTTGGGGTATTGTATTATAGTATTAGGTAATGTTTTTCTGACAAATCTTAAGTATATTACAAATGATAAATCAGCTTAAATAAAAGCCTTAAGTTTTCCAATTTCAGTTTAAATTTATCATAGGTGATATCATAATATATGTTGATTACAACATATGTCAGCTAATTAAGCTACTTAAACTTTATCAGTGTGAGTAATAACTAATTAAGTAAGAAAAAGTATGTTTTACTATAAGACTATGATGTTTTTGCTTTTTAACTACTACTAAAAGCCTACCTGCTTATTTTAAACCAATATTCTACGTTTGTCTTAGAGCGGTATCACATTGTCTTATAAATATGATTTCATATCTGTCAAATTCTATGATCATAGATAATCACCATGTGGTTATTATACCGTCATATGTTCTTCATTTAAAAATGACTTACACATCTTTAATCATATTTCTATGATAGTCTAATAGCGGCCTTAGATAAACAGAATATGTATTTTATTTTATTTTATTTATTAAGCACAAAGCTACAATATACTACAATATAAAATGCTTACAAAGACATTAGGTATAGATACAATTAGTTAATAAAATAATAATTAAATAATAAATTAACAACATTAAATGATATTATACTAAGTTATAACGGGTGGCGCAAAAGTAAAGACCCTATTTGGTTCAGCTATAACATTTTTTCTAAATTAGAAAACTAGATTTAGATTTTTTTAAATGTATATTTGTGCCATTAAATTTCGTACCATTAGGATTTAAAGATGATGTCTTTTAAATGGTGACCTCCAGAGTTGATACACATTTGAGCCCTATTTATGACATTTTGCATAACTTGCCGTAACACTTCCTGCGATATGTTCGTTATTTCTTGACGAATGTTTTCTTTTAGAGCTGCGAGAGTCTGTGGCTTGTTCACATACACCCGAGATTTCAAAAAACCCCAAAGAAAGAAGTCTGGACTGGTCAGATCGGGTGATCTTGCAGGCCAAGGCAAATCGCCAAAACGAGAGATAACTCGGCCTGGAAAAGCGTCCCTCACTAAGTCCATAGTGTCGCGCGCTGTGTGTGCCGTAGCGCCGTCTTGTTGAAACCAGATGTGCTCCAGCCCCAATTCGTCCAAACTGGGTATCAAAAACTCACGTAACATGGTTCTGTAGCGTTCTCCAGTGACAGTAATCGCATTGCCTCCAGCGTCTTCGAAAAAATAGGGTCCGATCACTCTGTCAACACAGATGCCACACCATACAGTAACTTTTAGTGGGTGTAGAGGTGTTTCTTGAATAATGCGCGGATTATCAGTGCCCCAGAACCGAGTATTCTGCTTATTGACATGCCCTGAGAGATGGAAATGCGCTTCGTCACTCATAACCAATTTTGAAGGAAAATCATCCTCTTCAAGGTTGAGGTTTATGACGCGCTGGCAGTAATCTAGACGAGCTCGGTGGTCAGCAGGCAGCAGCTGATGAGTCATTTGAGTTTTATACGGGAACATCTTTAAGTCTTTCACCAAAATACGCTGCAGGGTCCGTCTGGAAATGCCCAATTGCGTGGCACGTCGCCTCGTTGATGTTTCTGGACACTCTTCCACATCTTCGCGCAAAGCATCGATATTTTCAGCTGAACGGCCTGTTCTTGGTCTCCCAGACTTAGGTCTATCCAATGTTGAGCCAGTTGCTTCAAGGCGTGTGGCAAAGCGTCGAATTGTGCGACCAATCGGTGCCGGACGGTGGGGAAATCGTCGACGAAATTCACGTTGTGTTCTTATCACTGATGAATTATTCCGTAAGAACATTGACACAATTATTCCACGTTCTTGGGGAGTAAAACGGTCCATGTTTATTTTCAGTGTATTTTACATTTGTTCTCTACACAATTTTCAACAACAGAATGACAGAAAATGTCATATATAAAAAAAAAAAGTATTTTCTTTAGTGCCAGTACTTTTGCGCCACCCAGTACAATACAAGTCATTTAGAAGAATAATCAATAATTGTTATAATTTAAATTTTTTATTGCCAACAGGACCAAATGCAATGTATATACTAGTAATACATCAACGTACACACAACTAGTCTATTCAATTCAATCTTAGACAAAATATTATCTATACTAATATATAAAGTGGAAGAGTTTGTTTGTTTATTTGTTTGTTTGTTTGTTTGAACGCGCTAATTTCTAGAACGTATTGGAATAACTATTTCTGTTTTTGACAGCCCAATTCTCAAGAAATCATAAAGGCTATATAATATTACGCTAAGATCGACGGAAACGGAGCTGAAAACAAAAGATGAAACCAAAGACAAAGACGCAGGTAAAACCGCGCCGCAGAAGACTAGTGTGGTAAATAATTTATGGTCAAATTTTTCGACGATGATGAAGCGATAACTGTAGCGTCACAAAGACATTGATGAAGTATCTAGGCTTATATTTTAGAAGTGGGATTTGTAAGTGAATATTAATCATAAAGATGAATGTTTGATGTATCATGATCCTTTTGTAAAACCGAAGCTTAAGTCTTAGCTTCGTTTTCAATTAGCTATTTTAGGTTTGGGAGAATTAATGACAATTTGCACTAGACTTGAGTAATTTATGCGTAATAGAAAGTCATTTAATGAGCCTATGATAAATTTACTGATAAGTAAAAATCATTACAGGAATGACAAGAAGTTCACAACCTCTTTTCTTAGCCTTTACGGCCATCTGCTTACTAAATATCATCTTAATGCGCATGATGGCATGCTTGACTATATCAAAAACAAACCTTTGGGGCAGGTCTATAGACTGCTGTGAATATCTACCGGCCATGATATGATGATGACAAATAAATCAAAATAACTATAAACGAGTGATTCACTTACTAAAAATATAACATACTGCACGTTAACCAAAAGTGTATAATACAATATAAACACAACCTTTTAAACTTTTTGATAGATAAAGTGTACTATTCTATCACTTAATTTTTAAATGACAATACTAAATGTTAGTTGAATCTCTGTCTGGACATTTATTTTGAAATATTTAAAATTTTTAAATTTCGTATGCCGTCTCGGTGAATCATAGAAGAACTGTTTTTGTATTACTGTGCCATCTCTGTAACCTATGTTTTACGAAATAAAGGAATTGAATTTTCTTTTATTTATTTTACGAAATACCATCAGTGGAAATATCGTGCAATCGGTGCTAAGCCTCGAAAGGTTTTGACTAACCACTAAAATACTTGATTTTATTTTATAGACAAAAGATCCGTTTTATTATTACCTGTCAAATCATATTTCATTTGAATCTACCGTCAATTCAATTTTCTTTTACTATTTTGCCAGTTGTTCTCTTCAATTTATTTGTCACAAGTTGCTATGGACATTTTTATCTAGTTGTTTTCTTACTAAGTTTTATCATCAACGTTATAAAGCAGTAATTTTTTTTATTGCCGACAGTGGCATACATGCCGACGACGACTTGACTTGCTATGACAGTAGCATTGCTCCTGCAATGCCAGGGACTCAACGACGCCGCTGCCTACCGTGAAGGAAGTGGGGTAGATGAAAGGATTGAGGGAGGAAAAAGGAAAAAGGTGAAATGAATTAAGTAGTAGTAGTATTTATTTTTAGACTTTATTCAAGTACAAAAGAACATCTATAACCATAACTCTACATAATTACAACATAAGTACGGCTATAAACATAAAAAGTAATTAGAATTTTCTACAAAACTATATTAATTCGAGATCATTATTTTCTCAACTACCATCAAAGTTCATGGCACCGCGCTCAAAATAATGGCACTTTTCATGTAATGCCATCCGGTCATACTGCAGTTAAAAGCTCTGGCAGACGTAGGAAATGATTTTAAATTACCTAGTGGATATTTAAAACTACTGTTAGACTGTGGTTTTACTTGTTTGTGGTTTAATTTAAGTAAAGGAACTAAAAAGAAAACAAAACTAAAACAATAGTTATTGTTATTAGGTAGTCACAGCTCATAAGGCTCTTAGGGCTCAGAATTAATGTGCTGTGCTGCTATTTAAGAAAACAGTCACGTATCTATGGACGACAAGAGATCTAAGCCCTCAGATTTATAAATATTAAATAAAGTCTCTGGTTAAATAAGATCATGAATCTTGTCTTTACAGGGCTTGTATTATAAATGCGACTAACAAATATGTAGAAAGATCGCTATAACAGTTACAACTTCAGTTTCAAATAAATTTATTACAGGTGTACAAAATGTTCACGCTATTTCAATAGATATAATAATTTTCGAATTAAAAACAATGATTAAAATTAACTTTTTCAAGTGTGATACGTGTCTTAGTTATTACAAATTAAGAAACAATATGGTATCAATCATACATTTTTTGAGCCATGCTTCATTGCATTCAAGTGCATCTATTTTATCCTGCAAGTGAAAATAGTACTTTTATCATTAAGACCTCTGTGGTTCGGTGGTACTGTGGTGGTATGATCTGATTTCCCCTCAGTGCTAATATTTGTGTGCATGAATATGACTATTTGCATTGGTCTGGGTGGTTTTATGTATAACTAGATGACCCGGCGAACTTCGTTCCGCCTAACAGTCGATCAACATTACTTTATTTATCTAAATTAAAGTTTTTTTCTAAAATAAACGTAGCCTAAGTTACTCCTTATAATATCAGCTACCTGCCAATAAAAGTCCCGTCAACAATCGGTCCAGCCATTTCAGAGATTAGCCGGAACAAACAGACAAAAA
The DNA here is from genome assembly GCA_963082885.1 of Parascotia fuliginaria. Classification (NCBI taxonomy): domain Eukaryota; kingdom Metazoa; phylum Arthropoda; class Insecta; order Lepidoptera; family Erebidae; genus Parascotia; species Parascotia fuliginaria. Next base: position 3,526,032 of record OY720182.1, on the reverse strand, counting down.
GACAAAAATTATAAAAAAAGATATTTTGGTGTATATACCATATATATATATATATATATATTCAAATACATGTAGTAAAAAACGGTTCTTTCAATATTACAAACAGACACTTCAATTTTATTATATGTATAGATATGAATATGTTCACAAAAAAATGTTTTTAAGTATGTATATGGCCGCATTCTAGAACTCATAACACAAGCTATTAATATATGCTTACTTTGGGTCTAGATGGCGTTGTGTGTAGTTGTTGTGATATTATATATATATAAAAAATAATTAATATTCAAAAATTATTTCACTTTGTAGTAGCCTGGACACTACCTCAATTACTATCACGGTTGCTTCACTACTGGCTTCGATAAATGCTTTTTTACGCCCTATTTAAAACATCTGGAATAAAAATATGTTTGAAATTGTATTTGCAGCAAACGGACAAAGTATTTACCGTGCTTGCAATAGTAGAAAGTAAAAACGTGAAACACTTATAAAAAGTGCTCGCCATTACAAATGCGACGTTTCGTTCATACTGCGCTTTTATTACAATAAAGTTATGTAACTTAACCTTCCTGCAATTTCTAAATTCTCATTTTACTGTATGTTTTGAAGTACGATGATTAAATTGTATTATTTGTATTCTATGTGGATAAATGTGTATTACTTAAAATGGCGCGTAAAATGAACTGCCTCGTGAGTTTATTGAATACTTTAATCGCCAGATAATTATGATTACAATTTGGTATCGGTTACAAATTATTATAACTTTAAATTATTAAGACAACATATTAATTAGAAAATAATTTCAAAATTAAGAAAATTTACCTTCTGAATATACATTAAACATTGTGAAGAGAAAAGACTAATAAATCTAATGCATGCAAGTACTTACTTTTAGTTGTACTTTTCTCAATGTACTTAAGTGAACTCTGTAATTGTTATTATTTTGAGAAAATAAATATCTTTAAACCTAAAAGATTTGGTTTTTCGTATGTTTATTTATTTGTTTGCAACAATTTAACTAAAAACTTAAGTTACTGATATGAAAAATTCTTTTACCTTTAGAAATCAATAAATGAAGCGGGTAACATATGCTTATATTTCATTACGTTTAACAATTTTTTTTTGTAATTTTAAATTTCAATATTATATAATCATAATAATTTCATAAATTTGCATGATGCAATACGACAGTATTGCTGGGATGGGATATTTTTCGTAGGAATTTGTTGTGTGATCGAATGAAACATTTGATACCAAAGCGAACCGAGGTCAAACTTTAAATAATAGATTACATTAAGTTTCAATTTTGCAAGTAAATGTTAATGTTAAGTTCATCAAAACAGACTTTACAAACAACTGTTAAATAAAGTTCAGACTTTTACTCGGTGTAAATATTTATATGAATTTATTTTTTAGATGGGATTTCTAAGACATGATCTCGTATAGCAATGTTATGTGACAAAATCAGGAATGGGTCGTGGTCCACCTGCTTAGTTCCCCTGGGTGGACCACGGGTACTTTTTCTTGCCGGTGGTCTACCTAAATGTTGAGTAATAATAATATGCAAATCAAAAATGTCTATAGGCCATGCTCCATCTAAAAGTAATTTTACGTGATCCAGTCATTTTACTACAATTGAAAAATGAATGCCGAAACAACAAATGAAAGTCGAAAAATAAATAAATGCCGAAGAAACTTTACTAAAATAATCATTAACTTGAAGTAAAACAAAAATAATACCAGAGAAAATCAACGTAACGTTTCCAAAGCGTATCCTACAGTAATTTCTTTGTTTAACAATTCTAATTGTATTTCTATTATGTCGTCATCATCATTTATATATTTGGTTTTCCTTTTGTTGAAATAACTAGATTTAAGACTCTTTAGTTCAGTTAAGAGGCGCAAAATGGTGGTACGGGTTTTCTTTATGTTTTTATTAAGTTTTGAATGAAAAGATTCTGTAACATTATTTGTGCGATGTCTTTCACCAAACACAGATAATTTATAGAAACAAATTTTTTTGACATCTAAAATCCATCCAGGTATTTAAAAAACGGAATAATTTAAAATATTTATTATTGCCTTCCGATTTTATGTAGTTTAAACCTTCAGTCATGTTTTCAGCAGACAAAAGCGACAAAACTGCAGACAGTCCTACCAGCCTTCTTTCCTTTTTACCATTAAATTTAACCTTTTGAACTTTTATATTTATTATTTATCATCAGATGATGTTTTATATGTAGTTTTATATGTTAATAATATTAAACAATAAAAATGAGGTAGGTTGTTAAATATGATTAGTGATGATCCTGGTGTTGCAAGCGTCCATAGGCTACGGTAACTGCTTACCATCAGGCGGGCCGTATGCTTGATTGTCACCTTAGTCGTATAAAAAAAAAATAATATAATTTTTATTAAATTGTTTCAGGACAAAAGAAAAAGAGATTGCATATTATTTTATAAAGGTGGACCACCGGCAAAAAAAAGTGCCCGTGGTTCACCTAGGTGGACTGAGGTGGACCATCGGCAAGAAAAAGTGCCCGTGGTCCACCCAGGTGAACTAAGCAGGTGAACCACGACCCAGTCCTGGACAAAATATTTGCAACAAATGCCCGCCGAGCGTACTTAATTATAGTAAATTATTTTTTAAAGTTCGAACGTTCCAATGTTAATAAATAAAACTATTTTTATAGCAAAACAATACAGGCAGTAAACAATTAATTATGTTGCGGTCTTTAAAAGAATGTCTGAATCGAGGTCGAAGCGAACGAGGCAAATATAAAAGAAAATCTTGCTCTCCTTAACTTTATATATTTACATGGCGCATATCAAGTTATAATTAAAAATACCTTTTGTGGTTCAGGGTACACCAAATTTGACAGAGCAAAGAATGTGCATTGTTTATGAGTTGATAGAAGTATATACGTAAAATGTATAGATATAATAATGTACTGGTTCCGTTTATTTAAAAAGAGGAAATATATTTTGATACATACTTATGTTACCAAAATTTATCGTATTACACTGAACAACAACGATCAAACTAAATGAATCTACGGAAAAATTAACACGCAAGTATGTTTGAAAAATCCAACTCCACACATTGAATTGAGTGAGCCAGGATTAATAGTGAGTAAAAATAAACAAGAAGCTATGAGTACTGATTTAAACCTTTTGGACCTTCTATCTTCATGTTTAGGTCTATTCCTAATTAATAGGCCAGAGTGGTTTGACTTTTGGTACCTTTTGTTAGAAAGAAAGAAAGAAATAAATAAATTTATTTTGTTTGCAAATGAGTAATTACTAATTAAATTTTTTTTATAAATAATATAATATAATTGAAAAATGCATTAACAAACAAAAAGGGCCCCTTTCTCAGCTATGTGCTTAGGTCAGTAAACTGACTTAAACGCTGATCTTCCGAAAGCGCCCTTTCGTGATTTCACGGACTGTAAATTAAATTGTAAATAAAACAAGGCAACATAAATTAAAAAAAAATGAAAAAAAAAAATAGCATACAAGTTTAAAAAATTAGATAAAAGTAAAATTAAACATTGAAAATAATTATAATAATGTGTTTTAGAATAAAATCAAATAATAAATAATCAGTTAATTAATTAATAATAAGTAATAAACTAACAACAAATTAGAATAAGTAACAGGAAATAAAAACAATAAAATTACACAACAGAAAATAGTTGCCACATCTACACAAATTTGCGAATCAGTGCTACGCGTATCCGAACGCAATGCGTGCAGCAAGAAGCATTTGAACATTTTCTGACATTTACAGAAAGAGTGAAATTGTTAAATGTTCTCTTTAATTTCCAAAGTATTTGATGAAATATTTATACGGTAGTAGATCCACGCTGGTTTCAGCATGAATGGGCCGGATCGTCCGGGGAAGTACTACCCTCTCATAGAAGATCGACTTAAGAGTAGTAGTATCCTTACTACTGCGTTTCGTTCGGTGAGTGAGAGTGCCGGAGGCCCAATTTCCCCCCTTTCCTCTTTCCTCACCTCCCTCATTCCCTTCCCCTAACCCCATTCCCAGCCGCCATAGTGGAGGCCACCATACCAACAGTTTAAGACGATAGCTTTTGGTATGGTGGCCACCACTTCTGGATTCCACTGACTGCTTACCATCAGGCGGGGTGGAGTCACTTTGGTAGGCTAATATATAAAAAAAAAAAAAAAAAAAAAAATGAAAATATAAATAGCTAGCTGCACCCTGCGGCTTCGCCCGCGCGGAAGTGTTTAATTAATGTAACTCGGGAACCAGACCGATTTCCGGTTGTCGAGATAAACAGTATCCTGTGTCCGTTTTCGGCACCAAATTTATATTATATACATACAACTTTTCATTAAAGGATAAGTTGCGGAGACAAAATGACGTTTTCTTTTTTTTTTAAATAGTCCGTCGTCGAGTATTATTTTGCGTTATTCCCAGATTTGTAATGATAAGTTAAACTCGTTGAAAACAATACGCGTCCAAAACATAACAATCGTCTCGTTTTGTATTTGTTAAAAGCTTTTGTTTGTTTTATCGTAGCCACAATAAACTAGTCTTTTCTTTAGTCGAGTTTTCAATACTTTTAGTTTTATTCTCCTTCTATACTTTTGTATTACTTTTAATCTACCCACCTTTTAAATTTATAAGTTTTTATTTAGTTTATATTTTTTGGTGTTTCTATGTATAATTATGACTGGCCTGTTGGTCTAGTGGTTAGTGACCCTGACTGCTAAGCCGGAGGTCGTGGGTTCGATTCCCACCCAGGACAAATCTTTGTGTGATGAGCATGAATGTTTGTTCTGTGTCTGGGTGTAATTTATCTATAATATGTATGTATTTACAAAAAAAAAATGTATATAAGTAGTATATCAGTTGTTGAGTACCCATAACACAAGCAAATATAATTGCTTAATTTGGGGCTAGATGGCGTTGTGTGAATGTGGTAGAATATTATTATTATTATTATTATTAAAATTTGTATGTAGTTACAAAAAAAAAAGTATATAAGTATGTGTATCCGTATTCTAGAACTCATACCACAAACTATTATGCTTTAGCATTAGCTATTTCGAGAGAAATAAACAACATTATTATTTCCTTTATTTAAAATTAATATTAGATTACCACCGGCAACGAGACAAAGTCCAAGCTACCGGCGGTTAGGGCTCCATTATTTTTATTATTATTATTATTATTATTATTATTATTATGCTTACTTTGGGTCTAGATAGCGTTGTATAGATGTTGTGATATTATTATTATTATTTCAAATAATTGATATGGTATAACTCTGTATGAATTGGGGATGACCTATGGCTAGCTGTCTTTCGGCTGATACGATTGTAACTTTCTGCTATTTAATTAACTATTTTATTTTATTCTAGATACTACTTAATTTAGGGGGCCTAAATTAAGTAGTATCAAGAAGAGGGTAACACAGGTTTGAGACCTGTACAGGTTTCAGCTCTCATCTTGTAACTTATACCTTTTGGGTTGTATTTTTCAGATACCCACATAAACGACTATATAGTTATTGCAAATAAGAAAAAAATAAGAATTTCAGAGAAAACTAACTAAAATTTAAATAAAAAATATATATAACATCAGTCCAGTAAGCATTCAGCCTGAGGGTGAGTTTCCATTGACGCGGAGCTGGGCGGAGTGGACAGGAGCGAACCGTGAATCGGCCAAATAACATAATTTTCACTGATGTGGAGTGGCGATTTTCAGCACTGTTATTGCGCAATTTACGGTCCGCTACTCTCCACTCCGTCTAGATCTGCGCAGTGGAAACGCACCCTAATACTCGTCTTTACTCCTGATGGATATCTAAGACCTGGTAATTAAACTGCCGCCTTTCTTCGATTCATTGCTTTCCTCTAGAGTACTGCGCAGCAGTAGTTTTTTTTTTTTTTTTTTTTTATTTATTTATTAAAACAATATAATACAAAGGTGATAACCACACAAACCATCGTAGGTTTAACAGTGATATGTTAGCCACAACATCTCGGCACATTAAACTTAAATACTACATTTTCAAGACTAAAAACTTAATAAATATTTTTTAAACTTGTTTTTTAGTTAGGGCAGGGTTAAATATTTACACGTTACTTTACTACGATTTTCGATTGTGAATACTTTATAAAGATGATTCTAAAAAGAGCAAAGTTTTTGCTTTGGATTTTATGCGAGAACACAGCAATTTTGTTACACTGAACGGTTTCGACTTGCTGAAAATATACTTCTGTTTCACATATAACAAATTTTCTGTTTTTTTATACATCCTCTTGTAAAACAGGCTGTAATAACATATAATTTGGAAATTTTATGAACCCCGACATGTACATTATTCTACTAATCAAGCTTTTTCATTTGATACCCATATTGAGGGAGTTTTGAAGAAATATGAAATCCACCATTTTATGGCGGCGGCCATCTTGGACCGATTTTCATCAAACATAACTAAGAACACTCCCGACTAATTTACTTTCAAATAAAAAACAAAATCAAAATCGGTTGATCCGTTCGGAAGCCACGATGCACACGTCAAATTTAGAACACCTCGTCGTTTTAGCGTCATGGGTTAAAAAGAGTTACTAATTGCTGTAACTAAATTGAAGTAGTGAAAGATAACAAGCGATGCTATATATATCATGCACTAACTGTTCAATACTTCTCTAGATTGGAATATATTTTTTAATAACTTAGAACTTAACATATAATTAACTTAAAAGTTTTAATGAAATCGTTACATTAATATTTCATTGATATGACTGCGGCAGCATCAAGTTCATTAAAAGTCAATGTGTTTTGGCATTTGTCCGAGAAACTAATAACTTACCGTACAGCTGATGAACTCTTGTCCTAAAGATGTCACGGGTAGTGGACATCCTGATCTCGAGATTCCAAAGACGAATGGACTGAATGTTAAAAGATGAATGTACAAGACTTGAGTCATGAAGAGGACAAAAATGTAAAAGATTATTAGATGAACGAAGATGCCTGTCATGTGTGCTACAAAGGTATTGGAAATGAGAAGTTAAATAAGTGGGAGCGTTAGGGGAGTTTAATATGGAGTAAAAGTTACTTAAAGCTCGCCAACTACGTCGCTGACGAACGAATGGCTACCTATGCCATTGCAGCTGGGAGCGATGTGTATGTATCCACACATATCGTACTTACGAAAGTTAAAAATGAATCTAATGCAATTGTTGAGAAGTCGGTCAAGTTTATTGAGCAGATCTGCATTCAGGTTTTTTTAATTAAGCTTAATTTGAACGATCGAATGTTTTTCATTACTCTGACGTCAACTTCAACTAACGTCAATAAAATAATAACATCTACAATGCATAAAATAATTCAATGAACTTATGACCTTTAATTACAATAACAACTTAACCTTTAAATATTGCTACTTAAAATACTATACAAAATAATTGTCAAGCTTTGTATAAAATTATTCTACTAATATTATTTAAAATGCGAAAGTGTGTGTGTGTATGCATGTGTGTGTGAGTGTTTGTGTTTTTTACCACTCAGCGCCTAAGCGGATGAACCGATTTCGATGAAAATTGTTATGTAGATAGATTTGTTTCCGGAGACGGACATAGGCTTCTATTATCCCAAAAATTGATCTGGTTGCCGAGGGATACAACAAAATATTTTTTACGCGCGGGCGAAGCTGTGGGACGCAGCTAGTATCTTCAAACAATTAAGCAAACCTTTAAAATATATAGCTTCAAGCCTAACAATACTTATTTAACGACCTGCTTAGGATAAATCATTATTCATACGTCAACTGTAATCAATAACTTCTTTGTAATGCTTACTTACGTTTGGATCATTTACTTCTACTCCTACTTAGTTTCACCCACGCTATGCTATCTGTAAACAACGTGACTTCACTGATTTTTTGACGTCGGTTATTACTAACTTTCCTTAAGGATTACGCTCTCTATCAGCCTGTGGAGGTACACCATATACCACCAACCAAAGGGATGATCCTCCGAACAGGCTAGGTGATTGTGCCTGGCGTGCTACTGCCCGACAGTTGGTAGTCGGGACTTCTTTAAATAGTTAAATGGTTACCACTTTGATATCGCGACACAGTTTTTCATACATTTTGGTGTATTTGTATTTATGTTGCTAATCCGCGCCATCTCTGTTTTTAATGTCGTACTGCTTTGTCGTCGTCTTCGCACATGTGTGTTACTACTGCCCAGATAGATGACAAGCCTAAAGACATCAACTGCTAGATATACATACGCCTCTCTCCAAAAGAGTTTTCTATACTATTACGTTTGGCATAACCTTCTACGAAAGAACATTGTGGCAAGAGATTATGTGGATCCATATACTGGACCCTCTGGTCTAAATACTACGTAATACCGTCGCCAATAGACTGTCTCAACCTGTAGTTCCACAAATGTGGTCGTCTGAACAAACTCTTCAGATATATTTTATTAGAGAGAAACAATCAAAATTCAATACAAAACTTACACCCACGTTAAAAGGCTAGAGAAAACAAAACATTACAGTATTATAAATAGCAGAGACTAAAAAAGTAAAAAAACAATTCATGTTCGTCTATTGAAATTGTTCACTTATTTGTACTAAATAAAGCACAATGCGCATTAAAATGTTCTTGGTATAAAAATATTCCAGTACTTTCTGCCTATGTGACATCAAACACATTATGACGCACCTACGTGTGTCGGAAAATATTATTTCATTTCAATTTTGTTGGCTGTATGAAGGGTTACCATGTTTCAATACAATTTAGAAAGTTTTACCTCTATGAATATTGTGTTACGTTTAAAAACTTTAGTTCGATATTTTGAATGAATGTTAAAACAGTTTTTAAACGTTATTAAACCAATAAATATAATTTGAATAATATTCTCTTTAAATAATAGTTCTATAAACACATACGTTTTAATATTAGTCGTAGTAACAAAAGACCAATAAATTTAAAACGTTTTAACATAACTGTTAACGTACGCTGTATTTCAGAGAAATATGAACATAAAGGAGCTTTTCCAAGGGACTTTTCTATCATTAATTAGGTTATCATAGTTACTTATTAAAGTAAAGTTCTCTATTCCTTTTATTCGGAGTAACAGACGGTTTTTATATTCAATTTTTAAAATCGACTTTTGCACTTGAGATCGAGCCCTAATACATTTCTGGAATAAGTCTCGAGCAAGCGTAAGACACCAGCGGTTGAAACTGGGCCAATTTTGAGGAGAGACAGACAATAATCTGGTAAAAGAGTGGATTATCATACTGGTGGATAGACATATCTTTTCGGTCGATAAACTTATAATTTCGGTCGTAAGCCTTTTCAAATCGGTATACAGAAAAATAACCATTTGTCGGTTTATCAAATCGGTGTCAACCAAAATTCAAACTAAACTTTCTCCTTTGTCTTAAATGAAAGAAAGAAAAGAAAGAAAAGACAGGTTATTTTTCACATGTAGGTGACACACACAAGAATATGTAAAAATAAACATTCAGCCACAGTCAAAAAACAAAAACATAAAAGTGACAAAAAAAACAGAGTACCATGACACTGGACTTCACACAACTCGCGTGCAGATGTGCGCCACGTCCACGCGAAAAACTGGCCGTCACTCAGCTTAATGCTGAGGCGCTTCAAAGCACAACAGCGCTGGTTTTTAGCGAAAAATAAGTAAGTAGTAAATGATACGTTAATGATAATAAATTTGGATATATATAATATCCTGAAGATTACATAAAACCTAAAAAATATACAAAAAAATGATAAACAAAAAAGATATAATAAAAAACATAATTTGTTGAAATTCACTCAAAAAATATATATCTGCTCTTGTGTTATTATTTTTATTTGTAAATGTGTAGATCTTCTAAGAATTTGTGTGTCTTTTTGGCTATGTTAAATAAATGTATTTTTTTTCTTTTTAACCACTCGTATGCTACAATATCAGACACAATAGAAATAACATTGTGTCTCGTGCAGATCTGCTCCTAAGCATACGACAGGTTAAGGATCAATCATCATCATCGTCATATCAAGCCAAAGACTTTTACTGCATCGTTCCCACTTCGCCACCTTGTGTCTCAAGTGTCTTCTGAATAATAATAATATGTGGACACTATCACACACTGTCGTCTAGTCCCAAGCTAAGCAGAGCTTGTGTTATGGGTACTAGATAACTGAAATATAATACATATAGGTACATACTTTTTTTTGTAAATACATACTTATAATACATAGGAAACACCCAGACTAAAGACAAATACAAATGTTCATCACACAAATATTTGCCTTCCGCGGGAATCGAACCCACGACACCCGGCGTCGCAGTCAGTTACACTAACCAATAGACCAACGGTGCAGTCTGAATGAAAATAGGTCGTAACTATACAGTAGTATAATAATGGCCTGGGACTGAGAAATCCCACTACCAAATAAATGATGGCCACCCCACCACAGTCCTGAGTTCATTTTAACACGTTGTCAACTGCGTTCATTATGCACGGGTGCGCGTCCAAGGGTTTAGCTCTGCGTCACTACCGAAGACTATTGTTTTAATATTTAGCGATCATATTCACGTGATTAATCTATAATATAAAAATGAATCGCTAAATGTGCTGCTAAGCGCAAATCTTGAGAGCAGCTGAACCGATTTCGCTAATTCTTTTTTTATAATATTCCTTGAAGTACGAGGATGGTTCTTACGGAGAGGAAAATGTAAAAAAAATCCATAAAATACACTTCACTAATTCCCATACAAAAGCATCTTTATTAATCATAAAATGTTTAAAAAATATCCACCCTTGCGAAGCCGGGGCGGGCCGCTAGTTATTTATAAATGTACCTGTTCAAAACATATATGTAACATATACTAGCTACTAATATTTATGTCTTCGGTGAAGGTAGACATCGTGGAGAAACTGGCATTTATAATTAGTATATAAATTGGTGAATCTTCTCTAAGAAAAAACCACTGACATTCAAAGAAGTCAAAGTCACCTAGTAATTCAGATCAAATAAATAAGTAATTATGAGTCTTTTAACAGTATATTAAGACATGTATTCTAAAAATATCAGAATCGTAAGAGGAACCTTCAATACGAGATTAATGATCATTTATAATGTCAAAAAATTACGTAGACGCCAAACTATGCTGCGTAACTTAAAACTTGTAGACGTTTCGTAGAAGACACGTAGCAGTCGTAGCAAATTCACTACCAGCTTGCAAAATTTGACCACACCAGTGTACTACAAAAAATACGTCGAAGCTTTAACTACGCTTAAGTGCTACGTAACTTGAGATTCTTGCCATTTCGTAGAAGACCTATAGTAGAGTTAGGAAGTTCGCTGATTGCAAACTTTGACTGCGTGTTGGACTAAGAACACATAGTTGTGCCCACCAATGGTACTAAAGACACCAGGGGTTAAATAGGTTATAGGACATAGCTTCATGTCTATCCCTGAAGGCAGAGGTATTTAACCCACGTTTCGTTATTTTTTTTTTAAGTCAAGAATATCACTTTACCCGACCCGAGAAACAAACCCAAGCCGCTGTGTTGTAATCCTTACGCAGTACCACCGAATAACAGAGGCATTTCACTACGTGTATGTTTTTATTTCTAATATAATGTTCCCCATTATTACTGTCTGCATTAGTAAAAGAGAACTGTGGTCTCAAACAATCCTAAAAATAAACGACATTAGAAAATTTCTTTTAACAAGGAAACTACAATAAGGAAGCACTTGACTAACTTAACTGCAAATAAGCTGTCCTCGAAACACATACAATAGTTTTTATACGCACCACTACATAGAGAACTTATACGAGTTCTGAACAAAGTAGGAAGTAATCGACTAACCGTGGTTAGCAATCTTCGAAGTTCTTCGTTTCGCGACCCACGATCTCTTAATATTAAATAAGGCATAATACTTCACTTAAAGTTCATACAGTTTGATTTCTTAACGTGCTTTTCGCAAATATTATTTTCGGGAGGGGTATTATTATTATTTCCTTGATTTAAATTAATTCTCAAAATTACATTTTTAAATATAAGTATATAAAAAAAACACATACATTTAAAAATATAAAAATTGGAGACCCACCGGCATCGGGTACAGGGACCAAGCTACCGGCGGTTAGGGCTCCAGAGATAGGAACCTCCTCACAATGCGGGCCGTGTCAAGCAACACCGCTTTCTGTATCTGGCCCTTGACCCAACCAGCTAACGCGAGCCTCTTAAGATGTTGATCGAGGCTATTAGCAATAAGTCCATTCACTGTAACCACTATCGGAACAATGATCGCCGAATCCACATCCCACATTATTATTATTATTATTGTTAATATTTTATATTTTATTGTACCTACACCAGATTTACAAGATATACTTACAAGTAAGAAAATTTAATAGTAATATTAGGTATAATACAAATATCGATCGGCCTTATCGATAATATTTCTATTAATCTATATCTATACTATCATATAAAGTGGAAGAGTTTGTTTGTTTGAACGCGCGAATCTCTAGAACTACAACTTGGATTAAAAAAAAACTTTTTGCGTATGATAGCCCAGAGGCCCTAGACAAGTGTCAAAGATTTCTATTCTATTCATAGAATAGATTAAAAAATGTATTGGATTGACATAAGCTAACGCCAACGCTTATGTCAATCCAATACATTTTTTAATCTATTCTATGAATAGAATAGAAATGTTTGACACTTGTCTAGGGCCTCTGGTCTCGGGGAAGGCTATGTAACATCAAGCTGCTGGCGACAGGAGCAGCACAGTAAGCAAAGACGCGGGTAAAACCGCGCAGCGGAAACGTCTATTAATAAGTAAAATAGGTCTTTTTTATTTCTTGCCGACGTAATATCATTCCTAATATTTGTATTTATTTATTTATTTATTAACCAACTTACATTTACAGCCAAGACTACACATGTATAACTTTATAAATTCTCAGTTGTTTGGCGTTCAATAGAAAATTATGGAAATCGCTATATTTATATTCTTGAAACTCATTAAAATCATAAATAGGGAAATAAGCATATTGAAATTGAGAACGATTTTTTAAAATTGTGTACGAGTATACCTAAAAAATAATAGCCGAAATTTTCAATATAAAATTTTAATGCGATTAGCACCATCTATGAAACCATCATCGTACTACGACGTATCAACATGAATGGTGAGCGTCATATCGACAGAATCAAAGGAGTGTTCAACAAGTGGTTCATATTGTGAGCAAATATTGCCATGATAATGTGCTGAGGTCGTTATCAGTACAGTTCAAGCATTTGTTTAGACAAGTTTGATATGATAGATTGTACGGATTTTTATCTGTCTAGAAAGTTATCGAATAAATAGAGATAATACGAGATAGGAGGCAATCTTTTATGATTTGCCGTGTATAATGCACAATAAATATACCTAATAATAATATGTGGACACTATCACACACTGTCATCTAGTCCCAAGCTAAGCAGAGCTTGTGTTTTGGGTACTAGATAAGTGAAATATAATACATATACATACTTTTTTTTGTAAATACATACTTAAAATACATAGAAACACCCAGACTGAAGACAAATAGAAATGTTCATTACACAAATATTTGCCTTCCGCGGGAATCGAACCCACGATACCCGGCGTCGCAGTCAGTTACCTACACTAACCACTAGACCAACGGTGCAGTCAAATACAGTTTTTTAGTAATATGGTTTACTTATACTATTAGGTAAAGAAGAAGAGTTTGTTTGTTTGTTTGAACGCGTTAATCTAAACGAAAGTCGGGTTTGAATAATTCTTTTTGCGTATGATAGCTCAGTTCCTGAGGGAGGTTATAGTAATAAATTATTTTAGCACGCATTAACTATCAAATAGATATAAGTAACACGTCATAATTATTACCAATCTAAATTATCTATAGCACATAATTACGTATACAAGTTGACACTGTGCCCTTAAATGCACTATTTAGATAACCGAATGGCTAACCTAATAATAGATATATATACAATCATTCGGTTAATATTTAAAAAGTATTTATTTTCTGACAAGCACTTCGGTTGAGTGTCATTTCGAAAGCAATATCGAATTTTAAAGTTAATTTTCCGATTTTTGGTACTTCAACTCCTTACACACACAGAAATCCTATTTGACCTTTCGAGACTTGTTGATTGACTACCTCTGTGGTTTGCAGAGGTCTTGTGTTTGATCTCCGGGTCGGTTAAAGTGATATTGGGTTTTCTAACGAGAAATTCTCAGTATTAGCCCGAAGTCTGAAATTGTGTCCGATAAATAAACAGGCTCGCCCTCTGTTACATGGGACCCAACAATTAAAATTTCGGAACGTGGTTGGTTAAACACTTCTACCTAATCCTTCAAGCTAAAAGGCGTGAAGCTATGTATGTATGTAATCCTGATTGTATAATCAAAAAGCCTAATAAAAAGTTGAAATATCTTCTTGATGTGCCCAACACAAGGGAATTAAAAACCAGGTAAGAATTGATGTAAATTTTATTCATTCTAAGATTTCTAGACGCATGCCTGAGAAAAATAGATTCGACGAACAGACAATAAGACGTCATACCTAGTCTATTAGGATATTCCACTGACGCGGAGTGGAGACATTGAACACTGTGATTGGCTAATTCACTGTCCACTCCTCACCACTCCGCCGAGCTTCGCGTCAGTGGAAACGCACCCTAAGGGTCCCAGGATATTCCACTGACGCGGAGTGGAGACATTGAACACTGTGATTGGCTAATTCACTGTCCACTCCTCACCACTCCGCCGAGCTTCGCGTCAGTGGAAACGCACCCTAAGGGTCCCAGGATATTCCAATGACGCGGAGTGGAGACATTGAACACTGTGATTGGCTAATTCACGGTCCACTCCGCCGAGCTTCGCGTCAGTGGAAACGCACCCTAAGGGTCCCGTTTTTACTTACAATTTCTATGTTTTTAATGTCTCGGTGTTCAAACAAAAACTGGTGTCACCTTTTGTATAATTACCCCTGTTTTGGACATAACTAGCGTTCGTGATTCCAAAGTTATAATTACTACGTGTATAATATACATATATATAGAATTGTCTGTGTTATGCTTTGTTTATATTTCCAATTGTTATTTAACTAGACCTTTAAATTTTAAGTAACGAATAGCAACCTGAACTGGACATAATGTAACAAAGCTTATACTTAACATGAGAGGTGATCTTATATACAAATTTGAAGTACTTACTTGTGTACATACCTAGTAACTGCAGCTGGGCATTATTAATTATATTAGGCATTTTGATGGATTTCGTTCAGGAAAAATGGATGAATGAAGTTTTTTTTATATACTACTTTGGTGGCAAACAAACATACGCCATACCTGATGGTAAGTGGTAACCGTAACCTATAGAAGTGGCTGTGTTTTCCAAGCATCGCCGAATTAATAATGCTTAGAAATCACTACCAAGCCATTGCCGACCACGGAGAAGGGGATGAGGAAGGAAAAGGGAAACGGACCGAGGGGGTATTTAGGCTGCCGGCCCTCATACTCACTACACCATTAGATTATTTGTGTTTTTTTAGTATTTATTTTTTAAAACAAATACTACATAGCTTTTACCTAATTCTAAAATGTTGGCAAAACATATTTTCAAAATATAGCTCTAATCGAATGATAGAAATTGAAAACCACTACATAGTATAAAACAAAGTCGCTTCCCACTGTCTGTCCCTATGTACGCTTAGATCTTTAAAAATACGCTACGGATTTTGGTGAAGCTTTTTTTAAAAGATAGAGTGATTCAAGAGGAAGGTTTATATGTATAAAATATGCATAATATGGTAGAGAAACACTGATAAATGTTTTTAATGTGTAGTCGTAAATAAACAATTTTTTTGCGCTTACATTGCAACGCTGGCTAAACTCTACAAGACAGATCAAAATAATGTACTACAGTATTGTACACCTTAAAAAGATCTACAAAAAAGTCCGCAGTAGTATTATGTCTATCTCTAACGGATAACCCACAATAACTATTTTTTATCCTTTACTTTTTATGAGAAATAATGGCTTATTTTCGAAGCGATTTTAAGCAATACAGCATTAATCCTTATGAAATTAAGTACTTTAAACATATTGTGCATTTAATATAAATCAATAATGCCCTTTGCAGCATTTAAATAAATATTTTCACAGATATTACAGATTAAAAATGCAGGGAGGGATTTTGTATTAAAATTAAATATACTATAGAAAAATGAATGTGTAAATACAACGTTCACAGCATTTGTTTTTCTTCACAAATAAAAACTGGTTGGTATAGATTAAAGCGTATTAAATTCATAGAAGAAAGGTCTTTGCCCACCAGACTAGCAGATTTGCAGTAACAGTATCTGTAATTGATTTATTTTATCTCTCCATCAATCACAGGTTGACAGTGAGACATGTCTTGCGACAGCATGAATAAATACTGTTGTTATATAAACAAAAGAACGTTATATTGATAAATAAGTAGATAAGATATATCTTCGTAAACAAAAGTCGAGATTAAGAAGCTACTCTTGAAAAATGCAGAGATTTTTATGAAGCTTAGGTAGTATACGAGCATTACAGCCAAACATTTCCGAGAGTAAATAAAGAAGTAAATTAAAAGAGGACCGAGGTAATTAGGTCGCTGGCGTTTTTGCTCACTGAACGAAATGCAATAGTATAGAAACTTGCCGACGATTTCTATGAGATTCGGCAAAAACCTAGTAACAATCTACAATCACAAGATTACCATTATTATTGTAGTGTCTGTGCTACGTGTGGTGTTTACTAAACACTTTACTGTTCATTGGCTTGACACTACACGATATAGCTACGTTTTAGTAATTAATGCCCCGCGCACCACCACGTGCTACTCGGTCAACGGTCAGATAGCGACTGACTCTTTTATGCACGCACCGGACAGAGAGTGAATACCTCCCCGCCCGCATACACTACAATTACGTATGATGATGAAATAACCTATATTTTCATTTTGGTATAAATACCTTTAACGAGAAAGAAAAATATTTTGAGATTAAGCTGAATGATCATATCGAAAATTTGTTTAATATTTTCTATATTGTATTAGCCATTATGAATTACATTTTCTACTTTTGACATAAAGTAAAAAATAGCATTCTGGACTCGACGTAATTTATAATGTACATTAACGTAGTCAACATAATATTTCGCTGATTTATAGCCCACGGCATAAATATCGTGAACAAAGCGAACGTTTACGCTTAAAATGACAGATGGCTAGAAAACCAACATTTGGTATTTTTTTCCGAAACTAATAGAATGTAACATTAGTGAGGGAATTTTAGGTGGTGGTTGGAGGTAATATACATATATATATGCTTACTTTGGGTTTAGTTAGCGTTGTGTAGTTATTAGGCTATTATTATAAATACTTACTTGGTTTGTAAAATCAGCAGCGGAACAAAATATATAGTTTTTTTGGAATAGAATGAATTATTTTCAAGCGTCATTTCGCTAATCGATTATTAAGTATTCGTAAGATGCCGGTTCCTAAAACCCAGGAACAAAATTAGATAAAAAACATGTAAAAACAGAGAAGATATTAAAATTAATTATAGATTTAAAGTTAAAATCACGGTGTCACAAACTATTATCTTTACTACGATTCAGTAGTTATCAAATATACATTTCTGAAGATCGATAGTTGTATGTCATAATAATGGTACAAGATGATGTCACAATCTGTTTTGTTTACCACTATAGCAATGCGTGACACAAACTATCACTGTTTGCTTGTTTGTCCGTCTTTCACATCGAAATGGAGAGATCATAACTGATGTGATGTCTTTATGAATACTTGCCAGGTTATAGTCGTATAATAACGTTTACCACGTACGGTTTAGGGTTACTCTAACGTCATCATTTCAACAACAAAATATCACAGATTAAATTCTTTCTTTTTTTTTATATTAGCCTACCAAAGTGACTCCACCCCGCCTGATGGTATACAGTCAGTGGAATCTAGAAATGGTGGCCACCATACCATCTTCTTAAACTGCTGGTATGGTGGCCTCCACTATGGTGGCTGGAAATGGGGTTAGGGGATAGGAATGAGGGAGGTGAGGAAAGAGGAAAGGGGGAAATTGGGTCTATGGCGCTCTCACTCACCGAGCGAAATGCAGTAATACGGATACTACTACTCTTACGTCGATCTTCTATGAGAGGGTAGTACTTTCCCGAACGATCCGGTCCATTCATGCTGAAACCAGCGTGGATCTACTACCGTCTAACAATGTGTAAATTTGGCTGACAATTTTTATTCTTCCTACTTTGACACTAAAAAACAGTCACACAAGAAACACCACATTTGGTATCTGCATGAATTAAAGCCTTTTGCACAGCAGTTACAAGTAGGTATCCTAATATATTTATTTCTATATATCTTCGTATTTTATCAGTCCCACATTTTTCAGACTGTAGATTTACAATGAAAAATCTGTTTTGGAATAAGATACTTTGTTATTCTTTCGTATTGAAATAAAAGCATTTTGGTGTTCCACTAAAATTGTGACGTAATGTTCGTGTACTTTTGTTTTGCGTTGGCAATTGTTTAGTTTAGGCGATAATGTACAGCTTTTAGTATTCAGAGAATAAAATGGATTTGATTTTAATATTATTATGAAAGTAAGAACGTAAAAATATTGTTACATATAAATTCTTCTTGATCTTCTTATTGAGTGGTTAGTGATCAAACTAGTGTCAGGATTTGTCCAGGTCGCCCATACCTTATTATACAGGCATTCGACTTGACCTAACGACTGTTATCAACACGGTAACAACTGGGATCGACATTTAACGTGGCCTCCGATCACGGAGATGCTTAGATCAAATTCCACTATGCGATCATCCACCCATGGCTAACCGCACTCTTAGTTGCTTAACTCGCAGATTTATTACCGATCAGTGAGTGCAACGAGATAGGAGCGCCTCAAATATAAATATAAATTAATACGTGAACAAAAATCTTTGAACGTGACTTATTTTGAGTGACGTTTGGCATAATTAAAATAGAATACTAAACAGAGAAAAGTCTGCAAAAACAAAACTTAAATATGACTAATTTACAGCGCTCTTGGTTTTATATAATTAATTATTTTTAATACTTATTCTTCACATACAGATAACGATTGTGTTATTGTAGCGGTTAGACAAATGCGTTTTAAGTAATGGTAGAGCTACAACTGAGTATTAGTCATGACACTCTTTCTAAAAGGCATCCATTGTCATTGGTTACAGCATCTAAGTACCCTCTTATAAAACGTCTACGTGAATATTGTTTTTTATATTAGCCTACCAAAGTGCTTCCACTCTGCCTGATGGTAAGCACTTAGTGGAATTCAGAAGTGGCGGACACCATTCCAGAAGCCAAACTACTGGTATGGTGGCCTCCACTATGGCGGCAGTGGCCTCCACTATGGCGGATATAATAATAAACACAACAATAATAAGAGAACTAATCATTTACGGTTAAAGTTCCATCACTAATTATTATTATTGCATACATAATTATTGTAATTTAAGTTTTGTTATATATATATTGAGTTGAACAAATAAATAGTTAGCAATAATAATATATATTCACATCGTTTTCTCTATAACAGTTCATAATTCTGACAATAACTTTATTTGTAATTTCGTATACCTATTATAAAAGCTTCAGATAAATGAAAAAAATAAACGGAGACCTGTCCCATAAATCAAGCGTGCGTGTAGATAATATGTAATGAACTTGTATATCCCCAATGAGTACTAAGCCTGTTTCCTCAAAAAGCGACTTTGAAGCAATACACAAAAGATATGTTTGATATTCTTCTCAGTCGTTTACTCTTGACGGAGTAGTCGTGGTCACGCGTGTTTCCCGGTAGCGTTCTCCATCTGTCTCTGGTGGTAGCTTGTCTTGCGCATTCATTGAGAGGTTTTTGGGTTAGAAGCCTTGATTTGATCGGTCCAACACAAAGGAGATCGTCCTCTGGATCTGCACCCATCGACTCGGTTCTGTACCGCTCTACAGAATCACTTCCTCTTCGCGTCACATGCCCAAAGAACTGTAGTATACGGAATCGAACAAGGGTTGATAGTTGTTCTTTGATGTGGAGTTCTTTAATAATTGACTCATTGGTGCGATGTTGCGTCCAGGATATACGTAGGAGCCTTCTCCAGCACCACATCTCCATAGCGTCAATATTTTTGATATTACTGTTTACTTTATATCTTACGATAAAATACTTCACTACAATGACATTTAAATAAAACTTACCTATTTATTCTCTTTGCTTCAACACAAATTACTTTCAGTTTAGAGAAAGGGTAGCAAATAGTTCTCAATGTCAATGCAATACGAGTATTCTAGAGACAAAAGAAGAAATGTTACTGTATTAGTATAGACATCTTTTGGAAAAATATATTCTTTTTAATTCATGCATTTAGCTTAGGCATTAAAAGGTGGCAGGAAAATCATTCGACACATGACGAGTTATGTTGATAAGACGCTTACGAAGAGTGGCAAATTAATACCATCCTGTTAGAGCAGGCTTATGTCAATTACGTCCTAGGACTGAAGTAATGAAGATGAAAACAAAAACATGATATATTATTTTATTTGCAAACTAACTGTAACAAAAATTGGTATAACTCGGTTTTCGAGATAAAAAATAGCCTATGTCCGTCTTTGGCACCGAATCTATCTACATACCAATTTTCATCGAAATCGGTTCAGTCGTTTAGGCGCTGAGTAGTAACAAACACACACACACACACACACGCACTCACACACACACACACACACAAACTTTTACATTAATAATATTAATAGGATATTACTCATAATAAATGTAGGAAATGCGAGAATAGCCATTAAAACGTTAAACAAGCTAAATTACAAACTGTACGAATTACAACTGAATTTATTACTACCGCATTCAAGCTATACTAACTCGAATAACAATGTATTGTTTACACACATTGCAAACAGATTGCTATCTTGCAATGAGATATATAACAAGGGTCATAATCCCATCACATTCTAATTTTAAACTGAAAATTAAACATGATGAATAAACTAGAGCGGGTATTGCAATATTTACCTACACTGCAAAAAATTGTTATAGAAGTACAATTTATAATGATGAAATTTGACAATGACGAAAATTAAATGAAGTATAATTATGTAGTTCTGAAATTAAATGCTTGACATTTTTTACATTATTTTATTAAAACAACTTTATTCTACCACAACTTCTTATATCAATCTCATTAGAACCTTACTTTGTTTCTATCCTTGTTTTTATTGGTACAAAAGAAAAAGACAAAACACAAAGTTTTATAAAATAATACTGCTGTATGAGCTGGTGGACCTTAGGTGCTTAGGCAGTGAGCTGAATCCATGGATGATGGTAATTGCCCACTCAGGTTGCTATCATGACACATTGGCAAAATAATTATTTTGTATATGAAAAAAAATATCCTAAATACCTAAAAATATCCTGATAATAAACCTTGTGCTACAGCAGAACAATACTACTAATGTGTTCACTGCTAAAGCCATCCCAAGTCTATAAATTCAACTGAAATATAAAATAACTAAAAACAAATATCGTCTTGAATTGTATAAATAAGTACTTGAAATTTAAGCATCTCCGTTTACATTTAAAGTATTGATTCTCTGCTTTTTCTTTACATTAACGTGCAGGGGGAAGTGTGCGCAAGCTGATCGTAAGTGGTCTCCCATGTTTGTTTACAAATCGCGCTGTAAATTTCAACATTTATTGGACGTCAAATATTTTGGTATACTTTATTGCGTTTAAATTAGTTCAACGTGTGGCGAAGATGGTGTCACGACCTTGGTGGTCCGTTTATACCAATGTTTAATGAAAATATTGCTACTTGGGTGACGATGTTGGGGAAACGATGTTTGAACCAATGGCATTGATTATGATAAACAAATGTTTTAAGTCAAAATAAGCAAATGATATTAGGTTTGACATAATTCTTATCAGATGCATAACGAAAGAGCTTTTATATTCTAATGTTTGTATGCAATTAACAATATTTACAATTATTGTTGTCAATTTAGTTCAAATAGAGGTTCACTAGTGGACAAAAGCCTCTCTTAAACTATACACAAATGCCATACTGGTCAAGTGGAATTCATCAACTTGTAAAATGCGTTGGTACAATTATTAATAACTTAAATAATTTCAGTTAAATTTTAGGTTAGAATTATACAAAATGAATTTAAATATTCAAAACACATTTATTACTGATATTAATATAACGGTTCTCTATTAACACAATCTAACAATAGCCTAAGAGCTTTAAAACTTTAGAGATAAACTCGTGCTATGAATTAAACTGGCTTGTTTCGCTCAAATTAAGACAATATAGCCACTACTTGAAGCAATTTGTTAACAAAGCACCTGACAATTAAATGTAACGATACAACTCGAACGAAACGTCTAAATTTTCAAAGTAATTTGGACTAAAACTGAAATACCTCGGAGAATATTCGCTAGTTCTTTGTATAGACAAAGATAACGGACGAGACTTGATACTTTTATGAGAAGAGCTAAGCCTCGAAGCGTAGAAGTGTTAGCGCCAGGTCTTGATATCAGCGAGTGATCATAAGCGAAGTGGTAACGATGTGACGATTTCAAACTGTTACAATTTTATACAAGTAAGCAGACTAAGTTACCATACTAAATAGATATTACCTACCGGTATATTTCAGTAGTTACCCTCGGCGCGGTTTCATCCGCGTTTTTGCTTACTGCTCTACTCCAGTCTCCAGTAGCGTGATGTTACTTAGCCTATAACCTTCCTCATTAAATTGACTATCATACGCAAAAGAATTGTTCAAATGCGACTGGTAGTTCCAGAGATCAGCGCGTTCAAACAAACGAACTAACTCTTCCACTTTATATAATAGTATAGTTATGACGTCACTATTGCTGAATGCAGATCATTAAAGATTGTGGTTATTGGTTTTGCGATCGCAGTATCAGCAGTCCTATCACAAAACTCTGCTGCCTATCCTGTGTTGGATCTTATATGCCTTAGGTTTTCTCAAGTACTTAATGATCTAACCGCCATCAGGCGAGGTAATGACCGCAATAAAATCATATTTATTACACTGTTGTTTGTTTTCTTGTTGCAAAAAATACATATAACTATTTTCTCGCCTAAAATGGCACCATAATCTTGTAATACCTAGTCGGTACATAAACGATCTCTAAACATGCGACCATTTGGCGTATCGTAAATATTGTTAAGCTGCGATTAGACGGTATTAATGGCTGTATTTGCAGTGATTACCTTGTCCCAGACTATCTACCGAACAACGTTAAAGTATCCAAATCTGCTATCATGTTTTAAGTATGATTAAATTAATTGAAACTATCATCATCGTCATTTTATCTTAAAGACGTTTCTGCTGTATTTGTATAGCCTACCTTAAGCGTTTTTACTTTGTGAAGTCCTAAGTCGCCTTCACCCACTAGTTATCCTTTACAAAGTCTTTTGTAAAGGTTAAATTGCATGCTACTTGAAACTGTAACTTACAAAAATTGTAATAACCTGGCGATTAAAAAGAGTGGCCTGAGTTTCTTGCCAGTTCTTCTCATGGCTCTACTTCGTCAGCGAACTGGCTGTAGGTTAATTTGCTGACATTTTGTAAACTTTGACGTTCATAAGTGTTAATTTAATTAACCTAAATGAATAAACATATATTTCATTTCATTTCATTTCATTTCATTTCATTTCATTTCATTAAACTATAGATAATTCTTTGTTATTAAACTTATTTATTTACTTTAATTCGTTTACCTTTGCATTATTACGGTTGACAGTTAGAGAATGCTTAAAAAATCAAGTTCGCCTGTGTGCATGAAGTCTAATCATCTTATATCTGTCGAAAGACGTCCACTGGTGGACTTAAGTCTTTTTTTTTATATTAGCCTACCAAAGTGACTTCACTCTGCCTGATGGTAAGCAGTCAGTAAAATCCAAAATTGGTGGATACCATTCCAAAAGCCAGACTACTGGTATATTAGCCTCCACTATGAAGGCTTAGTGAGATGCTTTTTCACGCCCCGCTTAAAGAACCGAGGATCATTATTAGATGGGAACACATGGTAAAGAGTTCCAGGCTTTAATTGAGCGACAAAAATATGAAGTGATGAAAGTTAAAAGATTTGATTTTTTCTATGTTTGTTCAGATTTAATTCAAGATCTACGTAACCGACTTAAAAGTTCTTTCACCTTTAGAAAGCTACAAATAGGAAGGATAACATAGGCTATATTTTATTATGTTTACTATATTTTAAATCTGTAAATCTGAATGATGCAATACGTCACTATTGCTATGATATTTTTCGTAGGCATTTGTTGTGACCGACTAAAACTTTTGATACCAAATAAAAGAGCGGACACCTAGTAAATACATAAAACAGTGTATCGCGAGCCGGTATCACGAGCGCGAGTAGCAAAAGCCACTCTGTCCGTAACGATGGGAAATTTATGGCAATTATAGATGTAAAAAACATTTAGAACATTATTCATGAGTCACATATATCTACATAAATCTACTAGAAGTTAATGGCAAAAATAAACCAGTACTTCAATCAATACGCTTCATAATGGAGGCGTGTAACATCGTAAATTATATATTTCACCTCAACTAATACTATCAATCTACTTATTTATAGTACTATTAGCGGAACAGTTTGTTTGTACGCGTTAGTCTCTGGAACTACCAGTCGCATTTGAAAAAATGTTTGTGTATAATAAGCCCAGTTCTCGAGGAACGGTATAGGCTATGTTACATCACGCTACTGGCGACGGAAACAGAGCAGTAAACATAAACGCGAGTGAAACCACGCCGCGGAAAGCTAGTATACAGATATAAATCAATCAATCGATCAAAAGTTTTTCTATTGCCTACGGTAATAATTGAGTCATCAGCGCTGGTAAATAACTTCGCAATGCTCGAAATCGGAAAGATCGTGCTTCTTTCAGCAGTTCTGATTGATAACGCTAGAAACTAAGAATGATAATTTTAGTCAATTCTGAAAAAATTTTGCATCAACCAGCCTTAAGATGCTGATAGAGATCCAAGTGATTGTAGGCGTACTGTATTCTTTAAACTTTACACAAATTAGCTAAAGATAAAAAAAAATTGAAAACCCGCATCTTCTGTATTAAAGAATATGACATACGTCATATTCTATACTACAGTGCTACAGAAGATGCGAATGATTTGGTTTAAACATGTTTAATCTGTGTCTTGAATATTTATGTACTTATTTATTAGATTATGCACATAACAGTTATAAGAAAGTACATACAGATACAAGAGCACAAAGAAACTGCTTATTTTATTAAAAACTAGCGGCCCGCCCCGGCTTCGCACGGGTGGACCTTTTGTATTAATGGGAATACAGAAAAGTGGTATTTTTCAAGCAATTTTTTAAATTCTTCATTCCGTAAGAACCATCCTCGTACTTCAAGAAATATTATAAAAAAAGAATTAGCGAAATCGGTTCTGTTGCCCTCGAGATTTGCGCTTAGCAACATATTCAGCGATTCCTTTTTATATTATAGATTGTATTTATTCTTCAAAATGAGCGGCATAAACATAGCTAAGATATATGTTTATACCAACTTTCCTTTCTAGATAATTTTAAATGGGCATGATAGCTATGTGAGCATTTCCCTTCAGATAAAAGTCGCCTTGAAATAAAATCGAAATAAGCAAAAACATAAAAATCTAAATTTTATGTGTTCCAGGAAAACTTTCCTTTTTGTGAAACAATATATTTGCGCTAATAACAATCTTGCAAGTAAGTTAAACATAAATGTCGTTTAGTAAATAATAAAAATCCAGTCAAATCTCTTACAAGAAAATTCTAAGATTAAGAATATAAAACGTCTTCCTTGTCCCTTATAAACAAATCATCATTATTTTTTACCTTATTAAGAACTTGATATGCTAAGTATATTGGCGAAATTAATGCATAAGGCATTTTCTGCCAGTCGTTGATGCAGATAACAGCAAAATGTGTGGCTCTAAAGACAGCGTAAGAAGATTATGACAAAAAGCTCAAATACTAAATAAACAAACATAAAATCACACATAAATACTTACTAAAGTACTGTCAGTCATTACTTACATTAGTACACATTTTATATTCAAACGTAAGAAGGCGGCAATCGTCAATCCAAATGTCAATGCCTCTGTGGCTTATGACAAAAGTATCGCCTTCTCATATAAGTATTTCGATTATAAACTATTACCTCTAATAATATAATAAATTCTGCCTTTGTACTTATCTATTTGATCATTTTTTTATGAAAATAAATAAATAAAAAAATCTTGCGTAATGCATAAAAGACCAAACCACCACTATGGTGGCTTAGTGAGATGCCCCGCTTAAAAGACCCAGGATCAAAGTTAGATGGGAACACATGCGCTGGCAAAGAGTTGCAGGCTTTAATTGAGCGACAAAAGTATGAAAAGCTGAACCGTTTAGTTCGAAACCCTTTAGATTCCACTGTGAAAGGGTGGCACTGTAGTCTTGCACGTGTCGTTCGGGATAAAAAGGGAGAGGATGGGATTAATTCAAAGAGCTCTCCAGAACACTCTCCGTGGTATAGGCGATAGAAGACGGTCGTTGAGGCGATGTCTCTTCGCAGCTGTAAAGGCTCAAGGGTCTTAGTGGCCTTCGGGCTTTCGATGATACGGACTGCTCGCCGCTGCAACCTATCGAATGAATCCAGTAAGTACTGTGCGGAGCCATCCCAAAGATGAGAGCAGTACCCCCCCAAAAACGAACCTGTGTCTTATAAAGAAGACAGAGCTGCTCGGGCGTGAAGTACCGCCTCACCCTGTTCAGAACTCCGAGCTTACAGGAGGCGGTTGTAATGACGCAGCCGATGTAATTTTTGGGGTTAAGTTCTCGGCTGACGTCCATACCCAAGATACTAAGGCTAAGGCTATCCTGCAGTAGTAACGCTGTGTTGTGAAGAGAGGCAAGGGGAAGGAACGTAGACTTTTTGCAGAGAACGCGCACACCTGTGTTTTCTTGGCATTGAACTCGACCAAATTCTCACAACTCAATTTTGAAATGCGTTATAAGACCCGGTCGAGCTCAGCGACAAGTTCTAGGCGTTTTGCCTCGATGTCAGTCTGTTTAGCCGCAGGATGTCTGAGATATCGCTCATAAACTGTATTATCATCTGCATAGCAATGAATGTTGTCAAGGGACAACATTTCATTGACATGTAGAAGATACAGGGTGGGTGACAGGAGGGAAAGTCACAAAGGACTCTAATGCGGCGCTCATGCAGGAATGCGGCAATCCAGTTGCACATCTGAGGTGGCAAACCATATGCTGGAAGCTTGGACAGAAGCGAACGGCGCCAGACTTTATCGAAGGCTTTGGTTATGTCAAGCCTGATGGTCAAGGACTGTCCATGTAAGCCCATAGCTTCACCCCACTGGTGCGTGATATACGCTAGAACGTCACCCGTAGACCGTTTTAACCTGAAGCCATATTGTCGGTTACTAATTAAACAGTGACCCTATAAGTAGCGGACCAGTTAGGAGTTTATTCTCCGTTCAAGCACCTTGCAGAGAACTGAGGTGACAGCTATGGGTCGATAGTTGCCTGGCTCATATCCCCTTTTTTGGGAATCGGTTAAACATTCGCCTCTCGCCAAACCTCCAGCGCAAATCAATTTTATAAAAAGGCAATAACTTGTCACGTTGCACAAAAGGCAGCTATTGACTAAATGTTAAATTGTAATTATGGGTTGAGTAAGAAACATAAATAGGTTGAGTAAGAAAAAAATAATAAGTGGGATGAGACGTCATAGGATGAACTCGGAAAAACCCAATAGGATATTCACAAGAATTGCAGTCGTGGAAGTAAATTGTTTCCTAGGAGATTTAACACCGGTTTAAATCTGGTCACTATATACCACTAGCGATAAAATCGTCTAGATTATATACTAAATAATACCTATTAATAATATTAGTAGGGATAAATACTAAATTCAGATAACCCAATAAGGCTCCAAACGCAGGGCTTATATGCATACAATATGTTTGACTGTTCTATCGCATTGTCCGAGTGCTTGTATATCTTAGAGGCAATTTCTCGATACTGTTATGCTAACTTAGTTGAATTGCAGTAATATATATTGCCATTGTATTAGTATTGTGATGATAAAGCCTGACATGCAGTATCTGTCACGGTCAACGTTTAAGACAAACTTATATTTATGAATATTACTTTCTCTAGGAGTCCATCTTTTGTTTTCACGGCAGATGGTTGTCATTTAATTTCATCCACATTTTTCTATTTTTTTATCATTGTAATATACCATTAATATCATCAACAAGAATATTATTCTAAACTTGACGCTGGCAGAAATAGCTGACACAATCTTCGGCTCTGTTGCCAAAAAAAAGAAGAAGAAGAAGATTACTTTCTCTCTTAAATCGTAAAGGCGAAGCACTCGCTTCGTGTGTATGTTGTAGCTTCTAAACTGGCCACACGTATTCTTGAAACTTTTTTAAATAATATGTAGGTACTTTGAACATTACTGAAATACGGTAAAAGAAAAATATGTATAAAAATTTTTTTTCAGCAAGCATGGTAATTGTTACCTTGTCTGTATTAGGACGAGCCTTCAGTCGATTGTCTCTTTGCTTCTAAAAATAAGTGAATATTTAAAAAAGAGAATAATACTGTATTCTACTTGTTCACAGGCAAACATTATAACTATTCGCTTTCTGTGGACGGATTAGATATTGTATATCTCTAACCCTTTCTTGAGAGTTAGAACTAGATTTATCATGAATGCCAACGGGCATTCTGGACAAAGCTTTAATACCCCTTTGAGTGTCAAAAGACCATTTCAATTCTAACCAGGTTTGTGTATGACTATGCAAATAGATCGTTCAGAGGACTACACGTAATAAAACATCGAAATGCACGTTTAACGTCTAAGTACAAGTACCTACAATCGTATAATTATCGCTAGATCGTCTTCTTAATAACTGCATTCGATTCATTTTCAACATTCGCAAGTACGACCATGTGTCTACATTTCGCTCACAATTAAATTGGTTGCCTATACGTCAGCGTCGTTGTTTACGTACTCTTACTACTCTCTTTTCATTTCTTAAGTCTTCCTATTCTCCTTTATACTTAACGCACTATTTTGAATATTTACATATGACCCACGATCGCAATCTTCGCTCTTCAAATAATCAAATACTCCTATGCCCTTCACATAACTCTAATTTCGTTGGTTCCTCCTTCCGTGTTCAATCTGTTCTTCTATGGAATGCGCTCCCTCCCGAGATCAGGATGTCCACAAACCGTTTGACATTTAAGATGAAGGTAAAACAGCTCCTTGCAAAAAATTTGGCAGAATCATCACAATAGCTTAGTAAGTATTTATTTATGTATGTATATATATATATATATATATATATATATATATATTATGTTTTTATATATATGTATATTATGTTTATCTTATACTTTTATGTATCATGTATCTACTTATAAATATTTTTAGTTGTTAGATTTCTACTTCAAATGCACCTACTTTATCTTATCTCTGCATCACCCTGTTAGGTTGACTGGTAGAGAATGCCATTGGCATTAAGTCCGCCTATATACTTTGTATATGAAGTTGTTAAATAAATAAATAAATAAATAATTCCTTTTGGAGATCAGCCGAGAATTAAAACCATCAGTGTTTATTTAATGCAACTTTGGTGGCGAACAAATAAACTACCTGATGATAAGTGCTTTCGTAACCCATAGAAATGACTGAGTTTTCTAAGTGAGTAAGAAAATGAGTTAAAATAAAAGAGGAGGGGTACAGAACTAAGGAGGTATTTTCTCAGTAAGCCATTATCATACTGCTAGTTTACGTGTGTTCTAAATGTAAGTACTTAAATACTGCCCCGGTAAGCTTTTTCGTACATAAACTACTAAGGATCTACCATGAATAATATTGTTGTATTTCAGCTGCATTGTATGCAATGTATCAAAGTGATTGTATAAGCGTTCGAACGTATGTGTGAGGGAACAGTAAAACAACTTTGAACGTTTATTGTTCAGCGCACGAATGCTGTGGGATATTCCTTGCAGCGCACCAACGATTCCTTGAAACACACTAAATAAAGCACACTAAAAGATTCCTCTAAACGCACCAGTAATTGTTATATTTATTTGCTAGTGCGTTTCAGTGAATACTTTTGGTGCGTTTCAATGTTAGATTATCGAAATTTAATATCAATATTATATATTTAACAAGTTATAAAATAAAGATTTTCCTACGGGTAGTGATGCACTTCTCTTTTTATTATAATTAATTCAGTAAGTACACAGTTCTACTTCGGAGCTTTTAAAGAAAACTGTGCTTAGCAACTTTAGTCTATTTTAAATAGTGCCAAGCAAATGGAAATCTATATTTTTAAATTCAATTGATTTCACTATTTGGTGCAAAAAAAAACTACGTAGTCAAAACGTGATTTTATTAACGGAACCCTTCGTGCGCGAGTCCAACTCGCACTTGGCAGGTTTTTTCTTATACTTAGTGTATTTTTCCAAGTTTATCTTAGACATTACTGACCAGGATATAGAATTAGATGATTCTTAAGTTGTAACTGTACTCTCTGAACTATTAAAATATTTCCATTTAAAATATAAAAAAAAAAATATTTGAACATTCTATTTTCATAGTATTTTTGAAATTAAATACTGGCTGATGATTTATTTTATATTTTATTCTTTTTATAAACAAATGTAAATTCTACTTCAAATTTATATTCTATATTTGAATCAAGTATTACAGGCAATAAGAAACCAAACGCTTGTTTTTCTGTGTCTCAAACAAGTTTCATTGTAGAAATAGTGTAGAAAATGCTATACGTAGTATGTATAATATTCTATGAGATAGCAGAAACTTAACCGGTCTCTTCATGCTGAAACCAGCAAGGATTTACTATTGTAACAAAACTAACTTAATTAGTTCTGTTTAATCTGTAATCTTAAACGAGTTTCAAGTCTTTTGAATGTGAAACTTTTAATGAAATTATTGAAAACCAGCGCACTAAAGTCATGAATAAAGAAGTCATAAATTGAATTGAAGTAGAATATTTAATGGGTTCAGTCTTTATCTCATTAAAAAAACACGTAGAAGAAAGTTTAGCATTTTTCAAAGTAATTCTGCTAACCAAGTTGGAATAATTTCTTATGAGAAAAAAAGGAAAATCTTTTTTTGTTTATAATATTATGTTCTACTTTATGCAGCGTCCTACAAAGTGAATCGTAAATATACCTAACGAAATAGTGAACCAGTTATTCCTTTACTGTTTTGTAGACAGTGTTTTATACATATCATCATCATTATTTCGGCTGAAAACATTCACTGTTGGACATAGGCCTCCCTCAATTTCGCTACCTTGTCCGGTCGTTCGCCGCTCTCATTCATCGGTTGTCCGCCACCCTTCATAAGGTCGTCGGTCCACCTTGTGGGGGTCTGCACACGCTGCGTCTTTCAGTTCGTGGTCGCCACTCTAGAACCTTTCTGCCCCAACGGCCGTCAGTTCTGCGAGCGATGTGTCCCGCCCATTGCTACTTTAGAGAAGCAACTCTGGGAGCCACATCAAATACCTTGATTTATTCGTTTCTTAAATTTCATTGTACCTATTGTTTATCTGAAAAGCCAAAAAAGATATTTAACCCTTTTACACGATAAAAGCTTACAGACTTTAGCTTTAAAACAAAGTGGAGTTTTTATGTTCGTTAATTGTTTGTTTGTAAAGTCCCTCGCGCCACAGGGTTCATTACATAAAACAAATACATTAGGTAGGTACTTTACTGGTGATAGGTAACTTTTATAAAACTCCTGGAAAATGCACTTACTGGGTTACCAGGGCACTTAGATCTTACAACCGGTACAATTTTTTACATAGTTTTAGCACTAAGACTCTTGATATTATACCTATGTGTCCTTACAAATCCATAGGCTTGTGGAGATGTCACATCCAACGTAATGGGAGGATCCTTTTTTTTTATATTGGCCTTCCAAAGTGACTCCACCCCGACTGATGGAAAGCAGTCAGTGAAATCCAGAAGTGGTGGCCACTATACCAAAAGCCATCGTCTCAAACTTATAGTATTTGTGCCTCCACTTTAGCGGCTGGGATTGAGGTTAAGGGAAGGGAATGAGGGAGGTAAGGAAAGAGAAAAGGGGGAAATTGGGCCTCCGGCGCTCTCACTCACCGAACTAAACGCAGTAGTACGGATACTACTACTCTAGGTGGATCTTCTATGAGAGGGTAGTACTTCCCCGGATGATCCGGCCCATTCATGCTGAAACCAGCGTGGATCTACTACCGTACTTTCCTTCCACTAGTCTCAGGAATCGTGACTATTTTAACACGCCTTTCACTGATATCACAGTAATACTGGAAAACTGCCCCATATAAAAAGTACTGCCAATAAAT
Source organism: Parascotia fuliginaria (assembly GCA_963082885.1). Lineage (NCBI taxonomy): Eukaryota > Metazoa > Arthropoda > Insecta > Lepidoptera > Erebidae > Parascotia > Parascotia fuliginaria. Next base: position 3,493,399 of record OY720182.1, on the reverse strand, counting down.
ATTTACTACAACGTCTGGACTTCAATATCGATCATAAAATATGAAGATTATGTTTCGAAACAGTCCGATGGAAGACAGAAAGATTCAAAGTGCTTATAAAAATAAAGATAGGAATAAAATACTTCGTCGCTGTAAACCTTTCAACAACTTTCGATATTAAGAATGAGAGAATAACTTACTGTAGAACAAAACAATATGACCGTGAACTATCAAGGCTCGAGCAAAACAGCGATTTTCAGAGGACTGAACATGTTAAAAAAAAGAAAAAACTTCTATTGCCCTACATACATTTGGTTTCACTAAGTCATAGGTACATATATATTAAGACAGTAGGGCAAAAAGGATGGTTTCGGCTGTATGCTGATAAGAATAGGTGCTTATACAGCGCTGGTTTTCAGACTATTCCACTTGCTCATACTTGGCTGAGTCGAACGAGATCCAGTTGCAAGTGGGTTGTTCTTTAAAGTAAGTTAATAACTCATTCAGCAACAACAACGCCAGGCCACAGTCAAAGCTTTTTGTTTCAAGTCTGGCATTAGCTAGTTAGACCGAGTGGTTCGACTATTAATGTTAATTTAATTAATTATTGCAACTCAAGTAATCTATTTCTATATTTTCAGAGCACCGGCAGCCCAAAGTGCTCTCTCAGTTTCCTTCTTTTTCCTCCTTTTCCTTCCTCAACCTCTTTTCTCTACATACTCGTCAACGGCTCGGTTGTATTTACTTATGCATTATTTCTAAAATGCTTAGAAAAAATAGCTATTTTTATAGGTTACGGTTAGCACTTACCATCAGGTGGGCTGTATAATTATTTGCCACGAAAGGTGTATAAAAAAATCACAAAATCTAGTACAGTAAAGAGCACACAGGCCAAGTTCTATATATTTTTCAAACAGAGTCGAGTGAATGTTGTAACGGCTCATGTCTTCTATTGTGAACACGTCGAGTGGCTCTCCACAATACACCTTCCTCTTATAAATAAAGCCTTTTTATAAGACGTATAAATCTCCTTAGGGACCCCATACTGGGCAAGGATTAACGTGTTGTAAATCAGCGGTTTTCGAATAAGCTAGAGTAAGATGGTACTGGATCAAAAAGAAAGCTTCTTGATACTAAGATAGATTTGAAATTGACTTACTTTAAAAATATTTGTCTTATTGATGATTAAGTCGTATCGGTCAACTAAAAATCGCTACTGACTAGCCAAAGTCAAAGTTTTCATCGTTTTTCATTCGTACTATTTTAGTAGCGGGATGGCAGGATGCTGCCTGGCCAGCCATTCAGCCATCATAAAATCAAAGAGTTAACGGAAATATTTACAAAGTAAACTCTGTAGGTGTACAGATAAAATTTCTGTTTGGGTAGGTACCCAACAGAAAAGTGTCTGTTTTTGGGTTCACTAGTACAGACCTACTAGTGAGCTCAAAAATAGACACTTTTATTTTACGTGAAAATAAATAAACATTTAAAGTAAATGAAACAATCAATTATAAAGAAACCAATATTTTTACATCTAGCTTTTTTAATTGCCAGTCTACAAAAACAGGAACTCGAACCAAGAAAGGGTCTTTAGGATCGAAAGGGCTCGTAGCCACATATAATATGTAAGATGGCAACTTGGAAAGTCTTGCAACAATTTATTTGGGATACAACTGACTGGGTTGACATCACAACTCATAAATCACACCACGAGAGAAATGATTGCAGAATCACAAAATGTCGACACCGATTAGATGTGTATCAGACAGCGTTTGATTATTAGTTTGAATGATACATACGATAATAATATGAATGTCATACCTACGCAAAAGTCTATTAATAATTATAAAATACTAATATTTTTAAGCTCTTTCATTTGATACCCATATTAAGGGAGTTATGAAAAATTTAAAATATGCCATTTTGTAGCGCCGGCCATCTTGGATTGATTTTCATCAAACATTGCTAAGAGCTCGCTCCCTCTATTCGGTCGTGGTCAGCATCGGGGTAACATCTGGAGCGGATGATCTTCCTCCACCAGTCTCGATTCAGCGCGTCTCTTACGACCGCGTGGAATTTGGAGGACGATGAGTATTTCACTTAATTGGTGCATCTGGTTGGTGAACGACCACGCAATCGTTTGCCTTCGGTGTTCCCAACGACAATCAGTTTTGCCAGATTTTCATCGTCTCTGCGCACTGTGTAGCCGAAATAGTAAAGAATGCGTTGTTAGCATATGGTCGACAAGCGGGTTTTTATTTTGAGCTGATTCAGGATAGACACGTTGGTGCGTTTTGCGGTCCAAGGTATTTAAAGTAGTCGCCTCCAGCACCACATCTTGAATGCATCGATCCTTTGTCGTTCTCGGGCTAAGATCTTCCACGTTTCTACTCCATACAGGAAAATAGGAAATACCAGGGCTCGTATCAGCCTAATCTTGGTTTAAATTCCAATTCCTCTCTTCTTCCAAATATTGTCCAAACGGGTCATAGCATCTTTAGCCATCACGATACGCCTTTTTATCTCGGAGATACAGCTGTCATCGTTACAGATTTGGGAGCCAAGGTAAATGTAGCGGTCTACGACGTTAATGCCAGGAATGTAGCAGGTAACATTTGCTAGTTTTCCGGCTCGATCCACTAACATCACCTTAGTTTTCGCTCTGTTTCTGCCAGACCAGTGTTGCCACTTTCACTTGCTAAGAACACCCCTGACTCGTTCACCTTTCAAACAAAAAAAATCAAAATCGGTTCATCCGTTTGGAAGCTACGATCCCACAGATAGACACAGACACACACACACACACACACACATGCAAGCACGCACGCACGCCAAGTGTGACGCAAATTAGAAAGTAAATAATGATCAAGTTTAAAAAAAATTGGTAAGTACGCTGGTAACTACCAAGAGGTACTAAAGTACCAGGTTCAAACACTAAACCTTGTTTAAAAGAGGCGGGCCATTAGGTCATTACGACAATTAAATACACATAAACTACACAATTAATTGGTGATATGAAGTGTAAATGGACAAGCGATAACGGCGAGCGATATCTCAACGGTCGAAATGTTAATGGTCGTCAGTTCAAATAAGGGGCACTACACTAATCGGTTTAGCCGGGTGGTAAAATCAAATAGATCGAGGTTACTGTTCGAGGAAACTGCTCGCCGTAGCCACACATAACACATTAAACGTAAGCCCAGTCAGGCAACAGCGGACATCGAATGATCTACTCGATCTAAAGACGAATTATGTGCAATAATTGCTTTGGGTTTGCGTTGTGCCAAACTGTCGACTCACCTATAAGTATGGCGCTTGAATTTATTAAACTTCTGGTGCATCAGACAACTTTTCTTTTGTCTTGTTATGTGACTAAGAGCGATTTTTTTATTTTACTTTGTCAATAACATGTACTTATATTCTGCCAGCTATGTTGTACCTCAAGTATCTAATACTGAGACTGAACCCAAAACCTTTAGGTACGTGGCAGTACCAGTAACTTTTAGCGCAATCAAAATAATAATAATTAGTTATAATTACATAAAAAAAATATTATTATAATCAATACATTCAATATAACACAAACAACTTTAATACCGCTTGGTATGATTGAACTTTTTATAGGCTTTTTTAGAAGAAGTATTTTTTACAAACTGCTTATTAACGAACAATGATCTTACTATTGAAGCAAAATACTGTGGCTGTGTTCTTTCAACCAAATCAAAAGAAATAGCTCTGAATAGAGCTAAGTAAAAAACCGGTCAAGTGCGAGTCGGGACTCGCGCATCAAGGATTCCGTAAAAACATGAAGTTAGGTACTATTGAAATGTTCTTGCGAATGTCAATATAAATAACGTGAACAGCCATCTTTGATTGCGTTGACAAAGAGTGTTCGATAGAAATTTTACCATAATACCCTCCACGCGTAACTGAAAAAAATATCTAGACAGACAGACAGACAGACCGACAAACGGACAAGAAAGTGATCATCCTATTTCGTTTTGCCTCTTGTGGTAACGAACCCAAAAGTAATGAAAACTTATGGTTCTGTTTGAAGTCATTGTGTTATTCCCGGTTTGATTTCTTTTTGTTATTTGATTTCAAACAGAATAAGATATATGATTTAAAAGTCTTATATCAGTAGTTTACTTTATTTCTTTTTTTACTATTGTACAAAGGAACAAGGGCTTATGTTTTGGAAGACCAAACACACTCGAAACACGAATTAAAATTTATGTATAGAAATTGAACCTACGATATCCCACACAGTAGTCGCACATACACCCACACATTCATTTAACACTCCTTAGATGACCTATTTTATTTTTTTCAGCTGTCTACTTATAGACGACGACGTGGTCCCTTCTATTTTTGATCCTTAGAAACATCACAAAGTCAACTTGGTGGAAACCACTATACCAATTTGCAACGTTATCAACTGCATGACCGCTCATGGAATCAGTTGAATGCTCATAATCAGGCAGAACAGATATTTTGGTAGGCTAAAATAAATATATATAAAATAGCACCCAAAGATCTCAAAGAATTAAGTGCTCTGTCTTACAAGGACAGCCATCAGATAAGATATGGATCTTGTCTGGTCATACAACTGATACGTATCTATTCATTTTATATTCTAAAGTCTAACTAGGTAGAACTGGCCGAAAAGTAACGAAAAAAAGCGATCTTTTTCTATTCTTACGTATAGTTCTTTTTTTAAATTTCATTTACATCGGACGTGGTCAGTACATCTTTGAGTAAAAAGTTTCCATTCTTTAAATGCTCGATTATATTCCGACGAATAGAAGCGTTTGTGTACCTCTACGTTATCTTCTAAAATACTTATGAAAAATCAGCTGTTTTATTTGCACACAATATCAAAGTATTACTACGGCAGTATTATGTCTTATTTCTTAAGTAATAGTTCTTAAGTCACTGATAAGATTTGTCGGTACGATAAAAATAATTTACAATAAGAAATGGCGCTGTTTTGTGCAAAAATCTTCGTTTCAAATAATGAAAACTACTTCTGTAATTAAAAACTGAGGTAAAGCAAGCCTATTTTTGGTCTTTGTTCCTTGTATAACTTCAATCTAATGAAAGTGGTAAAAAAAAGTTTCCGCAACGAAATTCGAATAAGGAAAAATTTAAATAAAAAATTTTAAAGCTCGAAAAAATCAGATAGCAATTTTATTTAAACCATAAAACTATGCAAATTTCACATCAATTCAATATTCCGAATTTGAATTTTCAATTTATAGCACGGGGTTTTTATTATAGATAGGTGACGTACTCGTCAGTGGACACGGAGACTGCTTACAGTATCAGCCAGCCAGTCTCACTTTGAACATTGGTGCGTAAACACGACTTAGCAGTCTGTCCCTGACACGGTCGCGCGCGAACTTAGTGAAATACAGATTAAAAATAAATATATAAACTTTTACATAGTTATCTGAACAACGTATTATTTAACGTGAAACTTTATGTTTAGTTTAAAAGTTTTTGTGGACTTATTTGTTTTGTTTTGGTGAATTTACTATTTGGTAAGTTTAATATTTAATATTTTTTCTTAGTAAATAAACAATTACTTAAATATTTTATTATTAGGTCTATTTTATTACTGTAATTTTTGTTATTTTATTTATAAATCATTAAAATTTAGATTTTAGTTAATTTAATTAGAATAATAAAAAACAAAATAAAATAACCATTATATTAGACATTTTAGTTTTAAATTACACTTTCGCAGCAGTAATAAGATTCATCTTGTTCAACTAATATTCGACACAAATGAGCAATAAATTCTAATTAAAACAGACGCCATCTAACAGTAGGTTTGAACCCAGGTTTGATTTAATTTACTGTCGCAAAATGAGACTTTTTAATAATAATTTGAAATATTTATGTAATATAATAAATTATTACATAGTTCATCTGCTAAATTTATTCAGGTCACGGTCGTCAACAACTACTTAAATATTATTTTTCCATCACTAAAACAATTTATCAAACTTACGAAAAATTTCGTTACATTTCTAAATCAATCGGTTAGCTAATAGAACGTATTACAAACGATCATGCTCTCTCTAAAATCGATTACCACCTATTACCGATATCAGTATTCGAATTACACATCACAGTTATTACCTTTATCGATAAACTGGTGACGTGTGACATCGTTTATATTCAATTACATACGTGACAATTTAGGTGAAAATTTAATACGCAAAATGATGGCTATTAGTTAACGTTTTTCATATTTTGCATGCTGTATAATAAAAATGTAAATGAGGTTACATACGGCAACGGAATTAACTCAAAGTTCTGTCTAGAGCATAATATTATCATAATGACCGCTTACTTGATCAATGAAATAAAGCAGAGAAGTTTGTTTGTTTGTTTGATCGCGCTAATCTCTGACACTACCAGTCGGATTTGAAAAATTATTTTTGCGTATGATAGCCCAGTTCTTGAGGAAGGTTATGGGCTATGTAACATTACGCTACTAGCGACGGGAGCAGAGCAGTTAGCAAAGACGTGGATGCAACCGCGCCGCGGCAAGCTAGTGAATAAGATAAATAAACTCATTATTTCATATTTTTCTTGCATTACTCATTTATAAGCATTTTAACGCTGAAAGTTTTTTTGCAAAAATCCGTTCGGTGGACTTTAAAAGATTGTTAATAAATAATAAGTAAGTAAAAGAAGTAGCAATAGCTTTAATAAAATAAATTGGGTTATAAATTTTCTGTAAATCGTCTGTCTGTGGAAGTTTCAACAGCATTTGCTCTTACTTATTGCAATAGTTCTTCTTAGTTCGTTAGTCTCTATTGAGACTGACCACGACGGCGATGGATTATATCGTTGGCCAGTATTACTAATATTATCATACTAGTCGAGAAACTCTAGAACTACATATTTAACAGATATATGATTTTACAATCTATTAAATTATCTAAATATGCTTACGAATACTGTAGCCAAATCAACGTATGTTATTTGTTACAAAACCAGGGTTTATAATATCCTTTCAAGATAATGACGTGGTATGAGAAACTGTTCAATAAATAAATATAATATCTTACGCATTTAGTTTGCCCTTATTTAATAATATCGCTGTCTATCACCAAATAGCTCATAACTTCATAAGATAATTTTGTCTATTTCTAAAATAAAATAACATCAATATCCAACTAGTACGTTATCCATACAAAGTAACTAAACAGTATGAGTCAATCAAGAAACTTTTGGGAGCTTGTTACACTTGTAACTCACTAATTTAGACACCGTACCTACAATCAAGTAATTTATCTTGAACATATTATGGAATACAAATATATACATAACTAGCTTTCTTCCTTACTGCTCTGCTCCCGTCGCCAGTATCGTGATGTTACGTAGCCTATAATCTTCCTCGAGAACTGACCTATCATACGCAAAAACAATTTTTAAATCCAACTGGTAGTTCCAGAGATTAGCGCGTTCAAACAAACAAACAAACTCTCCCTCTTTATATATTGGTATAGATAGAGCACCTTGGCTGTAGGTTGAATAGGTAATTTTCTCTTTGAGTACCTTTTTAGGAGTCTATACGCTAAATCTATTGTAACTTCAAGCTTTAAATTTTTTTGTTCAGGGTTCGAAGTTGGACACATTCTAATATTTTTTATTTTATCTTTAAAGATAATTATTTAGTGTAACACTAAAGGTGGAATAAACATCGTAAGGCATTTTGGACTATAACAAATATTTTTAAACAGATTCCACGAATCAAAGTTGTTTGTCGACAAAGAATTAGAATATAATAACAAAAGGGCAAACTTATTGTTACAAAATTTGAGATATTTTTAGCAAAATCTATATTAAATCATAGAACTTCATCAATCTAGAGCTAATTAGCAATTTTTTTGTAGCAATACCTAAGAATTTTTTAAAAAATGTTGCATTGCCAGATGATCAACAGTCAAGGTAAATGTACTACATTAACTTTCACTACGGCGACTTTTGTGAAATGTTTCTACAATTGAAAATTAACGTATTATTTTATCAATTAATGCTAAAATGCGATTTATTTTCCCGTATCTATAGACTATAGATATACTCTTAATATAGATATTGAAGGTAAAGTGTGTAATTTAATGCAACATCTTACTATCGTAAGCTATGTCACGAATCTTACTTCTGGTAATTATTTCTTACAACCTTAGATAGAAAAAGGTTTTGTATTACCGCGGCAAAGAGGATTGAGGAAATAAATGAGACAATGGCTTATCAGGTTGAGGTCGGTTTTGGACAAGATGAATGACCAAAAAGTATTTACTTGCATTTAGTTTTCAGTAATGTTTATTTAGAAGCAAAAGTACTTCGTATTCGTATTCTTATCATCGTCATACTAGCCCGATATTATCACATTGCAGGGAAAGGCCTCTACTCTTAGAAAAGGCATGAGTATTGATCGCCACGTGCACTCGATGCGGGTTGGCGATTTTGGACTTTTTTTATATAACTCGGGGTTTCTTGACGATGTTTTCCATCATTTGAATGTTACATATTATACGTTGCTCCTACTTTCTTTATCAAGAATTAAGCAAGTATTAAAATTCAGTTCTTAAATTCTTTACAAATTTGCACATTTTTATTTGCAGTATTCTATCAGGAAACTTCTGGTACTATTAATGCCACCAAAATTATCCAGTTTGAACTAGAAAGAACCAAAACATTGCGGTTGCTTCTGACTGAATTATTAGTATTATTAACACGGTGAAATATTGTAAAACGATAAAAAATGTGAAGCAAAAATTAAAAAAAAATCAAACTAAAAACAAGCATTTCAAGTATAATCGTGGCAGTCAATAAATAAAATAAAATTATGTAGCGTGTTATTATACTCATTGGGATCTGTTCTTTTTGTGCCATAAGTCAGAGCCATACTTATTAAAACCATCTTAGATTTCCATCTAATATTATATTATATTATTGTTATACCCAGTTAAACCCCCTTTCCTCTTTTCTCACCTCCTTCATTTCCTTCCCCTAACCCCATTCCCAGCCGCCATAGTGGAGGCCACCATAGTGCAGTTTAAGACGATGGCTTTTAGTATAGTGGCTGCCACTACTGGATTCCACTGACTGCTTACCATCAGGCGGGGTGGAGTCACTTTGGTAGGCTATAATAAAAAAAAAAAAAACTCCAATGAAGCAGCAGTGAATATTAATGATGAAATTAAAAAAAAATACATAAGATAAAACAATTAAAGAACTTTGATTTATTTTAGAAAAGCTAATTATTATTAAGAGATAAATGAATTATGGCCATTCGGCGACCACTAGTTATCTATAATTCAATCGGAACATCTGTAATAGCACAACAAAGTCGCTTCCGTATAATTTATAACAATAAAGGAATCCCTTGATAGCACGTCCGTCCAACAACCTTTATTCTAAACCAAAGGAAGTGACAATTCACGTCAAAGAAAGACGTGAAAGCACTATATTATATATCAAAAATTACTAAGCTACGTCTTCTAATTTGTAGGCATTATAATAAATATTTAATATATCTAACTACCTCAGCGGTACCTACAATGGAAGTGGCCTGCGATGGATTAATAAAAATAATTGTTTCAGGTCTAGGTGTGATTTGTGTTCGTTATATTTATGTTTGTAAAATGTGTAACCACACCAGGCGTACTTTCTCCTCGCCACGACCCTAACCTATAAAATATATGCACAATCAGGTATCAACTATGAATATGATAAACAAATATCTTCAGCCAAAACAAGCACCGAACCGAGTCGATTTAATTTGTATGTATAACACTTTTCGCGGTTTGTTCGTTAATTTGATAGCAAAAGTTGTGTTGATTTCATCCGTGTAAAGAAACGAAAACAAAACTTGTTAATACTTAAGAAAAAAGATTTTCATTTTAAATAGATATTTAATACTATTTAAATATTCTAATACTATTTTAATACTTCGATCACAATTTTAATAATGTAGAGATTCAAAACAAACTCAACGTGACTAAATTCTGGAATCGAATAATCACAAAAGATATCGATTGCACTACTACTTAAAATATCGAAACAGCTAAATATTTTATATAAATATTAGCGATGTATATTATGCCAGAAATTTTAATGTCCTCTACACCTCACTTACATTGTCTCGAATAGCTTTTTGAACTAATGAAATGCCACGGTCTAATTAAAGTCAATAAAATGAAGTGCTACTTTAGTAAGCAATATTAGAAATGTACGGTAAAGAACTTTTATAAAAGTGGTATCATAAATTAATGACGCTCCCATTGAAATGTCTGTGACCTTGAAAAAGTAATATTCCAGAACATGCGTAAACAATTTTATAGTGTTCGACTTGACTTTAAGGGAAAAACAAAACAAATGTTTATGACATTATTTTTACCCAAGGGATATCGAGTAGTACGAATATATAAACATTTACAGTGGCTTTCTCTGGGCCTAGACTGGCCTATTTAAAATGTATGGGATTGACATAAGCGAACGCCAACATTGTCGTTAGCTTATGTCAACCCCATGCCACACATTTTATAATCTATTCTATGAATAGAATAGAAATCTATGCCACTTGTCTAGGGTCTTTATATAGACAAACTTCATTTCAAGATTCTTTAAAATCTCGATTTTTATTCGGCGCTAAAGCGCTTTCAATAATAGACATATTAAAACATTGTAAAAGCGATTCAACGCTGAATGATCCGCTCGCTGAAGAAATAAAGATCATTCCGATCTCCCTAAAAAGCTACTAAATATCTAACAGATTTCAAACGTCACTCTTTAAAGGTACAAACTTAAATTCAAGATTCTTGAAAATACCGATTTTTCTTTCGGCATTGAAGCACTGTCAATAATAGACATATTGACATATTGTAAAAGCGATTCAGCGCTGAACGAGTCATTGTATTTTCAAATAAAAATCGGTTCTTTAAAAGCTATTGTTAGTCAAACCACCAAACACTACTAAGAAAACGTCACTCAACATTTTAATGCTTCCTTTGCTTCTATGTTGCTCTGACAGTCTTAGATTGTAATGTATCTTAAAGCCAGCATTTCAGTTTTTGGGCTTAGCTTGCAGAAATTCATAGTTGCTTCTCCTGGTAAGCAAAACAAAATTACAAATCGACATGTTCCTTTGAAAAATACCTACGAAAATATTAGTAGATAAACAAGATGGAGCTAGTTCATAGCGCATAGAAGTATTATAAGAAAACCTCTTAGTTTATGTACCCACGTATGGTAAAATACTGTACGAGTAAGAATAATTGTTGTCGTTGGTTAATATCATAATTGTTAGAATAATTTGTGATGACTACTTGTACTTGCATTTTTTTTTTATATTAGCCTACCAAAGTGACTCCACTCTTCGTGATGGTAAGCATTCAGTGGAATCCAAAAGTAGTGGTCACCATTCCCAATCGTAATTAGCACAAATATAAACAATACCTACTATTACAACAGTATGCGCTACTCTATGAACAAATGTGCATCACTCATATGCAAACAATACTTTCTAACAATACGAGTAAGTTTTACAGCGAAAGAACTGAATAATCACGAACTAACTACACACTATAACAAGCTGAAGTTCGCTGCGAGCCGCCATTGTTGATTTCTGCAATAAATTTAATTATGTCACAACTACCGTGACCTAAAATCCAAAGTATATTTCCAAACCCCTTAAACAGGTAAAAAGGGTTAACCAGAGAGCCGGGTCTTATTATATTTTAGATTAGCCAGCAAAACCCCAATCTGAAACAAAATTATCCCGCTAAATAAAGTTCTAAGTAACAAACAGATTTTAAACCTAATTCTAATTTCAATTGGTGTGATTAGTACCTCTATAATTAAAAAAAAAATTAGCATCTAACGGCACTTTTACTATTGAATCTTTCTTAAACTAAGATTTTTGAAACCCGATTTTATGCAATATAGCATTTAGCGCTCAATTGCTATGAACTACATTGCCATTGCCGTAAATGGTTGTTGGAGATAGACTACTAATATCAGCCGATTCAATGACTTTTAAACAAAGAAATATGGTAGTTGTAAACTTAAAGATTATTTACGCAGAATTTAGAGTAAACAAACACAGTTTCGTAAACTTCTTTAGTTTATTTGTTGACGTAGTTTAGACACAAAGATCTATAAAACATTTTCTGCTATATCTAGAGATAAGCGATAGCGTCATATACTTTTTCATGTTTCTAAATAATCTTCATACTCGTAAACAATACAGCTAAAAGTGGACCGATAAAAATATCCTCAGGAAATTAGTCATGTCTTTCAAAAAGAGGGGCTTGATTTACTATTAAAAAATTCTAAGTCGGTCGATGAACGTACTTCAGCCGTTGCCATTTTTAAATCAATACAATCAAATGATTAATATCAAGTTTCTATTAAGTTTACAAAAATGTACTAAGACGATATTCTTCTATTTTGACAGATCTCTAAAAAAGCGTAAACAAAATTTCATGTTTTCTTTTACAGATTAGGGTTGTGAACACTGACCTGTATTAAACAAGTACGCTGGACTGGCTATTGCCATTGAAATTACAGGTAATTTTTGTACCGATTTGAAGCACCACCGTGAGTGTACTGGGAATCAACAAGATTGCAAATGGCCGTCGTTTGTTGATTTGCAGCGAAATGCCTCTGCGAAATCCAATGTTTTCTCTGTGATTGTAATGTAAATTTAAGTGATTCAATAGTGACAGTGGTGGTTGATAATTATTCCAACATTAGAGCATGTGTTTATTGTAAAACACGATACGAAAAAGGCAGTGCAGTTACTTTTCACAAGTAAGTGAAAAAACTTAAATAATTATCATAATCCACGCATACAAATCCTCGTACCTATACTTCACGTAGATTATTACATTATTAAACGTAAACTGTTCGAGTTTACGGGTTTTAAAGTAAATTTTCATATGCAATAACATTCGTTAGGGATGTCTAAATTCATATCGATATTATGTCATTTCTTAGTCGATAATAAATTTCTTTTATTTTAAAGGTACATAGTGATCTCTATGAATAATAAACACTTAATATGACTAGATAACATGCAATAAAATGTTCTAAATTAATTTTATATAAGTACCTATATACATTCCCAATTTTAAGCAGTGGACGTCTTTTGGCTGGTATGATGATGATGATATTTATCCATACTATATTATTGCTTATAATTTTAGGTTTCCTTCTGACTACTCTCTGAAACTTTGGTAAAAAAATATGAAGATTGTCAATTGGACTTCTAATACCTCTGATTATCTGTGTCCCTAACACTTTACTGATAGCTGTTTTGAAAAAACAGTCTTGTACTTAAAATGAATGAATAAAAACTTGAATATAAATTGTAATTGTAATATAATGGGTAAGGAAGCAACTGGACCCGTTCTAAAAGTGGGACCGTAGGGTCAGTTACCCAATTGAATATTTTTATTAATATTCTTTAGGCGACTGGCACCACTTAAAATATGATTAAAAAATATATTGTTTAAATTCAATTCTTGTACAGTCAGCAGCAAAAGCATTCGAAATTAAACTCAAAGATTGGTATTAAAATCATTATTTTTTTTATAACAGAAAGTATAGTAAATAATTAACAGAAATCATAAAATCAAACAACAAATTGACAATGCTTTTCAAGAATCACAAAGAAAATGGATCACAATAATATTTGAAAGTAAACATCATAAAAAATATTATGTTAAGTCATAATATTTTTGGTGATTATTAAGATGTAGGTCATCTTAATAATGAAAAACTATTATGTCCATATGTAATTAGGTTTTATATTCAAAAGCTAAAATATAATAAAATTTTGTATTTTAATTCACAATCATAAGAATATTAAAGGCTATAAAATTTGGTATTTAAAATCACAGTCTGAAAAGTATTAAAAGCTAAGATATAATAAACTTTTCTATTTTAAATCACAATCTTAAAAGTATTAAAAAGTAAAGAGTATTAAAAGCTAAAATATAATAAGTTCTGAATATTGTACCTATCAAAAATATATAATTTGTATAACATTGTAAAAAAAACAATCAGTCCTAAGATTAATTTAGCACCATTTTTTTCTGGCGACGGTACATTTTACGTCACATGGTCGGTTCAATAATGTTATTGGACGACTAGGACCGCGGTTCCAGTCCCTTGTGGTCCCAGTCGCCCAATTGCCCAAATTAATACCTTAATAGTTTGTTGGTATTTAAGAAACATAATTAGCTAAGTAACCTATCTAATTAAGAAACTAATGTTTTTTACAGAAACTAATTCATCCTCGGCCAGTGCATAAGCGGCAATTTCTAAAGATGACTACCAATGCCTGTCTTTATATACGCTTAATAATTTTAATAAAATGTGTGATTTCAGAACACGTTTTTATTGAATAATGACCTATCCCTCCCTATTAGAGAGTTAATAAGATAGATCAGCTACACAAAGTAGACACCCTGGGCTAGTCCGTGACTCGTCTAGATATAAAAAGGTGCGCATTCCCTACATCCTCGTACTCAAACATTGTGAATGGGTTCTGATAAAACTTGACAATAATTCGCTAGATTGACTTTAATAAAAAAAATAATATATAAAAATAACCTCACAGGAAGGTTGTAATAAAAATATCATTGGTCAGTAATTTTTTTTTCATGGTGATATGCAGAAAAGATTTTATAGATAATAAAAGTCATTTGTTGTACATCACTAGTATTAGTTCAAAGTACACTCACTACTGCTCTCAGCGCCAATATGGCGATTTTCAAATAGGCACCAATATTTGGTAGCGATTGCCAGTCCAGCGTACTTGTATAATACAGGTCAGTGGTTGTAAATCAACTCATTTACATTTTTCTATTTTTTCTCTAATATTAAAACTTTTTCAATATGACAAGTCAACTCAGTTGTCCTGTGTAAAGGAGAAGGATAAGATAGACAAAACAATCCCAGTTTGTGAAAATTATTAAAACTGAACTGTTAACTAACAAGATGTTCTCAGTTGATCATGTTTAAGCAACTCAAAGTACTTATTAAGAAATTTGACAGTTGATGAAAATTCTAGAGAAAGAAATGAATGCTGTTAGAATAAAGTCCGCAGATATCAAGATAGATAGGGCTAGGAGGCGTGGCACGCCTGCCGACCATATGCGTTAACGCACATACATGTTGCAAACTTTGTCAACGCGCGCTTATTTTTAACCGACTTCAAAAAGGAGGAGGTTATCAATTCGGGTCGTATGTTTTTTTTTTTGTATGTTTGTTACCTCATATCTCGGTCATTTATGAACCGATTTGAAATTTTTTTTTTTATTTGAGAGGGTATACTCTGAAATTGGTCCTATTTTTTTATTATAAGAAATGGTTCAGTGGTTGTATGTTTGTTACAACAGAACTCGGTCATTTATAAACCAATTTTGAAAATTTTTCTTTTATTTGAAAGAGTATACTCTGAAATGGGGTCCTATGTTTTTTTTATAAAGAATGGTTTAGTGGTTTGGCTTCAATTTTATATTTTGTAACAAAACGTATGCCAGAAGTGAAGATGTGTAAAGCAACACGTCGATGTTTTTTGCGACGAATTTTCTGACATTGACATGTCCATGCTACAAGTGCGAAGTGATTTTTTTTCATTTTTTGTTAGAAACGAAGTGGCCCTGGATGAGTAACCATTTGTGTTGTTTCATTTTCAGCGTCTTCATTCTTTAGAAGCAGTAGACTATGGTCATCACTATAATTAGGTAGTCGTTAAGCCAAGTTGGAGGTCTTATGGTCGTGAGAAATTACAACAGCAACGGGCGCCCTTAAACCTGCTTTTACAGCACCACTGTTTATTTTTTGTATATCTATTGAGCGATTGCTCGTTCAGTTAAATTATGATTTTTGATGATTCTTTATTGTTGGTAGATCATCAATTTTTTGTTTTGAATTGTGGTTTCTGGGATTCAGGGTTTAGCGATCGAGAAAGTGTTGACAAGAACTTTATAAGGGAGCTTAGCCTTCTTGGCTGGCACCTTCTCCAAAATAACCAATTAAAAACTAAATAGTAAAGTATTATAGGTATCAAGGATTGCGTTGAGTCCCCTTTAATGTTCTTTGCTATGAAGTAATTAAAATATTATTTTCTACTTTTTAGTTAAGGATTGAACATGTAGGTGTTGTTTGAAGTCGGTTTTCATTTTTTTTCTAAAAAATATTTTATTGTATTAAAACACTACCTACACATCACTACCGTACCGTGCTACCCCTGTCGCAAAAGAGAAACACGATTTTGATAGTAAGGCTGACGTTGTTGACGAACAATCGTAGGTGCTTGGAGGCTTTTTAAAACTTTGCCACGCGAGAAATGTATGAATAAGGTACTGACGGTTCAACCTTGGCGAAGCCAGACGAATGTAATTTTTTGAGATGTGACTCACATAATTTTGATCGCGCAATTTATGCTAAACTTGGTTACATACCAAACTCCTGTTTTATTTACACAATGAAGCAAAATTAGTTATCTCCCGAACTACATTACTAATTACACAACTCTAACTTTACCCTTTAACTATACTGCCCGCTGTTCCGAATAATATTATAGTATATTGTGTAGTTTACACGTGTTGAGCTTCTATTTAAGACAGATAATTTATCCCTGTTTGTTTGCTGGTAATACGAGTACTACCGTATTTTGAATAGAAGCAGCAAAGGAATCTAACTTTGAAGTTTAGAAAGCTCCTCTACCTGACAGTTATTTAGACAGAACTGACATTCAACTGTCGACAACTTAGTGAAATGTGCTGAGTAATTTATTGTAGTAGTATTGTGTAAGCTAATAACTACGTTCGATTTTAAATAATTTATTTAGTCCGTGAAGAAGAATAAATTATTCATAGAACTAGCTGTTGCCTGCAGCTCTGCCCGCTTTAATGTCGGTTATATCTCTGGTTACATTGACGATTTTTCATACAACTTACATCCATTATTTTAACCCCTTTAAACCATTTTTCACAATAAAGCCTATGTTGTTTTTCGAGTTCTAATCTATCTCTATTTTATCCAAAAATTGGTTTAGGCGTGAACGCGTAGACAGACAGAGTTATTTTGAAATTATAATATTAGTATGGAAGTATGGATTAAGTTATGTGTATTGTTATATACTCGTTTTCAACCTGACTGAGAAAAATATCTAATACATATTTGATTAGATATATATAAAGTCATGGGATGCTCGCTTGACTTAGGAGTAAATTAATTTTACTCTTAATTTTAATGACATTATACTTTTAAAGACATATTTTTGTTAATTATTCTATGAATGACATTTTTTATTATTAATAAGAATAACATGCTTTATTAAATAATTTTTTACATAGTATATAAAATGTTTTTTTTTGTAATAATTTTAAATGACATGATGCCCGAGCCATATTTGAACAGTTAAGTACACATTTTGTATTGTTTTGTTAAAATTGTATACTTAGTATTGTTAAAATTATACATTGTGATTTGTGAAATAGAGGTACATTGTGAACTCCTGTGGTAAATTAAGTTCATGTTACTTTATACCTATACCAAAAATTAACAGTTTATGTAATACCTACATAGAAACATTTAGCACAGTTCACATGTGGCCTTTACCTTTTGTAGCAATATGCAAATTGAGGCAGCCTGTAAAGCACACATTTTACTTTTTAATTTTTCTTTACAACATAGGAAGCTGTAAGTAGATAAGGACAGTTTAGGTGCTGCTTTCTATGATCCCAATAGAAAAGTGAAAAGATGTTTTAAAATTAATAATTCTGTGTGTGTTATGTCGTTGGAACTCATTGCAATTTCAGAGGCATTATCATATATTGAACAAATTTTATCACCAAAAGTTGTCATTTTTACTGACTGTAAAAGTGCCTTACTTCACTTAGTTAAATGTTCAACACTACAAAGAGGTTTACCTATAGCTTGTGAAGTGTTAGAAAAAATTAATAATTTAATTAAGAAAAACATTTCTCTGAAATTACAATGGGTTCCTTCGCATGTTGGATTAAGGGGCAACGAGGAAGCTGACAAATTAGCAAAGTTAGGGTCTAGACAGGGTGTTTTAATTCAAATTTTACCACATTATTTGGAAATTTTAAATGTATACAAAAATTATTGTTATAATATTTGAAAAGAATATTTCGATAAAAAATCAAAAGAGACGGGCATTTGGTATAAAGTTTTACAAAATCAACCTCCTCGGTCCTTGGTTTACTGAGTCTAAACTAAAGAGTATTGTTGTCACAGCGTTGAGGTTGCGTTCCGGTCATATTCTATCAAGAAAGTTTGGACATATGATGAAGAAGTTTGACTCGCCCAATTGTTTAACTTGTGGTACAATCGACGATGTCCATCATCTCTTGTTAGAGTGTGATCGGAATCGCAGAGCCAGAGATAAACTGTTTTTGGATTTTAATATTGTTAAGGCGAACTTGGGATCAGTTAATAGTAATAACAATAATATATTAGCTGAACCTAGTTCAGACGCAGCAAGAAGAGTTTATGAAATGGTCGTGTGAAGCGTGAAGTACGTTTCATATACTATTTTATAAAATCTTCTATGTTTATTTTTATTAGAATTATAGTTATATTTTGAAGATAAAGTTATGTTTTTGATACTATAGGACTGACATGTTTTATAACAAAAGTCCTTAAATAAAGAGAAAAAAAAAAGCTGTAAGTAATTAATTATCTATAGAGTTAAGTGTATTGCCTGCGTCACTTTGCATGGTACTTGAAACTGTAACTTACAAAAATTATAATAACCTGGCGATTAAAAAGAGTGGCCTGAGTTTCTTGCCAGTTCTTCTCATGGCTCTACTTCGTCAGCGAACTGGCTGTAGGTTAATTTGCTGACATTTTGTAAGCTTTGACGTTCATATGTGTTAATTTAATTAACCTATATGAATAAACATATTTCATTTCATTAATAAGTTTTCAAAAGTAAATTATCACTTAATAATAACGCAGTTAGATGTTACAATTATTTATTAAATTATCAACACTATTATCACCATCATAAGTTTCAATTATCACAAAATAAAAACAAAAGGCTTTCTTATCATGATTATATTATCATATCAGCCGAAAGACGTCCACTGCTGGGCATAGGTCTACCCCAAATTTCGCCACCGTGGTCGGTTAATTGTGAGTCGCCCTTATCGATTAACGGTAGTAGATCCACGCTGCTTTCAGCATGAATGTGCTGGATCGACCGAGAAAGTACTACCCTCTCATAGATGATCGGCGTAAGAATAGTAGTATCCGTACTACTACGTTTAGTTCGGTGAGTGCGAGCGCCGAAGGTCCAATTTCCCCCTTTCCTCTTTCCCCGCCTCTCTCATTCCCTTCCCCTAACCCCATTCCCAGCCGCCATAGTGGAGGCCACCATACTAGCAGTTTAAGAAGATGGCTTTTGGTACAGTGGCCACTACTTCTGAATTCCACTGCCTGCTTACCAGCAGGCGGGATGGAGTCACCTTGATAGGCTAATATAAAAAAAATGTATATACATGTATTATTTCTAATTTATTACGCAAAGTAAAAGGTTAAACCTTGTAAACTCCGTAACGATTGACTTACAAGTAATTGAAAATTCACGACTACAGAAAACCCAATAAATTAGTCCCGACCCTTTCGGTTTGTGGGTGTCGTACATGGGACTAAGAATAATTACATCGGAAAAAATATATTAACCCTTTGAAATTGTTCCCCGAATATGGAAATAGGTTCGTTTACTATTACATGGGACCTAATGTCTGTCGAAAGGTAGGTGTAATACCTTTTCCTAAATCTTTAGGAAAACTTCCTATATTATGTATATGCAAACGTATATGATGAATTTGTTTATTACATACATACATAACTTCATTACTGTCTTCCATTCATGGGGTAATCAGAGACTATAGAACGCTATTTGCTGCAATCCAAACATATTTGTCTCTTCAATATTCATTGAATACACTCGCGTCGGTTATGCTATAATTATGTCTATTATTATTAACTGTGTACATTTCTTATAAGCGGTTGTGATGACTTGGTTAAAGAAGTGAGAAATGTTGGTATACATATCTATTGGCCATTTTAAATTTTGTAAAAATCAGCCTAATATACATACTTTCGAAGCCGAGTATTTTTAAACCGTGACCCAAAAACAGAGATGTTGTAACGTGTGTATCTGTTTCTGATATCGTAGCTCGAAAAAGGGATGAACTGCTTTTGTCTTTTTTTTCAAAGGTGACTTAGTCGTGTATTAGTTATGATTATGAATCATCAAAATATTTTCAACCGTTCCAAGATTAGCAACTGTTTTTCAGTTGACCTTGACCTAATCAACATCACCTGATATCTATATTCGTTTTACTTTTCAGAAGTTTTTGAGCCGAATATTTTGATTTAGTTCATTTAAGATACGATATTGGGTAGATACTTATGTATTAGTGGAAAACATATTAAACTATTTTGCTATTACGTTGTTCCCGCTAAACACTTAAGTGTTTGTAATATGTATATCTTTCAAATTATGTCACTGTCAATTCGTTCACAGTGACTGGTTGAGTGATTTTATTACACCTACGTGTGTGTTACTTTTTTATCGAGTGTTTCATAAAACGAAGATTAGATTAGTATTTTATTGCTGGTAGTGGTTCAGTAGTATTGCGTGTAACTGTCATGCTGACATCACGGGTTCAATTTCTAGGTTTAATAAAAGTGATTGTATGTATGATGTTATTTGTTCTTCTTTATCTACTAACCCGGCCGGAAAACACAGGTATGTTCGCATACAAGTACATTTACGGACATACTAATATAAGTGTATTTTGAGTCCGTTAACACATAGTACTCCTGTCCTAGACCCAAAATAAATAAATAATTTTGTAAACACTCAAATATTTTCTTCTGTTTGGGACTCGAACTCACAACATTGTAGCATAGCGGTCGCAAGCACTTCCACTGCACTATTCAGACAGTAAATTAAGGCAAAGATTCACATGTTCATAATAACATTTTTTGAACGTTGTAATTTCTCACTCATAGTAAATTTGACTTGTAATTATTATGTATTTTATTCATAAACGCCATCTGTCTTGTCTATATTTTTCTTAATTTGAGTAACGCAATTTATTCAGGGTTTTCATCTTTCTCATCGTTCATCAGTTTGCAATCTTCGAGATAATTTTATGAAGTGAAACAGATTACTTTGTTAAGTAATACTGTTTCGGTATTATTTTGTACAATGCAATAGGTACTGACTTTTGCAGAGGTGTTAATGAGTTGAGATCGTTAAAGCAAAGGAGTATAGGTATCAAAAAATATTGTAGAATATCATAGTGCTCTGGACCAGGTCAGCCCCATGTTTAAGATAAGATAAGATTACTATACTGGTAACAACTACCTTTCACAGTAAGTACTACCTACACAACTGTGTGACTAAAGTCTAAATGGGTATAAGTATTTTCAAGTACCTAAACTATTTACTTTTGACTGCGTTTTGACTGATTGTAAAAAGAATTTATGTTTTTTGTTCTACAAACATCGGCTAATCTTTAGTGTATCATGTTAGTAATTTGATTGCGTCATTTTTTGTAATATTGTGCGAGTTTACCAGCGCATGTGTTTGAATCCGATTTTGATCTCGGGGGTTCAGGCAGTTTTACACATAAGTATACAAGTACAACAATCCTAAACTATTACTATCAGGCAGAAAAAAAACATTATAAGTAATAGAAAAAGTATCCGTAATATGTTGGTACCGTTAATTGCTGTCGTTTCAGTTGGGTACTACAAGATAACGTTATTTTATCTTATAAAACCTTTTAACTATAGTTACGTACGCTTTGTACCTTCCGCTTCGTTACACAAAAGGTTGATTACCACAAGATTGGTAAAATGACGTAGTAGTTTCAGCCTTTGACCACGAAATTAGGTACCTCTATTAAACTGTCTTATCTACACAAGCTTTATATAAACCATCTATTTATATTTTATACTGCAAAGTAGCAAACTAGCCTACAGAACAAATTACAATACCATCTGCTTGATGATAAAAATAACAAGTGAAAATACCTACATAGTAGTATCCGTACTACTGCATTTTGTCCGGTTTGTGAGAGCGCCGAAGGCCCAATTTCTCCCCTTTCCTCTTTCCTCACTTTCCTCATTCCCTTCCCATAACCCATTCTCAGCCGCCATAATGGAGGCCACCATACCAGCAGTTTAAGACGATGACTTTTGGTATGGTGGCCACTACTTCTGGATTCCACTGACTGCTTACCATCAGGCGAGGTGGAGTCAGTTTAGTAGGCTAATATATAAAAAAAAATGTCGATCAAATAAAATCTAGAACTCGTTATCAGCGCATGAGTTTTTCTCTAATTTTCATGGCGGTTTTTTTAAGTTGGGCGTGATAAAATATGACACTCAATTGTGGTTAGCGTCTATGCTAGTAATCAGAATGCTGTTTATCACCTATGGACTTCACTAACTTACTTTTAGGAAAGTAGGGTGATTTTGGAAGCCCAAATAAAAGAAAAATATTGCATAATATAGGTACAAAAACATTTTATTTCTTTTCTGGAGAGTAGAATTATTGAATACCCACACTTACAAATAAATGTATATCTACATACATACATATAACCTCACGCCTGTCTCACATTAATGGGCTAAGCAGAGAATAGAACGCCATTTGCTGCGATCCAAACATAGTCCTTTGCTTCTTCAACATTCATTAATCTTTTTATTCACACCCGTCGGTTATTGTATATCTATGGCTAATTTTTCCGATTACATCACTTAACCCCGTGTTTCTAATAACAAAAATAGCGAACGTTTCCTACTACAAGTCACCATTAAGTATGTTTATGTATAACCTAGATAAAAGAGCCGGTTGCATTATCTTGACCAACAAACAGATTGGTCATTGATAGACTGTTCACTGTCATTCACTGATATCGAGATTTGGTTTGATTTGATTGATGACGGATTTAAACGTCATGATTTGTTGCAGGTTTTCAATAAACTACCAAAACACGTTATTTTTCATTGATTAAGTACGGTTATTCTATGCATCTGATAATAAGAACCAGTTGTATTATATTGACCAAAAGACAGATGGCCATTGATAGATTCCTTCCAGGCGACCTTGTTCACTGTTATCGAGTTTTTGTTTGATTTGATTGAGATGACGGATTTAAACGTCATGATTTGTTGCAGGTTTTTAATATACTATTAAAATATATATATCAAAATTTGAAATCAAGGCGAAAGTTGAAATATATAAATATAAATAATAATTATTTATTTATTTATTCACAAAAAAGTTACAGATTTGCTGCAGTAGAGAAATAAATCTGAACCAAACCAGATTTCACCTTTCTTTATGTGTCTTACCTTGACCGTAAAACTAAGTACAATCGAAGGTTAACATTAAAAGTTGGTAGATAGTTGTACGGTTTTGAACTTATAACCTCGGGCGTAACAAAACATTCCTACACACTCTATCGATGTAATAAAATTAATTTTAAAAATCCTAAGTTTAAATTGAAAAAGTAGGTAATATACTTCAAGTGGTTTGAAACGTGCTCTTAAAATCGCATGCAATTCAATATACAACTCAATCCATTCTGTCTTATTAAGTTATCCTGAAAAAGCCAAAAGAAAAACAAAACAAACGGTTCACAGCAATAAACACTTTACTTGTCACTGAACCTGATATTCCATCACCGGACAAAAGAATTTTATCAAAGCTTTTTACAGCTAAAATGAAAAGTTTAATTTTGTTCATTTAAGAGATAATTCAATATCGTTTTGTGTTCCAATAGAATGAACTGTAGTAACGTGTATTCTGGTTATATCAAAGAATGATATTACATTTTATATAGACATCACGACAATAAACTGGCCCAATTAAATATGTGTGCATAAAGCACGCTCAATAGAAAAGTGAGGTAAAATATTAAATATTATTATTGGAGCATTTGAAACTATAAGATGATTACCGCAAGGTACAATTTATAATGCTAAACTTGTTTTTCACTTCAGAGCTACGGTAAACAGATGAATTTGTTTTATAACATTATTTTAGAAAGATTACTTAGAAACTTAAAGCCCGGTTGAAGAAACACCTACTCCATCTAGTTATTTTACCACTATCCAAGCAGCTTTGTGTTTTTACTATTGAATTGTGGTTTTCAGTGCTCCAAGAAAGTGAAGAAACGTATGAAACGTTTCTTCACTTTCTTGGAACTTGCTTGGATTATTTGTTTATTAAATTTAGTTCTAAAATTAACCAGGGACGTTGTTGTTGGTTATTGGTTATTAAACAAATATTTTACTTTGTTATCTGTCTGAAAAAGACGAACTCATGGTACAGCTAAAAGACAATATTTATATTTAATGACAATCTGAGAATGAAAACCAGGATCTCGGCGAAAGTATTGCAACACATTAGCTTAGCAGTCAAATCGACTAGGTCATTAAATATACATAAAGGCAAATGATTATCCCGCCATTAGTCAATGTCAAAGGCCTATTTGTAAGCGGTTGTGGTCTGTTGACAACAAGGACAAGGGTGTACATGTGATACTGACATATGGGTCGTAAGCAGAAATATGGGACTATGGCTGTTTTATAGTTTAGTTCGTAAACTGTTAAAGAATCTAATATCTAGACACAGACTTGTATTTTGATTTAAGTTAACTTATAAGGTCGTAAACAAAGGGAATGAGGAAAACCTTAAGCGGTTGGAGGAAAGTGATTTTGTTTATGTTTTTATGTTTAGCATTTTTTTACTCTGTGTTTAGGTTTTATTCTAATAAGAATATTTAAATATTTGTATACAACTGTATTGAAATTTCAAAACTGTTTGAACAAGTGTGGTGCAATGTCCATAATACATTTACTGTATCAAAAGAGGCACTTATAAAGGTACAATAATGGGCATTATGTACTCTTTAAGGTCTAATGAAACCGACAATTAATAATATGTCGCACCCAGCACAACAAACCGGATATTTTATTCATAATATTCTTTCGACTAATAATCCAAATATTTGTCCAATTACTTTATAAATGATAGCGCACCTTCCGTAGAAAAAAGCTATATGAATGAACACTGCTATCCGATAATATACCCTGTCATAATTGCTATAAAGTTTAAAACTGTCGGAGTATATTTCTTATTATACATCACTTTTCTAATACTACTGAACAACAACAACAAAGTATTGACAACCACTATAAAACTTACTTTTCGTTTATCCACTAGCGTCACTCGAAGGTTTATTGTACCCACGTGTGAAGTAAATCGTAGCACATTCTCTCAAAGTGCTTTAATAATGGAAATTTTATTGAACGCTGAAAACTCAGGTGTAGGTATATAAGTTTATTTATGTGCAGTAGTTCTACTAAATTTAACGTGCGTGTCTTACAGACGACAGCGTAAATTATTTGTGTAAAATTTAATAGCGCCACTAGTGTTTACTTAAAGAACTAACTTTTTTCTTTACAATTTTTTTAAAATTGACGCATGTTTTTTTCTATCTAACTTACAAAAACGTTTCTAAACTGGCTGATGCTAAACAGTAAGTGATTGCAGTGGTGGACGCCTTCCCAAATGCTGTCGAGCAAATTTTTACTAAAACGTAATATAATTTTACTTTTATTGGTATATTGCGATGGACCGCAAACTAGATTTCTTTTTTTTAAGCACCGTTATAGAATGTTATATTCTTCGGTCCCCTCTCATAATGGCCGATATTGATATTGTTTCAGTATAATTTACTTTGTGAAGTTACTTTATTAGCATAATGTAAGAGCCTTTACTTTTTCGCATTTCTCTAAGGCTTTTTTTTTGTTTATCATATTCAATACTTTAAAAGGCTTAATTATTTGTCAATTTTCTAACAACGTTTAGTGCACGTAGTAGGTAAGAATACTAGGTATATACGTGTCGTTACATATGGCATTATAGCTGTAGATACAAACCGCGAACTATATTTAAGTTCGCAATAAGCAAGAAGTTTCTAGAAGCTGAAACTATACAGAGATGCCTGTTAATTCTAATTTTATGTTGTTTTTAAAACAAAGGGTTAGGTCAGCAGGGAGAAATGCAGTTTAAAAACTGAATCTCCGTACTTTGCACAACTCTAATTAACTTCTAAGCAAAGTACTTATGTTAAGTCCCGGTCGTTAATATACGTGTGTTAGACAGCGACACACTACTAGTAAAGAGCTCTGAGTCATTGAAGCTGTTTAAGGCGTTCGATCAAAGCACTCAGACGTAGTAGGAGACGTACGTATGAGAAAACTAGTTAAAGTATTATGTATGATTAGTCGAAAACCACAAAGAAATAATTAAAGAGGACCTTCAAACCTATTTAAGACTTATTTATGCTATTTTATGCATTATGTGCTAGTAATAGGACTCATTATTCTACGAGTAATGTACAAGTATTGCATAGAACTAAGCACATTTAAAGCTCACAAATTCGCATAGTTCAGAACTAAGACTTAACCATTTATGCTATATTATACATTAGGTGCTGGAAATAGATCTCTTTTTGCAATAACGAGTTAAGCACAGGGATGTCTTGCATAGAACTAAGCACATTAGAAGTCCATCAGGAGAAGGATCAACAATAATTCGATATTTAAACAGTGTTTACATTAGACCATACTTTAATAAAACTTATGTACTATATTAACATACACGTACAAAACATACTATTTTACCCATTCTCCTGTTTTGACCATTTACGGATAGCTATGCATTAGCTCGTAGCAATAAACATTTTAGCTTTACTACACTGTCTGTTTATAGCCATGGGATTCTATACTTGATAAGAGCAATTAAGGTGTGTTTTCACCTGAGCAAAGAGTAAACATATTTGTAGGAAAAATCTTTAATCATCAGAGTAGGGACTTCATACATTATGTTATCAACAGTTACTCGTGATTTAATTATTTTCAATTCAACACCTACCTACGTACGTCATATCACCTACAGGACGTTGAGGTCCATTTAAGATATGCTGTAAAGGAGATATTGTTATCTCCATCAACATCTACAGTATGTACACTTTAGTGCTGAAAGTACACAAAGAATGCTCTATCGCAAATTATGTTCTTATTTTTTATATAATCTATCAAGAGATAGTGCTAAAAAAACTATTATTCAAAAATAGTGGTCATTTTTTATTTTTCATTGTTACACTTTTAGCAGTTCTAAAATGAGTGAGCAACTTTTTAAAGTAAATTATTATAAAATTAATTTGAATTTCAAATTCCAAGTCGAATTTAAGATAAGAATTCGTACTAGCCAGTAATGAAATTGGCAATTTTGCAGATAAGTGTAATAATTTATTTAATTAACCAAATCAAATAGGTAGTTGTTTTGATTTAAATCGCCGATTACGATGTAACTAGCGTTAGATCGTGCCCTTACAAGTACTATGCAAGGACAACCTACTGGTCACGATTCTCATTACGTGTAAAAAAAACTTTATTTATTACCGCACTGCTGGCAGTAAATACTCGATCCGTATATGGCATGTTTATATTCTAACCATTATATCGTACAATCTGTTTCTGATTTAAAAACTCTCGTATGTGGTATGTTTAGATTCAAACCTTTATTACATGTAGTACTTTCTGATTTGACAACATTCGATGATCAAAACTTTGATGTAAGAATTGATGGATTGATCAGAGTAAGATAATAGTTTTTATTTTTGTTTTAATTTATTTTTTCATTTGGCGTCAATTAAATCTGCAAAGCGCAAAATTAAAACGATTTTTCGTATTGAATGTAGACATAATTAATTATGCAATTATTAATAATAAGCCATTCAAACCTATGTTAACTTGTTATGATTGGAAACCAATAATAAAAAAATAAAAAATAAATGAAAATAATTACTTATTCAAAGATTGAAGTTTCAGATATTTATTTCCCTTACAAGTCGTGGTATTGAAACGCTATCTCAATATATTTTTTTTGTACAAAAATTGTAACACGTTTGGATAAATAGAATTGTATTTAATTTGTTAATTATATAAATCATTAAATAAGTTTAATTAATTTACTCTTAATTAAATCTGTCCAAAATCATGTTTACAAATTTTATTAAACATAATTATTTTTTACCAAATATCTAACCCTCATTAGAGCCTCGTTACACGGTACAATCAAATTACTAGTATAAAAAAGTTTCCTCAGGATTTGCCTGGTTAGTACGAGGGTTGGGATCCCAGGTTAATTACAAATTTACCCTACGTAGCTAAATGTCGAAAGTCATTTTTACCCTACTCTGATTTTTTGACCCGCCTAAGCATGTATTTAAATAAACTACCTATAGATAAGGAAAAGTATACGGCCTCCTTGATAGTAATCAAAAAAGTTGGTGATCGGAACCTAGGAATATGATTTTGTCCTCTAACCCCCCCCCTCCCCCACACACACAACAAAAAATTTACTAATAACCTGTTAGATCTCATTTGAAATACCAATTGGGTTGCTTAAAGCATGAATATTTAGTTTAATCTAATTACTAACTAATTAGATCAAATTAAACTAATTATCCATGCTTTTAGCATGCTTTTACGTACTTCACATGAGATTTAACAAGTTATTAGTTAATTTTTCATTGATCGCCTGTGTCACTTTGCATGCTACTTGAAATTGTAACTTACAAAAATTGTAATAACCTGGCGATTAAAAAGAGTGGCCTGGGTTTCTTGCCAGTTCTTCTCATGGCTCTACTTCGTCAGCGAACTGGCTGTAGGTTAATTTGCTGACATTTTGAAAACTTTGACGTTCATAAATGTTAATTTAATTAACATAAATGAATAAATATATTTTTATTTTCATTTTCATCAGCCTTTCAGAAACTAGGGGTTAGCATTTTTTAAATAAAATCATACCCGGATCGTTGAAGGGATAAAGGAATGAGGAAGGAAAAGAAAAGGAAGAGGAACGAGCGGGTAATTAAAACTAGCTTTCAGCCACCGATCGAAAAGCAAACTGTTTTACAAACGAATACTTTTCTCCGATATTCTGTTGGACTGTGAATACTTCTGCGCTTTATTTGACGTTTTCTTTCTAAACCTTTCAAGAATTTACTACCGTGAAAATATAGGTTTCGTAAATATAATTATATTAAAGGTAATAGAAGCCGATTTTATTATTACAAAGGAATTGAAATAATCTTCACAATATATGTATAATTAAACTGCGAACGTGTTCCGTGATGGGTACACTAACAGATTAACTAAAACACCGCAAAGTTTTCACTGCCCAAGATAGATGTTACATTTACCCAAAGTAATCGATATTAAACTGTATACATATCCTTTATTGAGCCGTTTGTTTTACATTACAGTAGTTTGGCTGTATCAATATTATTACTAGATGGCAAAGTACAGGTTTGACAATAATTGAAAATCACAAACTTATAGGTACTTTGAGCTTTATAATAAAAATAGATTTAAATACATTGAACAATAAAATAGTAATGATGTTGCTTCTACCGTGCTATACGAGCGAGTGTATGAGGTGGGGAAAGGCCCGCGCTGCCGCGGTGGCTCAGGTAGTAGAAAACCGGTCTTCCCCGTCGTTGTACTGGAATACGGCGCGAACATCCTGGGGGGCCTTGAAGACCTACGTCTTCAATGATTTGTTGGTTCTGGTTCGTCGAGTAGCGGGCAGAGGTACTTAACACCTCGCCGATACGTGCCAGTAATAGTGGCAACGTCAGCCACACGGGCAACTCCATCTGAGCCGGGATACAATTTGGCAATACGACCAAGACGCCAGTGTAGAGGAGGTGAGTTCTCTTCCTTCAGGATCACTAAATCTCCTACTCGAAGAGGCCTGTCAGGAACGCGCCACTTAGTCCTTTGCTGTAGTTCCCCAATGTACTCCAACTGCCAGCGCTTCCAGAAGTGTTGACGTATAGACTCAAGTCTCTGAAACCGGTCTAGCTTGGTATGCTTAGTGTCCCCCATAAGGGGTGACGGCAAGGATGTCAAGGCACGGCCGATAAGGAAGTGACCAGGAGTTAAAGGTTGGAAGTCATGAGGGGACGAGGAAATGGGACACAAAGGACGACTGTTGAGGATAGCTTCTATTTGACTAAATAGGGTAGCCAATTCTTCGAAGGTCAAATGAGAATTACCTAAAATTCTTTTTAAGTGATATTTGGCAGACTTGACTCCTGACTCAAATAAGCCTCCAAAATGTGGAGCATGAGTCGGTTGAAATTTAAATTTAATTCCTTCATCTGATGCGAAAGAAGTGATAGATGACGAATTAGACAGTAAAAAATCGCTAATCTCTCTAGCAGTGGCTACGAAATTCCGACCATTGTCACAGAGAATTTCGCGTGGTTTCCCTCTTCTAGAAATGAATCGACGCAAACATGCAATAAAAGCTTCCTTTGAAAGCTGGCTGACGGCTTCTAAGTGTATGCATTTAAACCTAGTGCAAACAAAAATAGCTAAGTAACATTTAGTGATTTTGCATCCTCTTCCTATCCGATCTGTTATTAGAAATGGTCCAGCGAAATCGACACCAGCACTAATAAATGGGTGATCAGGCGTTACACGCTCAGATGGTAGGGAGCCCATTAGTGGGGTGGTCGTGCGAGCAGCTACGCGCCGGCACGTGACGCACTGCCGCGCGACCGTACGCGCCAGGTTGCGCCCACCGACAGCCCATACAGATTCCCTAATGGAGCCGAGCAACAGTTGAGGACCAGCGTGAAGAAGACGTAAATGTTCCTGCTGAAACAATAGTCGTGTAAGCCTATGTTTAGCCTGTAAAAGCATGGGGTGGCGTTTGTCGAAAGCATAAAACGATGAACTCAAACGGCCGCCCACACGCAGAATGCCTTCGTGATCTATAAAAGGGTTTAACGAAAGAAGATGATTTTTTGAGTTTAGAGTTTGTTTATTACGAAGAATGTCTAATTCAACTTGAAAATTATCGGCTTGAGACAACTTTACTAATTGTTTAAAAGAAGACTCGAGTTCCTCAGGCTGCAAAACTCCTAAAAACTTATTGTTTGGATTACGCCAATTATGCAAAAACCTAAGCACATAAGCGAAACAACGCTGTATAGTTTTGAGCTTAGAGTATTTATCAAAATTAATTAATGAAGTATTTAACTGATTGTTATTTAGTGTAAGATTAATTTTTAGCTCAGGAACTTCGTCGATACTTATTTTATTAGTGCCCAGTTGGGGCCAATTACATTCAGGCTCACAAAAATGTCGGTCCGTTCCACCAAATATCTAAAGTAATTAGCTTGTGCGCGTCAACACCGCGCGAAGCATAGTCTGCAGGGTTTAGTGCAGTGGGAACGTGTCGCCATTCCGAACCTTCCGTAAGCTCTAAAATAGTAGCTACACGGTTAGACACAAAAGTTTTTAATTTATTATGACTAGTTTTAAGCCACGCTAGGACGATCGATGAGTCAGTCCAGTGGTATGTGCGCGTTATTTTACAACGCAACGTGCGCGCGACAGCAGTGGATAGCTGAGCGCCCAGTACTGCGGCGCACAGCTCCAGTCTAGGTATAGTCGTCGGCGCGACAGGGCTTACGCGTGCCTTTGCGCAGAGGAGACGGACGACAACGTCGCCTCGGTCATTTGTTGACTTAAGATAGACGCAGGCCGCATACGCACTGTTACTACTATCACAAAAACAATGAAGTTCTATATAAAGGCGAATCGCACAATACGTTTCTAGGTATTTGAAGTGACTTTATTGAAGTCAGACCATTTACAAATTGTTGCCAAGACTGTTTGATTGTGGTAGGGACAGACTCATCCCAGCCAACTTTGGCAAGCCATAATTTCTGTATCAATAGTTTTGGTATTATAGTTAACGAACTTAGCAAACCTAAAGGGTCAAATATTTTACACGAGTCAGACAGAATAGATCGTTTAGTTGGGCAGTCATTTTTTGATGAATATTGAGTGGGAAAATGAATGATGTCTGCTACGGAGTCCCAGCCAACTCCAAGCGTGTGAGACGAGGAACTAAGTATTAAACTATCTTGAGTGTTCAGGCCTTGACTGTCGTTAAGAATCAGTGGCGAATTAGAACGAAATTTACGTAACGGGAAGCAACCGGCCGATAAAACCCCTTCAATTGATTTTTTAATACTTAATAAGCCCTTTTGGGTATCAAAACCGGTAATTAAATCGTCAACTAGAAAGTCGTTCTGAATAATATTTTTTATATTTGTATCTGCACATTCTTCACCCAATTGCCATAAGCAACGAGCACTCAAAAAACTAGCACTAGAAAAACCGTAAGTGACTGTATGAAGTCTCAATGTTTTTAACCTGTCCTTTTCATTGTCTCGCCACAAAATTAGTTGCAAATTACGGTCACAATCTTGAATAGAAATCTGTCTGTACATTTTAGTGACGTCACCTGTCAACACATACTTGTACGTCCTAAATCTGAGTAGTATATTAAAAAGCGAGTCCTGTATGCATGGCCCAACCATTTGCAGGTCATTTATTGAATAACCAGAGGTTGTGGAGGCACTGCCGTCGAAAACTACGCGAAGTTTAGTTGACTCACTAGACGGTTTAAGTACAGCATGATGTGGCACAAAAAATGAATTATTTGGAAACCTAATTTTTGACTCGGAGAGATGACCTAACCTGGCATATTCATCGATAAACTCTTTGTACATATTTTTAAGTTGTGGATTTCTTTTAAATCGCCTTTCTAAACCTATAAAGCGTTTCTTAGCCAATCGATATGAATCACCTAAGCAATCGGGCTCGGTAATTAATGGTAGACGCACACAAAATCGACCGTCATTATCGCGATGTGTGTGAGTGACAAAGTGTTGTTCGCACTCGGAATCTATATCAGAGTGCTGCTTGGAAGGCTGGGGGAGCTGTTCGAGCTGCCAAAACTTCGTCATTAACCCGTCTAAATTATTGTCATCAATGGAAATTTGAATGCATTGAATAAATGAGTTAAATGATAATTGATTGGGCGAAGCTTTTTCATACATAGGGCCAGCCAATATCCAACCTAATTTTGACTGCCGCATAATGGGTAAATTTTTACCTAGTTCAATATGCTCGGATCCAATTAAATGCCAGAAAATATCAGCTCCGATTAAAATACTAATAGGTGCGGGCTGATTAAAATCAGGATCTGCGAGTTTGAATTTGCGCGGCAATTTAAATCGCGAAATATTAATATATTTGTGCGGCATATTACCGCAAATGGTAGGTAGTACAAGGCATGACACCTTTAAATTGAGATTTTTCTCATGTTTTGATTTTATTTGAATAGTACAACGTTCGGGTGTGCCTGCTAAGGAAATGCTACCTACACCGACAATGTTCGTATGATTAGGCAAAGTAGTCAACTGTAGCTGTTGTTTCAAGCTAGATGTAATTATAGATGTTTGACTTCCACTATCAAGAAGACATCTTACGGTTTGACAAGCGCCAGTGTCGGGATTATAAACGTCTATGAATGCTGTAGACAATAAAACATGATTGTTGTTATATGCCGCCATGCCGGCCGTCACCTGAGTGTCTGGCTGCGGTGGCGAGTCTACAGAAGAATTGTTAGTTTGAGGAGTCTCCCTATGCAACAGCGTGTTGTGACGCTTGCGACACTTTGTACATGGACCTAACCTACAACGATGAGCGGAATGACCCTTACGCAAACAATTTAAACAAAGTTTTAACTTTACCGCCTCGGTGATCCTATTCTCGATGGACTTGGACAAAAACGACGAGCAATCATAGATACGGTGCTCACCGCTGCAGTAAACACACGAAGCAGGAGAGGCAGACGAATCGGCAGGAGGAGCTGAAATTTGAAACGTTTTCACAGGTGACTTATGTGAATGTGAACTGTCACGTTTGGGATTAAGAATGACCTTTTCCGACTTATTTCGCTGGACCGATTCAAGTACATCGGCGCGACCCTTGATAAACTTATAAAAGTCGGTAAGTGAAGGCATTTCCTCAAAGGTACCTTTGTGTTCCTCCCATTTAAAATTAGTGCTGCTGTCCAATTTCGCCGAGACCATATGTACAATTAAAGTATCCCACTTGTCAGTGGGCTGACCTAATGTATTTAGAGCCCTTAAATCTTTAGACACATGGTCTATTAAATGTCGCAAACCCTTGGCCAAATCACGACCTACTGGTTGCAAATTAAAGAGAGAATTAAGATGGTTATTGACTAACTGTTTTTTATTATTGTATCGTTCACATAAGAGCTGCCAAGCCTCGGTATAATTAGACTCGGTAACCTCCAAATTGCTAATTACTTGTGATGCCTCACCCTCTAGATAGGAGTTCAAATAATGAAATTTGTGTATGGGCTTTATTCTATCATTGTAGTGAATTAAAGAGTTAAAAGTATCCCTAAATTCAAGCCATTTAAAATACGAGCCATCGAAATTAGCAATTTTTATTATAGGCAATCTAAAATTAACTTCATTATGATGATGACTGCAATGGGATTGCTGCGATTGAGTATCAGACTTAACGCTAGCAAAATCAGGCTTGTCGTCAGATTTATCCACAAATTTTTGAGCGATTGAAATTAATGAAAAGAATTCTTGTTCTATCTCCTCTCGCACATCAATTTCAGATGCCAATGAGGATGGATTCGATATCTCAATCTGTGTTTGTAATTCGTCAAACTGGTTGAAAAGACCACGGAAACGATCCAATCTCAATGTCAGTTCACTCGTTTGTTCTGATGAAAGACTATCGCAATCATTTAAAACATTGACAAAGTTTTTAAACTTAGTTATACGCCCTTTAATTGAGCTTCTGGTTAGGTGAAGTGAAGACTTATCAGTCATTATAAAAAATAATTAAAACAAAATTGAAACAAACGAATGAACAAATAAATTTAAATTAAATAAATAGAAATGCTACGTAACTCGGCTTATGCTCCAAGACAATGCGGCGCACGCGACCGGGTGCAGCCTACTCGGTACATATGAGTAGGTACCTACTCCGCTCAGCTGATCGGAAAGTAGGTCACCCAGTGCTAAGCGATGACTGCTATACTCGATGCGGGCCGGTGCTACGCAAATAAAAATTGTAGTTAATATTTAAATAATAATCTAGTTCTATTATTAGGACAGTTTTAAAGAAGGTTTACGTGCAGTGGACCATGTGGTAGGATAGAATAATTTTAGGTGAATAATAATTTGTTGAAATTTAGGGAATGCGTAGCGTTTACTAACAGCTATTTCTTTATCCAGCAGTAAACAACAGTTTATTAATTGAATAACTTAGCGCGCAATTGGTAACCTAACTATTTGCATAAGTAAGTAATGGAGGTAAAATGAAAAAATGTACGTATAGGTAAAGTTGTAGCTTACTTAGCAATGCTATATTGTATATCTAAATTAGGTAGTTAGGATTAGCTAGCGTAGAAAATTTATATGCTGTATTTTATTTTACTAATACTAGTGTGGAAAAAAAAAAAAAAATATTTTACGGCTGCAAGAATTTAGGCACAGAGCATTATGCTAACCGTAAAGTGCTAAGCATAGGATACCTAACGAGATTCGATCTCGTTTTATAGCTCACAAAGAAGTAGATTAAAATCTTTGTATGCGCTTGTATTGCAAAGAAGGCTACCCTAATTTAATCAAATAAAGGGCAATAGGTGTCTAAGAAAGTAGGAGAAAAGGAGTGGTGCACTTCCCTGGCTAAACCTTGAGCTGCGGCGCGTTGGGCTGACCGGCTGGCTTGAAGCGAGGGCTGGCTAGAAACTGGCGGTACGGGTTCCAAAGGTCACCTTGTGATCACGCAGTTCGATGTATTTGCTTGTGTAGCTATTTTGAGATATGAAAAAACCTTGTAGAATCACGATGATGATATTCTTTGTCTTCTCACATCAAATTTTCAAATTGTAATTCGAAACGGCGAACGTGCTTCTGTGACCTTTTGTCCTTGACGTACGTAGCTCAGCTTGCGGTGCGCAATGGATTGAAACGTGTGTTCTATCACGTCGGGGTCACCAATGGCAAAGTACAGGTTTGACAATAATTGAAAATCACAAACTTATAAGTACTTTGAGCTTTATAATAAAAATAGATTTAAATACATTGAACAATAAAATAGTAATGATGTTGCTTCTACCGTGCTATACGAGCGAGTGTATGAGGTGGGGAAAGGCCCGCGCTGCCGCGGTGGCTCAGGTAGTAGAAAACCGGTCTTCCCCGTCGTTGTACTGGAATACGGCGCGAACACTAGACTTTGTACTGTTGAAACAATCTAATGATGTTTTGACGTTTTGGGTATTCGAATGGATGACTGCTTTAATATTTGCATTATAGGACAATCTGTACTAATATATATAGCGGAAGAGCTTGTTTGTTTGTTTGAACGCGCTAATCTCTGAAACTACCAGTCGGATTTGAAAAATTCTTTTTGCGTATGATAGCCCAGTTTTCGAGGAAGGTTATAGGCTATGTAACATAACGCTACTGGCGACGGGAGCAGAGCAGTAAGCAGAGACGTGGGTGAAACCGCGCTGCAGTAAGCTAGTTATATAATATTATGATAATTTTAGACACATGGATTAAAACATTATATGTATATAACCTCGTGAATTCGAAAATTGAATATCCCATGTGATTATTTAATTAAATACATATAAAAGTTCCCATAATATTTTGTTCTACAATGATATTCGTTCGATAATTTTTATGCGTATTGCACATTTTGCGTAAATGTCAAAGTGCGTATTGCACATTTCGCGTAAATGTCAAAATGCGTGTTTGAACAAAGTTAATACGCGTGTTGGTCATAATGCGTCAGAAGGTATTTTTCAATTATTACATGAAGTAAAACTTGCCTTTGATGTTTACACAACCAGGTTATCGGTTGTCTGCTGTTACTATACACTACGTGTGTCACTAACATAAGTTATACGGACGGCAAAGTGTTGTATCGAGGGCCAGAGAGAGTTACGATCGACTAACAAAACGGATACATAGGTTGAAAGTTTAAAGGCAACAGTGTCACTACCAACTTGTGGGATGATATATTTTAGAAATGTTGTAAGTAAGGATTAATGTATTTGCATTTCGTTTCGCCTGCACGGGTTGTCGAAGTAAGTTAATTTAAGGCGTTTTCAGCCTTTGTATTTTAGCGTCTTGTGCTTACTCGTAGTTTTAATTATTACACACTAGATGTTGCGCTCAAATAAAAAAAAAACTATTTTATCTGTATACAAAATTTCATCAAAATCGGTTAAGTGGTTTAGGTGTGAAAGAAACAGACAGTCTGAGTTTGAGTTATAATATAATTGATTAAGTTTCACAATTAACCATTACAGTGTATTATTATCAAAAAAAGTAATGTATCATTTCTAGATGTAATTCTACTCAATTTTAATGTATAAACCTGTATAAACTGTTTTTCAGCCTTATAAAATGATTATTTGACTGCCATCACTCCGTTGAATAAATATTTAACTAACAAAATATATAATAATCATGTAAACAAAAAAAAAACAAATAATAATATTGAACAGTTTATTGATATAAAAAGTACATGCCGCAGGTGGGAAAACGTATTGAAACACGGCTCCGCATTCTACACCCAATGTAACACATTTTATTAGAACACAAATAAGATGTGAGGAAAGATTTAGGCTGAGTTTTTGTTTTCATTTGGTAAAAAGCAAAAAAAGAAAATGTTACGACGGAACAGTATTTTACAAACATCATTCACGACGATTAATAAGAACAAAACATGGTAACAAAACTTAAATTTATAATAATTTAGCAAGAAGAACTTTATCATACATACACTTTAATTAATTTTTGTGTTTTAATATACTTAATTTACTGTATTAGTAAACAAATAATATTAAAATAATTACGACAAAATAATGACAAATGAATTAATGAAAATTAGAACATAGTAAAACAAATTCGGAGCAATATCGTTAATACAATGTGGTGTCACAAAACACGACAGACGTTTGTTGACATGTGTACTCAGATACACATATTAATTCTTTTTTTATATGACTAAGGTGACAAACAAGCATACGGCCCGCCTGACGGTAAGCAGTTACCGTAGCCTATGGACGCCTGCAACACCAGGAGCATCACTAGCGCGTTTTTATATTATTATTATTATCATTTATCATTCCATACAGTTAATAATATATTTTAAGTATTTGCTATCATATTACAGATTGTTCACGCTATAAACAAGTAGGACTTGGTAGCATAGAATGCGATTGTGAAAGCGAGAATGGATTTGTTAAAATAGTAAAACATGAAGCAACCTCACGTATAATTTAGACATAAATATAATACGTCTGCAAATTGACAATTAGCTTTAACTATGCATTCCTCTGTTGCCTATAAAACAAGCAATTAAGCAATTACTTCAAATGTAGAAAAAGTTTCATGAATCTTGTATACATTTACATAGATTCATCGCTGACGTCATAGCCGAACATTTCCATTGCCGCGTGTTGATCTCAAGCACATCATTGATTTAAGTTAATCATCTGTTCATCCATAATTTAATTATACACGTAAATAATCTAATTAGCTTGCATTAGCATGATTAGCAACATGGGAATAGTGTTCTTAATTAAAATTGGATGAGGTCACTAAATACCAATAAATTGTTTATGAAATAAACTTGGAAATTTTTTAACATCGAAGCAGGACTTAACTCCTCCCTTTTCTGGAACCGTACTTATGTCCAGGCGCACTACCAATTAGAGTTCTAGTACCTTGAGATTTCAATGTTGCAGCAGTACTTTAAAAAAAATAGAACTAAAGTGACGCGAAGTCTTTCACCATAGTCGCAATACAAAGCAGGACCGCGCGACAATATGGCGCTAACAGTAATTTGTTCTACATCGATCGAGAGCCCTTATTAACAGATCGTGTTGTTTATTGCACAGTTTATTGACTCCAGAGATTTTTATAACTACAGCTAATGATGTATTTTACTAAATTGCACATCTCGTTTTATCATTCAGGGTTCGATGAAACGGAACCCCACTTGTTAATGACATGTTTTTGTTGTTTTTGTGATTAATTTTAATCTTATTGTAAGAAAACATAAGATATTCTGATTTTTATAAACACTTATATATTAACTAGCTTTATAAGGCGCCGTTTCATCCGTCTTTGTTTACTGCTCTGCTCCCGTCACCAGTCTAAATACCTTCTTCAAGAACTGGGCGGCAATCATACGCAAAAATAGAATTTTTGAAATCCGACTGGTAGTTCCAGAGATTAGTGCGTTTAAACAAACAAACTGTCGCTTTATATATTAGTATAGATTAGATACACAATGTGACACATACAATTATGAATATGAATTAGATACACATTCATCGCCATTAGAAAAGGTATTAGAGCCAAATTCCAACTGTCCCAAACAATGAGAGGCTAGCCTAACAAGAGTTAATTATCTCACAATACAACACTAACACCCAGTTTCAGCAAAAATTAACTAATAGCCTGTTAAATCTCATGTCAAGTGCCAATTGGGTTGCTAAAAGCATGGTTGTTTAGTTTAATTTGATCATCCAGTTTCTGAAAGGCTGATCAACACAAAAATTAACTTAACAATCATATGTCAAGTGCCAATTGATTTGACATTCGGTTTGTTTTCATACAAACCTAATGTCAAATCAAAATAATCGTAGATTAGTTAATTTTGCACTGATTAACGTTTCAGAAACTCGGATTGATTTAACAGCCATGTTAAATTAACAGTCGTGTTAGTTGAACAATGATTTGACAGGCCTTTCAGAAACTGGGTGTTAGTAATTGTCTTAGTAGAATTGAAACCACAGTCATAAAGTACTCATGTGTTTAATATAAGATTTCACCACAAGTGACCTTGTACACGTGCATTGCACAAAGTTGGCAACAAAACTTAAAACTTGAAGTAACTATTTCACACAGTCCTTGTCACGGAAATAGTTGAGTAATTTTCAAAAAACCTATACTCTTATTTGTATACCTATTTGTAAAGTATCTCATAAAATACGCTACTTATAGCTCGATTTTCTCTTTTCATTGCATAACCTGGAGTTAGAATTATAGATAACAGACGGCCTAGACAAGTACCATAGATTTCTTAATATTCATAGAATAGATTAAAAAATGTATGGGATTGACATTTCCATACATTTTTAATCTATTCTAGGAATAGTATCGAAATCTATGCCACTTTTCTAGGCCCTCAGGAGTCACAGTAATGAGTAGTAGCTGAAAATACATTTACAACAATAATCTTGCGGTGTAACGACCTTAGAACAATCTACACATTTTTATCGTCTTTCATCCACCTTACTAATGCAATAAAGATTATGTTTTATTTGTTTAGGTTAGACTCGTGTGAATAGATAAATTACTTACAATATCATTAATCTAATAATGGCTACTTATAACGATATAAGCTATTTTGTGAATCATTCATAAAAATAGAGTAGCACAATTCTAAATTTCGGCTGAAATAATAAATTATGGTAATTTTATTTCGGTAGACTAAATATTGTTAAATGTTACTCATTATGTTTTATATTTCTATAAAAAACATAAATCGTTTTATTATTATCACACCAATTTGTTCAAGTTTTAAGCTAAGATCTTACACCCACGTTTGGGCAGGTAGTTATACTTAAATAATATAATATAGGTAGAAGGTAAGCCGAAATCCGGGCACCATTTCCAAGAGTAAAAATGTTTTTCAACATAATTAATAATAAGCGCCTTGTGCGACACCCACAGAAAAGATTGGAGGTAAATTTTATTATTACCTGTATAAAGACTAGGCATTTTTTATATTTTAGGTTTTGTCTACAAGCTAAGGGTTTGTTTGACATATTCACAAACGACTCAGTTTATTATTCACACTTCAGGATTAAAACCTCTTTTTTTTTAAAAAAAAGGCATGCGTATGTTCAAAGCTACTTAGAAATGTCAAATTTGTGTATTTTTTGTATTGTTATATGTATCATGTTTCTTTTTACTATTTCGGTGTTGCCTAATTCAAATTAAAAAGTCATTTTATAGGCTTATCTCTATCTAGACGTAACTGCAAATTGTATACATTATTTTCTTAACACTATTAAATAGGTAGAATAAGAGTCCAAATCCGTCGCACTTAAAACCTTTGCATATCTTATTCACAGCGGCAACTTATGATTTAGGACAAGCCTCTTACACGATTACTGTAGCGCTACTTAAACTACACAGTTATAAATTAT
The DNA here is from genome assembly GCA_963082885.1 of Parascotia fuliginaria. Classification (NCBI taxonomy): domain Eukaryota; kingdom Metazoa; phylum Arthropoda; class Insecta; order Lepidoptera; family Erebidae; genus Parascotia; species Parascotia fuliginaria. The sequence continues at coordinate 3,452,085 of OY720182.1, read as the reverse complement.
ATATTTACACATATATAAAGCTTCACGCTGTTATGGAAGAGGTAGGCAGAGAACGTGTCATATGTTGACGTTTTGTCCAATAAATCTTTGGTCCAAGCGTGTGAAGGTGGAGCGTTTATAACGTGATGCACAGGTGTGAGATTTTGCCTATAACTTTAGAAGCATAAACACTAACATACCATTAGGAATTGACTGTCTTTTAATCCTTTAGCAATGTATGGCATGTAGGTCGCCTATAGGTCGCTAAACATTATTGATTATTGAATCTTCAAGTCACTAAACTTGTCACCATAATTGTCACACTTCTGGGTTGGGTGGAAGAGAGTGTTAATTTTTAGAACATATTTAGCCTCCCCCATTACTCATCGACTTTATGACAAGCTGTCGGTCCCGCTTTGTCAGAAGCTTAGGAAGTCGATTACTTGTTTATCAAATATTGCTGAACTCCATTTTTGTTTTACGAAAGATGAATGTATTTTTATTGTTATACATATTTTTACATAAAATTTATTAAAGTGTCATTAACGAGAAGAATAATTTTTACTTTACGATACTGAATAGAAAAGCTCAGAAGACGCAAAATATTGTGCACGTAGGCGTCCCTTCTTAGCAGGATAGGGCGCAGGTTATTAGGTAGTTTTTTATTGGTCAAAAAATAAATATTGGTGCTGTGAAGAAATTAGGTTCATAAGTTAACAGTAGCTATTTAAAATACGGATGATGCGATCACAGTGAAGAAGTTTGGAGAAGGCCTATGCCCGGCCCATAAAAGAGATGATGAAATATTAATTACGAAGTTTACACGAAATACGGTACGGTCAAGCGACGGCGACGTTTGTCTAACGTATTAGTGTCAAATTTACGCTAAAATGTCTAGTTTGAATATCGCTCAGCTGTAAATTTACGCAACAATGCGTAACTAGACCAAACATGCTTATAATTTGAGTACATGTGTTATTTTAGGCATAGCATAGTCAAGTGAATAATTAGACAAGTTAGAAAAAAATATAAAATTATAATTATTCATATAATTAAATTAAGTTTATCTATACTATTTTATGAAGCTTTGTTTATTTGTTTGATGGTTTGTTCGAACCAAATTAAAATATATAATAGCCCAGTTTTAAGAAGGTTATAGGCTTTATAACATCACGCTACTGGCGATGGGAGCAAAGCAGTAAGCAAAGACGCGATTGAAACCGCGTCGTGAAAAGCTCGTTTTGTTATAATAATATTTTAATCAATTTTGTAGTACACTATTTTCTTTTAAGTCATTATTTTCAAACAAGATTAGGTAGGTATTAGATTTTTTAAACTTTCCCTTTTTTTAGATATATTTGTTACTAGCCAGCTCTTCCATTAAAATAACTATAACCTTAACTTGACCTAAAACAGTCTTTAAGTATTTTTTTATTAAAGATGTTATACTTTTAAAATATTCCAAGAACCTATCACAATTCTCCTACAACATAAAATTCCACTTTACTCTAGCCTCCTTTACCTTAGATAGTAAACTATGTACTTAATCTCATTGTTAACTCCAACCAACCGTGAGTTTATACTGAGATTATGGTGATCCAGCACTCTGTGATCTACCTACAATGAATCAACGCTCTGTCGCAAAATTACTGACGCAATCTATGAACCTGTCAAATTTTAATTTAGGTCAAGTAATTTTTGCGGATTTGGGTATAATCAATTAGTGAATGAGTGGCTAGACTGTAATTTGTAAAAGATATAAATACGAAAGTATGGATATAGAATAGAGGTCTAGACGGGTGTAACCGTCTACTCTGCACAGGGTACGTAACTCTATTCAATTTTATTAGAATACTACGCCCGCGGCAAAAATTGTATGTGATTGATTAATGTAACTCGGGAACCAGATTTTCAGGATTAAAAGATTTTAATTTTTATTGAAATAGATGCACACACACACACACACGCACGCACGCACGCACGCACGCACGCACGCACGCACGCACGCACGCACGCACGCACGCACACACACACACACGCACGCACGCACGCACACACACACACGCACGCACGCACGCACGCACGCACGAACGCACGCACGCACGCACGCACGCACGCACGCACACACGCACACATACACACACACACACACACAGAGAGAGAGAGAGAGGCGCACGCACGCACGCACGCACACATTCTTATATAGTTGATGGTTCAAAACCGGACAAATAAGAATGCGACTCTTTAAAGTCAGGCCAAGATAAAGTAACTATTCTACATAAAGTAATTCACGAGAGATCACAAGGGTCGTAAAGAACTATATTGACCTACCTGTTACTGTAGCGTGTGTGCGTGTGTGTGATAAAAGAATGGGCTAACAAATAAAATTGTGGATCAAAATTAGGATAGGTTTACTAGCATTGCTATTATTCCAGAATATCTAGCAGGCTTTTTTTTTATTGCAATTACTTAAAATACATACAAAAAATCTACTACTCACAGCACAACCTCAGCCATAGAATAAAACTAGAGATCCATCTCTAGTTTTATTTTATGGCTTTTATTTTATTATTTATTATTTTTAATTTTACGACAATTACCGAAGTTGCTACTTCGGTAATTGTCTTGTGTTTTTTGAACCAAACTTTGATTTCAACCAAACAATTATTTATGAATCGTAAAAGGTTTTTGTCTCATTATACCCTGAGTGTTTCATACCCACCACCATAATAATCATGCCATTTTCTATATAACGCTAAGCAAAACTGTTACACGAAGGTTTCGAGAAGTAGTATAGTGGACTGAGCCTAGAGGTAGGTATATTTCAGGCAAAATTTCAACTTACGACACTCTTAAACTAAAGGACTTAAAGGTAATTCTGCCATGCCAAGACAAATCATAGGAAGTGCATGAACCAGTTATTTGAAAAACAATTCTAACGTGTCTAACTTATGGTTCAGTTCTCCAAAATTTTTTTATACCTTTATGTAAATAGGCGATCCTGATTTGAAAGACAGAATTGTTACCCGACCACCATGCGGGCAATGATAAAACAAAATGGAAGAAATTTCTTATGCATAGGCTATCGAATTTTGTTATCTCAATAGCAATATAATGAATAGAAAATGTCACATTAGGTTATCTCAAAGAAAAGGGCTCATTACACTGAAAATTTTCAAATCCTTTTACAGATTATTAAGGTTACTTACATAAAATTGCATTTAAATAGTTAAACATATCATATATATATCATTTTATTAGACGTAACACACCGATAACCTTTAATTTACAGAAGTGTCATTTTTAAATTTCAAAATAACAAAACAAAATATCAGCCAATGAACCACACAATGAACCTATAGTTTTTAAACTAAACTAATATCTAAACAGCTAATGTATAATTAGAAAAACGTAATGAATATCACACACACGCACAACATAATTTATTTAAATAAGTTTTCAATACAACTTTTTTCAGTTTAACTACTGTCGTGTCCATCGTGCCCACTACCTGTACTATGAATGATCTAAACACTACATTCAACTCTGCTTTGGAAGTTGTCAAATTTTGGTATAGAGTAAGAAATTGAAACGAAAGAATAAGAATACAGCTTTTAATACGTACCTATTAAATAAAATAACTAATCTGCCATCTTTAAGAGACCACCATTAGGTTTTGAGAATGATTTAAATTAGCTAATCATTTATTGTCAACCATGCTAAATATGAAGTGAACCTATGTTAAATTCCTGCATTCCGTTGGGAATAGTGTTTCAAAACTAAATTAATTAATTGACTTATACATCTGTCCTAATACTACTGTTTATAAGGGTCAATCAACTAAATTTTAAAGCTACAAGTTGCATAAAGTTTGTAATTATATAGTCAGAAACAGTAGAAAACTGAATTCGAAAACCAATCTAACCGATAACGAACTGTATGTGTTATTTTATGTAACTTCGACATTTAAATTAGTTTGTAAATAACATTGGAAATTAATCCACTCGCTCTTCTGGCTGAACTAAGAATATTATGTGAAACTTTTATATTGAGAAAAATTTTGAATAGTAAAAGACTAGCTCAATATTATGAGTCCATGCTGGCAAAAGCCCTAATTTACCTTTCGGTCGTAAAAGAATCGCCTATAGATAAGACATGAGACCAATTAATATTTAAGTATGCAAAGCTGTATTCCGTGTAGGAAACGAACCTGCAAACTCATGTTCAGCAGTGACCAACTTACACTAAAACATCAAGGTAAGCTATATTTATATAACTCCCGCTTCCTCACATCCTTTACAGTTGTAAGAAGTACGTATAACTAAGAAAACATTAGCACTTGTCAAGTTATGAACTCGCAACCTCGCGTTTAGACGACGAATGTTACAACCATTAAAACATTAAAAAGCTGCAATAAAATGGATACTTAAATATAAAGTAACAAGCATTTTCAATTTAAAACTATTTCAGTTGATAAATTAGCACTACTTTTAGAACAGTATTCGTGGATTTTGATCAGAATAGCTTTAGTATTATCCACAGTTTTATGACAATTTTATTGTCTAACTATAATATAAAGGTTTGCTGGTAGAAAATGCCTTTGGCAGTAAGCCCACCATTGTACAATTTTGTGCATAAAGTTATAAATAAATAAATATTTCATATCTTTGTATAAAATGAGATTAATGTCTTAGCCTGAGTTAAAATTAAATTATCACATCATCAATTTAAAGACGTCCAGACAAAGGTTATTCGCACTTTTAGCAGAAGAAAGATAAAAGACGTCGCCAAAGCATTTTCAACTCTAAGGCAATTAAAACAAGATGGAAACTGCTGAACTAGTACCTCGCTTTTTTTCTAATTGTGCCTCTTGTGTATCCAAAGTGAAGTGTTTGCAATAGTGACCAGGATTTGTTATGCGTTTAAAGCGTAATAAGGTGATTTTTGGTATGCAGATAACGCTCCGTTATTGGTATTCTCTTAGTCGCTTCTTACGACACCCATGAAAAGAGATCTAAAATAATTGAAAATGAAATAATTCCTAATAATAAACAACTAGCAATAAATAAACTAGCTTCCTACAGCGCTGTTTCACTCTCGTGTTTAGTTACTACCAAGCTCCTGTCGCCAGTAGCGTGATGTTACATAGCCTTTGACCTTCCTCAAGAACTAGGCTATCAAACGCAAGAATTATTCATATTCGACTGGTAGTTCCAGAGATTAGTGCGATTAAACAAACAAACAAATAAATAAACAAACTCCGCCGCTTTATATAATAGTAAAGATAACGATGCAACGAACTTAATTTCTTCTTTTGATAATTTTGAATTTAGAAGGTTTCCATTATAAGTGTTACACTTGTCAGATAGATTGCCTATCGCAGTGATGTGAGGGCAGTTATCACTGGTCGCTGCTGCCCGTTCTATACTGGATGATTTCCCTGGCGTCTCTATTGCTCTGTGGAAATGCTTTGGTTCATTAGGGACTGCTTCAATCATGGTATAGGCAAATTGTAATGCAATTTACAAATAAGCAACATAATTAAAGCACTATGTAGCTGTAGTGGCTTCTTTAGCCATTGACAACAGACAGCAAAGTAAATAAAACTTATAAATAGAAAAGTATTATAATAATCTATACTCTATACTATTTATAAAGTGGAAGAGTTTGTTTGTATGTTTGAACGCGCTAATCTCTTGAACTACTAGTTGCATTTGATAGACCAGTTCTTGAAAAAGGTTATAGGCCATGTAACATTACGCTGTAAGCAACGGGAGCAGAGCAGTAACCAAAGATGTAACTTAACGTGGGTGAAACCGCGTCGCAGAAAGCTAGTACATTATAAAACCAAACGTACTAATTTATGTAAGCAAATAAGTAAACCCCTAAACCGGCGAAAGTAAAAAACAAACAAAAGGCTAGACTTTTCGATTTCGTAGCTCCAGATTGAAGACATTTTGCTATTTAGGCAAGATTACACAGAACTCTAGTTATCTTCTCATCTCTAGTTATCTTTTATTTCAGCCATTGAAGCCGGGTACTAGATTACCTTAAGCCTATTACCCTATATACTAACTAGCAGCTCTCATTCAATCTGGAACGTTTCTTTTCATGCGGTCTTAGTTCTTACAAACTCTTGCTAGCTAAGTAATTAAACGACTTTGTACAAGTAAATTATTCTCTTAGCAGATAATTCTGAAGAAACTTGAGGGTTTCTTTTATGCTGTAACTTTATGTTTAGTAAACGTGCGTCTGTCTCGCAACGACATCGTACTTATTTTTCAGTGTCTTTTTTTGTTCCGTGGTATATTTTTGTGAATATTTTGTTCATAGAGTAAAATTAAATAAAAGGGGCACTGTTCATTTTTATTCAAATAAAATATGTTGTTTAAACTCTCTAACCGGACATAAATGATATTTATTTAGAATTCAGACTGTTATTATGTTATTTATATATCTAGCCTTACATTGCTACACTAGCCTTAATTTTGTCGAGCGAAAAGAATTATAATTATTTTTTTTGAGTTTAATAATAGTACTAGTTTATTGAGTGACTGATACTAGTAGAATATATTCTCCTACAAATTAGTCTGCTTCATTTGCAAAATAATGCCTCCATTTGCAAAATAATGCCGTAAATTACCGAACAATTTTGAGACCGACATTGTGCGCTTGCCAAAATTCATACTAGCAGGCATTGCACAAATTACTAATTGTATTAGTCCTTTGGCAGATGAACCAGGAGTAAAGTTCGAAACCTTTGTTCTATTAGTTAATATTAAATTCTAATTCAGTTGAATTCAGTTTATAGAAATATTTGTGTGCTAACGAGATGCTTCGATGTTAGAGTTGTATTCTAGGAACTAGCGACAACGCCGAACAGTTAGTCAACTTTGATAATATTAATTAATTGGATAGTTTACACAGTACTATCTTAATTATTGATGGCAGTTATTTTCTTTATTAATAATGGTGGCAAGTCAACGTCAATTTTGATTGTAAGTGGTACCCGCCATAGAGTTTGTTATCGTCAAGTAAACCAACCTTATTTTTGAAGCCTATAACTGTCGCTGGTACAGAAAAAAAAACGAAAGTTCTTTAAGACAAAAATAGTAGATTTTACCCAAGTATTATTGTCACTAGTCTGTAGAATCTTACATGAATCATTTTGAATTAATGGTAAGTTCTTAAATAAAGTCTCATAAAATCAGGGATTGTCTGTAAGTCCTTCCTCAGTTGAGCTTTTCCAATTCGAGTGAGTGAACTCCTAAGAAGGTTGTTGTCCTCTAGCCTTCTTAACGTTGAGCAGTTGTAAAGATGTCTGACCTTTCAGAATTGTATACCTCTACCATAACTTTTCTGTATTTGTCTCGTTGAGTGACAACGTAAAATATTATTTGACCGTTAATTTTAGTTCCCAGAGTAAATACCAGGAGCACTGTTTATTTGGGATATACTTTAAAAATCTAATTGATGCAACTACGTGTCTGAGCACATACCCGCAGACAAATATTGTTTTATGCATTTCAGGTAACAAACAAGTTTTTGGCCAATCTGATATTAGGTAGTAACCTAATCTATAGACATGGCTGTTGTATTTTCATATTATGAATAAATGATAAGAAAACATAACAATTCGTCCGTCGGTGTTTGAGCGTAGTCAGATCTTCAGTATAATTTTTTTTTATATGAACCTACCAGAGTGGACTCCACTTTGCCTGATGGTTAGCAATCAGTGGAATCCAGAAGTGATGCACACCATTTCAAAAGCCAAACTACTGGTATGGTGGCCCCCACTATGGCGGCTTTACAACTAATTTCTATTCGATATTAACAAATGACACATGTCAAGTGCTTACTGCATTAATTGAAGACAAGCTAAGGATTACTCATAAACAAAGTGAATATAAAAACAATATTTCTGTTTGACAACACTTTTGTACTCAAAACATGACGTATAACTGTAATCGCAGTATCAGAGGGAACTTTATTGATATTAGTCACCTTTACAACATAGTAAAAGCTATGTTGTTGATGTGATTAATTTCTAATGTAAGTACGAAGGCAATCATAATCCGCCGCGCCTTTTTCTAGGCTATATCGGCATGAAGGTTCAGTGTAACTAGTTGTGGATTACGGATAACTTATAAGTCCTTCTGTAACTAAAATTCTTGTTAAAATAAGAAATAGCATAAGACAGTGGTGTTGTAATTAACCGACTTCAAAAAGGAGTAGGTTATCAATTCGGGTCATATGTTTTTTTTTTTTTTTGTATGTTTGTTACCATATCTCGGTCATTTATGAACCAATTTGATTTTTATTTTTTTATTTGAGAGGGTATACTCTGAAATTGGTCCCATTTTTTTATTATAAGAAACGGTTCAGTGGTTGTATGTTTGTTACAACTTAACTCTGTCATTTATAAACCAATTTGGAAAATTCTTCTTTTATTTGAAAGGGTATACTCCGAAATGAGGTCCCATGTTTTTTTTATAAAGATTGTTTTAGTAGTTTGGCTTCAATTTAATATTTTGTAACAAAACGTTTGCAAGAAGTGAAGACGTGTAAAGCAACACGTCGATGTCTTTTGCGACGAATTATCTGACATTGACATGTCCATGCTACAAGTGCGAAGTGATATTCAAAATTCATTTTTTGTTAGAAACGAGGTGGCCCTGGATGAGTGACCATTTGTGTCATTTCATTTTCAGCGTCTTCATTCTTTAGAAGCAGTAGACTATGATTATCACTATAATTTGGTAGTCGTTAAGCCAAGTCGGAGGTCTTATGGTCGTGAGAAATTACAACAGCAACGGGCGGCCTTAAACCTGCCTTTACAGCACCACTGTTTATTTTTTGTATATCTGAGCGATTGCTCGGTCAGTTAAATTATGATTTTTGATGATTCTTTATTGTTGTTAGATCATCACTTTTTGTTTTGATTTGTGGTTTCTGGGATTCAGGGTTTAGCGATCGAGAAAGTGTTGACAAGGACCTTATATCTCTATTTACAATCTTACCTCTCGTCTCTACTTTCTTTCAAACGGCGCGGCGCTGTCTCATTTGCTCAGCACGTTTAGTAGGTCTACCCATATTGAATATATTTATACACAATTAATTCCCACTAAAAGTTTAAAAATAAAATAATTTTTAGAAAAAAATTAAATCCGACTTCAAACAACACCTACATGTTCAATCCTTAACTAAAAAGTAGAAAATAATATTTTAATTACTTCATAGCAAAGAACATTAAAGGGGAATCAACGCAATCCTTGATACCTATAATACTTTACTATTTATAGTTTTTAATCAGTTATTTTGGAGTCGGTGCCAGCCAAGAAGGATCATAATGACCTTCATAAAAATAACCTACCTACTAGCAAAAAAAACCTTCTTGATTAATCTATTAATATATGAAAGAAAAATATAGATTTAATACAAGAAATCGAACGGAATCTGATAAGTGCGCGTCAAATTTTTATGTATATCTGAACACAACTATCAATGACGTCTGCGTTCACGAGTGTGACCGCGTTCGGGTAGTGCACTCAGGCATATCCCCCACGCGTGGAATTACCGCCCCGTGCATTACAAAAGTTGGTTGCAAAGACAGAATTAAAGATCCTTCTTGGCTGGCACCGACTCCAAAATAACTGATTAAAAACTATAAATAGTAAAGTATTATAGGTATCAAGGATTGCGTTGATTCTCCTTTAATGTTCTTTGCTATGAAGTAATTAAAAATTATTTTCTACTTTTTAGTTAAGGATTGAACATATAGGTGTTGTTTGAAGTCGGTTTTCATTTTTTTTCTAAAAATTAGTTATATGGTGACATCAGGAGTGTGACAGATATAAGCTGTTTCATCGACATAAACGGAGAAAGTTACAGTTGGTGTATTTATGCTTTATTTCAAATATTTAGATACATTTATTTCATACGCACTCTCAGGGAAAATGTGATTTTACTCAATATAAACCGCTTTCAAATAAGATGTGAATTAATGAAATTAAAAATGTAATTTTTTCATTTTAAACTTTGTGGCAAAAGATACATTATTTTGTCGTAGATCCATTTTATCTTCAATATCTTTTCCACTCAAGAGGCCGGATTATTCTCCTATAGAAAGATTCTCAAAAAGACAAAAATGGTACAGTTGCGCACACTTAGAAATCATTTAATTAATTATTAAATTAAAAATATTTTTTTTATTTACCTTATAACTATGGGTCGGTAAACACCTATCCATTATTTTTAGAATTTCTTGCGATAATTTAAAACGATTCTATTGGTTACATTTTTGTTCTTTGGAAAATTTTTGTGGCTACGTTTTGGTAAAATAATATTACATGGAAAAAAATATAGTAAACTTCTGGTTTAAATGCTATTACAGGTTTATTATCGTGAATTTCGATGTAAACATTTTAGGTAATACACTGTGACAATTATTTAGCAGTTTTGGCTACAAACCCATTCGACCCTTGGGATAACAGCAACACCCATTCGATCCTTCTCGCGAGTACGTATAAAGTACAGACGGTATAAAAAACTGTATCAGTATAATGTTATTTATTCGATTATATCATAATTATATTATAATCAATATTCAATTTTATTTATAATTATATGAAAAAATTTGTAAAATTATAAAATTTTCTTTAAAACAATATTTATATTTTTGCCCATTATTCTACTAAATTTTTTTAAGTAATAAACTCTTCATTCAGAGTATCATTCATAACCTCGGATTATTTCTCAACATTCTTAGAGGCGAATTAAAAGATCTTTCTAACAACGTGTATATTGTTAAAGTAACACAACTTATTAAATATTTTAACATAGTTTGAAATGAGGTTTTTTCCTGACTGTACTGTTTTCTTTCTAAAATTGTAGAAAACACAATGAGGTACGTATGGGCTCCAAAATAAATATTAATTTTATTTTTTCTGGATTTGTACCTAAAATAGGTACAAAGGGTTCTCAAAAAAGGGTCGCATCTACAACTTTTAATGCAGGGTCAAATCATTAGGGTCGAATGGGCTCGTACCCCAATTATTGTCAATGATTTTCAAATAAATTACAATAATAATTCGGTAAGTAAATATTACAGGAGTTAAACTGGTAAGTTAGGATCGTAGGTATCCTAAAAATAGTATGAAGCCATTTCCAGTAATATGTATTTTGGTGAATAACTAATTCTGTGGATACATAATAGTTACAGTCAAACTATAAACTGGTCAGGTAAAAAACTAGCTTGCCGTCATGTAACAATGTTGTTATAGTTACCTTTTGTTGAAAATATGTACCCAAGAAACACTAAATCATTTTTTCTGTAAAATTTTATTTTTGCGAATACCAGTTTATTCTCCGGTGTCATTGTCAGTTTGAAAGATTAATTAATCGGTGCCACGGTGACAGCGCTTAATGCATTTACATTTCATGGATTACTTTAACTTTATTGCAACAACAAAAGTTAATCGCCAATAAATTACAGTTTATTATCCTATGACGTCATTACATAACCAATAGCTATATTTTTTAGTAATTTTATTTCGAACATCACCAGCTATCTATGTGATATCAAAAGTATTAATTTTTATCTCCGGAGCAGATTACAACGCTTTAGATTTCACTAGGAACGTTATCATGCGTTTACTAAATGGAAAATTTATGATAAAAACTGTTCAACAGTTCAAATTGTATTTATGTTTGACTAGACTATACTTGAGTAAAATAAGTAAACCAGTGATTTTGTTTGAGAATATAACTTAATGGACATTTGTTTTATTAATGACAACAATAGAAACCTTTACCAAGTCGTTGATGAATATTAAATACTTGCCACCGGGGGCGCTCTTATTCACTGAAAGAAACAAAGAGGTCAATAAGGGTTAACCGTTATAGAAAGTAAAGAGTAGTCTTTACTTTCTTTAACGGTTAACCCAGTTTGTTCACGCTAAAAATCGGCAAGAATGTGACACGTACCTATTTCTACTATTCCAATTTTGGGCAATTTATGACATCTGATTAAAAATAAACAAATATTTTAACTGTCCTTCTTGTATTAAAACAGAATTAGCCCATTTTTAATAAAAACCCTACACACAAATATGTAAAACCCTAGGTTTCAAGTGAAAATTTTACCGGTATAATATTAAAACGGCTTGTAAATGCCAAAGTTGGAAAGGTTCTATTCGAAACTGAAATACCGCTTGCAACTCAGATTATTACTACCTGAGCGGATACGTAAATATTTCGTAAAACAGCTCGCAAAAGGTTCTTTATATATGTAAATTCTGTTAGAAAACTAGAAACTGGTATTATGCGCTTCAAGAACTTTAATATACGTGTCTTCGTTTATATTGATATGTACAAAGTACAGCTATGAGTTCAATGCTTTAATATGTAATATATTAATGCCAAAGATGTAGGTTCTTAGTATTTTAGTGTTATCAGATTACGGTCAAATATAGTGGGCGTGGCAGTCATGAGACTGTTCTACAATTACTTTGTGTTTTGTTATCTAAATTATTTAAATCAAGATATTTGTGAAATATAAAATAATATTTGTAATTAATATAATTTATGATTTTGTTTCAGAAATCACCAGCTTTACCACTAATTGTAATTTTCGAGACCGATACCCTTCGACTTAGTATACAAGTAAGTGTTTCATCATAATTTTATTGTTATACCTGTTTAGTTTCTCACGAATCTCTACGTACGCTCTAGACCGTTTTAAACCTACGGAAAATTAATTTTAAACCAAATAAAGCAAAATACCGCATTTTAGCAAAATAGCCGAAATATTATTAGCTTCGTACAAAATAATTATAGTCATTTTCAAATGAAATGAAAATAGTTTTGGGGATTGCGGGCTTTAGTTTTAACTCTTCATGCCTATTCTTGTTAATGAAAGTCATGGGTTTGGTATGTAACTACGAAGGCTTGGTAAAAAACAGGTATTATGTTTTACCGTTTTAATTAAACGCAAATGTTCTGACCTTATTTTGGAATAAAACTCTATTGTGAGTACTATACTTTTCTACATACATAAATTAATGTTAATAAAATGTAATCAGGATCAGAATGTTTTATTTGTGAAAACATAGGTACATCAAGTTCTTAAATAGATTTATTACGCCTTATGAAGTTATTAACAATATGCAAATTATAATTTCTATACAAATCAAATTCTTAATTGTAAAAAAAAAAACATAATAAGGTAATACAAAAGAAACCTAATTCTAATTGAAAAATTCACTGAATAAAACATACATTTATTTATTAAAAAGAATTGTAAAGATTTCTTTAATTTAATTAGAGAGATTATTTTTGATTTCATTAAGTAAAAAAAAAATATATAGGGTCGAATTGAGAAACCTCCTCCTTTTTTTGAAGTCGGTTAATAAACGAACAAACGTCCACTGCAAAACAGAACCTTTTCCCAAACATTACATTTAGTTAGTTCTTGCCACAATCGCTACACCTTACAGGCAGATAAATGACCGTCCTGTATTTCTCATTAAACCAAAATTATATAAACTGAGGCGATTTTACAAAGGCATTGAAAAACGTGTACGTAATTAACTGTGAATAATGTTACAGAAATTGTATTGAAATTACAAGTACCTGTTTTGTAAGGAGGAAAAGGTTTTTGGGTAAACATGGAATAATGAGCAAAATATAAAATTCTATTTTAATTAAATTTTTGGACAAAGGCGTAATCTAAAAAAAATATTGGCTTATTATTCTTATTATTTATTGCCGTCAGTGGCAGACGAGCAAACAGCCGACGTGCTGGTAAGTTTTAACTGTCGCTTATGGACGACTCAGAGTCTCTAGCATTGCTCTAGTAATGCCAGAGACTGGCGCCAACCGTGAAAGGAGTGGGGTATGTGAAAACATTGAGGGAAGTGAGAAAAAAGAAAAGTGGGAAATTGAGCCTACGCAGCTACGGCGCTCTCACTCACCGAAAGAATCGCAATAGTACGGATGCTACTACGACTACTACGCTGGTTTCAGCATGAATGGGCCAGATCGACCGGGGAGTACCTACTACCCTCTCATATAAGATCGACGTACGAGTAATAGTATCCGTAATATTGCGTTTCGTTCGGTGAGTGAGAGTGCCGGAGGCCTTATTTCGCCCCTTTCCGTTTTCTTCACCTTACTTAATCCTTTCTCCTACCCCACTCCCTTCATGGTAGACAGTGACTTCAACTCTGAGTCGTCCATGAAGAACTTAATATTATAGATACTTACACTAAATTAGCAAAAGAATGGCTTCATCACATCAGATATGGACCAAATCATGGGAAATATTTAACCAACAGGACAATGACACGACAAACTCTAATAACAATTACATCCAGGGTCAAAACAATTAGTACGGATCAAAAATAGACATTATTACATTTGCCACAACTTTACAAATGTCGTGCACACTTTTGAAAACTATGAATGACTGTAAAATAATAAAAATGTATTCTTTTTTTCGTCATTTTATTAGTTCACAAAAGTTTCGAGAAATGTGATAGTCTTGTTCTTGGATTAAATAATATAATAATAATCGTTATTACTGTACAAATTTCAAACCATGTATAATTATTCTTAGTCACTTTGCATGCTACTTGAAATTGTAACTTACAAAAATTGTAATAACCTGGCGATTAAAAATAGTGGCCTGAGTTTCTTGCCAGTTCTTCTCATGGGTCTACTTCGTCAGCGAACTGGCTGTAGGTTAATTTGCTGATATTTTGTAAATTTTGACGTTCATAAGTGATAATTTAATTAACATATATGAATAAATATATTTTCATTTTCAGTCACAATAATTTATCGATAACTGATCTATCAATCTTCCGATCTGGCCAATTCATACTGAAACCAACAAGGATCCAGTTACAAAATACCGTTGGATTGGCCGACTATTGATAAAAGCCACGTATACGCAATGATATTCTTTTAAATCCCGATTTGAATTAGGATTAAAGATCGCCTATAAAAAGCAGCTGTTAGTGCGTAATCGTACTTCTTCTTTTCGAGTCGACAGCAAATCTTTTTATATTATATCAGCCCAAAACTTAGCTACGGCTACTGCATTGTCAGCAGCGTTCATTAAATCTTCCTGCGTGCAGTTGATCGGGCACGCAGGGCACGATAACAAATGGGCCATTGTTTGAGGATTGGCTCCACACTTGCAAATTAGATCGGCACCGTCAGAGAATCCCCACCTGGACAAATTATCTTTAGTTCGGCCGACCTGTGTTCGAAGTCTGTTTAAAGATTTCGTATATATATCGTACTTATCTTAATGCATACTTTATGCAATGACTGCACAAATAAAACAATGGTCATTTCGCTATATTAGCTAGATAACTACGACATGTTTATATAAATATTGAATGTCACTGTAGACAAATATTTGTGTGATATATTTACTCTTACTGTAATATTTGTTTTAATATTAATGTTTATTTTATTTTGTTTGTTTTACCTCCAACAAAATTACACACAAAATTCTTTTCTATAAGAAATAGGTTTTGTCTTGTTATCTATGTACTATATTAAATTTTTGTAATTACGATTAAGTTGAATATAAATCTAAAAATAATCTAATCGTTATGTAAACGCGTGTTCGTTAAACTGTCCATGATACACGTATTAATCCCAAACCTAGGTATTTAACTATTTTTTTTTTGAAAACATTTCTGTATTATTATTTATGTCACAATAATTACACTACATTGATATTTCTGAAATATTTACTGTTTTATTATTACAAAAACAATACTGAAATTTGAATTTACTAAAAGGCACCAAAAACACTGTTTCTGTAATGGCGACGGTCATATGCCACGCATGACGTCACATGCCAGTAAAATTGTATTTATATTAGTGCAGTTGAAGTGTATCTATATTATTTGCGTGTGACGTCACCTGCAACCACGTGATAGACCGTTCACGTATCAGATGAAATTTTAAAATTTATTTAAAGATTAGTAGGATTTAAACTTACGTTTGCTTAAAAAAAAGAGGAAGATATTGTAACAATCGTTGTCGAAGGATTACAAATTCGATGTAGAGTCAAGTCCATGAATAAACAATAGGTTGTTTTATTTTTTTTTTCTTATTGGGAAGTAGAACTCTAAGGGGTTTAAAGGGTGCAGATAAAAGCTAATATGATGCTTAGTCCAATTGCTAAAATAAAGCTATACGTACATAAACTCGAAAGTTGAGACGTATGAATGGATGGATGATGTATGATGGAAGCATGGATTTTTGTTACTCAATCATGCCAAAATGGGTAAACGGATTTAAATGGGATTCGCCCTAGAGACATATTATATACTGATTGTTACTGATATAATGTATGATTTCACATTCACATTTTCACGCGAACGAAGTTGCGGGCAACAGCTAGTATTATATAAAGCAGAAGAGTTTGTTTGTTTGTTTGTTTGAACGCGCTAATCTCTGAAACTACCAGTCGGATTTGAAAAAATATTTTTGCGTATGATGCATATGAGAAATGTTCTTGAGGAAGGTTAAAGGCTATGTAACCATCACGCTACTGGCGACGGAAGCAGAGCAGTTACTAAAGACACGGGTGAATACGCGCTACGTGAAGCTAGTATACAAATAAAAAAAGTTTATTTTGCCAAGTTCTCGTCGATAAAAAGTTTTTAGTAAAAAAGCTAGGTGCCGAAAATCTAGTAAATCAAACTTACTAACTTTAGTTTTTTGTACGTTCCATTTTCGAATTGAATATGCATCAAATAAAAAAATAAACCGTTTGTGGTAGCATTCGCATTTCAGCCAAATTCAATTTTAGGTCAGTCGATCGTGTTATTTTTACCAATGCATGCCTAGTTTTTGTTTTTTATTTAAATTTCGATTAATCGATGTCGATTGTATCCATTCACGCGGATGCGGGTTGGACCAATTACTTGCTCTGGCTAAATTTGCTGCATTGGTTTTCGTTTCGTTAAAATTACTTTTCTCTATGATATTTATTGCATTACACTTTTTCCACGAGGAGGTAGACAGAGGTGTATAGTACCCACGTTTCGTTTTTGAGAAAGACCTTATGTAGTGCCGAGTAAGGCTTCTACTCTTTTCTGGATACAAAAAGTGTAAGCTAATACTTAGAATTCTCGTCAGATAAACTCAATATTAGGTATTTTACTCAACCCCAAGTCGAACCGAAGACCTCTGCATTGTAGTCCGTACATAATACCACTTAGCGCTTAGCTCTGTGTAGGTCCGTACACAATACAACATTAAAATTTTTGTCCTAAGTTTATTTTATCTTTCCTCTATTTCTCATTTTACAAAAGGTTTACCGAGTCATAATGTTTGTACAGTTCGTACGACTTCTAAGCATGCCAAAAGTGTATACACATAAATTCGTCTCCTACAATAGAACTTGAATGATCATAAAAGCGAATGAAACTCAACAAAGGAATATAAATTGGCGGACAGTAGGATGTGAACGACCGTGGTCGGTTTGTGGCGGTGGACTATGTTATAAAAGTTGAACGAAAATAAATCTTATTTGTATATCGTTTTAGTTTATTTTTGAAAACTTATTTTCTCTGTCGCATGTGTAATGGAAAACGTTGTGTATTGTCCTACTGGATGGGTGAGTTGAGATAATGAAAATTCAGTTTGATATCGTGTAGCTGAATGCCGAAATGTGCACCTGTCGAAGAAATTGACCCTGTGGGAATGTATCGTGAATATTTTAATATTTTAATACTAAAAATGGTGTAACAGTTGCGTTAGTTTACATACTTTTTGCATATCTACAGAAATTAAATCCAACAACATGGGTCAACAACAAGTTTGGTCTAACTGTTGTTAATAGTTGACCAAACTTCTTGGTTTGTGGCTGTAGTATATAAGGCGTGTTGTCTCACGCATTTTGTAAACGTCAATAACACGAACCTATGCAGACTACACATATTTTATGGTAGAAGTATCGTTTTTTGTGCCAAGTATACAAAGCGTCCCACGGTGATGCCACACGAAGAGAAAGTACATTAAAGAATAAAGATATGATATTTTACTAAACATCATTTTATTTTTGATAATAAGTAGAACTGCATTCACAAAATTTTCAAAATCGCTTGCCTCAACCGGTAATCGGACCCGCTAAATGTAAAAAAAATCACGTGTTTTGAGATAACATTGATAACAGTCGAGAAGGTTATTCATAAGATTATTTTTTCTTAAATAGGTAACAGGATTTTAAATGAAAGGAAGATCATGATATTTAACATTTTATTTAAAATTTTGTTCAACAAAAAAAATTCTGACTATTGTGCTTCCAACTAACGAACTATCAAAGGCACACACGACATTTTTTGTTTCAAACGAGCTATGATGCGTGATATTTATGAGCAAGAACTCTTCGCGCGAACATAACTATTTACAAAATATAATACGCTATACCAATTTTATAAAAAAAAAAACATTCTTCTTATTGCTTACACCAATCGCGTTGGAGGTACCTCGCTTTATTGACTAACAATAGAAAAATTTATAGACTCACTTTAAACGCAATAGTGAAACTGGCACGTATCAAATGTCAAATTTTGATTTTACTCCCATAGTGTAACGTAGGTACTTATCGATTTTAGACCCTATAATTACTACTTTATGTTTATTTTTTCTATTTAATTTTAGGTCGTCTTAGAATAGCCTAAGGGTTCTTTTAATTTAGAATGTTTGGTGTCAGAAAGCTGCGAAGTGCCCACATCATACTGCTCAAAACGGTTGTTTACTAACAAACGATTTAAATACAATAGACTTAAATAAACAGACTCGAACAAACATATAATTTAAATAACAAACGCTATACGGCTGACTTCAACAAGATTTTGTGACAAGTCACATATTAGGTCGCATTTTAGAAACATGGTTACATTTTGTTGAAAAGACGACTCTTGTAAAGCAATATGTATTTTCCGAGGATACTTTACATACCTACAAATCACAGGGCGAAAATATTCATAGACTAGATATGTTTTTCTCTGGTCATATACCTATGTATTTTTTTGTTTTCTTGCCATACCAGAAGGTAGATATAGTGTGGGAGAGCTATGAGATATTTAAAACTGTGTTAACATTTTCACCTATTTTTAACCGACTTCAAAAAAGAGGAGGTTATCAATTCGGGTCGTATGTTTTTTTTTTTTTGTATGTTTGTTACCTCAAATCTCGGTCATTTATGAACCGATATGAAAATTTTTTTTTTAATTTGAGAGGGTATACTCTGAAATTGGTCCCATTTTTTTATTATAAGGTTTTTTTTAGCTAGTAGGTAGGCTATTTTTATGAAGGTCATTATGATCCTTCTTGGCTGGCACCGACTCCAAAATAACTGATTAAAAACTATAAATAGTAAAGTATTATAGGTATCAAGGATTGCGTTGATTCCCCTTTAATGTTCTTTGCTATGAAGTAATTAAAATATTATTTTCTACTTTTTAGTTAAGGATTGAACATGTAGGTGTTGTTTGAAGTCGGTTTTCATTTTTTTTCTAAAAATAATTTTATTCGTAGATTTAATTCAAGGTATAGTTAGTTATCTATACTATTTATAATATAAAGAGGAAGAGCTTGTTCATTTGTTTGAACGCGCTAATCTCTGTAACTACCAGTCGAATTTGAATAAATTTTTCGTGTATGATAGCTCAGTTTTTAAGGAAGGTTATAGGCTATGTAACAACACGCTATTGCCAACGAGAGCCGAGCAGTAAGTAAAGACGCGGGTGAAACCACGCTGCGGAAAGCTAATACCTAGTATATGAAAACTGGTAATAATCGAATCGATATTTTATCTTAGGGCTGTGGTGAGCCTTGTATTTATCTAGTCTTTTATCCTTGGGTAACTTTTGTATTACGCTCCGTAGTTTCATTTCCTGGACTCTTTAGTACACAACTCTCGCAAAGACATATTGGCATTCACATCTGTGACTTGTTTGTGTCTGAAGTTTTCTGATCCGGGAAAAGCAAGTAGCAAGAAGCTCATTGTTTTTGTATCAAAGTTTGTTAGACAATCACGCGCAGCCGGGTTTGTTTCAACACTTAGCTGTGCCTTTATTAAGTCCTTCTAAAGTCTCAATATTATATGAAATAACAAAACCAAATGATGACTTTTAAAAAGGTGTCTACTCCTGAATTACACTGGCTGCCTATTATTAGGTAGAGTGGTGTAATTTCATTAGACTAACATAAAAAATCTTAAAGCCACCGAAATAGTAGAAGTAGTTTCATAGCCATTATCGTTACTCTGTAGACGTTGAATTCTTAATACTGGTGACAGCTAATTCTTCAACTTTGCAGCTAGCCTATTGCAGTTCTATTCACTCACCTGGGGTCTACCACCACCACTAGCAGTAATATTTTAATCTTAATTTGTGTTTTGTCTCTTTCTTTTGTGCCATTAAAAACAAAGATTAGGGATGAAGTAAGGTTATAATAAGATTTATTTTTTATAGTTGTGGTAGGGCTCCTGATTACTGATTGCCACCTTACGGTTCACGAATTGCGGTGTCCACTTTCGGCATGCACTTTATTTAGAAATCATTACATCATGCTTTTCTTCAAACAGGTTTGAAAAAGGCATTAAAGTCACGGTGCAGTGGCATTACTGAGTCCTTGACATCACGTACATGAGAATCGGTTATTACTTACCGTTAGAATGACCATGGTCGATTCACAGTAGCAATCCATTGAACATTAGTTAAATGTGCCTAAAAAAACCAAGGCTAACTATTCATCAAATTCAGCTGGCCCTTTAAATAATATAGTACTACTAATTTGAATGGCGCTGCCATTTTGAATAATCCCACTGATAAATAAATACATTAAGCGTGATGGAAACTCATTCCCAGTTACAATAGCACTAGCTTATACTATGGCTTGAATACTGTATACATACACTAAACTTCTTTTATGTACCTACGCACGTACGTTTGCGAATACAGGGACTATTATGATCACTACTGTCGATATTGCCGGCTAAAATGCGTTGCTGTTAAGGTTTTAAATTACTTGTTTATTATCACAACTTTCGCATTAAACATGAAGAGACTTACAATCTCCACACGATTCGAATCGATTAAAAATACATAATATCAGTTGAATTAGGAACACAATTATCTAGTGAAGAAGTTTAGAAATTCTTATATTGCAAATATATATAGAATCACAAAGATCGAATGCTTCCATTGAACAATCCATATCAAAAGACATAAAAGCGTACGTATTCTTGCTACGTAAGTATTTTATTAATAGATCCATTTCGGGTCCTGAAAGATTAATCGATCAATCAATCAGCCAGTGTAAGCGCTGCTGCCTCTAGTAATACACACTTTTATAACAAATAATTACACTTATTTTGGCCGTGTGATCACCGGTCTAGACTATAAGACCACTCCATCTCTTACCTTGAATGTCGTAAAAGGTGACTAAGGACAATACCAGATAGGTACCAAATGGCACCTCATTGTTATAGCCAATCCGTCTGCTTAGCGTAGTGGCTTTGCAAACACTTACTTTTAGCAGTTGCGTACCGTAGAAGACTTTAAACTGTTAATATGATATCAATATAATTGCATTGCTATAAACATTTTAGAATACTTATAAATATCATTTTGTTTACATATGTTTTTTGGCCGTAAATATCCGTGTTTAGCATTCGTGTTCAAGAAAAATTGTGGGCATACATGACGTGCTAACCTACGTCAGAGCGCATGTTTTTAGACGTGATCTTTATGACACGATTTCTGCTAGTTTTTACGCTTAAAAACGTGTCTAATCCATTTAAGTATTTATTATAAACTAGCGATTCGCTCTTGCTTAACACGTAAATACTAATATGTTTTACGAGATGATTACAAATTGTTAAAATACTCGGTTTTCTCTACTAATGCATATAGTATAAGTAGTATATACTTACTTATACATCTTCTGGAATAAATGCTCTAAAGGTATATAAAAATAGTATCAAAATCTGTGCCGTATTTAAGAAAAAAGTTAAATGAGAAAAACAGGAAAACCAGCAAAACTGCGACTTCGTTTTATATTATTTGAAGAAAAGACTAGAATAATCGATGCTACAATATTTGTTCGCCTAGTTGTAAACCGCAAAGAACTTTTTACCTATTCGTACTCCGCCTGAAAATTATGAGACTCATTTATTATTTAGTTTCCTTTGAGTTAAATGACAGAACCGACATTTGACAGATGTTTGATTGGCAGTCTAGAGTTAATGAATATTAAAACAAATGGAAAACATGTTCGAATATAACGAAAGTACCACAAGCAAATTAGCTGTCACCACAGATGAGTTCAAACCGCGAGAGATACTTTATAAAGCTCTTTATTGCTATAAATAATTTCATTTCAAACAATACTTTTATAAATTATGGTCCCAGCCGTTTAATTTTCACTCCACGCGAACATGAACGAACAAGCGCAACGATTAATGCTCATTGAGGATTAATCAACACGCTTGTTCAAGGCGGATTGGCGATTTTTAACTTAGTTTAATTTTTAAATGGTCTTGTTTTTCTCACGATGTTTTCCTTTTACTTTCAAAAAGTCACTATTCAGAAATTAGTTTTTGTATTGTTAAGCGTATATAACCTCATAATAATAATAATAATAATAATAATAATAATAATATGTGGACACTATCACACATCGTCATCTAGTCCCAAGCTAAGCAGAGCTTGTGTTATGGGTACTAGATAATTGAAATATAATACATATAATTAATGCTTCATAAGCTAGGCTGGCAATAAAGTGTCAGAATCTTATTTTTTTGGCTTACGTCGAAATGAGTTTTATAAAGGGGACTCATCCAACAGTTTTCCTTAAACGAACCGTCCCTCGTTGTGACTTTTGACTAGTAGTAAGGTTTGTAATATAATGTCTATGTGAAATCTTGAAAACGACTTAGGTAACCTACGAAGCTGAACTTTGATCGTTAGTTACGTAGTTAAAAGATAAAGGTTAGCCACGATTCGTCGGCAGTGTATCTACGAAGGTCTATTCGAACGTAGTAAAGGCGGGTCACAAGTGCAAACATAATACGTTACATATTGAGTAACACATAGTTAGGAATATCATTCAAATATAATAAACAAATATAACTTAGTACGTAATAAACTGCCACGATGTTAGCATTTCATTAACACACCGCTCATACTTCTGGAAGTAAAATCTATTTGCTCGTAATTTGCAAGATTGTGCATTTTTTATTTTTGTGTGTTCTTTTTACACGTGCTTTTTGTAGGATATTTATTTCAGATAGTGAAGTGTGTATTTTATTCTAATGAAGGCGCCGGATAGTGCTTTTATTATTTTTTATAAAAGATAACTATTTGCTTCGTTCTTGATAGGGTTATCGGTATAAGCATAGAGAATGGCTTTCATGCAGTTGTTCTGACATAAAACAATAGGTACTCGTGTCCTTAGAAGCTATTATGTGTAAGAATACGGTTTTAAGTGCAAGAATAAGTTACGAACGAGAACATTCTGCGCATATGAACGCCAGCGTCTGGGTCCTTTTAAACCGCTAACTTTAAAATATAACTATGAATCTTGCCATTAGTAAATGTAGGTAATTTTATACGCGGCCAGAACGCGCAACTTGGGCCTTGGTACTCATTAGAAACTTGAATTACTCTAACACACGCAATGTTTACAATTGTTATATTAAATACATTACATCATGCCTGCCTCCCATTAAAGGGGTAAGCAGAAACTATAGAACTAGTTATATTGTCCGGGTACAAGGCACAGTAAAGACTAGTATATTTCTATTGCAAAAAATATAATACCGTTTAAAAATCATCAGACTAATCTCAATCAAATGTTTTTTACGCGCTCAGTCGTGGTGTTGCGGAAAACAGCCCGTTCATACCTATACAAATACCAATAGACTAATCTTACAGCTAACATGTTTATTTCTAACTTATTTAATTAGTTAAATAAAGCAACATACAGTTGCCAAAGTGCAGTTAATAAATATTTAAATAATTTACTAAAATAACATGACACTTCTGTCACTCTAGCAAACTCATTTAATATGAATAAGTCTAATAAGTTAAATTTTCAGATAAATGTTGCCGGTCAATACACAACTTCATAATGTCTTCGCTGGTTATTTATAAAGCGAATATCATGAAGCTTTGACGTATTTTCTTAGAAAAGAAGCCATTAAGATGAAAATATCTCATTTTATCACGTCCATCGAATGAAGACACCTAGGTATTCCTTGAATATTTTTAGAATTTTTATCAATACACGAGGTATTCAAAACAATAATAGCTTTTCGTTCAGGAACTTTTTATGAGCTGCATTGTAGGTGTTGTATACCGTACTAAAGGAGTTTATATTTTTATTATGAATATAATCAGCATCATCTATACCTCGACTGTAGATTTGTGGCCTCAACTGCTTAACATAGAGCTTCCCCATCGCTTCACACACAGTGAGTTCAAAACTAAACATAATGATTTATTTAAATTCATAAACTTTACCTTGTACTTACGGTAAATATCGTATTCGCACTAGTTATGTAGTTTACGACGGAATAGATCAAGGAAATTTATACTATTGAAATATAGAACTGGTATTACAATTGCAATAAATTCAACAGAAAGAAATAGATTTTACGTTCAAAATAAAATTATCAATTAAAAATAAAATTATACAACAGACTCGAATAATTTAGACACGCTAAGTCAAAATTAGAGTTGCTAAAAGGACATGTGGTTTAGCTGCGTTTAGGTACCTTTGATTTTAGCTCATCTAAAAGCATCTTAAACGTATAGACTATGTAGTTTCATTTAAGCTTTTGTTAACACTTTTAGCAGGTTTTATTATAGATATTTAGGTGATAAACTATTAATTTATTGGCTTGACATCCATTGCCGGACATAAGCCTGTCCCATAACTCGTCCCAAAGTGAGGAGTTTGGATAGTGACCACGCAATCACATGAATTATTAACTACAGTAAAGTGACATTTTAATTCTTTATTATTAGCCGAAAAACGTCCACTGCTGGTCATGGCCTCCCCCAATTTTTAACATCTTGGCGGGCCGTAAACCACCCTCGTCCATCGGTTGCCCGCCACCCTTATAAGGTCTTCGGTCGATTTGTGAGGGATCTGACCACCTTAATCTCCTCTGACAACATTTATGGAAAAGTTTAAACAGATTTACGTTCTAGACCGGTGCCAATGTAGCCATTATATGACCCTATAGCATGATGGTGAGTGCGTCTTAAGTCAAGATTTCTGAATGCTCTTGCAAACACTAATCTCAATATATGTAAAACAAATTTATTGACAACATAGACTTAACTTTTAGAAAGGTGTCCTGGACTCCACTGACTGCCTACCAATAGGTAGTGTGGAGTCATTTTATTAGACTAATATAAAAAATCATACATCTAACTACCAAATTAGTCGAAGTAGTTTCATCGCTATTATCATTACTCTGTAGACGTTGAATTCTTTATACTGGTGTCAGCTGATTCTTCAACTTTGCAGCTCTATTCACTCACTCACCTGGGGGCCTACCACTACCTCTTATAGCAGTATTATTTTAATCTTAATTTGTGTTTTGTCTTTTTCTTTTGTACCATCATTCAATAGTAATCAGGTAAGGCTACGTTGTAAACGTTATCTAGGATATTTAAGGGGATGAATGATATCTCAAAAATCATTTTCACATAATAGAACTTCAACTGAAAGTTATTTTGCACTTAAAAGGCGCGATGACTATTTTTGGCGACATACACTTAAATAAAGTGGCGTGTGGAAGCTATTAAAACAGTAGTCATAGGTTTACTGCGGTCAACAACCTCTCGCTAAGCGTGGTGAAAATATCAGTAAACTTCTTTTTTTTATTTTATTCACTACGCTGATATTGTTTACCTACCTGATAAATTTAAGCTTTTAAGTTGATCTTTGAAGCTTAAATTTGTATTATTAATTGTAGTTTCGAAAAGAACACTACATTTTATTCAGTGATTAGCTGGCTCGCATCGACTTCATAAAAATAGTATTTTAGATATCAAGAGATAAGATATTTTTTTATAACTAAATGCATATTTTGATCCAACCAACAATATACAGCTCCGATAACCTACTGTTGTTCTATTTTAGAAGCCGAGCTTGTATTCAAAACAAATACACTTTTAACTGGCATTTGACTATTTATTCAACCAATATGTCAATCAAGTCCAGTTTATACCTGTAATATATTACTGTATCGCAAATGAAACTGTATTGTAAACTATACCCACTGGTTCTACTGCATGGGTACAATTTGAAGCTAGAAACAGTTGTTTATTGGAACTATAAATCTGTCTGATTGTTAACTACGTACGGACTAATTCTACGTTGTATTAAAAATAGACTAATATGATGAGTCAGATCTGATTGGTCTGATTTAACATCTCCACTTAGATTATTTAAAGAAAAATAGGCGTGAGATTTGACGTCACAGAGCTACGTCACAGATAAGAACATACTATACGTAGCTACGTATAGTATGTATAGTATCTGTGACGTAGCTAAAGATCATAGTTAGTAAGTATTTAATTTTTCACTTATGTGGAGTATAATTCTTATTATAATGTAAAAAATACTCCTTACATGGTGAGTTCCAATGTCAGTCACAATTAAAATTGTGCATTTGAAATTATAATTGTCGCAACTGGTAAATAAATAACAAACACATTAGCGAACAAAAATAACCATTTCATATCTTCTGCAACAATATGTAGTAAGTCTCAGTACTGAAACTGGTCATAAAACGTTTGTTTTATTGAACAAATGTTTATGATAACAAGATTTTCAGTACTAACAAACGCGCCATATCGTGGAGGGTGGTCGTTAAAGATTTTCCTTTTTTGCGTAAAGCTATTAAAGTTATGTCTCAGATGTTCCGCTGACTGTTTAATAACTATTCACGTTTTGTTACGATTTCCATTTTAGTCCCATCTACATACAGCCCTTGCCCTTATAGGTATGTACCTAGTACATTCTATTATTTTATTATTTTTAACATGATTTTTCTTGTAATGATTGAATTTCAAACAGATCGATACATAGTAACATTAGTATCGATCTGTATATCTCTGAATGAGAATAATTATGCAGAACATTATTTGTTCTAGAATACTTAATGTTTTTGAACGGATACTGGCGGCTAACATTAATAATATATTTAACCCAAGAATAACCCAAGAGTTTATTATTTAATTAGGTTTTAAGTCAACATGAAGAGTTTTTAGTTGACGAGAAACACAGTTTGACGTATAAAATTTTACTCTTATACACAAATAAATAACAAATTATTTCTCGAGATTTAAAGTTTATTACATGTATACCCGTTTTTCAAATATATCCTAGTTCCAAAACTTCCATCATTGCATCAACCTTATGACACCCATTGCTATGCATTAGTAGACATTTTCATTGATTACCAGTTTGTCAGTTAAATTCGAAAACTTTTATTTCTTTAATACTTCTTCTTCTTCCTCCTAGGCCTGGTCCCATTTACTTGGGGGCGGCCTTCCTTGTCCTCATTTTCCATTTAGCACGGTTTTGTGCTACGTTGTTTGTTAAATGAGCTTCTTTAAGATCCTTTTGGACCGTCGTCAACCAGGTGGCGGGTGGTCGTCCACGCGTACGCTTCTTTGTTGGCAAATCTAGGGCAAGCTTTACCATATGGTCGTCTGGGTGTCTTTGTATGTGAACAAACCACCGCAAGTGTTTCTCCTTGACTTTGTCGACGATCGAGGCAACTTTGAAACTTCCTCTTTCGGATTTGGTCTAATAGAGTGACACCCGCTGACCAGCGTAACATGCGCATTTCTGTTGTGTGCATTTTGTCTAAATGGTACTTATTTTATTTTTTTTATACAAATATACATTTATTTTATACATTTATTTCTTCAATACAAAAAGGAATAATATGAATTGCTTTCTAGTGCTAAATGTCTTTCAGCTTTTGCATTGAGCAAAAAAAATTTACTTACTAAAACAGTACAAATAAATAAAACTAAAATAATAAAATAGACTAAACGTCACCATTATTATTGCTATAAAATCCTTTTGTATAGACGCCTGTCTATATTAAATCGTGTTGACAACGCACATAAACATACAAACATTGATTGGTAAACGCAAATTTTGTACGACATTATGCTAGTCGCAATTTTATTCCACGCCATAAACATTGTCAAGATTTATTTGACAACAGTAAACGCGGGATCGGTTACGTAGGCCAAGCTATATTAACCTTCAGAAGTGGCAATGAAAATACGACACTGTTTGGGGTAGAAGAAACAGTTTTACAAGATGCGACTACGACACGATAACGTTACATATATAGGTAATTATTTTTTGTCAATATTGTTACATGATTACATGGTTTTCATAAACTGTTTTTGGTGGATGTTGGTATGTCTTACATTATTACCCACCAAAAACTTAATACTCAACAATAATGAGATATTTCAGCGAAATTTAGTTTTGCTTTCATGTTTGCATTGCTATACTTCAGGATACTCACAGTTTAGTAATAATATATTACCGAAAACACTAAAGGTTTCAACCGTATAAATAAATCTGAGGTGAGAAATGACTCCCCAATTTTATGAGTTACCAGTTTTAAACTCATTTCATTTCGGGGTTAATGGCCCTTGTATTCGTTTCCGAACTGAAAGTACTGAAGTACAGCATCTACACAAATATCCAATAACAAATTGTGAGCTTAAATTGAATTCTCGTTGTTCACTGTCTCAATGAATCGTATTAATTTTATCGATGAGTCCTTTGTGCCGCATTATTATGATGCGATCATATTCATGATTGAATGGATTCGTATTATCTTTTTATTAATCTTGGATTTACTTTTTAAATATATTTTTATAAACCTATTTACAAACAGATGTGTTCCAAATTTGAGCCAAAATATAGCGCCAAAGTATTTTCGAAATTGGAAAACGTTTTGAAAACAGGACAAGCTTACTCGTAGTCGCATTAGCAATAACATCCCTTGTTTGCTTGGAAATTGAAACGGAGAAATTTTGAAATTGCATTTTGTAGAAAACAATGGAAGCTGTTGCTGGAGTAGGTAATAGCCGTTAGTATTGTCTTTTCAGAAACATAGTGAACAAAACTTGAATTGCTTTGTACGATATAATAAAACGCCAAATAAGAGTATTTTAAACAATTTAATCCACAAATAAATAAATTGTAACAAATTAGTTGAAAATTTAACTTTTTAGCACCAAAAAGTTTACTGCTAGACGTAGATCTTTCCTAATTTTCATGGGCGATGGGCGTAATCGCGAACAAAATATTTATGGTTGGATATTTATCTGTCACATTCTATGTATGTAATGATCTTACAGTCATCAATCCGTTGACTGATTGCGCTATTGAAGTATATGACGAGTAGATTGTACTGTAAATATTTTGCTTGTGGAAAACGGGGTCATCAGTTTTCGATGCCGCGGGCGCTAAAAATAAAGCAACAAAAAAAAAATTGGTAAATATTGCGACGTTATTGTTATGATGTACTTTTTTTCTCAGTATCAGTTCTCGTTGTTCATCTGTGTAATCTATTAACCAAAGTGAATTGGAGATAATCCCTACGGCATTTGTTTTGAGGTTGTTATATAAAGGTTGAAAATAAATTCATATGTTTGTTGCTGAATATTTTATAATGCTGTTGAATTTATTACCCTTTATTTTTAAAGTTAAAAAAAGATTCATAAGTTTCAGTATGACATGTAATTAAGTACGTATTTTATATGTGTGGAGAAGAGTGTGTTATTTTTTTTTATAAATGACATGTATTATCATGAGAATACTAAAACGCGAATTTGTAATAATAATTTTATTACAAATATTAAAAAGTAACGAGGTCTTCATTGTACCTTTAATGATTTAAAAAGTATATAATTTGACTTTATTAACTGTCTAAATAGTGCAGTTGGGGTTCGTACGACTCATTTCGGTCGCGTACGAACCTGGGGCTTCGCAACCAGTTGCAATCTAACATTGTTTCGTCCTTGTACGAAACCAGTTACGATCGACATTCGGCCGCGTTGTGCAAGAATTTTTAAGTTAGATTTACACATGCAACAAAAAATTGTGCTATTCTTTAATGTTATTGTTTATGTAATATGTACTACAGTCATATTGATGTTTAAAATTTTTAAGTGCGAGTCTAAAAATAGCATCAATGCAGCAATAATGTCATTGTTCTATATTTTGATACGATACTTAAGTCAAACTAGTTTAGCTATGTTAATGCAGTTCCATGTTTTTATTAAAACTTTAGCTTATAAACCACGGCAATCTTTTATGGATTTAGTTAGAACGATTTTCCGAGTAATAAATAATAAATATAAATAATAAAAATAATAAATAGAAATGTTACTATAAATAATTGAATAAGTATACTCAAACTAAAACTCAAAGTATTAATTTCATTTAGATCATAAAATATGATGGTTATTTATATTTATAATTTTGACGTTCAAATTACATGAAGTCAGCTAATTGACATACAGCCAGTTCGCTGACGAGGTAGAGCCGTGAGAAGAACTGGCAAGAAACTCAGGCCACTCTTTTCAATCGGTATAGAAAATACTTTTTTTTGTATGAGTTATAATTTTAACACTCAACGCAACTAAAGAACCATAGAATATAATTTCCTAATGACTTTCTCACAAGCAATATTTTTGTATCCTTTATCCTGGTTAGGTAAACCAGCGGACGTCACGCAGTTTAACCCGTGTGGTTCACGTTTCCGTGGGAGTACGAAGATAAAATATAGCCTATGTTACTCAGTAATAATGCATCTTTCAAATGGTATAAGAATTTTTTAAATCGGTCCAGCAGTTTTTGAGTTTATAATATTAGTGTAGATAAACTTGTTATCTCAGAATCTGTAAAATACAGTTATTACGTGCGCAAATCAAATAGTAAGGTGAAAATTTAAGCGGACTGTTTTATAAACCACACATTTAAGTTTTTCATTTTTAGAACCAAGCTGGTGTATTGGGTATTGGTATTAACTAACTGCTTCTAGGCATTATCGTATTTTCATCTGCGTTAACTTTACATTATTTAGGACTAACTACCTACTTAAAATTATTACTACCAATACTTGTAACAACCTTTTTAAACCGTTTCGTGAAAACTCCTTGTAAAATGTTTACTAAAGCTTCGAGCTTATCCCTTGTTATTATGTGGTGGTTAAACACTTTCCGAAACTACGGACCCGTTTATGTTTATAAATATCTTATACACAACATAGTTTGTAACTTCAAAATAAGGTTACCCAACAACAGCTTAATCTAAACACAATAATAATACTAATTACGTTTAATGACAATTTGACGTATGATGATAAAATAATTATGTTATCTGAATAGTGTCTTAAGACGACATAATTGATGTGTAATGATGAATGATAATCATTTTGTGATCAACGTACGTTAATGTGTAACAAAATATTTAAAAAAAAAAAATTTTCAATATGCAATATTTTCTATTTAGTATATACCATCAGTTAATGTGTTCATCCTATTGGTTGTTTCCTTAGACGGTGCCTTAAAGAGGGCTTAATTAATTGAGTAATTCCAAGAAAACTTTACAGAACATTTTTATTTAAAAATTTTATTAAACGGTTGATAGGTTCTTGAACGACAAATTTTGTAATAATTTATTTTTAAACTGCGGCCCTCCCCGGCTAAGTAAATAAAGATGCTTTTATATGGGAATATAGAAAAGTGTTTTTTTTTCAAGCAATTTTTTAAATTTTTCTGTCCGTAAGAACCATCCTTGTACTTCAAGGAATATTATAAAAAAAGAATTAGTGAAATCGTTTTAGCTGCTCTCGAGATTTGCGCTTAGCAACACATTCAGCGATTCATTTTTATATTATAGATAATAATTAATAATAATCATCGTTTATTTTAGACAATTTAGTCCATTTTATGAATTAATGTGACATAATAATATTTTATTAGTTTTATTTTAGACTTATAAATTAGCCATATTTGTATGTCTTTACATAGAAAAAAACCATAGCGCACTTTAAAACTATTTAAGTATAAGATCTGCATTTTTGGTTATCTATATTTTACAAATAATAAATGATTTGGTTTAATTTGGTTTGAAACTAAGAGAATGTTGATAAAACTCAGGGTATGCTATGATCTTTATTTACTAATAAGTACTAAACACCTTTCACTTTTCATCATTATTATACTAGTCTGTTATTATCCCTCTGCAGGCAAAGGCTTCTTCTCTTAAGAAGGCATTAGCATTGATCGCCACGCTTGCTCAAGGTGGATTAGCAATTTCAGACTTTTTAAGGCCAAATTTCCTCCTCATGTGAATTATTAATTTACGTTAATGTGTGATTATTAATTACATACGTACTTAACTTCACGCCTGTCTCCTATTAATAGGGTAAGCAGGGACTATAGAACGTCATTTGCTGCGATCAAAACATACCTCCTTTGTCTACAATATATATCAAACTTTTTTACCCATCTAAAATGTTATTTCTATATTCTTTTCCATAACATGGAGAAATTTCAAGCTGTCATACATACTTGAAGGCCGCTATTAGACTATCATATAAATATGATCATAGATGTGTAAGTCATTTTTAAATGAAGAACATATGATGGTATAATAACTACATGTGATTCATATTGTCTATGATCATAGTTAGGGGATCCTTTTTGACAGCTAGCGTACAAGTAGGTTCACATTCAACACACTAGCACAGTCTTTATGTAAATAAACGGTGCTAGGGTGTTGATATGATCCTATTTGTACGCTAGCTGTCAAAAAGGATCCCATTCTAGACTGTGACACTAGCGTAAACGTAGCACCCCTAACAACGGCAAACACGGCTTGGTGATATATGACGTTTATATGATCAATAAGTATAATAAGTAAAAATTAAGAACGTCATCATATAAATTATATGATCATA
This sequence comes from Parascotia fuliginaria, assembly GCA_963082885.1. Classification (NCBI taxonomy): domain Eukaryota; kingdom Metazoa; phylum Arthropoda; class Insecta; order Lepidoptera; family Erebidae; genus Parascotia; species Parascotia fuliginaria. The sequence continues at coordinate 3,419,039 of OY720182.1, read as the reverse complement.
GAATTTGACAGATATGAAATCATATATATATGATTTAAATATGACAATGGAATACCGGTCTAATTAAGATATTCACGCTGGCATTAGATTTTATCTATACTACTAGCGGCTCGTCCCGGCTTCGCACGAGTGGACATTTTTTTAAACATTTTGGATTAAGTAAAGATACTTTTGTATGGGAATACAGAAAAGTATTTTTTTCCTCCGGCAATTTTTTTTGAATAATTCTTGATGCGTATGATAGCCCAGTTTTTGATGAAGTTTATAAAGTAATAATTATATAGTGAACTCATACACAAAAGGTAATAATTTGATAGATAATCTAATGTCAACGTCATCTTAAATTAGAAGTTATCTCATTAACAAGCAATATATTATTAAAAATAAAAAGCCCTCCTGCCTAAAACAAAGTGAAAAGAAAGAAACCCATTTTTTCTCGTGCTGACGCTACATTGAAATATTATTTATCCCATGTCACTCCCACAATCAATACAAATCTAATGACACCTCATATATTAAAATCCAATAAGACATTTAGGCTGTAGAGCGTGCCAAAGAAATATACATACATACTCAAATACATACATGCGATTAAATATTTTAAACTCACACGATTTTTACACATAACTATATTTATAAAACGGGTCTACTCGTGTTAGAGAATTATTATAAGGTGTCATACCATAAAAGGGTAAAGAGGTATGACACCTTATAATAATTCTCTAACACGAGTAGACCCGTTTTATAAATATAGTTATACATACATGCGGTCGAAAAACATTCCCCTTCTTGACTGCGGCAGTCGGGCAATAAAGGAGAAAATGATTAAGAAGTCTTACGTAAATATAAATAATATAATATCTTCCTCATAAATGTCAAGATAACAATCATAAATACTGTGTAGCTGCTTTATTTTCTCTGAAGGGATTTGCTTGAAAGTAAATATCGAAAAATGAGTTTCGCTGTATCCTTATCTATACATATAATAAAAATGTAACCGATTGCTGTCTGTACATGGAAGATATATGAGAAAAAAAATTATTGGGACCTTTATCAACGCAAATAGAACCCAAAACAATGATTGTTACAATTTTTGTCTGTTTGTCTGTGCGTTTGTTCACGCTAATCTCAGAAACGGCTTATCCGATTTAGATATAATAATATAATAATAATATTCTACCACATTCACAGAGCGCCATCTAACCCCAAATTAATCAATTATATTTGCTTGTGTTATGGGTACTAAACAACTGATATACTACTTATATACTTTTTTTTTTTGTAAATACATACATATTATAGATAAATTACACCCAGACACAGAACAAACAATCATGCTCATCACACATAGGTTTGTCCTGGGTGGGAATCGAACCCACGACCTCCGGCTTAGCAGTCAGGGTCACTAACCACTAGACCAACAGGCCAGTCAATATGGTTTTCACTAATACATTGTGGTAAGCTTCACTTAACATTTAGTGTTTGTTTCATGTTAATCGAGTAGGTTAGGTTAGGTTCATGTAAAATAAAAAAGTTATGCCAATTTAAAGAATTTTACATTTGTTAATTTACTACGAAACCTGATAGAAACAGTGACTTTAACAGGTTACGAAATAGCTGATAGCGTTTTTATTTTTCGGATTCCTCTCATTCTAAACAATCTTCCGTTTAGTTTTAAATGAGTCCAGTTTCCAGTGAGCCTATGTTTCGCGATGACAATTAATAAAGCCCAAGGTCAGACACAACTAAAAGTTGTGGGTGTGGATCTAAGTATTAGCTGTTTTTCGCACGGTCAGCTTTATGTGGCTCTATCACGTGTTAGCATTCCTAGCAGCCTGTATACTTTGATCCCCAATGGCTATACGTCTAATCCATACATCCATACACCCATACATATTATATAAGGCTTTGTCCTGACTGACTGACGGACAGACAACGCACAGCCTAAACTGCTGGTCGTAGTGACTTGAAATTTGGAGGGTGTGTTTGTCTAAATGTCTAGAGGTTGTACTAAGAAAGGATTTTTTAAAATTTAATTCCTAAGTATGTGAAAAGGGATGAAAACGATTGTATGAATCTTCTTCATTTTTTAACTTATAGTTTGAAATTTTGTTTTGGAATACTTCTATTTAAATAAAAAATATCCTTATAATTTTATTTTAACAGGAGTGGATTTAGAGGGGTGAAATTAGGGATGAAATATTCTATACAAAGATCTTTAGCTTTTGAAGCTAGCGACATGAAATTTTCAGGGAGGGGGAGGGAGGGAAAGGAGGGAGGAAAAGGAGGAATTGAGGGGAAGGAGGAAGGGACGGGAAAGTGAGAGGGAAGTGATGGGGAAGCGAAGAGGAAGTGTAGGAGAAATGCGGAAGAAGTGAGGAGAAAGTCAGGGAGAAGTCAGGGAGAAGTCAGGGGAAAGCCAGGGAGAAGTGAGGGGAAAGTGAGGGGAATGTTAGAGGAAAGTGAGAGGAAAGTGAGGGGAAGTGAGGGGAAAGTGACGGAGAAGTGAGGGGGAAGTAAGGGGAAAATGAGGGGGAGAGGGGAAGTGAGAGCCAAGTGAGGGGGAAGTGAGAGGAGAGTGAGGGGGTAGTGAGGGGGAAGTTAAAATTGGAAACATTTAACATTAATTAATTACATAATTTTCCTTAAATATTATCATAAATTCTTCTAAACTATAGAAACATTTGTGTTTCAGCCACAGTGACACTTTTCTTTTAAATAGTGTGAGCATGTAGTGTTGATGGACAATTATTTAATTAATTATGTATTTATTGATCTTAATGTTTTATTCATTAAATAAATAAGCTTATTATATCTTAGCCCACATGAACGTCACTTATAGACACCAAGATCCGGAAAGAATGTCGCCCGATTTCAAATGTCTTCAGCAGAAAGCAGAAACATTTATTTTATGTTTTAATATCACTACTTTACTGCACGATTTGACACCTGACATCAAAATCTCGACGAGAAATATTAAACGTGTAATGGGCGTAACTTCATAGGTCCTTATATGAAACTTGAAGAGCCCGGTTTAATATACTCGTATCACGGTTAGCACGTATATCATATTTGTAATAGAGAATTACTGTGAATGAGAAATATGAAGATTAACGGCGGAGTTGTTTAAAGAAAAGCAGTATACCGTGACGTATTCATTTTTCGTTAAACAAGATTAATTTCATTAAAAATTAATACTAATATATATAAAGCCTAAGAGTTTGTTTCTTTGCTTTTTTGTTTGAAGGCGCTAATCTCTAGAACTACTAGTTGGATTTGATAAATTCTTTTTGCGTATGATAGTCCAATTTTTGGGGAAGGCTACGAACATCACGCTACTAGCGACGGGAGCAGAGCAGTAAGTAAAGATGCGGGTAAAACCACGCTCCGGGAAGCATCATTTAAGTGATAATCTTAATAGTTTGTTTTCAACCGTAGACGAAACAGTATAGAAGTAGGTAGCAAGAAAGTTGAGGTGTCCAATCCAATCGAGGCCAAATCGCATTTGCCACTATACCAGCAATTTTTTACAGTGACTTCTACGATGGTGTCTATCACTTTCAGACTCTTCTGAATGATCCTTTAGTCAGAGTAGATTCATTTTAGTAGGTTCATATAAAAATACTTCCTTAATGTTATGCACATAAGACTAGGGGCCCTACTATAACCATAGCAATCTTATTAAAGCCTTACTTTGTTTCTAATCTTGTTTTTAATCGTACAAAAGAAAAAGACAAAACACAAAGTGACTAAAAAAAAATTGCTTGTGGTAGTGGTAGGCACCCTGAGCATTTTGTATCTATGTGTATATTTCAAAATATTATTATAATAATAATAATAATAATAATATGTGGACACTATCACACACTGTCGTCTAGTCCCAAGCTAAGCAGAGCTTGTGTTATGGGTACTAGATAACTGAAATATAATACATATACATACTTTTTTTTGTAAATACATACTTATAATACATAGAAAACACCCAGACTAAAGACAAATACAAATAATCATCACACAAATATTTGCCTTCCGCGGGAATCGAACCCACGACACCCGGCGTCGCAGTCAGTTACACTAACCACTAGACCAACGGTGCAGTCAAAAAAATTATGACATATGAAGTCATTCTACCTGCATTTGAATGTTTTAAAATTCATAAAACAAATTAATAGTAAGATAATATACCTATAATGCAAATTATTGACTAACAAGAAAGCTTGTTTTTTAATATATTATTCTCTAAACGAAATACAATACGAGTACTCCTTATGGACAAAGGGTCGTCTACGTCATTAGCATACTTATCCTCGTTATCGAATTTCCTCAACCTTATTTTAAGTATTTTACCGTGAAGAAATAACATTAAAAGACTGATAGACGTACTGTTGCGATTGCTAAAGGATCTCGAACCAAATGGTTCAGTCCTACATATTTAAGTCGCTCAATTAAAACCTTTAAAAGCACATATTTATGTTGCCTTCCAATTTTGATCCCGTGTCTTTTCAGTTGGGCGTGAATATCTCACAAAGCGAGCTATATTGAACCCATCGTGCTAGAAGTTTGCGTCCATGACTCTTAGAATGGTGTCTACCACTTCTGGACTGCATTGACTGCTTACATGCAGAGTTCAGCTATTTTTTTAGGCAAATAAGAAAACAACGCTATTAATATTTTTTCCAATATTAACAAGAAACATCTGGGGCTGATCACAGAAAGTAATCAAAGTCAAAGCTGTATTTTGATAAAATTTAAATAAGCTAATATTATCTATATAAAGTTGGAACAAACTTAAGAAATAACATCGATATTATAGCTAAAGTATCTAAGGGTAAAATTTAAACCATTAACGTGTAACGTTTTGTGAATTTTAATTCAGAAACCTCAAAGACATTGTTGACGTTTTGGGTAAAAAAGCTGTGTAATATTTGGCAGTCTATTTTTCTTTATGTATAAAAATCAAAGGGATGAATTAGGTTTTACATTTAAACGAATGATAGATAGGTATAATCTATACTATTATATATCGGGAAAGAATATGTTTGTTTGTTAGTTTAAACGCACTAATATCTGTAACTACCAGTCGAATTTGAATAATTCTTATTGGGTATGATAGCCCTATTCTCGATGAAGGTTATAGGCTATATAACATCATGCTAATGGCGACGGGAGCAGAGCAGTAAACAAAGACGCGCGTGAAACCACGCCGCAGAAAGCTAATATTTTTATAAAACTGTAATGTTAAAGTCATGTTGGTCTAATGATTAGGGTTGACCTAATAACTAACTTGGATTTTAAGGGTTCACATTTAAATTTGTTCCATACTATTTCCTAGTAGTGATCAAATATATACGCCAGTTACATGTAGCGTATGGCACCTAGCGTTGGGCGCCATTAGTAATGTTAACAAGCATAGCTTTTCTCGTGCCGACGCTACATTCCAATATTTAAATACCTTAAATCCCACTCACAATTAATACGAACCTAATAACACCTCTTTATGTTAAAATCCATTAAGCCATTTAGGCTGTAGAGTGTGCCAAAGAAATAGACAAACAAAGATAGCTCGAAAAACATTACCCTCCTTGACTTCGATAGTCGGGTAAAAATAGGGGATAGTATCATTTGTTATCGAAACAACAATGCTTGCTCTATTTCTTAACTCTTTTATAGCCATACTTATACATACCAGGTGGTTTCTTTTAAAATTTATTATAAAAAATTAAATATTAATTCTTAAGGTTAACCGTAGATACCTTTAAAATTAATTTTGTCTTTCATAAGATTTACATTTTTCTTTGAATGACCGATACTTCACTTCAATCAAGTGTCATAAACACAGACAAAGTAATAAATTTTACTGATAGGCAATTTAATGTTAATATCAAATCGTGACAGTTTAAATACCTATCATAACCTTTGCTTAAATTGACTTAGCTGCTTTCAATACAACCATCTGTACATATAACATTCCATGAATAATTATGAGTAGAGTAATGAATCCCACGTATATAACTTACTGTAAGGAGTTTGACATAATTAAGTGTCATTTGAGAAGGTTTCCTGCACATGTGTGTCAGTGAGGGTGGTTTTAGAAAATGTAATTTATGATAAAAGTTATGTTTAAAGATTAAGGTACGACAAGGTTGAAAGTTTCTGAGAAACGGGTCAGCAGAATTGATGGTCTAAAGACAGACATGTAGAAAATACATAAATATAGATGAATCCAAAAATATTTAAAATATATATAGGTATATAAAGCTCAGCGATATTTTTATTACATGAGAAGCTATATTCTTTGATATGCAGGATGCACTAATATTATCCATACAAATATGTTTGTCTGTCTGTAAAGCTTTGACGCCTAAACCACTAAACCGATTTTGATGAAATTTGGTATAGAGATAGTCTATAACATAGACTAGCTTTTATATTAAAATGACTCAAAGGGTTGAAATAGGGGATGAAAGTTTGTATGAAAAATCGTCAATGTATAAACAGAGACATGTTCATGATTAGTAAAAATATATTTTGCGATAACCGACATTGTTGCGGGCAACAGCTAGTTCACAATATAAGTATCGATTTATCGAGGGCGGCTCGCGACCGATCATGGCAAAAATTGGGGGAAACCTAAGTTCTGCAGTGGTCATCTTTTATCAGCTGATATGATGAAGTATCGATTTACTCTGGTGGGATTAGAAACGACCTTCAGTGTAAAGTAGTATCAAGTACCTTAACTGCACCACACGTGTAACATGTTTAAAAAATTAAAATTCAAAAGCGTGCTCACTTTAGTTACATCGCACATACCATCGCCCAATAATATAATACCTTTTGAATTATTCAGATTAATACATTACCTACTATCTAATAAAATATTCCAAGTCTTAAACATCATAACGTTACGTTTCAATCCATTAGAAACGTTACACCCCTTTAAAATCTAATTTACATATTTCTTCTCCATTTATCATTTCTCATAGACTTGACTTGTGTTTAAGTTCGTCAATAAAAAGATAGACGTTAATGAAATGAAGTCAAACGGCAAATATTATATTATAAACTAATAATAATAACTGAATAGTTTATTTGTTTGATAAGTCTAATCTCTGAAACTACTTTTTTTTGGATTTGATAGATTAATAATTGAAGAAGATTATTGTTGTTTAACATTTCCTTCGAGCCATTCAAGTGGGGTAGTAACCAAAACGTCTCTTATCACGGGTATAACCGCGCTGCGGACGAAGTAACCAGTTATTTTGATAACAAAAATACAAGTTGGAAAACCTTTTTGTATTGTTAATAACAAATAGTTTTAGATCGCACAGTTTAGATTAGAGATAGGCATTTCACTGATTTTCCCCATTGATTATAGGCTGCGTTCTGAAGGTTTCACATATTGCAGTTTTATTTTAATCTTACTTTGTTTCGCTTTTCTTTTGTACCATTAAAACAAGGAAGAAGAAAGATTATAATAAGATTGCTATGAGGTTGTGGTAGTACCCCTGTACCTATAGAGATTCAGTTTAGACAACGATATTAAGCTATTTTAGTATCGGTCATCGGATGACCCAGTAAAGATGTGATTAGCTGCGCCCACGGCTTCGCCCGCTCTTACCATTTTTCTAGCTTACAGTATCTATGAAGTTATTCATATTGTTATAATGTTCTACTCTATTCGATGCCAGTTAGTTGTAAATAATTGTGCACCATAACCTAAAGAAGGCATTAACGAGTGACACAAGTAAAAGCTTTAAGGGTCTCGCTTATAAGAAAATGCAATCACAGAGGTAAAAATGAAAAGAAATTTTGTAAAAAAGTTTAAGTATTTTAATATGTAGGATTTTAATTTCACTTATATTTATACTTTGTCTTTCATATGCTTTTTAGAGATCGCTTCATATACATAGTTTATTCTTTACTTAGAGTACTGATAACTTATAATCAACATTATAAATCAACTGAAAAATGCTTTAAAACTACTAAGAAGAACGAAAAAAAATGTTTAAAAAATGTGAACGTTAAAATTACAAAATGTCAGCAAATTAACCTACTGCCAGTTCGCTGACGTAGAGTAGAGCCATATGAAGAACTGTCAAGAAACTCAGGCCACTCTTTTTCATCGCCAAGTTATAAAATTTTTTTGTAAGTTACAATTTGAAGTAGCATGCAAAGTGACGCAAGCAATACAGTTAGTTTTATGAAGGTTTTATTAAAGTTTCACATTTCCATTGCCCTTTGAAAAAAGCCACTTCATATTACTATTATATGTTTGGTCTAGGTGTTTCTATGTATAATATGTACCTATGTATTTACAAAGAAAAAGTATTTAAGTAGGTACCTATGTTTATCCATATTCTTGAACAATCACAATCTATAGCATATGTTTACTTTGGGTCTAGATACCGTTGTGTAGTTGTTTTGTTATTATTATTCTTCAAGTTATTTCTAATATTTTATTGTTTATCCAATAAATTTTCAACTCAACTAAACCTTTTGTTTTGATGTTAAATTCATGTATTATAATCGAAATTTTCACTGGCCTTGGGTTTATGCTTCCGACGGACGAACGAACATAATTGAGAGCACGCTACTTGCCTGAATAAGTTTTGAATATACTAAATGCAGCTACTCAACTGTGTATTTTATCGTATAGTTTACAGAGAAAGCACCAAAATAGACCTAATTATGCAAAAACCATTATAATAATTACATTGAAAACGACATGGTAAATTTTATTGATTAAAATCGATAAGTACCTAATACCAGCACAAAGTAACAAGCTGTGTGTTGTGGAAGGCTTTACACACATACAAATAAGGGACACACCGAATATCTAATTAGACACCAGACAAGTAAATACTTGGAATATCTATGCCATGGAGGCAGCAGAATCATAACAATATTTTCCTAATAAGTCATTATAAGATCTTGGTATATATAGTTATATAATATATTTTCAATCACCAACTCAGAACAGTGATTCCCATAAATCTATAACTGCTATTTATTTTATCTTCTAAATTGAAATAAGCTTCTATTGAAATAAAACCAATCATCTTTAATATTTAAAGTACTTTCGCTGGCCCATTGTTTTGATTCACTCAGTAAACACCTGAATAAGCCCATTGTTCTTTTATCAGAACATCAGGTTTTTAGAACAAGCGATTTTTTGTGTGAAACTTTTTATATTATCTTATCAATCGAAAGGTTTTTGTGTGTAAATTGTCGAAAGCATTTGAAGTGGTATACTACAGTAAGTAGATATTTGATGATTCATTTTATTATTGTAACTCAGACATTCGATTTTTAAGGGCTGGGGGCGTATCATGGCGGGCCACACCTACATCACTTTCATATTATCGCACTCTACAAGCGGGCCGCATCGCAACCACGGTAATAATATCTATCTGTAATCCATCTTCATACAAACGGACGAAGCGCAAGCCATGCCTACGCGCCTCGAACTCGGCATGGGCTCGGCATGTAGACAGTCGCGACTGTGCCGCAGTGACGAACGGACGGTGTGTTGCTTTTTTAACAATAAGCGTGCGATTTTTTACTTAAAATAAGTTCAAGTACATATTTAATATGAAGAGTAGGATATATTGTGCTGTTTTTGGTTGCATGAATTTGTCAATAACGCATCCAGAGATACTGAACTTTTTTAGATTACCTGGAAACTCTGAAAGAGACTATAAAATAATTTTACTTACTAGTAGGTAGGTACATAATGTGTGTCTTTTTAATGGATAAGTATTTCCTTTTATCTCCCGAAAAAAAAGATGTCTGGATTAATAAATACAGTGAGTAGAGTAAAGGAAAGTGATTGACACTAGTGAAGTAGGTAGCTATAGGCGGTTCATGAATCGTGATACGGTAGGTACGCTTGTGTTAAAACCTCGTTTGTTTTTTTTTTTGTTAGTTTTTATAATTCAAAGTAAAGACGTGGTATTTTATTATTAATAATAGTTCTTTATTGTACTGTGTGTATGAATAATACAAGAAAAAATAAATTTCCAATCAAAAAACAACACGCATTTTTATTGAACACTTCCTGTTAAATTCACAACGTATTTTATTTGTTTATATAAAAAAAGTATATTTACAATCACAAAACTAAATGGAAACACAAAGTAGGCAAATGTAATTAAAGTGCCGGAGGCGGGCAGCCCTATCGCATGTTTACGTACCGCGCGGCTGTAAGCATTTATTTATAAAATACGGCCGAGTCATAATACTGTAGATAGTATTACCGTGTCGCAACGCACTGGGCGACGCGCCTGCTATGTGCTTTGACGCAATAATTGCAATGCCTTGCGGCGTAGTATGAGCCAGCCTTTAAGGTAGCTTGTTATATCATACCGGGTATAAAAAGGTATTAACTATTGAATGGTTTCGCTAACTACTTGTACTTAGTCGATATTTTTATATAAAACTCTTGCACATTCGACTATAAACCATTCCAAATATTGTGAATTTAATTTAGATTGTTTTCACTTATTCTTTTTGCTTACTGTGTCAATATCACATTTGTAAGTTTCGAAATCGAGTACCTAGTTATTAGGTTTTCTTTTAATATGTAAAGAATAAAAAGCTGTAGGTATCTATCTACCTGCAGCACTAAGTGACAAGCACTAGCACTAGCTGAAACGCATCAGTATCGAAGTACATATTTTATTTATAGCCGTTTTTTTATAGAATAGTGGTACTTCCTCAATTAAGTAACTTGAGCGTTTACACTTTAAGTGGCTACGTCACAATTTAGTGTCATATTTTACTTTTGTGGTTTATATTTTTATCATTTAATCGGAGCTATATTTAAAAACAGATAAATTAAAACCTAAAAAAAGTAATTGAAAAAAATTGTTAAGAAAGTGCAGAGACGCATTTTCAAAACAAATTCAATTTACGCTAAGTATATTTTATAGTAACTAAAGGATAGCTTAATTACAGACGCGACAGGCCTAATGCAAACAGACCCTAGTTAAAATAAACACCAAAACGGGACGCCAAATGAAACCTTCCAAAAAGCCAACTCGTGACAAGCACGTGAATAAATAATGAATTATTGGAGACCATCGTAAAATAATTCAGGACTACTGGCAGCTGACAAAAGATAAAAAGTTTTATTTCGATCGCGGGATGAAGGTCAGGCAGGACGGATCACAATATTTTAATCTGTGGAAATAAAACGACTTGCAATTACATTTTTGGTCGTTCAGTAAGTATGTAGCTTCAATATGAAATTTATGGCGGTTACAAATTTAGCATTGTACATTATTAAAAGTGTATAAAATGCAAGTAAAATGTTAACTAAAAATGTAAACAGCCAGTACATAGTTAACTAATATTCGTATGCCTCACTGTTCACAATGTAAAAAATGACATGCAGAAAGTTTTCGTGGTAAAAACATAGTTGTAAAATCTCATAGTAATAGTAATATTACTTACATTTGTATTAGTACTAATAAATAGATACAATTATTTTTGTCTTTGTCATTTTAAAGCATCTAAGTATATTATTATTTTATAAAGTTATGGTGATATACAAGAAAACGACCCACTTATCGTACCTGTTACCAGTTACCTTAACTTATAGACGTTTGGAACATTAGTATTGTAATCTTAAACTCCCTCACGCGAACATTTACCAGTCATAAAACGTTACAGATTCAATTTTGAGTATTACGAGTATTAGAATATTATCGCCCTAACTGCCGAGCATTCTCTTATAATATAACATTCCAGATTCAAAATATTACACATTGTATCATCAAATTACGCACTGTAATAGTTCGTTAGTTACAAAACAGGTGATTGCTCGCGGTGACGGAGCACCTTTATATCTACGAATTACACTCATTTTCACAAACCTTACAGTAAAGTCTCACGGCGCTTGGACGTACGAGGTGAAAAACCTGTAAACGACACTTGATGGATGGACATGATATTGTCGGTCATTCGTCAAGTGCCGTGCGTTGATTAAAATCTACGAGCTGATAAAATAGTTCGGCAGCTACGTATGGTGCGACAAATGAAACTTAACTCATACATTCAACAGTCAAGAAGTATTATAATACTATGTTTTTAAAATAAAACTTTTTCACTTTATCTCATATTTATAAATTTTTGAGAAAGCTTTGATTTTATATATTTATCTGGTTCATTTTCCGCTCAGTGCAAATCTTTGTGTGTTGTTTATATGTATATTGTGTTTGTATTTAGGAAAAAAGTATTTGAGTATGTATTTCCGCCTTCTAGAACCCATAACACAAGCTATAGATAAATGCTTATTTGGTTCTGTGTATTAACATCTTTTCAATTAATAAGTAGACAGAGCACATTATTTACTTATATATTATGAAAATAAACTATATGTCACGAAAATTATTCAACTCACACGACCAAATAATCCAAGATGTTTACATATTCAGTACCTAACATTAAAAAAAAGTCGTATCCTTTTACAAACATGGATCGTTTGTCATAACTCTTATTCCGGATAAATCTGTCAGCATCCTTGTCGTTTCTTATAAAAGACAGCTGTAACCAAATCCTGCCTGTTTTCTTCAAGTTTGAGTTGATGAAATATCCATCAGGTTCACTCAATAAGTATACATAGCTTAAGAAAATATAGCTAGGGAAATATAAATAACATAAAATAAAAATGTTACGAATATACACTAAACGCAGCACAGCGATAGCCTTTCGGACCATTAGATTGAATTTACAACAATAACCAGCTTTAACTTCGCTTATCTAGGCGAACCACATTATTGTTATAACAAATAAGAGCAAAACAGAAAAGAACAGCGCCTCTGCTATTTAATTTGAATACTAAAATTATTTTGTATTGTCATAATAATTATGTAAACGGATACTATAAAAATGTTTTTTTTGACTGGCCTGTTGGTCTAGTGGTTAGTGACCCTGACTGCTAAGCCGGAGGTCGTGGGTTCGATTCCCACCCAGGACAAACCTTTGTGTGATGAGCATGATTGTTAAAGTTTGTTCTGTGTCTGGGTGTTATTTATCTATAATATGTATGTATTTACAAGAAAAAAAAATGTATATATGTAGTATATAGTTGTTTAGTACCCATAACACAAGCAAATATAATTGCTTAATTTGGGGCTAAATGGCGCTGTGTGTGCATGTGGTAGAATATTATATTATATTATTATATTATGTTAGCTGTTGGTACTTTCAATAGTTACTCTCTTAGAACACTTTTCAGCCCGACTCTAAAATTAAAATTTACGTGTCATGCTACTACTTATAAGTACTACCCTCTCATAGAAGATCGACTTAAGAGTAGTAGTATCCGTACTACTGCGTTTCGTTCGGTGAGTGAGAGCGCCGGAGGCCCAATTTCCCCCCTTTCCTCTTTCCTTACGTCCCTCATTTCCTTCCCCTAACCCCATTCCCAGCCGCCATAGTGGAGGCCACCATACCAGCAGTTTAAAACGATAGCTTTTGGTATAGTGGCCGCCGCTTCTGGATTCCGCTGACTGCTTACCATCGGGCGGGGTGGAGTCACTTTGGTAGGCTATACTATAAAAAAAAAAAAAAAGTCATGCACTGTTCTAGAAAGTTCACAATTACTTTCATTTTAAACGAGATTATGAACAAACTGTTCGTTTTTAAGCTGTGCATACAATTCCACCGTCGTCCTTTGAAAAGGGTCGCCAAATAAATTATATTCGTCGATAAATCTAAAACCGACCGGTTATTCATTTTTGGGATCATTTCCCGTGTCGTTTACTTTATTGCGTTATTTTGGACCAATGCGCTGGTTACTAAAGGTGTAATAGCAATAACTTCTACTTAAATTCAATCATGTGCCGAAAATATGACGGCAGCAGAATTATTTTTGGATGAAATTAGGTCAGTATTTTCTGATGAGAGCAAAACTTTATTAAAAATGTCAACCTTTTTATTAGAATCTAAAGAGTGTAAAAAAAATGATTTAGTACTTTATACTACTGTGGCTTCATTAAAACCTCTAAGCGCTTTAAGCGGGGCGTGCAAAATCATCTTAACCTCTCGTATGGTATAATATCAGACACAATAGAAATAACATTGTGTCTCATGTAGATCTGCTCCTAAGCACACGATGAGTTAAATAGCATAAAACCTCCATAGTGGAGGTTACTAAGCCGGCTTACCATCAGGCAGAGTACCTAGTCACAATGCTAGGTTAACACAACATTAATATAAACTTCATATGCTATATGACTCGCAATTTTACTGGCATTCGGTGTTAAGGCAGCTCTGCGTATCGGAGGGTAGTGCAAGAGAGGTTCTATGTTCAAAGCGTAATTTATAATTAATCATCGTGCGACATTGTTGGAGAAAGATCTCTCCTAATTGAGAAGTTTTTTCTGTGTACATTTTGTGGATTTTTCTTTACTGCAATGAAGATCTCATTGTCTGTTAAAATTAAAATTAACCTTTTCATGGACACTACTGTAGACACAATAGATGTTTTATTGTCATCACGGCCATATACGTTTACTGTCCTGAAAAGTGTTAAGATAGATTCTGGCATTTTTTTTACAGTCAATTTTCCTAGCATTATTTTAATTTGGAATTGCAATATAATTCAATGTACCTACAAATAATATGAGTACAATCAGCCACACCTCTAAAATGAAAGTCATTGACCTCATGCTTACTTAAAACACGTCAAACTTTAACCATTAGTTAATAGTACGACAGTGTCTGGTTACAATGTTGAAAGTTCCTTACAACACAACTTATTAATTATGTAGTTTCAAGTTTGTATTGAACATTAGTGAGATAAGGTGAAGGAAAACACTTACGTAACTTAACACAGAAAAACCTTTTAGACCTCCCTTAAAAAAACGCAGAAGATTGCAAAGTTGAAGTTTCAGCATAAAGAACAGCTAAGTAAGTTAAGAACATGTAGCGTATGTGAACATAAACACATACTTAATATACTACCTACTTCAATTTGTACTAATGAATGCGAATAACTACTCAATGTTTCATCTCTTTTTATAAAGTTCAAAATCGAACGAAAGAGAATGAGACAAAACTTAGAGAAGGTAATCCGTCGCTGTTTTATGTTTATTAGTAAGAGGGTTAATGTTCACACACGCAAAGTTCAGAGCTGTAAATAATACTATATATAACTCACGTCATCATTAAATCGTCGGCAAAGAATTAAAATCTCCGCTGCGTTTAATGTTTCCATCAAGACTGAAATATTACATTTTCATATTTGAGCATAGAATTAATAAAACGAGGCGTTACGACGTCAGTTGTAGACTACTCTCGTTTATATAATGTCTTACTCATGCCTTCAATTTGTTGTTGCTTACTTAACTGAGAAGTAAAGATTACTTTACACACATTAAACTTAAATGAAAACACAGTAACTTCAGTCTCTGTGTTTTAACTTCCTTCTTCTCTTACTTATTTACTTAAGCTTTCACTGTTTAGTATTAACCAATATAATCATTTTAGACCTGGTTTTTACACTTTGTTTATAACGAATCTGAGGCCCTAGACAAGTGTCAAAAATTTCTATTCTATTCATAGAATAGATAAAAAAATGTATTGGATTGACATAAGCGTTGGCGTTAGCTTATGTCAATCCAATACATTTTGTAATCTATTCTATTAATAGAATAGAAATCTTTGACACTTGTCTAGGGCCTCTGTTGTTTCAAGGAACTATTTACCAATTAAATTACCTTTTTTACAAAACGTAGTTTTCAACGTTACTAGGTTTTTATTTACGGCGGCAGTACAAATAGCAGGCGAACAAATTTATTCCGTTTAATCAAACAAGTAGCTCGATCTGATTGTTTGAACAGAGAGATTTAATTGTACTCGATAGTCAAGATGTTAATTACCTGATAGATGTTAATTTACTGGAAATACTGGCAATATTTCCAGTAAATCAATAATATCTTTTAGACCTTATTGGTTTCATCGCAATAATCCTGTTACCCTACAATGTTTGTAGAAGGAGGTGCAAAAGGAAAAGGTTCGAATGAATTTTGTATGTAAATTTAAGCGATGGCTATTTTTGTCATATTAAATACCTATGGGTTTGTTTGTTCACAGCAGTAATTACCAAACAGACACAAGTATTCTATACCTTTATTACATTTTTTTTCATATAAGACTATGACAAACAAGCATACGGCCCCGCCTGATGGTAAGCAGTTACCGTAGCCTATGGGCGCTTGCAACACCAGGAGCACTGTTTAAAACCATTTAACTCCTTTCTTAAAGAACTCTATGTTGTAGTCTCTCGGAAAACCTCGACGGAAAGCTTATTCCACAACCTTATCGTAAGTGGCAGAAAGTTTCTCTAAAACCTCACTGTACTGGACCTAAGGGGTTCTAAGGTCATCCACATCCACGAAACATATTTAAACCATCATTATCATTTTAGTCGAGAGAAGTCCACTCTCTAGTTACACTAGTTTGTTTGTGTAATCATTTTGGTTCACGAGGTTCACGTCATTTGTAACATGCTAACGCCTGATACAAACGTAATATATTTATATCTCTCTTTTTTTTTCTTTCCTCACTTTCTTTCAGACGTGAGAAAAAGAGACAGACCCATTGGCAGCCACATGATGGTGGGTCTGTCTTTTGTCTGTCTTTTTTTTTACATACGACATTAGTGACATAGTCATATGTGAAATTTAACAAGTATTGTACATTAGTGTTGAGTCCTTCCCTTTGCGTTTAAAGTTAAAGTTTCATGTATTTATAGCTTTAAATAATAACGTCACATAAGCGATGAAAATAAATGATGCATACATTCATCCAGCAAAGTTGTTTCATATGAGACTAACTTTATTAAAATGTTAGCAGCGTGTTAATTTAACACGGCAACTTTTGATACCTTTTATTCCTACGTTGAGTTTGTAATTCATTTATGTTGAGCAGGTTTGAAAATTTTAACTTTAATGTTGTAATTGTTTATGCCGGTGTTTTCTTCCAATTATGAAGTACCGAGCCTTTTATACGTGGTAGGTATATAAAAGTATATCACAAAGTCACTGTAGTAGAGCCATGCTATCGGTTTGCCATGATCATATGGCAGTTAGGGGTGTCCACTGAATGCTGTTTAGCTTACTAAAGTTCCCTTGTCCTGAATTTAATGGCTTTTTCTTAACACTTCCAGGACAGTAAACGTATATGGCCGTGATGACAATAAAACATCTATTGTGGCTACAGTAGTGTCCTAAAAAGTTTAAGCTGAGTAAATTTAAATAATTTAGATGTGATACTTACTTTCACATCTAAACTATAAGCAATAGGTAGGTACAGATATACCATGATTATAGTTTTTAAGTAAACATGGATGCGCTATGTCAAATGCTTATATGAAAGGTATTTTCGCAGGTACTCGTAAGTTTGTCTGGTCCCAGCATCCGCTCTCAGTATTATATTATTTAGTATTATATATATATTACTGTTACTCAACTGCTCATACTGACTTCTATTCACATTAGTCTTCAAACAAAACAGGCCCGCTTTAACTCGCTAATAAACACATCAAAGTCTAAAATTGACTAAGATAATTATGATTTGTACACACATTACTGTTAATTCAATTGAATGCTACTTTAATTTCTTGGTAGCAATCTAGACATAATCTTTTGTAGCGCCTTTTAAAGACAAGAGTGTAGAGGCACAGATCTACCTATATTTGAAAGTAAGGATTGACTCTTATAGAGAGACAGCTGATCATCACGCTTGCTCAAAGCTGATTGAAAACAAAAAATTTAAACTTAGATTTTGCTAATACTTATCTATGTGTAGAATCAAATTATACTATAAATTATACAATTAAATATGGTTTAATTTATTATTAAAAAAGTAATTTGGTTGGTGAGCACGTTAGTCTATTTACTTACGTCAGAGTTATTTTTTACTCATTCTTATGTCAGGGATCGCGGCAAAGGAATTACTGCACACATTATAAATCTAATAACCAAACCACTCCTTTATTCCCAACAAGCAAAGCTACAATTTTACGAGTCGGTCTTAAAATTTTCAACTCCATAAGTTTCAAACACACTTTTCGAATCTAATATTCAGACCGCAGCAATTTATATGTGTTAAAATCTCATTTAAAGTCTGTTTAAAAAATGACTAAATTAAAATGCTTAGCCCCAATTTCTGCCGAGTTGTCATGTTTTTATCGTTGTAACTGTTATCGCTTGTTAAAGGGTTGAAAAGCCAATTTTGTTGGTAAAAGTTTTTATGTTTAACACTGATTGCTATCTCTACTTCGATTAACTATTTGAGATTTGTAATTAAAAATATACATAACGTTTTTTTTAATATTTATCTACCATGATACGCCACACTTTACCATGGCAAATTTAGCGAAGGTGCCCTGGAATGGCCGGCTTTATGATAAGAATGATAGAGCGCTCCATTGCTAAGGTCTGAGACATTAGTACCAAATACCAAGCTATCAGTTGAAGCATGAAATAATAATGTAGGTAAGCATATGTTTTAGTTTTTTTTTATATTAGCCTACCAAAGTGACTCCACCCCGCCTGATGGTAAGCTGTCAGTAGAATCCAGAAGTGGTGGCCACCATACCTAAAGCCATCGTCTTAAACTGCTGGTATGGTGGCCTCCACTATGGCGGCTGGGAATAGGATAAGGGGAAGGGAATGAAGGAGGTGAGGAAAACGGAAAGGGGCGAAATTGGGTCTCTGGCGCTCTCACTCACCAAACAAAACGCAGTAGTACAGATACTACTACTCTTACGTCGATCTTCTATGAGAGGGTAGTACTTCCCCGAACGATCCGGCCCATTCATGCTGAAACCAGCGTGGATCTACTACCGTGCTTGTTGAAAAAACTTTTACATTCAAGCCGTATTCTTCTTCAGACAAAACTTGTAAAGAGCGCAAATTGCACATTACGCAAGCTTTGCTAAGCCCTTGATATTGCAGACGACCATGAATCGTTACCACAGTCAGGTGCTCTGATTCGTCAAGGAAAATAAAAAGCACTTCATAATTTATTTTTATTATAATACCGTTTTTATTACCGATATACATCACATAAACTTTTGGCAGCTATCCAAGTATTGGCATCTGTTATCGATACGTGTGTTTATATGTATCAAGTTTGACTGTCAGAGGTAACGGCCACTACCGCAAATACCAGAGTTAATGATGTAAATAAATCGATTATATAATGTAAATCGATTGAATCGATATTTTAAGAATGTAATAGATGTTGTAGTAAATTGTTTATCGATAGAAATATATTGCTATAATTAGCTGATATTGAAAAATATATCATGTTCGTCTTGTGGATAGCCTTGTCATGTAAAGTTAAAAATCAAACGCACAAACATTAATATCTTTATGCAGTATCATCTTTGAATATTTTTTTTATGAACTCGTACTACATTACATTGCTAGTTTGACTTAAAAACATAAGTGGTCCTAATTTTATTGTAAACATAACTATCGTAAGATTTTCCTTATAAGTGCGAAATCATAATTTGATTGCCATAATAACATAATCATTATTATGTCTATCATAGCATATCATCAGCAACATCAATTATATTTTTAAATTCAACAAATACCTACATTCAGGCTTTAAAAATAAATATTACAATTTTTTTAAATATTTTTATAATATAAATATTGTCACGTACCTACGTGTTTGTATTCGTACATAAACATTCTCCTTTACAGCTTTAAAATCAGTACAAAAACGCTTTATATCGGTATAGCTATATTTTAAAAAAGAAATACTTGAAACAATACGAATAAGGAACCAATAAATTAAAGAACAAAGTACAAAACTCAATAGCGTAGAACAAAG
The DNA here is from genome assembly GCA_963082885.1 of Parascotia fuliginaria. Classification (NCBI taxonomy): domain Eukaryota; kingdom Metazoa; phylum Arthropoda; class Insecta; order Lepidoptera; family Erebidae; genus Parascotia; species Parascotia fuliginaria. The sequence goes on along the minus strand of OY720182.1, from coordinate 3,399,182 downwards.
CACAAAGTCGGTAATTTTTACAATAATAATATTTAATTTATCGAAGTAATATAGAAAATGCTTTGAAATTCTTTTTAGCAATTGCTAGCGTAAACTAGCTAGCCAAGAATTTTATGACCTGAAAATTGACCTGATTAGTATAGTTCTGTAATTGGTAAAAGAGTGATTATATTATTAATCGTTTACGCTATTCATTAACCATTTTAGTAAGTGAAAAAATAATCTAATAGTCAATGGTATGGTGTATGGACCTCAAAAGCCCCTACCGTACCGCTAGCTAATCCATATTATTCAAAATCAAAAGTAACTACCGTTTGTTACACTTTTACGCCTAAACCACTAAACCGATTTTGATGAAATTTAATATGGAGATAGCATAGACCTTGGAAAACAACATAGACTACCTTTTAACGTGAAAAATAGCTTTAATAGGTTAAAATAGTTGATCAAAGTTTGTAAAAATACGATAACCGACATTCACGCAAAAGGTGCTGTAAGCAAGAGCTAGTCCTGTATTTAATACAAAACTTTAGAAATAATTGTAATAGATATACAATCGTTTTTTAATCGCTTACGATTGTAGACGTGTCAAAAGCGGTAAGTGGATCACATTTTATGACCAGGTACTTACGGCAATTTTGCAAAGCCAAAGCTATCTACCTTTAAATTTATGATCTCTTTGAATGTTAAGATAAAAGCGACTTTTATTTAATATCAAGGTGACTGTTTGTAATATTCATTGAGCCATTTTATTATACTTGCAGGAAATGACGATCTATACGAAATCGAGATCACACGAAATTATATTCATAACATTTATTACTTCTAGTTTTATTTAATGGAAAGTTTTCTTCGATAGTATATTTTTTATCGCCTAATTATAGATTTTATTTTATGTAAAATACTTTTGATCTTTGAATACCCATCGTTATGTCAGAAATGTCAAATTATTCATGTTGACAGACCATTTATTAGCCGCCTTTGAAAAGTTTCGAGTAGGAGTCTCATCATTTTGGTGTGTATTATATTGTTTTGACATCGTAAACATATGTACCTAATTAGTTGTTGTTTTAATAGTTATTATTTAAATGTATATTCTGCTTGTTTTACTACAGTTTAGAATGTTTTCTAACATTGAGGTTATTATTTGTTCATTAAATAATAATTTTTGGTTTGTCTGGTTAAATTATAGTTTGTAGTATTATTATGAACTACGTCAAGTGAGACTTGATAACTAAACGAGGCAAATATTAACGTGACAAATTTAATAGAGTTTGGAATATATGTGCTCCAGTTGCAAAACATAGTAAAGAGACAGTAAATTGAACAACAATAGTTTACGTATCACTAGATGTATCACTCTATTGTACTAATATAGGTCTGCTGCCTAACATATACATTAGTATATATTAAATAATAATAATAATAATAATATAATATTCTACCACATTCACACGGCGCCATCTAGCCCCAAATTAAGCAATTATATTTGCTTGTGTTATGGGTACTAAACAACTGATATACTTACTTTTAAACTTTCGCGTTGCATGATATAAATTTATAATATAAATTTATATCATGCAACGCGATATACTACTTATATACTTTTTTTTTTGTAAATACATACATATTATAGATAAATTACACCCAGACACAGAACAAACTTTAACAATCATGCTCATCACACAAAGGTTTGTCCTGGGTGGGAATCGAACCCACGACCTCCGGCTTAGCAGTCAGGGTCACTAACTACTAGACCAACAGGCCAGTCAAATAATAATAATAATATGTTTGTTTCTCCTCACAAAATAAACAATAATACATAAAGTTTACTTACGTCTAGTACATGTCATCTTGTAAGTCTAATTTGTGGAAGGAAGGCTGTTATCTAAGTTAGGCAGTAATTACCTGTGTTACAGATCTCCAGGTCCTCACTCCACGACAGTACATGTTTTTGTAAAGAAAATTCTATTTTAAACGCTACTTATATACGGCGAAAAATTAAAATGTACAACAATAAATCTTTCTTACATAATTGTAAGTAGCGGGTGATTAAGCCTCACAGCCTTTTAAAGTAGGTTCAAATTAAATTCAGTTTTAATTTCACCTTCTTTTGTTACCTACCTTCTTTTATTAATTCTAATAAATCCTGTAGTGTTACTAACTCTCAGGTTATTATTAAAACCCATTAATTGAGAACGAGCTCTTAATTTGTTAAGAGCTTAAGTTATGGTTCACTTTAAAGGATTATCGCAATAGTTTGACTAATATGTTCATCCATACTTTATTATTATAAATGCGAAAGTAACTCTGTCTGTTTGTTACACTTTCACGCCGAAACCACTGAACCGACTTTGATGAAATTTGGTACAGGGATAGAATAGACTTTGGGGAACAATATAGGATATTTTTCTAGAACATAATAAAGATTTTAAATGAAAGTCTAGGTAACATTTATTAGTCATAACTATCATGTGCCAGTCGGGAAACGCCTATGACGTAAGCCTCTCATACATAAAGAAGAACATCAACAATATACTATTAAATTCTTTAAGTAAATATTTCTGTATTAAAATATACGCTATATATTAAAATGTAATTCATTGTAAATAAGCTTGAAACATATAAAGGTAAATAAGAAGAACCGGTAATAGATCCAAGCTGGTTTCAGCATGAATGGGCCGGATCGTCCGGGAAAGTACTACCCTCTCATAGAAGATCGACGTAAAGTAGTAATATCCGTACTACTGCGTTTCGCTCGGTGAGTGAGAACGCCAAAGGCCCAATTTCCCCCCTTTCCTCTTTCCTTACCTCCCTCATTCCCTTTCCCTAACCCCATTCCCAGCCGCCATAGTGGAGGCCGCCATACCAGCAGTTTAAGAAGATGGTATGGTGACCACCACTTCTAGATTCCACTGACTGCTTACCATCAGGCGGGGTGGAGTCACTTTGATGGGCTAATACAAAAAAAAAATTACCATAGTCACTATGCCTACTTTACGGTAGTAGATCCACGCTAATTTCAGCATGAATGGGTCGGATCGTCCGGGGAAGTACTACCCTCTCATAGAAGATCGACGTAAGAGTAGTAGTATCCGTACTACTGCGTTTCGCTCGGTAAGTTACAGCGCCAAAGGCCCAATTGCCCCCCTTTCCTCTTTCCTTACCTCCCTCATTCCCTTTCCCTAACCCCATTCCCAGCCGCCATAGTGGAGGCCGCCATACCAGCAGTTTAAGATGGTATGGTGACCACCACTTCTAGATTCCACTGACTGCTTACCATCAGGCGGGGTGGAGTCACTTTGGTAGGCGGATATAAAAAAAAATTACCATAGTCACTATGCCTGGCAATCGTTTTAGTAACAGCAACAAATCTTAACTTACAAAAATGTATTATTTTAGCTACTAAATCTGACACTATACCAAAATCTTCGTAAATTAGATGCCGAAGAATCGACACGTTCATCAAATTATATAGTCACACTTACTATATTTCAGTGAAATATTTACGACCACAAAATATATTCGTGTTATATATAGCATCTTCTCATTCCAGTTTTATAGACATGCATATGTACTTTACAGGCAATCTACACGAAACTATGCTAACTTTAGTGTTATGATCTGAACGCTTGTTGAGTGGAAGATATACATATAAATGGTTATATTTTATAGATACAACTAAATAAATATTGACTAGGATTTCGTCAGAAGGAAACTTTATAGGCAGGTATTTTAACATGATTAATAAATATAGCAATTAACTTTTGATAAATATAGAAAGACTAGCTGTTGCCCGCAGCTCGGACCGCGTAAATGTTTGTTATCGCATATAATTTTATTTTCGGAATAAAAAAATATCCTGCTAAAACTGATTTATAATATATTGACGATTTTTTATACTAACTTTCATCCTTTATTTTAACCCCTTCAAGCAATTTTTCGAAAAAGATAGTCTATGTTGTTCCCCCCAATGACTATTCTATCTCTATACCAAATTTCATCAAAACCCGTTGCCTTGTTTCTCTTACGTTTTCCTGCTATATGGCATTAAAAACCTAACACGTAACGTAAGAGACAAACAGAGTTACTTTCGCATTTTTAATATTATTATGGAATGGAATCAGTATGGATAGTGATAGTTAAAGAGAGGCTTTTACTCAGGACTCGAACATGATAATATTTTTAGGACGTAAATAACCCAATAGACTACAGAATAAAAAATTAAACGATAATTTTATATTCTAAATTTTTTTTCTTTGTTTCAGATTTTAACCATCAATCAAGTATGATCGACCGGATTTAAAATACTATGTTACTGCATCATCATATATACGGTTGCTGGGAGAGATAACAAACATAAAAATAGTTGATTTTAACAAATATAACATGAGACACGTTGCGCTTTACATAGAAACAAGTAATATAGGACATACTAAATATGATAATAATAGCAAGCCTAAAAGGATTATGATGCCAAGTTAAGAACAAGTCAAAATTATGCCGAACGACCAATGGACCACCGATATTACCGACATTGACAATTTCACGAACTTCAGCGATGACTTCCAAAACAACTCAACCGACCCTATTGAAGACAAAGCGATTCAAGCGGCTTTCTGTACAGCGTATACCATCATATTCGTAGTTGGTATTTTCGGTAACGCATTAGTATGCTACGCTGTAATCAGGAACAGAGCTATGCAAACCGTCACTAATCTTTTCATCACGAATCTCGCATTATCAGATATCCTACTTTGCGTGTTTGCAGTACCATTTACACCACTTTACACTTTCCTCGGCCGATGGGTGTTCGGAGGCCCTTTGTGCCATATCATGCCTTATGCACAAGGATGTAGCGTTTATATTTCTACTCTCACTCTAACCTCCATAGCCATCGATAGATTCTTCGTCATCATCTATCCGTTCAAACCTCGCATGAAAATTAAGACATGTATTTGTTTGATCATCTTTATTTGGGTATTCTCTCTTTCTGTTACGTTTCCTTATGGGTACTACATGGCTCTTCAAGATGTATACTGTGCAGAGAAATGGCCATCAGATCAAATACGCAAAGCATTTGGCGCAGTTACCACAATTATGCAATTTGTAGTTCCTTTTATTGTCATGGCATTTTGTTATACTTGCGTTAGTATAAAACTGAATGACAGACTAAAAACCAGACCTGGAAGTAAAAATAGCAAAAAGGAAGACGCAGAAAGAGAAAGGAAGAGGAGAACAAATAGAATGTTAATAGCTATGGTAGCTATCTTTGGTTTGTCGTGGCTGCCACTGAATCTTATAAATATTAGTAGTGACTTCTATTCTTTAGCTGAAGACTGGAAGTACTATATGGTTTTATTTTTCGTTGCGCATTTCATAGCTATGTCTTCCATTTGTTACAATCCGTTTCTTTATGCGTGGTTGAACGAGAACTTTAGAAAAGAGTTCATGCAGATATTGCCTTGTTTGGGAGCACTAGTCACGAAGAGATCAAAGAGAAAATTTAACCAATCAGAAAGAACTGGGATGTTTCGCTCGGAGAAGACTTGTAATGGTAACGAGACAGTTCAAGAGTCGCTTTTAACTTCAACTGTTTCTAAAATACCTTCAGTTAGATACAAAATAGAATATAATGATAAGCTGAAGGTATATGAAGATGATGGGGTTGAGAACATCAGTCCCGATGAGAAGCCGGAGGATAATCCGAGTCCTAACGAAGACTGTGTTAATATGTATATGTTTGTAGATAAAACCGTAAATAGTTCGGATAAGGAACCTATTGTATCTGCGCTGTAGTTAAAGGTAAGTAATCATATCGTTAAGATAAAATAAACTTAAATACTTAAAGATTACTTAAAAGTATTTGGATGTTATTTGTTGTCATTAGTATTACGACAAGAATGGAATGAGGTGTGAAAAATGAATGAAGTAATTTTGTAGCTTGACATGTAGGACAGTAATGTTATAATAACACTAGCTTTCCGCGGTGCTGTTTCACCTGCCTCTTTGCTTACTGCTCTGCTCCTGTCGCCAGTAGCGTGATGTTACATACCCTATAATCTTCCTCGAGAACTGGGCTATCAAAATCCGTGTGGTATTTCTAGAGGTTAGCGCGTTCTAAATTGGCAAATACCATTTCATAGACTGCTATTGGCATTGTTCTCGGTAAATGGCACCAGAGACTCAATGCCTCTGCCTACAAAATGGCGTGATAGTATGTGGTAGGTAATAATTCAATTCAATTTAGACTTTTATTAAATGTAGATAATATTAGCAATTAATTCAAATAGTATTGGGTAACTTACATAATGGTAGAACTAAATTAATTAGGTAAGTGATTAATATGCTAAATACAGTTCTTTACGTGACACTAATATTAGTAAATATTAGTTTAGCCGTGAAATGATATCATTATTAAGTTTTTATTACTTTGAACGAACACGCTATGAATAAATAAATAAACTTAGGCTTTAGTGCTTCAATGTAATCATGTAATAAAAGTGTAAATGATGCAGACAATGCCTAAAATCATGTTACATTTTTCATGGAGTTGACTGTTTGACAATTATAAAGGACCAATGTGGTTTGTCAAATACATATGTACTTGATCATAATTAATGTAACAAATCATAAAAAAGCCTGTGCTGTAAATAATATAGCAAAAGAGAAATCATAAAGGACTTTTATATTACTTTTAATGTTGAGAATCAATTTCGTGTAATAAAGTATCTATCACTAGATGCAACAAACGGCTTCGCCCGCGCGTAAAATACGTAGGTATGTATCCCTCGGGAAACAGACCGAATTTCGGGGTAAAAAGTAGACTCCGGCACCGAATTTATCAACTTAATTTTCATCGAAATCGGTACAGGCGCTAAGTGATTACACACACACACACACAAACTTTTGCAATAATATTATTAGTATAATCTAGGTACCTTTCTATCGTTTAAAAATACTTTCAAAATAAACTACGAAATATATCGCTTTAAGTTTATATTTTTATCTATAGTTTATATTAGGTATATAACCAACATTAGTAAAATATAAAAAAGTAAAAGATAAATAGAAAAAAGCGGACTAGTGTTGTTTGTCTCAAAGGCAGCCAAAACAGACCAAACAAGCACAGCAGTTGGGCGATTCGCTCCGTGGTATCGAACCGCTCGCTGTGCAATACGATTGAGGACATATTGTAGCTCGAGATTCTTATTTAATAAAAATATCAATAGTAGAGTGTCTAAAATGTTTGCAATATTTTGTATCATCAGTTCTGTGATCAATAAAAAGTTTTTTAATAAGAGCAAAACAATGTCCTACTTTTTCTTTTTCCTCACCTCCCTCAACCCTTTCATCCCACTCCCTTCCCGGTAGGCAGCGGCTTCGCAGAGTCCCTGGCATTGCAGGAACAATGCTAGGAACTCTGAGTCGTCCATGAGCGACAGTTACGACTTACCATCACGTGTTTGTTGGTCTGCCATTGTCGGCAATAAAAATACATTAGGTATTTAGAAATTTCATCATTCTACGCCAATGCGATTAAGTGTTAGAATATGTATGAAGTACAGTTATCCGGGTCTTAATTTATGCATAGTGTTTCATCAGCGTAAATCATGTAAATCATGCTAGTTGATTTAACGTTCGGTTATATTATTCTGAAACAGTTTTAGTGCAGTACTAGTAAATGTATGGTAATGATGCAGTAGTTACGGGACTGGCTTCGATAAAGGTTTAAGACTGCACAACTGCTAATGTGACTAATTCAGATGCCGTCTCTTTCTCTCGTCCCGGCTATATCTCCTACATGGTGCCACCACCATATCTCATCATCACCTCTAGTGGTGCCGATAGTGTTATCTCTTTCCCTAAGTCACTCTATCCCCGACATAGCCTTCAGTAGCCCCGCATTTTCTCATATCCTTAAACATTACTACTTTACTATATTTTTTTCTTTTAATCAAGATACATTTTATTAAATTAATTGCTTATGAAGTATACAGAGCTTGTTATCTAATACGAGAGAATACCTAGACCTTAACAACTTTTAGTATGAAAAAAAGAACCCAAAAGTTTAAGTGCTTTGGCTAATTTAGATCAACAATAATCAAAATAAAGCCTATATTCTTGTATTTCATTGAAAAGTTTAATCAAACTTTGCGAAGGTAAGCAAACAAATCAATATTCAAGAGCTTTATCAGCAAACAATCTGTTAAATAATGCGTAAGTTCACTGAATTTATAATGAGTATTTGTACGGAAAATTTAACAAAAGAGTAAACCAATAAGATTATTTGGAACTCTTTAATATTCAATGAAAAGAAAAAATAAACACAGGTACAGAAACGCGATAAAAATATTAGATATAATACAACAAAAGCAATAACAAAATTCTTACTTATTTATTCATTTAAATCATGCAAGATACATAGAACGGTAAACCATATATAAAGGTAGAGTCGTAAGTAGAACAGAGGCCCTAGACAAGTGGCATAGATTTGTATTGTATTCATAGAATAGATTAAAAATGTATGGAATTGACATATGCTAACGTCAAGTTTGGCGTTAGCATAAGTCAATCCCATATATCTTTAATCTATAATTATGCCACTTGTCCAGGCCCTCTAGCAGCCAACTCAGGCTACACTTTTTACTCTTTACACATTAGTCCAAAATATAATTCGTGTCGTAAGAGCGAGGTAGCTACAAATGCCAATAGTAATAATAAAGGACATTAGCGTTCTTCTTATTTTCAGTCGTTTCGCTTTAGACGGACTTTTGTGGTCGTTATGTAGTGTTTGGTGAGAAGATGTCCTTCATGACGTTTTGCTAGTTCTCTCCGTTGAAAGTCATCTTGCTGCACTTATTCACTGAACTACTCATTGTAGCCTTAAATTTACCACAAGCCCTCCTTTCCCTGAACGACAAAGCGTTCTTATCGATACCACCGATACACCAATCCCTTTGCCAAGCGAGGTGAGTATGTCAAACTCCTCCTGCATTGAATGTCTTCAGGCTAATGATGTGACGTAAACACCTTCGCAAGAACAATTGAGAAACCCGTGTTTTTAATTACGTTTTATTTCAAATCCCACGTGTGAATCGTTTTATAGGCGCATACCTCTGTGGGCTTATAGATAAATCTTTTATTTTTATATTTAACTATTGCCAGCCGTTTGTTTATTTAGATCAACGTATAAACGAATTTAGATCTTTCTGTTTCATCGCTCATAAAACATGGGTTACGCTGACATTGAGTTTTACGAACGGTTTTACAAAATAACATCGCGGCTTTTATTTATTGGACATAACTTGTAGCCGTAATATATTGATTGCCATTGTTCAGTACAACTGTATTAATGTGTAGTAATCTATATATATAAAAATGAATCCCTATTTCCCTTGGTCATGGCATCACGCGTAAACGGCTCGATCAATTTCGTCAATTCATAGTATACATATAAAAAGCGTCCAATGATTCACTAAAACTATAGTAACTACACTAAAAATATAGAAGGTATCAAGTTAATATTGTAAATTTTATAAAGCAGTGTTATATCAAGTTTATAATTATGTATTTAAAAACATTTATACTAATATAGAAAGCGAAAGAGTTTGTTCTAATGATTGTTTTTTTAAACGCGGTAATCTCTAGAACCAACAACCGGATTTTAGTAATTCTTTTTGCGGGAGGTTTATAGGCTATGTAATATAACATGCTACGGGTGACGGGAGTTGAGCAGTAACCAAAGATGTAACTTAGCACAAAGCAAATGTTCATTTCGATGTACGTATGTTGACTTTATATTTAATAAAACCGCTAAGGGTCATAAATTTAATAAATAAAATCACCGTGAATACTTTGAACGAGATTTGCTTTAATCTGTTTTTTTTTTCTTATTATCTTTTTTTATACTAACAAGATATGGATTTTGGTCTGAAATAAATGTTATTTTTTTTTTTTAACACTATAAGAATAAAAAGTTGCAAATTATTTTGTAATACTTTCTATTACCTGAAATCTTATGCTATTTCTTGCTTGCCTAGGCAAAATCCTTTCAAATACAATGTTTACACGACGGCTTTGTCAAGCAGAATTTCGACTGAAATGGTGATAATGATGTGTCAAGCTATAATTTTACTTCTTCAAATATGTACTATTAAGTTACGCCTCATAAGATCTTCACGAACCGTACTATAAAATTACAACGAACAATTAAAGTTAAAATGAAAAGTTTCTTTCTTCTAACAGTTTCTTTTTTATTAAGCCATCCCTTACAGGAGTAAGACACAAGTAGGTACTTACATAACGAACAGTTCTTCCACAAATTACATAAAGAAGAGAGAGCTATTGGGAACTATATAATACTAGCTTTTCGCGACGCAGTATCATCCGCGTCTTTGCTTAGATACTGCTCTGCTCTCCTCGCCAGTAGTGTGATGTTACATTACCTATACCTTACTTATACCTTACGTTAAGGTTGCGTTCCGGTCATATTCTATCAAGAAAGTTTGGACATATGATGAAGAAGTTTGACTCGCCCAATTGTTTAAATTGTGGTACAATCGACGATGTCCATCATCTCTTGTTAGAGTGTGATCGGAATCGCAGAGCCAGAGATAAACTGTTTTTGGATTTTAATATTGTTAAGGCGAACTTGGGATCAGTTAATAGTATATTAGCTGAACCTAGTTCTGACGCAGCAAGAAGAGTTTATGAAATGGTCGTGTGAAGCGTGAACTACGTTTCATATACTATTTTATAAAATCTTGTATGTTTATTTTTATTAGAATTATAGTTATATTTTGAAGATAGTTATGTTTTTGATACTATAGGACTGACATGTTTTTTAACAAAAGTCCTTAAATAAAGAGGTATCTCAATTCATCCACTCTATCAAGCCTATCACATGAACAAACAATTTCGGTATTAAATGTGTTTTGGCATACGCCTTTGTGAATCCTCAAACTCATTGACGGTATTTGGGTTGCAAGTGTTTTTCTGAAGACAATATGTTTGGTCTTATTAACGTTTAGTGTCAGCAAATTCATGTCAAGCCAGTCTGCAATCCTTCTCATTCCTGCTTCAGCTGTATGGTAGACGTTTTCCCAATTTTTCCCATGACACAACAATACAGTATCATCTGCATAACAAATCAGGTCAGCATTCCGAATTGCAATTTTTAGTATATCATTTATGTAAATAGTGAAAAGTGTTGGCCCAAGTATACTGCCCTGCGGCACTCCAAAACTGATTTCCTTTTCACCACTTACAACGTTTTCCACTCTGATGCATTGGCGTCTATCATTTAGATATGTACAGATCCAGTTTAGCGATGTACCTCTTATTCCTGTTTTTTCTAGTTTCCTAAGTAGGATAGGAATTGAGATAGTGTCGAAAGCCTTGGTAAGGTCTAAGAAAATTCCAAGGCAATATCCTCCACCATCGACATGCTTAGATGTTATGTTGGTAAGCAGTTCAACCGCATCTGTAGTAGACTTTCCTTTTCTGAAACCAAATTGTCTTTCAGACAGTAAAAAGTTGCTCTCCAAGTAGTTAACTAATCGAGTGTTCACTAGTTTCTCCAGTATTTTAGAAAAGATGCTAAGCAGCGATATTGGTCTGTAATTTTCCGGAGAGTTCTTTTGTCCGGCTTTGTGGATAGGAGATACCAATGCTATTTTCCAATAATCAGGGAACACTCCCGTTGAAATACTTAGGTTACATATATAAGTGAGTGGATCCAATATAGTATGCCTTATCGCTTTTATTAGAGACGGTTTAAACCCATCGAAGCCAGGTGCGCTATCGTTTTTAAGGCTTTTTATAATAGAGTCCACTTCATAAATGTTAGTAGGCACCATAAACAGTGAGTCAACAGGAGATGTGCTTATGTCAACATTGGTAGCAAGAGCTTCTTCGGAAGTTGAAAGCCGCTTTAGTATCTGCTCAGACAAGGTTCTGCCTACTGTTGTGAAATAGTGGTTACAGTAACTAAGCGACTCCTGGGCGTTATCTTTCACATTCAATAAGTCAGCGGAGTCATTTCTTGCCTGTCGTATCTCACATATATCTTTTATCGTGCTCCATAATTTCTTCGGATTATTCCTGTTATCTTCTAAGGATTTACTATCGTAGTTTTCCTTTGCTTTACGTAGAATATCTATAAAGAAGTTCCTGTACCTAGTAAATGACAGTTTTAGAGTGTTATTGTCCGGATCAAGTTTTACCTGACGATGTAGACTGTCTCTATGACGCATACATCTCATCAATCCAGGTGTTATCCACGGCTTTAAATTGTACTTCGACCGGCTACTTTTGACTAAATGTGTGTATGCTTTATATAATAGAATAGTATGTATTCACAACTAAGATAACTAACGGTCGAGGTTGGAATATTATTTTGATCGTTCATTATTATTTAACTGCAAGGAAATCATCATCTTCACATACAAAGAAGGCATGTGAATTGATAGCCATGCTTTCTGATGGCGGATTGGCAATTTTAAACAATTTTTTGTCTATGTTTAGGTTTCCTCATGATATTTTCCTAGTCAGTGCTGTCAGGAAAAACTTAGAATTGCATATGGACTTGCAAAAGCCACATTGGTACTTGCCTAGCTTCAAACTTACTACCTCATGCGTGCATACAATAGACTATTACAACATTAAAGGTCGTTGCCTACGTGACGGATTTTTATACAGGCAGAAGAGACAGAATGCCTATATTTTTAGGTTAAACAGTTCGTACATTTTTGTAAACCTTATTTTCCTGTTGCAGGTACTAATGCAGTGAACAAAACCCGGCTAAAATGAGTTTTATTTATAAGCTGTGTACACACGATGCAAGTGACATTTTAAAACTGTTGTGTTTAAAACTTGAAAAACAAAGTGTTTGACTTTACAAAACTTAATTTACATTTACAAAAATTGTGTTTACATTCTCATTTAATTATTTTGTATACTTGTCAAATAAACGAAGACGAATGTTAAATTATAGAAAACTTCTCAATATAATTTTTAGTTTATATCTGCCAATAATTAAGGATAACTACATGTTAAAATATTTAAAATATCAATTATTATTATAAATTTAAAAATAGACATATTTCATAATTTCATGTACATAGTCAATTAGGTATACGAAAAGTTTAAATGTACAGTAGTAAAATATTTGTAACGTTGTCTTATGTAAATATTATTTGTAATAACTAAGAATAAAAGTACTTACGTCAATTGTAGTTCGATAATGAACTTTGAGCCCCTTGACGAAGGTACTTTTTTCTATAAATGTATAGTAATTAGTTATAGCATTATAGAACTGTGTTATTGTAATAATATTTTTGTAAATGTAAATTACGATTAAATTGTAATGTATATAAATGCAAAATGCCTTGTAATTAGTCAATGGATAAAATATGTGCAATTTACTGTCATTATTATAATAATAAAGTGTACCAAAGACAATGTAATAATGTTTATTTTATTACCATACCAATATTTCAAATCTTCAAGACGATTCCAGAAGAAATAGGTATTCCTATGTGTTATGTAATATAACTTATACAAATGTGCTCACGTTTCAGTGAGCTAGGTTTTGCAAAGGCTCAAACCAAACGGTTCAGTTCTTCATACTTCAGTCACTTAAACCTGGAACTCTTTACCAGTGCATGCATTTCTTTCAAAAGGCTTCTCATAAAAGCGCACTAGTTGATGGCCTGATGCCAACAGTTTAAGGCGATAGCTTTTGGAATGGAGTCCTCAACTCGTGTACCCCATTGACTGCTTACTATCAGATAGAATAGAGTCACTTTAGTAGTTCAACATAAAAAATTTAATATAGGTAGTATATTGTCATTGCTTACACAATTCCAATGATGTATTTTTCCCAACATTATTCTCATTAGGAGCTTGTAAGACAAGGACAGAAAAGCATGTAGTAATTATTATCTGGCCGCAACAGAGCTAATTTTGTATAAAGTCGTGACATAGACTTTATCTATTTGTCTATTAGTAATGGATCAGATCGGCTTCACAATTAGCTCACAATTTTGACTTATTATGCTAGGCAGACTCTTTGAATAATAGTTTATAGAGTTTAGGAGTAATGTGTTTAATAAGAAAAAAGAAATAAGTAAAATTCAACTTTACAATTCAAAGAACACACAATTTTATTGTTAATTGTATTTTAATTTAGCGATTGCCGCATAAAATATATACCGTATTACAATAATAAACATATCTGCAGATTAGAAATGCCATCGCGGTCGTTGATCCACGCAGGTTTCAGCATGAATGGGCCGGATCGTCGGGGAAGTACTACCCTCCAATAGAAGATCAACGTAAGAGTAGTAGTATCGGGGTGGAGTCACTTTGGTAGGCTAATATAAAAAAAATATACTATAATAATATAAAGCAGAAGTTTTTGTTTGTTTGTTTGTTTAAACGCGCTAATCTCTGGAACTACTAACCAGATTAGAGAAATCCCAGTATGTTAGCCCAGTTCTTGAGAAAGGTTATAAGCTTTGTAACATCACGCTACTGGCGACCGGTGCAGAGTAGTAAGCAACGACGCAGATGAAACCGCGCCACAGAAAGCTAATTACACATAAAACTCGATCTGCTTGACACTAAGAAATGCCGTTCACGAATCAATTCACGAGTTTTTAGTGCCAAGAACATCACTTGTACCTTTCCTTAAAGAGAACGGCAGATAAATAACGTTAGTATCATTACTAGTTCGTGTTGCAGCCGGTTAGTAGAGTCTACAGTGCTTCTTGGGGAAATGTTGTATTATTTGTAGATCCTACAAGTCCTCCGTTTTATGAGTACAAATGTTATAACAGTTGGAAAAGCAACGTAGGGTGTGACACGAAAAGCCCGTCTACCTAAAACAAACTGATAATAAAGTAACCCATTTCTTTCTTGTGCTGACGCTACATTGTAATATTATGTACTCTGTGTCACTCCCACAATCAACACAAATCTAATGACACCTCATATTTTAAAATCCATTAAGCCATTTAGGCTGTAGAGCGTGCCAAAGAAATAGATATACATACCCACATATATACATGCACACGCTCGAAAAACACTCTCCTTGACATGGCAGTCAAAAAAAAACCAAAGAAGAAAGAAGATGTAATTTGGCCACTAGAATTCTCGAATGCTTATTATGCAAATACTAGTGGCAAATCAATTTTCATTAAAATATGTTACGCTGTTACTTTTATGGCACTTTTCAAATAACGAAGTCACTGGAAATAGCTACAAAGCACCTAAGCTTGTTTTATCGATTTACAAATAGGAATACAATAACATCCTATTATTAACTTCATGTACTTAAATTTAGTAGGAAATAAAAACGATGAATGTAAAAGGTGCGTTTACGATTCAATTTACAGCTTCAATATATATTTACGATTGCAACACTGAGTTTAATAACGCACCTGTGGACCATGGAAATTTACTCTAGAACATGCTTTGTAAAACAGAATTTTTACTCTCTTTTAAATACTCGTAAAATGGCAACTACTAGGACTAAACTTTTATGTTAGTAGATCCACGCTGACTTCAGCATGAATGGGTTGGATGAACTGGGAAAGTACTACCCTCTCATAGAAGATCGACGTAAGAGTAGTAATATCCGTACTACTGCGTTTCGTTTAGTGAGTGAGAGCGCTGAAGCCCCAATTTACCCCTTTCCTCTTTCCTCACCTCCCACATTCCCATAGCCTACCCCTTTTCCAGCCGCCATAGTGGAGGCCACTATACCAGCAGTTTATGACGATGGCTTTTGGAATGCTGGCCACCACCATTATAATTCGTCAAAAATGATTACCATAAGGCGAACCCTTACAACTTTGTCCGTAAACAAGAAAGAAAAGGGATACAAATGCTGGAATTTTACTTTTAAGACAAAGCTGTGTCAATCAATCAGGATATAGCTCTCTGACTTCCTTGAGCAGTGCGATTGAATAGCTTAAAGAAAACATTTGTGTTGACAGTGCTACATCGAGTTCCTTCTTATAAATAGGCTCCTTAAAGCCCGTTGAGTAATTATGTATTGTTCTGGTAGCAAAGACTTTGATAAACTTTAGTTCTAAGTGTATATATCAGGAACGCTATTTATTTTCATACACAGATATTTTACGCTGCCACGGATAAGTCTGCAATAATAATGCCTAACATAAGAAATGAAAATTTTCCAAGGTTCCGTTACATAAAAAGGACTCCTACAATCACGTCGCTATCTGTTTGTGAAAGCCCTATTTTTTAGAAACCCCTGCTAACATCAAATACGTAAGTGTATAATCTTTTGAAGCTGTAAAAACAAGCTATTAAGTCAAAACAAAAAATACAGTTATTTTTTTGCTTAAATTAAAATCCTATAAAGTACCTACTTTATTAGAAGTGAATCTGTCACTTTTTCCTAATAACTGAAAGTGCTATATAAATATAGTTAGTTGAACAGTAGAATATCGTGGATTAATGTATTTAATTTTCCGTTTATACAACTCACATGAGCTTTAAAAGTAATTGCTTGTACCCTATAAATGATGCCATCAATTTTGTTTATACATACACTAAATATGCCTATCCCTATACCGATATATATATAGGCTTATATATTTGAATATATAGATAGAAATGCATGGGCATCTTTGGAGGAGGCCTATACCCAATCCGGGGTTCTTGCCGAGTAAATCTACATACTTTATTAGTGTAATATATTTGAAACTTTGTAAAAGCAAGAAATAAATGGCTTATTTATTTATTATTTATATATTTGAAACGGAATACAAGCGGTTGAACGTATAAAATATTTCAATAAATCTTCCAATAAGGTCTATTTCTGATTTTCTGAGCAATTTTGTATAAAGCTATTGGCTTTGGTAATTTAATTTTATGATTAGGGTTGTACCCTTATAATCATGTGTGTTATAGTTTCGTTATAATGAGGGTGTTTAGGAAAATATTTGCCAACAGTTGGCGCCACTTTGGTAAAAGGTCTTACATTTTGACAGCGCTATTAAAACAAATATTTTTTCAGTGCTCATTTCTGAATTTTTAAAGCTATAATTACAAAATGGATTATTCACGTTCTTCAGGACCCTCTCAGGACAAAAGAAATTTGCTGAGAGGGTTTTCTAAAATGGCGCCCACGAGGTTGTAGCACAGATGCGTCAGGTCTAGCTGTCAAGCGCTTTTTGAAAGTTAACTCCTGATTAGTCCAATGTGAAAGTTGAAGTGGCGTCAACTGGTGGCAAAAATTATCCTTAACAATCTCATTTTCTTGTTGAATTTTCCTTCAAATATAAGATAAATAGGTGGTGGTAGGCTTAGAGTAAAAAGTTTTGATAAAGAGATGGGCAATGAAGCGATCCTTTAACAGTTTAGTTTAAGTTAGGCGATTCCGTACCTCAAGAAAAACCAAACAAATCAGGAAAATAATATTTCTTAATTACAAAAAATAGTAAAGAAAGTTTGAATTATTGAACGGCAGAGAGCAAAGTTACTAGTTTAACAAGAGGTAAATAGAGAAGGAATAAATGGTGTAAATATTTTACGCTAGTTAAAAGTTTAATTGAAAGTAAAGTAACGGTCAAAGCTATAATAGATATAGAGCTTCAGAAACTGAGATCGATCTCCTTCGTGGAGATTGTATTTGAAAATCAGACACTTTTGTAGCGGCTTGGCGACACGTTGTGTTTACGTTGCAATTGTGTGTAATAACGTTCACATAACCGTAGGGTTCGCCAGTCGTCTCCCAACAGTGATGTAGTGCAGTTTTATTGTTATGTATTTTTTATATTCACTGGTACCAGTAAAGAATAGTATATTTTATGATGAAGTAATTATTTATCGTATCCCTTAACATTCAATCATCTCTACCCCACACATACTTTTAAAGTTCGAAAATAATAATTTACAAAAGAAGATGATGTAGTGCAGTTTTATTGTTATGTATTTTTTATATTCACTGGTACCAGTAAAGAATAGTATATTTTATGATGAAGTAATTATTTATCGTATCCCTTAACATTCAATCATCTCTACCCCACACATACTTTTAAAGTTCGAAAATAATAATTTACAAAAGAAGAACAGCATATTAAATGCCGCTTATCTATGTAAACCTAAGACTTATACCTACATATACATGAAATCCGAAACATTGTACACTTCTTCTTCAGATAAAATAATATGAGAAACAGCCAGAATTACTTCAAAGTCCGAATGCCCAAATACACAAACGCCAGTTAACTTTGAGTTTAAAATTATCTGATATGTACTATCAAGTCAAGGAGGGTAATGTTTTTTGAGCGTATGTATCGTATGTATCTTTGTCACGTTAGTCTTTGGCACGCTCTACAGCCTAAATCTCTAAATGAATTTTAACATATGAGGTGTCATTAGATTTGTAATAATTGTAGGAATGACAAAGAGTACATAATATTTCAATGTAACGTCAGTACGAGAAAAAAATGGATTTCTTTCTTTTCACTATGTTTTAGGCAGGCGGGCTTTTTTTTATAATAGGTATATATTGCTTGTTGTATAAGAAAATGATGGAGAGTTAGTGATGTAGTTCTATAATGTTATTTAAGCGTACAATTGGTCCGACAGTAACGCATAATTAAGGGTCTTAACCAACGGATAACTGGATACCCCTGAAATACTAGCTATACATGTCGCAGGCAAATTGAATAAAGCCGCCGTTTGCATACTCATTGTCATCGGCGCGTTATGTAATATGCCGAAGGCAGATTTATTTATTTATTTATTTACTTAAGGATCTCTAACAAAGGCAGTACACATCTTAATCACAATTTTATACACATACACATTTATTAATTTTTGTCTGTATACTCCTCCAATTACAGGAGACCACATCATGCATAGTTATATTAGTTAAACAAAACAATGTGCTACGTACATACAACTAAATTTTAAAATAAAAATAATACTTACAAGTGAAAAAAAATAACAAAACTAGAATACTTATTAATACTTTTTTTAATATAAATGCTAATAAAACACTTAAAATCTAGGGGAAAAGGTCCATTTAAGAACACATTACAACTACAACTTGTTTTTTATACTTTAACAGATTATTGCTAATGTCCACATCACAAGTTCTAGTCAGCATATTGTACTTCCTACAGAGCCTTGGCATAGCGGCGTAGTAGCCGAGGTTTGTTCTCGAATAAGGAATATTAAACAAATTATATATGTTACTCCTAGGTGAACGAGTAGGAACATTAATAGTCATAGAATTCAACAACTCACAACAATCGATAAAGCCATTATACAACTTGTGGAGAAAAACAGCACTGGACCTTTTTCTTCATTGACATAGGTTAGGTTAGAACCCCCTGCGAGCCGAGCGAGCAAAGCGAGCGTGCTGCTGCAGCAGCCGGCGGGTGCTATAAACAAATTATACGTGTTGTCAAAGTTGTTTATATATCTCAAATTAGGTATACACAATGCTGACCTATATCTAGTGTTATGTAATATGCCGAGACAAATTTGAAACGGCTGATTAATATAATTTGCCTGCGACATACATATAATAATAATAATAATAATAATAAGCCCCCTAAAATCCTACCTTACGTCCGAATCGAACATCAGACTTACGTGGGGGGCGGACACGCGTACTTATAAAACTGACGCGGCTAACAAGGAAAGGTAAACCCTTTATGGAGATGATTAAAAAAGTATATATTTTACGGTCGCTGCCCGGGGGTCGCCGGGGCACACTTGGAGCTGATGCTGAGTGTCTCAGCATGCGAACCATCAGCGATGCGGAGTTGAACAGGCGGCGGGCTCCCATCGACAAACATGTTACAGCTGACTACTTAGGCGAGGATAGTAGTTCGTTGTTTTCATCGATTCCTTCTACTCGCCCTTCCTATATGACAAGAAGAACATCTACCTTGTCCACTAGTACGTCTAACAGTGTTGTGCAAAGTGTCAATTTAGACTCACAATTTGCACCCACCTTGGACAACAATTATTCGATGCGCAGACGATGGACACCTGAAATGAATAAGTTCATAATGCGTACTAACCTTCAATTAACTACACTTAACACGGATACAAAAAATTATCTCGAACCTCTACACACTAAATTCATAGAAAAATTTCCCCATATGCAAGTAACCAGACAAAGAATAGGAGATCAACGTAGAGCAATCGTTCGCAATAAATTGCTACCGCAGGATACAATAGACCAGATATATAACGAAATTAAGACAGAATTAAGCCAATTACAATTAAGCTCATATTCACAGCAAATGCACAACGATTCTGAACGAGTTCTGACAACTGGTAACCCGACACAAACTCACCATAACACACCTGAAACACAAAAAACACAAAATACAAAACAAACCCGAATAAAATGGACGACTGAACAAAATGAAGCAATAATACGGTCGTACTACCGAATAACAAACTTAGGTACTAATGAAACAGCTTATCGACCACTACTACATGCAGATTTTATTAGTAAATTTCCTTTCCTAAATCATTTAAGTGAACAACGAATAGCAGATCAGAGGAGAGTAATAATTAATAACAGGTATATTAGTAAAGACAGGTTAAATGCAATAAAAGAAGTAGTAATAGTAGAACTAGGAATAAGCAATATTAATCTAGGCAATACTATCAACATTGATTCTAACGCCGATTTAAATATTATTGAATATAACAATGAAAATTTTGAGACCTCGTTAAACATAAATAATAGGCAAGAATTAGGTCATAATCCTAATGTAAACTTAGAAAGACTACCACTGATAGATGAAACTTTCCAACAGGCATTACAGTTTTATAAATATTCGGAACCTACAAATAGAACCTACATACCCAAACAAAAATCATCAAAAAAACTTGCGAGCATTGTTAATTACTTAAACACAATAATTCTTCCTGAAAATACTGATGTATACACAAATTTTAATACATTACAAACTGTCATATATTGTGCGGCTTGGACCGCTGCTAAAGTTAATGGAGCAAGGTTAACACATCAAAACAGAGAAACCCTACAACAAACAACAAAAGAATATAAACCAAAATGGCAACAGCGACTAGAAAATAAACTGGAAGACCTAAGAACAAAGATAGGCAGACTTACACAATTTTGTAATGGCAACAGAAGTAAAAATGTAGTTAGACATGCTTACATAATTATAGAACAATATAAAAGTCATACTGTACATGAAGAACCAAACACAAAAATTACACACACACTAGACACTCTAAAACAAAAACTTGCAGTTACAACAGATAGATTACAAAGATATAAGGCGTGCACATTAAGGAAACAGTAAAACATACAATTCACTCGAAATGAGAAACTTTTCTACCGTAACATCAAACAAGCAACCACCAAGACACCGAGAAATAGTACGAATGACGATGTTCATAACATCCCCACAGCAGATAAATTACAAAATTTCTGGGCAGGGATATGGACAGACCCCATTGAACACAATGATGATGCTGACTGGATACATACACAAACCTCAAACACTGACTCACACATACACACAATGACATATGAGCATGTTCCTATAAAAACTTTTCTAGAAGTACTGCGAAAGTTACACAATTGGAAATCACCCTGTTCAGACTATATTCATATTTATTGGTATAAAAAGTTCACATCTGTACACAGTTACTTGCACAATTATATAAATATATTTATCCAAGACCCCACCAAAGTACCCACATACTTAACACTAGGCAGAACATACATGTTTTCAAAAGACAGTAATGACTTATCAAACCCGGCTAAATACAGACCTATTACTTGCTTACAAACTCTATACAAAATCATAACAGCTTGCATTTCAGCTTTAATTTATGAGCATATTAATACCAATAATATAGTAGCAGAACAACAAAAAGGATGCAGAAAATTTAGTCAAGGATGTAAAGAACAATTAATTATCGACTCTGTTATTCTTAAACAAGTCCAGCGAGAGCGATCAGACCTTTTCAGTATGTATATCGACTACAAAAAAGCTTACGATTCTGTCCCTCATTCTTGGTTAGTTAAAGTTCTCGAAATTTACAAAATTCATCCGTTAATTGTTAATTTTTTGAAAACCGTTATGACCAAATGGTCTACCATACTCACACTCACTACTCCGTCCCTAACAATAGAAACAAATGCGATTGAAATACAAAGAGGTATTTTTCAAGGAGATACCCTTAGCCCACTATGGTTTTGTCTTGCTTTAAATCCTCTTTCTGAAATACTTAATTCAACTTCATTAGGATACCCTTTAAAAATTACGGACAGCAACTCCCAAAACATGTTAAATCACCTTCTTTATATGGACGACATAAAACTATACGCAAAAACTGAAACTCAATTGTATGAACTAGCTACCATAACAGAACAATTTACAAACGATATAAAAATGGAATTTGGTATAGACAAATGCAAAATAAATTCAATTAAAGCAGGGCAGAACTATAAACATGATTATACATTAGACACAGGAGCACATATAAAGTCACTAGATGCGCAAGACGCCTACAAATATTTAGGATATAACCAGTCCCTACAAATACACCACAAAGAAACTAAACTGCAGCTGATACAACAATTTCAACATAGACTAAACACAATCTTAAAAACACAACTCAACTCACGGAACACTATAAAAGCAATCAACACCTTTGTCATTCCTCTACTTACTTATTCTTTTGGAGTAATCAACTAGACCAAGACCGAGCTTAAACAACTACAAAGGAAAATTAACACAGCAATGACAAAATTTCGTAAAAACCACCCTAGATCATGTTTGCAAAGATTGACACTGCCTAGAATAGAAGGAGGTCGAGGACTCATCGACATTGTAAACCTACACAATAAGCAAATCACTACACTTAGACAATATTTCTACACCAAAACTGAATCATCTACACTACATAAATCAATAGTACAAAACGATTATAAGCTCACTCCACTTAACCTTAAAGATACTACACAACAAAATGAAACGCTTGTAGATGATAAAACTAAGTTAACCGAATGGACTCAAAAGTCTCTACATGGAAGACATCGCCAAGATTTATGCAACCTTAATGTCGACAAAGAGGCGTCGAACGCGTGGCTAAACCGAGGTGAACTTTTTCCAGAGACTGAGGGTTTTAAGATAGCAATACAAGACCAAGTTATTGAAACCAAAAACTACAGAAAATATATTATTAAAATTTTACCAACAGATATCTGCAGAAAATGTAATAGTTCATCAGAAACAATACAGCACATTACAGGCGCATGCAAATCAATAGCCCAAACCGATTACAAACATAGACATGACCAGGTAGCTAAAGTTATACATCAAAAACTTGCACAACAGTTCAAAGTTATTGACACACCTACACCACCATATTATAAATATAACCCAGAGACTATTCTAGAGAACCACACTACAAAACTTTACTTTGACCGTGCCATCCTCACAGATCGAACAATTTATTACAATAGACCAGACATTACATTAGTAAACAAAACAAATAAAACCGGATACCTTATAGATGTTGCTGTACCAAACACACACAATCTTCAAACAACAATTGCAGAAAAATTAACTAAATACATAGAATTAAAAGATGAAATTAGTCGACTTTGGCACCTTGAAAAAGTAGTAATCGTTCCCATAGTTCTCTCTGCAACAGGAGTTATACCTAAACAGTTACACCAATCTCTCAAAACTCTCAACATTCCACCTAAAACCTACCACCTTCTACAAAAAGCAGTAATACTGAACACGTGTAGATTAGTTAGAAAATTTTTACAGTGCACAGCCGACAACACACCCATACACAACACACCAACACCACACGATATACCCATTAACCCTACACAAACCATTAGTGATACTGATGTACACTTGGCTTAGGCCCGTGCCATCAGTTTTACCGGCTAGCCGAGAAAAATAAAAACAAAAAACAAAATAATAATAATAATAATAATAATAATAATCATTTATTTCAGGTCGCATAAACCCATATTATAAATACCTTACAGACAAACATACATACATAATACAAACTTATAAACTACACTTCCTATGCACTACGTCATTGTGCTATCACGTGGCACTTGTCCGCGGAAGCGACGGAACACGACACCTTGCGGCCAAAAGGTTTCCTCCATGATGAGGCGCAGATAGCAGGTCGGTACTCGCACCACAAACGCCTTAAAATTGACGTTGCGACGCGACTCCAACAGCTGCACTCTCGGCCTGTACTTCGTCTTTTGGCGGACGTATTCCTCGATATCCTCAGCCTTTGTGGTGTAATGTAGGCGAGAGATATACACAGGAGTGTTCGGTGCGGCAGCACGCAGCTGCATGTTGTTTTCCGCTGGTGCTGTACCGTAACAGTTCTTGTTATATTAACTCCTCAGTTAAACGCACTCTTCATATAAAATTACTTTCAATACCATCACACTCCACCAACTACGGCTAAAACTCAGTAACTTATTTCCTAGACTACAACACTAACACTAAATCTATTGTTATCTAAATAATACTGAATGGCGAGCCGAACATTTAGTGATGTATAATCTTATGTAAATTATAATTTCCTAAGTTGTTCATACCTAACCTGTAAGTATTTGCGCGAAATGTAGATGTACTACTTTATATCTAACTAGCTGCGCCCTGCGGCTTCGCCCGCGCGAAAATTGCTATGTGTTTAATTAATGTAACTCGGGAATCAGAGCGATTTTCAGGATAAAAAGTAGCCTATTCCCGAAACCAAATCTATCTACATACCAATTTTCATCAAAATCGGTTTAGCGATTTAAATTTAATATGGTGGTTAAGTATTCTTAAACTTTCTAAATCACCGCGCAATTTCTTAGTTTTTCTTTCATAAGAACCTTCTCCTGACAATAACAAACACAACAAAAAAAGGAATTAACGAAATTGATCTAGCCGTTTACGCGTGATGCCATGACCAAGAGAAATAGGGATTCATTTTTATATATATTGATAATTGATTTTATGTAAAGTCGTAAATAAGACACTGGTATTTATTGTGAGAGTTGTCTTTAAAAACACAAAACAAAAAATAAAATGAATAACTAACAAAAAATAACTGAAAATAATACGATAAACGTTTTTTTTTAATATGATTAGAGTGGAGTCACCTTGGTAGGCTACCAAGGTGACTCCACTCTGCCTGATGGTAAGCAGTTAGTGGAATCCAGAAGTGGCGGACACCATTCCAAAAGCTAAACTACTGGCATGATGGCCTCCACTATGGCGGCTTAGTGCGATGCTTTTTTACGCCCCGCTTAAAAGACCCAGGATCAAAATTAGATGGGGACACATGCGCTGGCAAAGAGTTCCAGGCTTTAATTGAGCGACAAAAGTATGAAGTGCTGAACCGTTTGGTTCGAGACCCTTTAGATTCTACTGTGAAAGGGTGGCACTTTAGTCCCACACGTGTCGTTCTGGATAAAAAGGGAGAGGGTGGGATTAATTCAAAGAGCTCTTCAGAACACTCTCCATGGTAAAGACGATAGAAGACGGCCATTGAGGCGATGTCTCTTCGCAGCTGTAAAGGCTCAAGGGTCTTAGTAGCCTCCGGGCTTCCGATGATACGGACTGCTCGCCGCTGCAACCTATCGAGTGCATCCAGTAAGTACTGTGCGGAGCCATCCCAAAGATTTAAGTAGAAGTAATTTAAGTTATTAATAAAACAAACCATTTTACTTTGCATAACTATTTCGTATTCATTTTTCAATTACTCCAATAATAATAAATAGAACTGATATTTAAGACTTAAGAGTCTTAAATATCAGTTCTATGTAACATACAAAAAAAAAGCCAGAGGCCAACCTCGATTCTAATTTGGGAGTAAACATCTTAAGCTAATTGAATAATAGACTAAAATCACCGTCACGCAATGTAATCATGATGTTATAACTTGACCGTTTAAGAAACGCCTGAAAACCACAAGCTAATGAGTTCATTAGAGGCTTGTTAATATTTGGAAACAATGTACCTCATTTATGTAGTAATTATAAACGCAATGAGTGCCATATTATTCTATGGTAATTACCTACAAAATAAGTCCTCAACACGCGACTATAAGTCCTGATATTGGAAGCATCCATACTGCTTACAATCAACTGATAATAATAATTATTTATGACTAGCATTCCGCGGTGCGGTTTTGTCTTTGCTTACTGGTTTGCTCCCGTCGCCACTAGCGTGATGTTACATAGCCTTAAACCCTCCTCCAGAACTGGGCTATCATACGCAAGAAGAATTTTCAAATCCTACAGCGCGTTCAAACAAACATACAAACAAACTCTGCCACTTTATATGATATTATAGATAGGTATATAACTCTGGTGGTCTTTTTGCGTATGATCACCCAGTCCTCGAGGAAGGTTATAGGCTATGTAACATCAGGCTACTGGCGAAGGGAGCAGAGCAGTAAGCAAAAACGCGAGTGAAACCGCGCCGCGGACAGCTAGTGTTGTAAAATATTATCGTCAACATTATATCTATCTGATTTAGAAGTCTTTAAATTTGTTTTCAGCTTCCACCAGAGACAGATGAAGAACAGTAGTGAGACGCTACCGGGAAACACGCGTGACCACGACTACTTTGTCAAGAGTGAACGACTGAGAAGAAGAAATTTGTTTTATCTTACTTTTCTATGTACAGTAAACTCTAAACATAAAACGGATCTTATGGTTGTTTGTCACCATTTATTGATCTGATGATGCCATAAAAATAAAATAACTAAACTAAATCAGTTTACTGTACCATAATAAATAAAATTTAAATAAATAAACAAACTTAAAACAAACTTAATACTTTTTTTTAACTTGATGAAAATCTTCAATTAGAATTTTGTAGAAAAGATTGAAAGACTAGTATTGAAACATTAAGTTTTTATAACGCTTGAAATAACCCAATTAACGTCTTGCTAAGATTTATTATCGCAAAATTCCTGAATTAACGAGACTTTGTTTGTGATTTTTAGCTTTCAGAGAAACCGATGCAATAAACATACAATAATATTATGCGTGCGTAACTTTAATAATTATATGTACATAAATTATGTCTTTATACTAGGTACGGTCGCTCAATATGATCATGAGATGCATTCAGACCATAAACAAAGGCAATAATCTATATTACCATTCTTTTACAAATACCAAAAAATATTACGAGTAGATATTATCTGTGCGAAAAGTGTTCTAAATTTCTTACCGGCTCTTAATACGACTCTACTTTGAGGGTAAATTGGTCATATAGCTAGTTTCCACTTTGATTAGTGCGAGTGAAGATGACGAAGATGATTAGTGCAGGTGCGTAGTATATTTTAGTAATATAAATACCGTAATATTTTACCTGCACATCAATTTCATGGGTAGGTTTTGCCAAAAAATGGATGAACCACTCGGTAAGAATAATGTATGCTTGTATTAGAAGTTGAATTTAATTGCAACAAATGCGACTATGCGACTATGCGATTCTTTGCCAAAAAAGAATATCCAGAAGCTAATTTCGTTTTGATAACAATAAGCAATATTATTGGAAATTTGTAAACAAAATGCGAATTATAAGCGTGATAACAACACAGATACAATATTCTATTGTTGATTGGTATCGTAAAAGCATACTTCAACAATGAATTTTATGTAAAATGGAAGCGTAAGATAAATTCCTTACGGACGGTATCACAACTATAATAAGTTCTGCAACCAGTTGTAAAAGACGATTTTGTCTGAAGAAAAATTTGATATTCTAGTGTAAAGTATAGTAAAACGAAAATAAATTCAAATCTTTAAGTTTTGAAAAGAAAGCGGGTGATGTACAACGGTGACACAACGGACAAATCAGTCTATCGACAAGTGACAAGTGTCTATCATCTAAGTTTATTACAAACTTGACGTCCGCCCTTGCTTCGCTTCGGTGTCAAAAGTATCATTCGGTCTCACAACAGACGCCTACGGAAAATATCATTGCATTCGTGTCATATTGCATCATCCAGATTAACAAAGACGCTTAAAATATTTAACTTTAGAAAATGACTAATAAATAATAATAAACATAATAAAGTATAGCATATTATGTTACCCGTCTTATTTGTAGCTTTCTAAAGGAGAATTTTTTTTTTAAATCGGTTACGTATATCTTAAGTTAAATCACAACAAACATAGAAAAATCAAATCTTTTTCTTTATAATATTAGTTGATTTCATAAAAAAGGAAGTCTTTTTTCAATATAAATAAACAGTAATTTTGTTTAAAAGTTTACTTCTAAAAGTGAACGGCGAAACTTTTACTACTTAACAGATTTTGATACAGTCATCATCATCATTTTTAAAGTTTTTCTAGAAGGTTTAATATATCTATACCCATATAAATTTGCGTGCAAAGCTGAGATGAGTACTTATTTATTTATAACACCAACATAGTTCATCCACGAACTATTCTAATTAATTAATTCTAAAGGGTCTCGAACCAAACCGTTTAGTACTTCATACATTTGTCGCTCAATTAAAGCCGGGAACTCATTACTTTGATCCTGGTCCTTTAAAGCGGGGCGTAAAAATCATCTTACTAAGCCGCCATAGTGAAGGCCACAATACCAGTAATTTGGCTTTTGGAATGGTGTTTACCACTTCTTGTTTCCACTGTGGTAGACTAATATAAGAAAAAAGATTTATTTGAAACAGAAAGTTACTACAAAACCGTTTTAAAATGTTTTC
Organism: Parascotia fuliginaria; assembly: GCA_963082885.1. Classification (NCBI taxonomy): domain Eukaryota; kingdom Metazoa; phylum Arthropoda; class Insecta; order Lepidoptera; family Erebidae; genus Parascotia; species Parascotia fuliginaria. The sequence continues at coordinate 3,370,409 of OY720182.1, read as the reverse complement.
ACAACTTTTGTATATTTAGAATTCTAAAACCTATTCAATATTTTTCTGTTACTTTTAATAGATAATTGAGACTGATTTAGATTGTGTTTGTACCTGGAGTAATTTTAAAAGGCTAAAATATAAAACAGTATGTAATTATATGTCTGGAATCTCTGAGCACGTTTCTCAAAAGTCGTACCGATTACCTGATAAACGTTGGGACCAATCTATAGTTGAGGTTCACTTTACTTACGACTTATGACATAGAATTGTACGATCAAATACTATTATTTTAGCAAGACACGCTGTGCGATCTTTTCGCCTAAAGCCTGAGAGTTCATTGGTACACCACAATTAATACCTAGTGTATCAATTATCTAAATATCATAACAATACATACAATTCGTTCGTGAATTGCAAGATCTAAATAAGTATCTATTTATAACTTTCGTTTTCGTTGAACATGATACAATTTCCCGATGCGGTCAAAACAAACAGTGTGTCTAATACTGCTACGTGACCCAGACGAAATACTGAAGATTCATTTTTGTTACAACAGTCTGATTCACTTGCGTCAAATATTGTTACAAATCTTCGTGAACTCTCTCGAAGATTTGTAACAATATTTGACGCAAGTAAAAAGGTTCGTACTCACGAATCTTTTACGGTTGAACAATATTGAGATTTAATTTACTATTGTTTAGTGTTACTAGCCTTACGCAGCGCGATTGCAACCGCGTCTTTCCTCCAGTCACCTTCCTCAAGAACTGGGCTATCATACGCAAAAATAAATCATATCGACTGGTAGTTTCAGAGATTAGTGCGTTCAAACAAACAAACAAAGAAACTCTTTCGCTTTATATAATAGTATAGATGTCGTCACTTTTGTATTTGCCTCTATTTAGGCTACATTGTTAGCCTTTTCTTAGGGAAGATACTATGTCATGTTAATTGCAGTTTGAGCAATTCTGGTGCTCGACTAATTGTCACAGCAAATGCCGATCGCTGTCACGTTGCTGGCTACATGCTATTTTTCTGCATATAGACCTAACCAAGTCTTATTTTTTCAAATTCGACTGGTATTTAGTTTCAGAGATTAGCATGTTCAAACAAACAAACTCTCCAGATTTAATCTGGTAACATAATATAGAAAAAAATTAAATAACCTCAGAAATTAATTTTGAAATCGCAAAAATAACGAAATGTTTAACCTAAAATTATAATTGTTCAAATACGCTTAAAATAACAGGGAATGTTGTCGTAACAAGATGTTAGCTGTAGGCAAAAAAAACGGTCCAAAAACCTTGTTAACTTGACCCGGCGAAATGAGATTTGTTCCTAAAACATCTGTTCGACGGTTACATTAAAGATTTTGTATAACATTGATATATAACCTTCTTCGTAACTCGTGTTTGACGTTTAATATTAATTCAAAAATTTTACGCATCAAATTATGTTAATCATGGACTTTAACTAATTTGCTTTTGGTGTTTTGAGACACGATCTTATAAAATAATGTTTTTACTGATATTTTATATCTTGCTCTATCTTATTTAGTTAGTACTGAGTCTTATGTGACACATAGTTTACAGAACTGTTAGCGGTAGGGATCGAAAAGTTCTAAAGTGGCGACCACGAAATGAAAGACCCAACTGTAGACCTCTCACAAGGTGGACCGACGATCTGATTGATAAAAGTGGCGAGTGTGATGAGTTTCTTTATGTATACAATACATATATGTAACTAGACGTCCTCGCTTTGCTTCGGTATCAAAAGTTTCATTCGATCTCACGAAAACGCCCACGGAAAATATCATAGTGACGTATTGCATCATTCAGATTTACAAAGGCGCTTAACATATTGCAATGAAGGAAAAATATGTTAAACATAGTATAATATAGCTTAAATTTCATCTTTAGAAACCTACAAATAGGACGGGTAACCTATTTGTACTATTTGTAGCTTACTAAATATGAAATTTCTAAAGAAAATCTTGAATTAAATCTGCAAAAACAAAAAACAAAAAAATCTAATCTTTTCTATATATAATATTAGTTTATACAACTAGATGTCCGCACTCGCTTTGCTTCGGTATCAAAAGTTTTGGTATCAAAATACCCCCTCAGTCCTCTTTCGTTTCCCTTTTCCTTCCTCATCCCCTTCTCCGTAGTCCGCAACGGTTTGGTTGTTTTTTCTTAGCATTATTACTTCTGCGATGCTTGGAAAACACAGCCATCTCTATAGGTTACGGTTACCACTTACCATCAGGTGGGCCTGAGGCTTTTTTGCCACCAAAATTGTATAAAAAAATTATATTCGATCTCACAACAAAAGCCTACATAAAATATGTCTAATCAAATCTCTTTATAATATTACATATTACAGTACATTACTATACATTTAGATAAATAAATAAGACATAACTTCACGCCTTTCTCCCATTATTGGGGTAAGCAGAGACTATAGAACACTATTTGCGGCCATCCAAAGATACCTCCTTAGCCTCTTCAACACTCATTAATCTTTTCATACACACGTCGGTTACGGGTGCTTGTAATTGTGCCCTTTGTCAACACACCACCTATTTCGTCCGCGTATGTTCGTCTAGGGCGACCCCTACCAACTTTCTCAGTTATTTCCGCTCCATAAATATCTTTCTTAATCCTACTTCCATCCATCCTTTCCACATGTCTAAACCACTATAACATACTCCTTTTAATTTTAGTCACTATACTAGCTGTTGCCCGCGACTTCGTTCGCATGAAAATTCAGATGGGTGCCTCTATGAGAATATTGCGTGCTTGATTTTATGGCAATCGTACATTGTATCAGTATTATCCGTCTCTATGGCGAATCCAGTTTAAACCTGCTACCGCTAAAACTGACAAACCACTTTCACACAAACTTGCGACTCTTATTTGCCCATTTAATAAGGGGGGTTGCTGAATTATAAAGAAAGAGTATTTTCTAGTTCTAATCTGGTAATCCTACTATAAAAACTATAGAAATTTCATACAAACTTTGCCACCCCTTTATACCCCCTTAAGGGATGGATTTCGCAAAATTCCGTCTAAGTGAGCACCTATATCCTAATAGGAACGACAATGCAAAGTTTGAGATTCCTAGCACTTGTTGTTTCTGAGATTTCGTGATAAGTGAGTGAGAGACCTTTTGCTTTTATGTATATAGATAGCATTTTTTATATTGTTTAAATACTGTTTTTCATACTATTTTTAATCTCCCATTCATACAAATCCTCTTTCACCTACCTAAAGATATCCCTCGTAAAAACAATATACAATACACAAAGGCAAATTTTCACTACAATAACTTTCCCCTTCCCCTTCTTCCCTATTGCACTTTTTCTCCACTCTCCACAGTTTCCTCCTTCCTCTCCTCCCCTACCCCTTCTCCTCTTCGCCTCCTTCAGCATCCCTTGCCCCTCCTCTAGCAACTCTTGCCCTCTCTTCCACTTCCCTCTACCTAGTTTGAAAGAAACCCAGTTTTGAAAAAATTTCAAAACTGTAAGTTAAAAAATGAAGAAGATTCATACAATCGATTTCATCCCTTTTCACACACTAAGGAATCAGTCAGTCAGGATAAAGCCTTATATAATATGTATGGGTGTATGGATGTATGGATTAGACGTATAGCCATCGGGGATCAAAGCATACAGGCTGCTAGGAATGCTAACACGTGATAGAACCACATAAAGCTGACCGTGCGAAAAACAGCTAATACTTAGATCCACGCCCACAACTTTTAGGTGTGTCTGACCTTGGGCTTTATTAATTGTCATCGGGAAACATAGGCTCACTGGAAACTGGACTCATTTAAAACTGAACGGAAGATTGTTTAGAATAAGAGGAATCCAAAAAATAAAAACGCTATCAGCTATTCCGTAACCTGTTAAAGTCTCTGTTTATATCAGAAAATGTTCGACGTGATTCTTTAAATTGGCATAACTTATTTATTTATGAACCGATTGACATGAAACAAATGTTAAGTGAAGCTTACCACAATGTATTAGTGAAAACCATATCTAAATCGGATAAGCCGTTTCTGAGATTAGCGTGAACAAATGCACAGACAAACAGACAAAAATTGTAACAATCATTGTTTTGGGTTCTATTTGCGTTGATAAAGGTCCTAATAGTATTTTTGCTCATATATCTTCCATGTACAGACAGCGATCGGTTACATTTTTATTATATGTATAGATAACATCATTCTATCTGTAAGAATGATTCCACGCATGCTTCTCAGTGATCTCATCTCTACTGCATTTATACTGCTTTCATGCATTTTTCAAAATAATTATTTAGTATTACATAAGTTTGAGATAATAGTAACTTAATATAAATAAGTACACTAACTTTCTGTGGCGCGGTTTCACCCGCGTCTTTGCTTATTGCTTTGCTCCCGTCGCCAGTAGCGTGATGGTACATAACCTTAAACCTTCCTCGAGAACTGTGCTATCATAAGTAAAAATAATTCCAACTGGTACTTACTTAGCGCGTACAAACAAACAAACTCATTCGCTTTATATAATATGAATAGTATACATTTTGATAATCTAGCATTCACCATACATAGACCTCTACAAAAGTAAGTGTTAAATTCAAATATAGGTACAAAGTTGCAAAATACGAAGGATTAATCGTCTATACATTGAAATTCCGCTTGCAGGAAACATTTTAGCTGCAAAGTAAATCCTCGTGTACAAAATAAATCGTTTACATAATACCGTATTTTACGTTACTTGTCACATAAATATTGCCTTACTTGAGAATTTGATTGTTATTGCAGTAAAAGTGCATTCATATTAAGTACGTAGCACGATGAACAGACGATCGATGAGGTTAAAAATTTCTATGTAACACAGTCTGGAAAGCAGGATAAAAGTCAGACGAAAGATTACCTAAAAAGACAGCCAGGAAACGCTGGATGTAGGGTAGCCTGCTCCCAATCTACTCCTTTGGAAACCGTCAGCAGTAGACATCTTACGGTTAAAATAATTGTGATGCCACTCGACTTTGAAATAACATTGTTGCAAAACAAATTTAATTTTAACAGAAAATTTACTCGTTACTAAAATTTTGTATCCAAAATTTGATCAGAAGTTATAAGCTTCTTAGGAGCTTAAGTTAAATTCTTCCTGTTTACCCCTGACTCTTATTAAAAGCAATGAAAACACAATTTATATTATTAATCTATATCTTCACTTTTGCTTAGCCATAAAACATTCCGATTAAGTTGGAAACGGGTAAGGATTACAACAAAACGGTTTTAAAAGCTTGCGTCAGCTTCCGTAGTATTTAAAATTCAATCTTTTTGAAAGCTCTTTGAATAGCTTTCAGTGTATGGTTTTAATTGAATTACATAAAAGTGCTAACAGACGACCGGAATTGGTACGGCCGCACCAAAACAGACGACCGGACAACTCATCGCACGGTCCAGTCCACTCTGTGGACTAGTCGTTGTTGGATGTGTAACTCGTATCATGTCTACAATTTCCAAAGAAAATAAAATGTCGTTTCTATTGGCAATAGCAGCCACTTCACTGCCGCCACTAATGAAACGGAAAAAAAGGGCAGAAATATACCTGAAAAACTAATTAAATTATTTAATTGTTCTTTCACACTATTTAAATAAATATATTATGAGTATTGTAAACAATGCAGAAGTAGTCAGTTCGCTTTCTTTTTATATTTTTATGTGTACCTAATTGCCACGTGGACAAAAGTGTGGGTTATGTGCTTGCTACAGTTATAAGAATAACTCCAATGTAATATTTGCCGTGTAATTGTTGCTTGATGTTTATTTGTGCCTAATAAATAAACGAACGAATCGTTAATCGCCTCATTTCGAAACTATAGTTTAATCCGAATTTATAATTTTAAAATTTGCACAATAATTTTTCGCGTAATATTGACATCATCGTGTTTGGACGCCATGATGAAAATGGAGTATTTGCACTAGTGGAAACCGTAGAAAATAATAAAAAGCCTCGTGAAAAATATACGCTATAATTTGGAACAAATTACAATTATGTAACAAGAGTTGATATGTAACAAAAAATGGACACATGCTGTACGTTTGGAAGTGAATTTACGACTAAAGCGTTAAACGGTCCGGTGCTTCGTCCACACGATCGAACTTGGTGCGGAGTACACCGCGTCCGGGCGTACAAACGATCGCACCAACCGAACAGATAATAATAATAATAATGTCCAGCGGACTGCTCTCCACACGATCGAACATGGTCCGCTGCGCATCAAAGTGATGGTGCGAAGCACACCAAATCCGGTCGTATGTTAGGGCTGTTACTTATATACTTTGTGCTTGTCCTAAATAAATGTTTTATTTCTTCTTTTTGTTTTCTCACGACGCACATTGTTAACTCACAGTTTTGTAATATTGTGTTTATCACAAAAAACAGAAACGCAATATAGAACGCAAGAGCTACTGAAGATAACACTAAGAAAAACGAGTGTTGCTAACTGCACCCGTTGCCTTGCCGTACTGATATGTACATAACTAACTCGTTTATGTCTTTCAGCATGTTCCAAGTCTAGCTACAGTAATGTACTTTCAACAATAAGTACGTAAATACAGTTCAATCTTGTATTAATTAATTTGAGAATACCTGCATTTATGTCGACTATACATGTATGTTTGTAAAGTACATTCAGATATTATGTATAAAAGTATGATAATAGTTATTAGAGTTGTTTAAAATTAGAATAACATCACCAGAAAGCTTAACTTTGTCTTGATACAGAACTCCTCTATTAAAACTTTCGTAAAGCTATTTCAATAAAACATTTCGTTACAAAATAAATTGTCTTTTCTTTGTTTTTTCTTTTTGTCTTTCTTCCACTAACCATTAGAGACATTGTTTATTTCTCTTGTATGTTTTGTTTCAATAAAAGATATTTTCTTGTAAAATTAAATTTATTAAAAATTATACTTATTTTTATTCCCTGAAACCCAGTGCCTATTCTAATTTATTATTGCGATATTAACAATAGACGATAAATACTAAAGAATACACTTACTGAAAACAAAAGCCTTGTTCACACCATTCATATTGAAAACAGTAAATACATTTATTGAATAACTGACCTGAACGCACTCGCACTCGTTTGAAAGAAACTGTTTGAAGCACTTTAAAAAGGCCAGCCGTGAATTCTTTGTTTTAGAACATAAAAGTCGTTTCTAATGTAGCCCTGAATGCGTTTTATTTGTGAATAAATTGCAAATGTTTACTATAATTTTGAAATATTGGTATTTACAACAATATTAAATAATCATGTCTGCCCGTTATTCTCGAGAAGTTACATCATCAGGTGCGAAGTCATATTATGGAAAATCACATTGTAATCAGTAGCTTACATTGTAAAGAAAATGAGGTAGATAATTAAATAATGTTATAGTTCAAAAATAAATAAAATTTGTTACCGTTTTTAGTTTATTGCTTATCTCTAAATATCATAGTCGTTTTCTTCTGATTGTTTCTCCTTTCATTTATTTACGGATTTTAACAATTTTCGATATAATTAAAAAAAAAATTCTTAGTTTATCATTATTTATGCTATTATATAAAGCGTTAGAGTTTGTTTGTTTGAACGCGCTAATCTCTAGAACTACCAGTCGGATTTGAAAAATTCTTTTTGCGTATCACAGCCCAGTTCCTGAGGAAGGTTTATATGCTGTGTAAGATCACGCTACTGGCGACGGGAGCAGAGCAGTAGGCAAAGACGCGGATGAAACCACGCCGCAAAAAGCTAGTAATATTATACATATAATATGCGGACACTATATCACACACCGTCAACAAGTCCCAAGCATATACATGCATATCATAATGACGAAAAGTAGCGAATTCAAAGTCTTGTAACGTAAAAAAGCAGAGGTAGTTCGTAATAGTTAAATATAATTAGTTACCGATTAATGTCATTAACATTAACGATTCTTATTCAAAATTAAGTAATCATTTCAGTCTACTGGTAATAACGGTTTACTTCATGTCTAGACGTCTGAGTTTTTGTGTGGCTCCAAAGTTCGGCTGGTTTGGTAACAAGAAACTGTAAGGTCGAATTCGGGGACTTTGGGTCTTATTGGTCAATTGTGAACGTTTATTTGGATTTCGCACAAACGACGAATTCAAATGATGTTTATTTTTTTTAATCTTTTGACAATTTGATTAGCTTTGTAACATTTTTGTAACTCTTCTAACAGGATGAATTTCGCGAAATCACATTTTAGTAAGCACCTTCGTCCTAAAAGGAACCTCCATGCCAAATTCGAGACTTTCAGCAATTGCAGTTTCTGAGATTTCGTGATGAGCGAATGAGTGACCTTTCGCTTTTGTATAATAATTATTATACATATAGATGTACGTTTTATTGGTAAATAGAATTCAAATTTACGTGAGTAGCTAGGCCCAAAGTAAGCATAATTCTGTTATAGCTTAATGCTATATATTTGTAAATACCTACATCTAATTATTATTACAAAACACATTTATAAAAGTAACTGAAACAATATTAATCAGCACAGCTAAATAAGAGAGGCTGGGGTTTAATGTGTGCTCGTGTTAATCTAAATTAGCGGTGAAGACTCGGTAGACCACGCTTCGCTCAATGTCGCTACAATTCCTCCAAATTCACGTAAACCAAACTTTAGAAACGTCAGTCGTGTAATTTGTTTCTACATGTCTAACTGGCATTTAAACTATTAAAGAAGAATATTAAAGCATTATTTCACGTCTAAGTATAAGCTTTCATAAAATCTCTACTCGGACCATTCCTGAACTGGCTTCAATCATAAATTGAAGATGGTCGTAAAACACTGAAACTGCTTCAATCTCGGCTCCTTTGGAAATCAATTACGGGGACTATTAGATAATGATTTCTAATGAAACTGCCTCTCGGGATCCAACGGGATCACACAAGGTTTTGTCCCCACATGGGACATATTTTTTTTCTTTTTATTGCCTACAGTGGCAGACGAGCCAACAGCCCACCTGATGGTAAGTGGCAACTGTCGCTCATAGACTTCTGCAATGCCAGGGGCTCTGCGAAGCCGCTGCCTACCGTGATATTAATGCTCTCTTTAAACCTCGTTTGAAGAAGGACATGTCATAGCGCTCGGGAAACACCGCAGCTGGTAGTTCGTTCCAGAGCCTGCACGTACGTGGGAGAAATGAACGCTGAAAACGAACCGTGCTAGACGAGATCGTGTCCAGGTAGTATGGATGAACTTTGCTGCGATGTCGAGTGGTGCGATGATAGAAAGGAGACGATGGCACCAAGTCAAACAGTTTCTCAGAGCACTCCCCGTTAAACATACGATAGAGCACGCATAGAGAGCCAAAGTCCCTCAGCTGCTCCAGTGACTCCAGTTTGTATGTGAGATTGGGATCGTCGACCTCGCCGTTGGAGGGAGTCAAGTGGGTCAAGCTGGTATTTGGGGGCTCCTGCCCACAGGTGAGAACAGTAAAATATATATTTATGGGACATATATATTTATGGGACATAAATATTTGTTTCGAGTCTGGGTATACTTTGACATAGGACTAGTTCCTTAGTGTGAAAGTTATCTTTAAACAATGAAAATAAAACAATTTATGTATTTTAACATCCAATATATATTCTTACACCCACAGCACACTTAACAGAATATTTTTATACGTTAAACAAAGAATAGTTCTAGTTTTGAACTTTACTGCGTAACCTAATATTTAAAACCTAACTTTACTTTAATAATCAAATCAAGTTTCGTACAGCTTAGTAGCAAGTACTTCGTCATTATACAACCTAATAAGGTCTCTCAAGTACGGTCAAGGTTTATACAATTCTTGTTCAATACTGAAGTTTATAAGCAACTTTCTATAACAATTCATAACTATTGCAAGCCAAAGTCTTTTGTTTTTTTGTTATTGTTATGTATTGTACATATTTATTTCATAGTCACTTTCTGACAAGAGTACGCGAGGTGGGTTGTTGCGCAATAGTCTTAATCGATGACCACAGGATAGTTTACAAATATACAATTAACGAACACATCGTATACCCAGACTTGAAACAAATATTTATGAATCTCACAAAATTCTATTCGGTATGGAAATAAAACCTCACGTGTACATACGCACTCCTGTTGTGCCAGTAAAACAGTCAATTTTGTCTAGATAGATTTGATTTCGTAACAATAACATGGTCAACTATATCTAGCCACTTTAATTGCAACGTATAACACACAAAGTTTCGACTCAAACTAACACTCCTTACATAAACATGCGAGCATTGGAGTGAGTACAAACAAAACTTACACGGGCTAATATAAGTCCAGTTTAAGGTCAAGATGAGGGTAAAGCTATTTTGAGAAACCGCAGGATATTCAATGAAGGGCCCCAAGCTCGTTAAGGCAATATCCCTTACACGATGGTAATAATAGGGGTCAGAGAACTTACTGAATGGAATAGTATAGTGCATATATCTGAAAATGTTTTGGTTTTGTAGAGGACTTGGTTAAAATAATATTTACTGCAAATTGAACTTAATAATTATAGCGGCTAAAGTATAATTTATAATAAACTTTCGTGAGTAATACAAGTTTTGAAATTTTTTTACAAAAATGTTATTGCCTTGGTGACACAGTGGGAATATCTGCGACTACTTAGGTACAAAGTTGTAGGTTATTTTTTGCGTTTTTTAAGTGTTTCATCAAACCCTTTAATAGATGTGGTGCCCGGCGCTAATAATGTAAATATTTTTATACTAAAGGTAGGTAGGAGGGAGATATATCTCTTGTATTACTCATGTTTTTTGTGTTATTTAACTATAAGTGCTTCTTTTTTTAAGTATGTAAAATTAAAATTACTAATGACCTGCAGAATGTACAGCATTCTACATAATCCCTCGTGGTTTTTGGATTGCAATTATTGTAACTATTGTATTATTGTGTGAAAATAAAAGATAAAAAAAAAAATACAAAATAGTATGTTTGTTAAGAAATAAAATAAAATGACGAAAGCTTGTACACTACCTATAACTAAAGATTAATTTACTCTACAAGAAATGCATCAACAATTTTGTCTTTAAAACTAATATTAAGAGCTTCATTATATTGTGTTCATTAAAACACTAATTACAATATCTGAACGCGTAATTTAAACCGCTTTTTGAAGCTGAAGGCTGTCTTCAAGAAAATAAGACAAGCTTTACTATAATGCTTCCGACACGATCTGTGCTCTAGTGCAAGAACTATCAGATGATTCAGCGCAAACGAAGAGAACTTCTTTTTAAAAGTAATTAGTTTTGATTGATGATAAATTGCATTATAAAGCAATAAGTGACTTAATTTAGGTTTAAGTGTCATTACTGCCTCTGTGGCGCAGTGGGAGCACAAGCGACTGCTATGCACAGTTGTGGGTTCGATCCTCACACGGAACAAAACTTTGTGTGGTCCATAAATAATATTTTCGAGTCTGGGTGTACTTTGTGTCCGTTAATTGTGTGTTTGTAAAGATATAATACAAGGCCAGATACTGTAGATCGCTACGTAGTGATGAATATCATGGAACCTCACGTCTTCTATTATTGGAGTACTCTGCTTGATTACATCCAATTGGTTCCTGATATTTGACAGCTCTTGTTGTCGTAATTTCATGTCACTGATATTGATAATTGATTGATATGGTGTTGGTGTCAAGTTGACTATGTTGTTGATAGGTGCCATCTCAAATGTTTGTATTTCTGGTAGGACATCAGTTCTGCTAGATCCTTGTTGGTGACTGTGAATACTAAAGTTTTCTAACTTGATAATGCATCCTTGGCCTATATTAAACAGGCCTGCATGTGACAATTGTAGTACGGTAACTTGATCAGGGCTCAATACACGTAGTCGGCATATTTCACAACAAGAATAAAAATATTGATTCATTTTGTTTTTTTTTGTTTTTTTACCACATTCACACAGCGCCATCTAGCCCCAAATTAAGCAATTATATTTGCTTATGTTACGGGTACTAAACAACTGATATACTACTTATACACATTTTTTTTTGTAAATACATACATATTATAGATAAATTACACCCAGACACAGAACAAACAATCATGCTCATCACACAAAGGTTTGTCCTGGGTGGGAATCGAACCCACGACCTCCGGCTTAGCAGTCAGGGTCACTAACCACTAGACCAACAGACCAGTCTGTAAATTTATTTATACACGGCTCGGTAATTGTTTGACAGGTTCTAGTGTTTTGCGAGATCAAGCAGTAGCTTTCGTCATTTTTAATGTTGTTTATAGGCTTCTGTAAGCTACATAAAACAGTTCCTGGACTTTGCTGTGAGCACGAATTTATATCGTTCGCCGTCAGTGATAGTAGGGTGTCCTTGTTAAGGTTGATAGCGACATATTCCGATACGGGAACTATCGCAAACATTTGAGAGTCGACTCGATGAGGTATGGGAATGATCTTGAGCAACTCATGCGTATCTCTGGTGATCAATAGTATTTTTACTTCATTAAGAGGTAGTGTTCTGATATCTTGCAATACAAGGCTCGGGAGTTGTCTAAGAAAAAACCTTACGCAGCAAATATGATTACCAGAAAAGGATTAAAATACGCAGTGTGGAACGCAGAGAGGACATGAAATAACACCAGAATTTATAAATGCACCATGGCGACTGTAGGCTCAAGGAAATAAAAATGTGAAAGTAGCAACTATGACGTCATTAGGTACTGCAGAGAGAGCAGAGCTCACAATACAGTTGCCAATAAATAAAAAGATTCGACAGATTGTGTAGTACTGCACTAAACGTAAGCCGAGTTTAATACTTAGCAACCTCTCCCGTGGATCAATGGCGACATCAAAGGCTGTACTAGTATTTCTCAATAAGCTAAAACGGATGAAATCAAACCCTGCGGGGTTGATACAATTATATCGTAATGGGGACAGAAGTTTCACAAGCCTCTGCAACGTTCCCGTATCTAATTACTATAACTTTGTATGGCACACAATTCGACACAATAGTAAACTATTCTCGGCGATTGGTGACCGATGTAGTGCTAAAGGTCTTAAAACTTTTACGTTCTTTTCAGTAAGATCATGTATCACGCAACAATACGACTCTAAATTTATATTATTCCCATTTGATTTGTGCCGATTCTGTGTTCGATTCGTTTTTTTTTTTATTAACGACTTTGGTAAACTAACAAACAGCGCACCTGGTGGTAAGTGGTAACTGTCGCTCATGGAAGCTCTGCGAGGCCGCTGCCTACCGTGAACGGAGAGGGGTAGGTGAAGGGCTTAAGGGAGGTGAGGAAAAAGGAAAGAGGACAAATTGGGCCTTCGGCGCTTTTACTCACCGAACAAAACGCAATGTATTTTCTATGAGAGGGTAGCACTTCCTCGCTCATTTATGCTGAAAACAGTAAGGATCTACTAAACTAAACGTTTTGTTTCAATCGATTAAATATTAGGTACAATTTATTTTACTTTTAAACAATTATTTTTAGAAAGTATATTAGTGTAGGTAGAATTTTTTTTTTCTGAATAATTACAAAACATACTACTATTCAATTACAAAACATATCATAACTATTATAATATATCTTAAAATACGACATTCACGTCGTATTCATTATTTTGTGAACAAAAGTCGTTTTCATTATTTTGTGAACAAAAGTGGAGACGTTTATTTTTATTAAAAGTATCATTATAAGATAAGCTATGAACTTTGCGTCTCTTTACTTTCAAAATAAATATGCATTTATTTAAAAAAATCGCTTTGGTGCATAGGTTTGGTCTCAATATTCCTTCCAATTTTTTTTTTGACTTTTATATGATGCTACATTGAGTATTACATTTTTCTTAGGGGTGTCAGGTACTTTATGTAATATTTAAAGAATAAGTTATTTTAGCGCTATTGTAATAAGATAGGTACGACATTTCATTTACTTGCGCTGGATTAATTTGGAATCATTTATAGCTATGTACAAAGATTCAAAGACGTCAAAAACTTCGTTATTTATAATGACATAGAGTTTTGACGGGATTTACTATGAAAATAATGAATAGGTATATTACAAATCTATCATAAATATCCCTTACTTGGTTTTGACATGGGCCAACCGTTTACCTTACATAAAAGTAAACCTTCTCCGAGCAATAACACAAGATTAGATACGGTTCGCAAGCCGTAGTTATTTGGTAAACATTTTACCTGAAGTCGCCACAAAAGGCATATTTTCTAATATTATGAATTCCTTTTCCTTGTATTTTCGACAACATTTTGTAAATGGGGTTGATGAAGTTCGATTTTATGTATCACAAACGAAGCTAATGATTGAATGTGACCAACTAGGCTTAAAGAGGTTTAACGAACTGACAGCTGCGTTGACAACGTGCGGTTGTAAACTAATCAAGAACATCGTAACTAATAACATACATTTTGGGGAAGTATATTTTAAGCAAGACAATTTAAGGGTGTTTTTTCCGTAGCTTGTTTTATGCATTTAGGACTTTTTTGAGTAGTAGGGCAGTGTTATTTAACCAAGAGTGTTTCTATACTATTCCGACCATTAAGTTTTATACATAGAGGTATACTTTCTTAGTTGGCAATGGGGTCGTTATTTCTCAATGCCTATTAGTTGCCGAGTAACCTCAGATATATAATAGTAACTAATGGCTGTTTTCTATGTAATTCAATAACCCAAGCATTCATGTACCAAAAAGTAGAGCAGGTAATTGAATTTTATTGACGATTTGATAAAAGGGGCTCTGGAGCCCTAATCTTAGACCTTTTAAATTGACATATTTAAGAGGTTCTTGCCCATCGTATATTTAAGGACGTAAGGTTAACAGAAATCTGTAGAAATTGGCAATTATCTTTTGTCGGTTTACGTCATGGGCTATAAAACTCTATGTAATGGCAAGAGGCAGGGCAAATAGAATACCAAGTGGGCAATTGTCGAGTTTGTATTCTACGTGTAAATAGAACATTCTGTTTAAAGACCGAGTAATGTGACTGCATAAGAAGGTAAAATTATAAAATAGTAGTACGATAGAATCATAGGTAGAGATAAAATAAAAAAATAAATGGTATTCGTACGTTTCGTCTTTAAAAAGGGTTAGGCCAAACACATTGATTTAATTTCTAACTGACCTACTCTTACATTTATGAAAATCTTCTGAACCACTGAAACAACTGAAGATCTTCACATCGCTAGAACATGTTTCATGACTACTAATAGACATTTACCGATTTTTATTTTAATATTATTTCATAATTTAGAAGTCATTAATGAAATAAAATAAAAATGGAATGAACATTGCAGCTGTTGTTTTCATATAAGCGATCCTGGTGGACTAAATTTTCTTACAAGTTTAAATCAAATAATACGTGACAAGCATTTAGACTGTATTAGATTACAGCCAAATAGACCGTGTATTTCCTAAGCTGTATATTTTACTGGTGTTGATCTTGTCAGGTAGTACCAAAATACGGCGGTAAATAATCTTTATCGCCTTCAGACACACAGCTGTTGTACTCCTCTTAAATAAGCTTCTAGGAAACCGTTTTATATTTACACTGTAAAGTTTAAAAATTAAACAGATAGGTAAGGAATCATTGTTGATAACGTCAATGTGGTGCACTTTTAGTTCACCTACCACATTTTATAGATCAATTCTGTATTAATCCTTTGCATGCCTTATGTCCAAAATAATAATGTCCAATAAACATTTGAATGAAGTACCTAATTAATCTATTCTCAAAGAATACCAAAACATAAGTTTAGATACAGTCACAGAAACAATTTATATATCTTTGCATCACCAAAAGGTTGCCTGGTAGAGATTGACTCTTGCATTAAGTCCACCTTTGTGCTTTCACATTGTAGTTTGTGCAAGAAGTATAAATAAATAAAAATATTTAAGAAACTAAATTTGTAATCTTGTTAATCTTACCTTGTTATCCAACGGTAGGTAATCCTATAATTAGCCTATCTAATATCGATGCATTAACATACAAGTGACTCATATGATCTTGACAGCACATTTACCTTGCTTGTCACGGTGACAAGGGTCTTGATTACACATTCATGCCACTCACTCTAGTCATGACGCTGTTGCTACCAAATTTGTGTTTTATGGGAACGGGCGAGCGATTACGTGATATTTTTGAGACAATCCTATCTATATGCCCATCATTGTGTTTACTGTTGGCCAGGAATAACTGTGAACTTTTACGAACACAGAGTATATCAATCGGAAGTACCGAAAATTGCTAAACGTACTGTCTTGCTACTGCAACGAATTTAATCGGAGTAAATGTGAGAATTGAAAAATATTTGAGGACTTCAGTATCTTCTGCGTGTTTTCTGATGTATATAGTTAAAGATCTTTCTTTTCTCAGAAGAATTACAAAAACATTATTTACAAAAAAAAACATAAATAACAGTAAATTAATTTAGCCATAAAGCTTAGCTTTCGAGCACGCATTAGGTTACCTTATCTATTAATGATTTTAACAAAAATGTCAATAACATATAAGTAAGTTATTTAGGATTTGAAGCTTACTTAATTGATATTACGTACCTTAGAGTCCTTCATTCCAGTCTATTCCACTGCAAAATATAGTTTATTTTTCTTATGAAAATGCAGTAGTTATAGCTGAGTTTTGGTTTGACACAGTATAAAAAGATTTGCTGTCGACATGAAAAGAAGAAGTTTCTTCATAGGCATGAGCATCGATGGCCACGACGCTCAAGACGAAAACGCTTCAAATTTATATTTATTCTAAGTCCAACTTTACTCGTGATGTTTTTCTTTACTTGTAAGTCAAATGCTCAAAATAATCTTAGAAAGTGTATGTGAAGATAATGATTGTAAAATATGCTCATCTATTTATCCTATCGAGAAAAAGCTGTGGTGTTTCGTTGTACGACTGAGATATTTTTTGATTATTTCGATTTCGATTCATTTCGCACAGCACAGTAAACATCATTGCGACGCGAGGCAATTTCGTAAACCGCAGTTTATGTGATTGTACGGCGACAACATGATAATACGTTTAGTCGTTCTTTATCCATTATTATGGACAATTTCACCCCTACAGTCTAGCCGTAAATCTTTAAATATTAGAATCTTTTGGGTAATGTCAACATAGGGATATAATAGTTTATGTTCGTGTATATAAAAGTACGTAAAATGGTTCACACACATTCTGGTATGCTCTGTAATTCAAATTCATTTATTAAAATAGTAATTTTACAT
Source organism: Parascotia fuliginaria (assembly GCA_963082885.1). Classification (NCBI taxonomy): domain Eukaryota; kingdom Metazoa; phylum Arthropoda; class Insecta; order Lepidoptera; family Erebidae; genus Parascotia; species Parascotia fuliginaria. Next base: position 3,353,138 of record OY720182.1, on the reverse strand, counting down.
AGTTTTTACAATATAAAGTTAATCTAACATGTAGGGACAATATATTATGGGTATTACCTGAACTAGGATAAACCTGTATTTTAGGTGTGAACAATGCATATTTCTAAACAATATTTTTAAATGTTTATTACTTAAAATCAATATTCTTAAGTAAATTACTAAATAATCTAATATTAATTATACGCTAGCTTATAAATAATAATACATGCAATACTTGAACACTAGTCAGCTTAAAACAATTAATAATGCTTCCATTTCTTCATAGTCCAATTTTTGCAAATTTTAATAAAAGTACTTAGACAAAATAAAGTATTGAGCTTAGACAGGTCTGTATTTAAAATTTCTTTTCTATTTTGTTGGTAACTGTATAAAACATTTCTTTTATTGCAGGTAATTTTACAAACATACTGTTTGTACATGTTTTCAAGAGAAATCGATTTGAAAACAGCATAAATAACAGAGACAGTCAACATATTAATACATAATACAGCAACCATTAAACGAGATGAGGTGGTTACGTATTGACATAGAAGACCACACAGTCACTTTATTACATCATCATTATATCAGTTGAAAGATGTCCACTGCTGGATATAGGTCTTTCCCCACCTTGGTCGGTCGTTCGCCGCCCTCATCCATCGGTTGCCCACCACCCTTACAAGATCGTCGGTCCACCTTGTGAGTCTGCCCACGCTGCGTCTTCCGGTTCGTGGTCGTCACTCTAGAACGTTTTTGCTCCAACGGCCGTCAGTTCTGCGAGCCCATTGCCACTTCAGAGAAGCAACTCTGCAAGCCATATCTTTTATTTTGTTTGCCTGCGGATTTCTTCGTTTCTTAAACGATCGCGCAGGGATTACTTTAATACATATTTAAGCAATTAACTGGCGTTTTATTGTACATAAGTCTTTCGAAAAGTGAGATATCCTTAGAGAAATCTCGTTGTAATCTAAAACAAACACTTTTCCTCTACTATAATATTAACAGGTACGAAATTCTATATTCAGTAAAGTTCGGCTTTGTAAAAGTGTTTTTTTTACTCTCACATATTGGATTCTGTATCCTGTGATCTGTTCTTGTATGTATGGGATTTGAATAAGTGCAAACAAGAGCGTCGTAAATCAAACACGACAGAGAAATGGCAAGTAGCAAAATACCAAGTACTTTTTTCTATTTATTACTACCTACTTAAATAAATTATACATAATCAAGACACACATATATTTACCAAAAGCTTTTCCCAAAAATTATTCATTAAACATGTCGAAACTAGACATTTAAATTCAAGTACCCAAATATATTCCGGTAATTGCAGGAGTTATCCTAAAATCCGTATAATATCCGCTAGTAATTCTCGATCATGCCTCAGAGACTGACCGGATGCTCGAATACCCAAACATTATAAGTGTTAATTTAATTTAAACCTACTCTCCACCACATAAGCTTTAGTTTTATAGTCCCTCTGGGCATAGAATTAAGTCAATTAGGTAATTTCTAAACGCTGTGAATATTAACTGATATGTAAATGATGCCTTGATGCCAGACAATTGGGCAAAATCAAACAGCGGGCACTTGAAGGCCCTATTTATTATCATTTAACGAATATTTTTTAGCTAGATTGGAATCGTCGACTTTGGTAATAACTAATAGTGACCTAATTTTTCTACAAAATAAGCTCCTCCGTTTGTAAAAAGCTTATGTTCAACAGTTGAAGACTGTACGTCTCGTTGTCGTCAGAATGACAACAGCGTGATGGACGGTATTATTACTAGGTATCTTTTTTTTCCTGCTCTGTTCATTGTTACTTAAGCTCTTTGCGCTGTTGGCCCAGCCAGTGATGCTCAACAAAGTCATTTGAAAATTATTCTTCAAAGTGATATAATTATAACTTATCATTTCAAAATATCAAAATTATGACCTACGAACAAAATAAAATTCGTGACCCAATTATATGCTACGTTCATATCGCCCATAAAGATTGTATTATTGTTAAAAAGCACCTATCCCTCGGTCCCTTTCAGGTCATAAAAAGTACCACCTCCATTATTACCTGGAACAATAGGTGAAACGTATAAAGTATATAATGTTCAGGTAATAACTGCCTGTGGATAACCTTTTCGTTCTCATGATTACTATTTTCATAACTTTTATAGTTAAGGTATTTCAATAATTATAATTATGTCGCTCATATTTAGAAGCTATAATTATAATTAAGACTGTAACTTTCTTCTATAATTTTTTTATAGTATCCTACCAAAGTGACTCCACCTTCACTCTGCCTGATGGTAAGCAGTCAGTGGAACCCAGAAGAGGTGGCCACCATACCAATAGTTTAAACTGGAGGTATGGTGGCCTCCACTACGGCAGCTGGGAATGGGGTAGAGAAAGGGAATGAGGGAGGTGAGGATAAAGGAAATGGGAGAAATTGGGCCGCCGGCGCTCTCACTCACCGAACGGTACGAATACTACTACTCTTACGTCGATCTTCTATGAGAGGGTAGTACTGCCCCGGTCGATCCGGCCCATTCATGCTGAAACCAGCGTAGATTAATGTGATTTGACTGATAAGAGATACATACATCAACCCGGTCTAGTCTGTATATATACGTATGAAAACATCTCATTTCTGCCCGTAGGTGTTGTTAGAAGCGACTAAGAATAAACCAAGTAAAGGAAAGCTGCGTTCTAAATATTATGTTACTATTTTCAGCATATCATTCGGAATCTTCGGAGAGACTTGTGTCTTATAGTGAACGTGTTTAGGCTTATAATGTCTGACTACTACTACACATAGAACCCTTAGAACGAATAAAATGATAAAATCAAATAAAATATGTTTTTGCCAAATAAACGGTTGCATTTTACTCTATATTACTCAAATTTCATATACTTCTCGTTGTTACATATAGAAAAACACAAATTTGTAATTGTTGTATACACCTGTAAAGATGTTTTATACCAAAATGGTGTGTCATTTATAAATAAACTAGACGTCTGCCCTTGCTTCGATTTAGTATCAAAAGTTTCATTCGGTTTTACAAAGGCGCCTAAAATATTAAAATTTTGAAAATGACTGAAAAATATGTTATACATAATAAAATATAGCCTGTGTTACTTTTTTAAAATCGTTATGTAGATCTTGAGTTAAATCGCAATGTACAAACAAACAAACATACAAAAAAACAAATCTTTTCTCTTTATAATATTAGTTTAGATCAAGGCTGTCCCAGACCGGATATGATCCCAGGCCATTATCAAAATACAAAATAGATTGAAGGGCCGCACAAATCAAAAAAATGATTTTAAAGCTTTTTTTTTAGCTTGTTGGAGTTTTTTAGCTGGGTAACAATAAAATTTATAAAAAAGTGAAAAATATACTCTTACGTTACAATAATAAAAACACAATGAGAGCCACACAAAGATGAACCGTTTGAACCGATTAAACCGTGCCTTGCTTTGGACAGCCCTGGTTTAAATAAAACTCTCTTAGTACTTTGAGTAGAGTAGAGTTTAAAATTGTGCTTATTAAGTAGTAACATGCTCGCCTTACCTCTGCCTATACCTTCAGGAAATAAAAACGTAATGTTATGTTCAAATATCCTAAGTAATTAAATAGTATCACTTTAAAACCAGCTGTTAAAATAAACCTTATTCTTTTACGTTGAACTATAAACAAATTCTTCCAAAAACGGGCAAGCGAAATATCGTCCAAAAAAACAAATCAGTTCATTGCAATTGAGTGTAACAACGGTTCGTTTACTTTCAATTAACAGTTTGGATATTCACAGCTGTGACTGGACTTTCATGAATGTTTACCTTTACTAGTGATCGCGGATCGCTTATTAATATTCAGCGATAATGTTACTGCATTTGTAGTTTTGTTCTCAACTAATGCATAATTTACACATTTTTTTATACTACTATTATTTAATACGTCCGCCGTCATTTCGCTCAGATATCAAAAGTTTCATTCGGTCTCACAACAAACGCCTACATAAAATAAAATTGCATAATTACCTGCGAAATTTTATAGTTATACTGCAAATTTACATTTGCTGTCTTCTGTATTACAAATTTATATTGAAATTCTGAAAATTGCTATAAATATACTAAGCATAATAAAATATAGCCTAAGCTAACCACTGCATTTATTGATTTATAAAGGTGAAAGAATGCTCCGATACCATGATGGTTAATGCTGGCGTACCACAAGGCTCAGTGCTCTCCCCAACGCTGTTTATTCTGCATATCAATGACATGTTAACCATTGAGAACATGCATTGCTATGCAGATGACAGCACGGGTGACGCGCGGTACACTAGCCAACAGAATGTCCCTCGGAGCTCCGTGCATGAGAGACGGTTACAACTTGTGTCTGAAGTTGAGAGCTCTCTCGGGCGGGCTCTCGAATGGGGTGAGAAGAACTTAGTTCATTTCAACCCCACGAAGACACAAGTATGCGCGTTCACTGCGAAGAAGGTCCCTTTTGTTATAGCGCCTCAGTTCCAAGGAGTTTCTCTCCGTATCTCCGATGACATTGGGATCCTCGGCGTTCAAATATCCAGCAAGGTCCAATTTGGGAGTCATTTGGAAGACAAAGCCAAACTGGCGAGCAAAAAGCTGGGCGTCCTGAACAGAGCCAGACGGTACTTTACGTCATCTCAACGGCTTGTGCTATACAAAGCACAAGTCCGACCGCACGTGGAGTACTGTTCTCACCTGTGGGCAGGAGCCCCCAAATACCAGCTCGACCCACTTGACTCCCTCCAACGGCGAGCTGTTCGAATCGTCGACGATCCCAATCTCACAGACAAATTTGAGTCACTGGAGCAGCGGAGGGACTTTGGCTCTCTATGCGTGCTCTATCGTATTTTCAACGGGGAGTGCTCTGAGGAACTGTTTGACTTGGTGCCATCATCTCCTTTCTATCATCGCACCACTCGACATCGCAGCAAAGTTCATCCATACTACCTGGACACGATCTCGTCTAGCACAGTTCGTTTTCAGCGTTCATTTCTCCCACGTACGTGCAGGCTCTGGAACGAACTACCAGCTGCGGTGTTTCCCGAGCGCTATGACATGTCCTTCTTCAAACGAGGTTTAAAGAGAGCATTAATATCACGGTAGGCAGCGGCTTCGCAGAGCCCCTGGCATTGCAGAAGTCTATGAGCGACAGTTACCACTTACCATAAGGTGGGCTGTTGGCTCGTCTGCCACTGTGGGCAATAAAAAAAAAAAAAAAAAAAGAATTTTCAAATCGGTAAGGTATTTATTTATTTTGTTCTTTTTAATATCTTGTTCTGGTTCCTTCAGTGAGAAAGCTGTATCTTAATAAGCTAGGGCTTGTTGGTGGATTTTTAATTAGATTTTTAGGTAAATTGTTGCAAACAAACAAACGTGCAAAAAATTAAATCTTTCTCTTTATAATATTAGTTTAAAAAATGTCTTGAAAATACTAAATCCAGGCTTAAATTTTCTGAGATGTTCAGTTATTCTAACTAAATCTATTAAAAAAACACATTACATTAATTAAAACTTCACTATTTGTAAGATTCTTTAGGGCTTATTTCGTTAGCTATAGAAACTCCATTTAAAAAAGCTGTTACACTTGCAAGTAAAAGTACTGAAAATTGGTATGAAAAGTTATTTAATATCTTCATGAATTAAATATTATTTGTATCTTATACCATATTATATTAAGATTGAAATTGACAAGACAGACAATACAAATTAGCCATTTCTGTTCGACCTTAATGCGCATTAATATACAGATAGTTTATAGACAATCCATTTATGTATAATAGCATCAAGCAGAAATTGAAACACTAATGACATGTGACGTCATTAACCCACGTCATATAGCACTATTTCCATCTAATGACGTCAAACACACCTGAGGAAATTGGATGACTAAGGATATAAATTTCTTGTAGATAGGTTATAATATCATTCGTAAACATAACAGAACATACTAAAATTTGTTTAAGACAGTCATTTGTTTAAGACTGGCCTGTTGGTCTAGTGGTTAGTGACCCTGACTGCTAAGCCGGAGGTCGTGGGTTCGATTCCCACCCAGGACAAACCTTTGTGTGATGAGCATGATTGTTTGTTCTGTGTCTGGGTGTAATTTATCTATAATATATGTATGTATTTACAAAAAAAAAAATGTATATAAGTAGTTTATCAGTTGCTTAGTACCCATAACACAAGCAAATATAATTGCTTAATTTGGGGCTAGATGGCGCTGTGTGAATGTGGTAGAATATTATTATTATTATTATTTCCTTTATTTAAATCAATTCTCAAAATTACATTTTTAAATATAAGTATACAAAAAAAACACATACATTTAAAAATATACAAATTGGAGACCCACCGGCATCGGGTACAGGGACCAAGCTGACATCAGCTTTCACGAGATTATCGTCATGAGGGATGGTGACGTCGATGATCATTACAAGGCGCTCTAATCGATCTATGACCACTATGTCAGGCTTATTGGCAACAACAGGACTGTTGTTGCCAATAAGCCTGACATAGTGGTGGTCAGTGATGATAGATCGCTCCCAGTACAATGTCGCACGACCATTTTCGAGAACCGGCTCAGGATTGTACCTGTAGTAAGGCACTTCGGCGTCCACAAGTTTGTACCGCAGAGCAAGTTGCTGGTGGATGATCCTGGCCACTTGGTTATGTCTGTGCAAGTACTCTCCGTTAGCAAGACGCGAACAGCCGGAAACGATATGCCTGAGAGACTCACCTGGGCGATGATATGCGCGACATATGTCGATAGTGCCGTCTCTCATGATATATTTCCGGTAGTTGTTCGTCTTGATAACTTCATCAGCAATTGCACAAACAAACCCTTCGGTTTCTCCGAAAAGATCACCGAAGCGTAGCCAGGCCACGGAAGCAGTTCGGTCCACATCTGGACCGTGTAAAGCTCGGTAGAACCTGCCGTGGAGCTCCTTGCTCTGCCATACCACCCGGCGGTCGTCGATGCCAAGCACTACAGGCTTGTGCCAGTTCTGCTTAGCCAAGGCAAGCGGGGTCAGTCCATTGTCCACTGCGACAACATCACGATGCAGAGCCCCAAGGTTGCATATCTCGCGATTATGAAGGGTTTTGGCATTTAAAAGACCGCGACCACACTTTCGCGGGATATACAACCTCATGACAGACGAACGTGGATGATGCATTCGGTATGAAGTCAACAATGTACGGACTCTCCTGTCCAGGGCATCTAACTCAGTCTGAGTCCACCTAAGTATGCCGAAAGAGTACATAAGGAGTGGCATGACCCAACCATTACAGGCCCGTATTTTGTTGCCGCCAGATAATTATTATTATTATTATTATTATTTTAGTATTGTAAATTAGTGGAACTCTAGACTTAATTGTTTTGTCATCCATTTATCTTAATCACAGTTCTTCATTTAATATGTAAACATTATTATTTATAGCAGCAGTAATATTGTTGAATGAATAAATAGTGCGCAATAAGGTTTTTTAATTTAGTCGGATTTTTTTAAATTCTCGGCAGTTCAAGTTGGAGGTACGGCATTAAGAAATACACAATCTGCTCGCTTGCAAAACAAACAAAAATATGGAACAATAGTTTGCTATCTGAGGGCACGGCAGTGCCCCCACCAAGTTGAGCAAAAAATAGCGCCACCAAACTTTTCTCAAAGCAGTTCGGGCCATTTTCGACCTACATTTTACTACAAAATCCTGTTCACAAAACTTGACACTCTAACGTTTTAGCACAAATATAAGCTGATAGATATAGTTAAAAGCTTATGATCCAAATTTCCATTTTGTGGCAACTGAAACATCAAAATGGTGTTACTGTTAGTATTAGATATGACAGTTATGAGCTTTAACAGTCTGGGCTTGTTCATGAAAGTTCACTACCAATTATTGAATTCGAAGTATCAAATTTTGAAGTCAATATTGATTTTAAGCGACTGTTGCCGAAAATGAACTGTTAAAATATGCTGGTTTACAGACGAATCAACTGAGTTTCTGTAGATATCACGTGTACCTACATAAGTACACAGAAAACCTGAAATATCCTTCTCATAAGTGTAGTATAATGTTACATCTATGTTCCTTACGTATGAATGACGAATGTCGCCGAATCGACGCCACGCAGCCAATCATTTGTCTTAGCTATCTATGGCTATACTATTATATGAAGCGAAAGAGTTTGTAGTAAAACGCGCTAATCTCTGAAACTACCAGTTAGATTTGAATTAATTACTTTTGCGTGTGATAGCCCGAATTTAAAGGAAGGTAATAGGCTATGTAACATCACGGTACTAGCGACGGGAGTACAGCAGTAACCAAAGATGCGGGTGAAACCGCGCTGTGGAAAGCTAGTTCTTTATAAATTTAATAACTGATTCTTTTTCTTTTATTTTATGTTAAATCTTCTCGTTGATTTTTTCTTTGTTCAACCTTTGGTCCATCTTCAACTCCACATTTCAAATGCTTTTAAACTACGAAGAATTAAATATTTTTTAATAAATCGTTCTTCTTGTTTGGATTTTTGTTTGTTACCATACAGTCACTCAGCGCCTAAACGGCTAAAACCATTTCGATGAAAATTAGTATATAGATAGATTCGGTGCCGGAGACGGACATAGGCTACTTATCCCGGAAATCGGTCTGTTTACCGAAGGAAACAAAATACATTTTAAGCGCGGGCGATGCCGTGGGGGCGCAGCTAGTATATGATACAAATGGAGTCAGGAGTGCTACACATAGAAGCAGATCGGCACATCCGGTTCGGTAGTTTTCGTTCGCTTCCAAAAACAAGCTTGAGTACACGCTAGTTTGAAACCTCTCTAATACTATACTGTATTAATGTCTGTAAGCTGATAAAATTATCTTAAGTCAAAGTAATACAACTCGCTAAATACTTAAAGCTGTTACTCGTAACTTACGTTATAGTTTTATCTTTCTTAATAGGTGTAGTTTTACAAGAGATTAAGGTATTAGTTTTATTACTATCTTATATAATGCTTAGCAAACGTGCTTTTTAATTGTCCTTAATAAGAGTGCCAGCGTCACTTCACTTACAAGTAAAATAGTGCTCTTTAAACGCAAAACGTAACTTGGCTATTTCTTCACTTGGCAAAAAATTCTAAATTAATATTCTCGGCATATTAGGTTTTAGCTATCATTTTCCAACTGCATGTTAAGTATTTAATACAGAACTGTAAGCAGTACTAAAAGTAAGAATGTGCAATAAGTACCGCACGTTTTACTGTTATAGCCGAAACATGACGTGGTCTCAGCAATATTGCTACGTATTAAGTTATTTGAGATATTCTAATAGCTGTACTTCTTGGTAACTTAAATAGTAACTTGGCAAGTATCTGTCGCGTACTTGGATAACGGTAACAGGTATACATCTCCTGCTAAGATTATCCCAAATCTCTTTTAAAATTACTTAAGTTGCATCAGCATAAAATGGATGTCATTATGGTAGCAGTCAGAAAAAGTGTAAAATTGATTATTCACTTTTTAAAACGCTTCGTGTGCTAGGTATGTCTTTATTTAAAAGAAAATAAAAAAGTGCTAACGAAAGAATAATCAAAATGAAAGTTAAATCGTACTTGTTTTTTTCAGTTCGAACAAGAAAGCTGTTTATAACTGTACTAAATCCAGTGTTGCATTCATTGTTTTCTAATTCACTGAGATTTCTTGTCCCATATTGTACCGAGTTACTATTGTTTCTATTTCTGTTTCGATAAATAATATAAAATAAAAAATATGCATTCAATTACGACATATTCCATCTCTATGTGTTTCATATAGTTATGACGCAATATGTATAAAATGAAAAAAGTCGAAATGGCCCTGTGGATAAGGCACCCAATTCGTAAACACGACGTAGTGGGTTCGAATCCGGGCAAGTACCAATGTAATTTTTCAAATCATATGTACTTTCTAAGTTTATCTTGGACATTTCTGACTGACGGTGAAGGAAAACATCGTAAGGAAACCTGGACTTAAAAGCCTGAAATTGCCAATCCGCCTTAAGCAAGCGTGGCGATTAATCCTCATACATTCTCTATATGAGAAGAGGCATTTGCCCTGCAGTGGGACAGTAAAACAGGCTGGTATTATTATTTCTGTTTCGATAAATAATATATAATAGAAAAATGCTTATTTAATTACGACATATTCTATCACTATGTGTTTCATCGAGACACCCAGAAATATGTAAAAAAGTAAGTACACAAAATTATAATTCTTATTTTATATACTAAATAAAATTAATTAACTGTCTCGTCGAAGCTTAAATTAAATTAACTTATATCCCCATAGGACGCTACTGTTTTTCAAAAAATAAATTTATGGACTTAAGCATAATATTTTTGCAATTTTTCTAACAGCCTTTCCATTTTTATTAGAGTCAGGGGACACATTCAAGAAGAGCTATGACCTAATCAGTTTTAGCTCTTAAGGAAAATTTTATTCCACGTCCGATGAGGAACCATGAGCGTTAGCATACGTTCCCTGTAGAATAATTAATTGCAGATGGTTGCATGGGCTAGGCTTTAATGATTATGTCACTATAAAAGAATAAAGCAACTTGAAAACAAAAAAAATTTGTCATTGTCTCAAATATTTCACCGTAAATTCGATTTTATTATCTTTATTCTATAAAATTGAAAATAGCGACTACAAACGTGTCATCACATCACATCTGCAGTCAACAAATTTTTCGCCCAGCGTGATGTCTAAGGCAAATCTCATAGGTACATCAATGAATTTCTGCAGACTAATTATGTGAGAATAAATAAAATTTTGTCTCTGCCGCCGCTTTTGTACATCAATTTGTTTTGTGCAAAAAGATTATAAATAAAATAAATAAATAAAATAAGCTACCTAAATAAATAACAAATTAATGGTAGCATACATTTAAAAGACAATATAAGCCTCATGGGTGTAATCATGTATTTAAGAGAGTTACGTGGTAATAATTCGTTAATCTCATAAGGTTAATTATACCTGTGGGATTCAGGCATAGTGAATTTCAGTGTTAAATCTCAAAGGAGAATTTATTGCTATGTAATCAGAGCGATAACTCAATCATATCTTAGTAACCGCTCAAGATGATCTCTAAACATTAATTTTCTGGCCATATTTTTAACAGAGAGGGAGGCCTAATTAATTTGGCCAATGGCTTTATTAACATAGTATAAATCGTTATTCGTATTTTGATTATCGGCTCGAGGCAGTCGACTTTCCATCTTGGTATTAAAACGATTAGCAAGCGGTTTAAAGGATATTGAATTTATGTAAATCTGTTCAAAACCACGATTAATGTTGTCTGAAATTGCTTGTCGGGTAATCTATGTCAGCGGTGTTACAGTTACTTTGTGAAATAGGAGAGTTGGTATTTAATCAGGAAATTTCAAGAGCTTGACGGCTTCTCTTGTCACGCAATTAATCTTTAAGAAAATGTTTTATTTTAACGACATTAAACTGTTATTTCTTCTTATTGCGCTTATAAACAGTAATAACGCCATTTTTCATTGACTTGAAATAATAACATTTAAAGCATTTTAAAAGTTTTTTTTTTTATAGTCGCTACCGTACCTGGGGGCCTACAACCAACCCTTATAGCAATATTTTGTTTTTTTCTTTTGTACCATTATAAACAAGGATAGATACAAAGTAAGGTTATAATAAAATAGCTATACGTGGTTGTGGTAGGTCCCCGCACGTTTGTCATGATAGCTTTTACAATGATGTTGACCACTCCCAATTCCCACTACCTGTTTTTAGGCAAAGTGGAATCACTTTGGTAGGCAAAAAAACACGCTCATGTTAAAAAAACAATTTCGTATTGTATCCCACAATCCTCGTAGGAAGTATCTAGTTATTTTTGAAAACTACAAAATTTTGTATACGACATGTTGCATGTCATTGAATTGATGTAGGTACCAAAGCTGATAGATACTCTATCAAGTGACACGGATCAATGTTATTCAAATTAAATTTGACAGCGGTTTTAATTTAGTCTAGCGATTACAGGAATAAAACTAATAATAATACAGAGCTGTATCCACCATATTTATAAGTAAACTAGACGTATGCCCTATCTTTGCTTCGGTATCAATAATTTCATTTGGTCTCACAATAAACGCCTTTAAAATAAACGATTGCAATATTACCTACGTCTGCGGCATTCTATACTGCAAATTTACTTTTGCTGTCATCTGTATTGCAAATTTACAAATAATGAAATTTTATAAATAGCTACTTAATATGTCAAAGGAGATAAAGTAAGGTTATAATAAGATAGGTATACAATGAGGTTGTGGCCCCAGGATTTGCCAACAAATGTTGACATTAGTTTATATATTTGTGTGTCCACAAAAGGGTTAAATATGTAACTTCAGAATAGCATTACCAGTGCAGCACCGTCATGGTATACAAGTCACTACCTCCTATGACAGAAAAGGAAAAAGGGCTCTTCTTTTTTTAATTTTCCTTTCTCATTCTTTTCTCCTTACATGGTGGCTCGGTTGTGTTCTTTAGCATTGTTCTTGCTTAAAAAATACAGCTATGTTCGTAGCTTTGGTTACTACTTATTGATTTCATGCTTGTTTTCCAATAAAGTTGTATAAAAAAATAATTGCCAGATTATTCAGATTATTTGTAATACGCCACACAATATAATTATATCCGCATAATCATCAAATTTAATAATGTTATCAATATTTTCTGTTCCTCAGTATTGCGTTTCATGTACCTAAAATATAAAATCACGCTACCTAAAACGTATGATGTCAGCGATACGGGGTGGAGCAGTGATTAAAATGTAACTTTATACCTGAACGCTACCGGAGCTTGCATACACTGGCATCTGACATTCAGGGGTATTTTATGGTAATAGGAGGTAGCGAACAGCGATGAGTTATGGTATCTTTAGTTGGCTTTAGACTAACTTTAATATTTTGTATGACGTATCTTCGAGAGCCTTTGTGGCGTGGTAAAGATGATATTAAGATTAATAAGAGTGACCACTGTGTGTTAGCGTATACAGACCATGTATATGCAACCTGGCAATTGTTTATGCTTTACTTGTCATTTAGTTCACTGCATAAAGGTGGTCTATGCGAATGAATTGTATTATGGCATAAGTATAAGTGTGCCGACTCAACACCTCAACAAGTTTCTGAGTTCAGAGTTTTGGGCGAAAGGTGTTGTGTTCCGATGCTTTTATGGAAGGCTTAGCGACACTGAACTGCGTAACACGTCGCCGAAAAAGTGATTGTGTTTTAGATATACTTATATATTTATTAATATATAAGGTATCTATTGCTACGATGTCTGAAATAAATGATTTATTATTATTATTATAAGTGAGGCAGCAGAGTTTTTTGATAGCCGACATCGTGGTTGTTAATCCGAAGCGAAGGCAAAAATTCCTAAAATGTATTACTAAAAAGAAACTTTGAATCTTATGCTTCGTCCACACGACCGAACTTGGTGCGGTGCGCACCGCGTCCGGCGTACAAACGATCGCACCAACTGCACAGATAATAATAATAATAATAATGTCGATCGGACTGCTCTTCACACGATCAAATATGGCCCGGTGCGCACCAAAGTGATGGTGCGGAGCGCACCAAATCCGATAGTCTGTTAGAAGTATTTTAACCGTTTTATTAGTAGTAATGTGTAAATTAAAACGCTCTTCTACCAATATTAAGTAGCTGTTGCAAGGAGCGGCTTTATTTGAGCAGCGCTAATTGAGGCTCATAGTTCAACAAACAGAAACGCCGCGGTTCATTTCAGTAATAGCCTGACATTATATGGCTATGAAACAATACTTTTCCATAACGTTATTGTGAAGATAGTTGGAAAATTCTCAATTAAATTAACATTTTTATAAGACGTCATTTGTTTTTCTTATAAGAATAAAAAAATGTTTTTTGTTTTCCTACTTTATTAAAGAGCAGCTTTCGCATTCGACCCGATTTAAATGCTACCAGTTCTTGATATTTTTTGTATTGTCTTTATTCTTTTGTTCCATAAATAATAGACGTACTATAATTTTGCATTGTGCGATTTCTTTTAAAATCTTTAAATTTTTAAGTGTAGAGGATATTATAACAATATAACCTAGATATTTGAATTCATGACATAGCATATACCTACACTTATACGAGTAGCATCTTAAACAAAGTTTATGTCATGGTTCATTATTATCATATCAGCCGAAAGACACCCACAGCTGGACATAGACTTCCCCCAATTTTTGCCAAGTCATGTTTGTTTTAATTCGTTTTTTAAAATCGAATTTAGAACATATTAGTCTTGTTATTTTAAAATTGCCACTTTTAAGATCAAAAATATTTACGTAAGCACTATGTAAATCTATGCCAATACTTTGACTACATCTTGTAGTGGTAGAAGGAAAACTTGCAAACGTTTTAACTTTCTGTGGAAAACTTAGATAGGATGCATATGCAGCAAATACTTTTGAAAAGCATGAAAATGAAACTGTTGATAAGAATACTTGTAAAACTTTGACTAAGCGCGAGAATTCCCTAGAGATATTACACTTTATATTTGGTTTATCTAAACCATCTAACTTTTTAAGAAACATTTCGCACTCTAGTACAAAACAGTTATAAGATGTGAAGTTATACTATTCTAATTTCTACTTTATGGTATTGTTACAAAGTGGAAATTAGCAAAACAGAGCCGAATTTATACGACTTTCTTGCATTTGACTGCGATATGTTGGTCAATAAAGTAGTTTTAGTATTGTTTTTATTTTTATACCTACTACAATATTTTGAAGGATAGTATCCAGCGAATGAGAAATATTTTAAGTAGGTAGTATACGTCCTACTACCAAAGTCTACTTATTAATACTACGTATCAGTGGCGAAGCGTCCATATAACACGGTTCCTGCCGGCTTCCCTTTTAAAATATGTCCTGACCTCCTTATACCTATCACTGCTTGCGTGTCTACTCAAAGTCTAACTAGCCTTTCGAAACTCAAAATATTTTAGTCCCACCGGCTTCCCTCTTCGAAAAAGTGACTCTTCGCTACTGCTACGTATGTCTAGGTAATAAATTGAAATTGGTTTTTCCTAAGTGAAACCTTAGGCATGCACTGAATGGTTTTATTGTTAAAAAGACTCTTCGGTATATTAATGTTATACTTAAATAGATTTGGATATAATCTAAACTAATATTATAAAGAGAAATGATTTGATTTTTTGTATAAATGATGATTTGCAACGATTTAACTAAAATCTACGAAACCGATGTGAAAAATTCTTTCATCTTTAGAAATGAATAAACAGAGCGGGTAACATAAGCTATAATTTATTATTATCCTTGTTTTTAATGGTACAAAAGAAAAAGACAAAACACAAAGTAACATTAAAATAATACTGCTATAATTATTAGGTGGCTTCTTGGACTAATAAGAAAAATTAATCATAAAGTCTGAAAAAGCGTGGCGATCAATGCGCATGCCTTCTCAGAATGAAAAGAGACTTTTGTCCTGCAGTGGGACAATAACAGACTAATATTAAAATTAGTTTAGTAAATCATAGTACTAAAATGTCTCTATTGTCTTATGAATTAAGTATTACCAACTGTGAACTTTACTTATGACTACCAAGGGCGTCGTTAAAATCTATACAGTAATAACTGTTATTTCTTTTTTATTAACATCATCTTCAATAAACAAGTTTCTTTGTATAGGTACGTTTTAATAGTAGTGTCGTCTTTTAATAATTCCTTTTATTTATAGCACGATTTTTTGGCTTATTAGGCGATTCGCACGAATTCAACTCGCACTTTCTAACAATATAAAATACTAATCAATAAAAGTGAGTTTCGATTTTTAAAATATTCTAAGGAACTCTAAAGGGTAATAAATACTCATTTACCATCACAACTATCTGTCTATGGCACGCAAACAAAAACAATGATACGTCAACAACACCGACACATATATCTCATTCGCTACATTAACTTTTTCCTACATAACGGCCAGTGCGGTATGTTTTTAATTTTTACGGTCAAATAAATAAAACTATTATGAAACAAATAATGTTTTAAAAGACAACTCGCACAGCTTGTTACATACGTACGTCGCTCACGTATACACATCATATCAGCCGAAATACCTTCACTGCTTGTAGGCCTCGCCCAAGTCTTCCACCGTGGCCGTTCGTGAGCCACGATCATCTGATTGCCCGCCACTCTAATCAAATCGTCGGTTCACCTTGTGAGGTATCTGTCCACGCTTCGCCTTCCGGTATTCGATCCTTATTGTTTATTCGATTCTTCAAAAAAATAACGCTACATATGCAAATTATTATTAGTCCTTTTAGAGAATTCCTATTCTAGGTAATAGAGTTGAAGAGATGTGCACATTATGTATGTAGTTGAATGTGAAGTGTTGTTGACGATTTTCGACAAGATGGCTTATACAATGAAGCGCGCTAATCGCAATTGAATTTGAGTCTGCCCATATATTATTGTTTTGCAAATTTGTTTTTATTATAGTTCAGTACTGAGGAAGACTGTATCAGCAAGACTACTTGTAATAAAATTGTGGTAGTAAGTCACAAGTTGAAATAAGATATGATTGGGCTCTAAAGCTTCCAATGAGGGTATTTAGGAAAATTTTTGCCACTAGTTGGCGCCACTTAGGTGAAAGGTTAATGTAGCGAACAAAAATTCTAAAACATAATCAAAATTCATTCGTGGTTTTAAATCAATAAAAGAAAAAGAAAACTGCCCTACTAGGTCCGTAAATGCAATTAACACTTTCTTTGCAAATGTTGGTATAAATCTTGCAAACAACATAACACCAAATCTGGATTCCCTCCGGTCTTATAACATCCAACAACACAGCACAGCCAATTCCATGGTCCTTCTCGATACAGACGAAGAAGAAGTCAAATCAATTATAAACAGCCTCCGAATTGACAGTGCTGCCGGCTGGGACGGCATCTCTCCAAAATTGCTGAAACACGCTAGCCACATCCTGGTTCCACCTATCACACGTATATGTAACCTAGCCATAGCTACAGGTACATTTCCCAATGCTCTTAAAAAAGCCATTGTACATCCAATATACAAGGCGGGTGATAACAAAATGATTGCCAATTATCGCCCAATTTCAATTCTGCCAGCAATCTCTAAAATCCTAGAAAGAATAATGTACATACGCCTTTATAACTATCCGAACAAACACAAAATTATCTCACAGAATCAATTCGGTTTTAGGCCTGGATTATCCACAGAAGAAGCGGTGACATCCTTACTTGATTTTGTGGTTGATAAGATTGACAATAAGCTCAAGTGTATAGGAATCTTCCTAGACTTGTCAAAGGCGTTTGATACCGTGTCTATTCCTCTACTTCTTTCTAAACTTGAAACCATCGGTGTGCGAGGTATCGCTCACGATCTATTTAAAAGTTTCCTTAACGGCAGGATGCAATGCGTCAGGATAGGAGAGTATATTAGCGAGGCAAAACCTGTAGTTGTCGGAGTCCCACAAGGTAGTTTGCTCAGTCCTCTCCTCTTTCTAATCTACGCCAACGAATTCTGTCAATTATGTCTCCCCTCCACAAAAATAATAGCCTACGCAGATGACACGGCAATTCTATCTTATGGCCGTGATTGGAAGTTAGCTAAAGATACTGCTGAAATAGGACTTAGCAAAGTAATGGTATGGCTGGAACAAAATAATCTCACACTAAATGTGACGAAAACTAACTTCGTCACATTCGGCTCAAGAAAATCCAACTTACCCCAAGAAGGTTCACTATTTATCAAAGCCCACAAATGTGCCAACCATACTGTGTGTCTGTGTCCTGTTCATGTTCCGATGTAACTAGAGCTCCAATAATAAGATATCTCGGTCTACAATTAGATGCCTGTTTTTTTTTTTTTTTTTTTTTATTGCCTACAGTGGCAGACGAGCCAATAGCCCACCTGATGGTAAGAGGAAACTGTCGCTCATAGACTTCTGCAATGCCAGGGGCTCTGCGAAGCCGCTGCCTACCGTGATATTAATGCTCTCTTTAAACCTCGTTTATCCTGGAAACCATCTAAGTGTAAGTGTTACAGTCAGTGTCTGCTCGAATGCGAAAGCTTATTTTTTTATTTAAGAATCTGAGGGTATCCGCAAATAGCGAAATACTAAAAATAGTTTACTCTTCACTAGGCGAATCAGTATTAAATTATTGCATCACTGGATGGGGAGGAGCCGCAAAGACTGAATTGATTAAAGTAGAACGAGCCCAGAGAGCGGTTATAAAAGTGATCCTTAAAAGATCTTTCAGATTCCCAATGCGACAACTATACATGGACTTTATTTATTTATTTATTTATTTTATTTGATTAATACGGTACACATACCAATTAGAATAATCAATTCAATTTCAATTAATTTAAAACATTAACGGTTCGACAACTATATAATATATTCCGCACAGTCATGCGGAAACACGCGACTCTTCCATACAGTGTAAATAACAGCCCGACAGTAAGAAGAAGACCCAAACCACCTTGTGTCTCAATACATACAAAAACTACGTTTGCTAAACGTCACTACTCCCACCTAAGTGCCCTTCTTTACAACAAACTACATACAAAATTAAGCATACATACATTAAATACACATAAGTGTAAAAAGATAACCAAGGAATTTCTTCTCACTCTAGATTATGACGAAACAGAAGCATTTATGAAAACTACATACAAAATATAAATATATTGGTAATAATAGGTAATAGTTAGGATCACGCATATACACACTCTCAAACACCTAAACAACAGATACAAATACTTTGCTACCATGTACACTCTCCCTCCCTTCCCCTCTTCCCCACATCACACACATCATACACACTACACCTACACCACATCACATTACAAGCACATATTAATATACAATACATCTCACACGCTTACTCACACACTACAGCTGCTGCTACACGTTTTATTGTTATCCTAATATTATTAAGAAAAACCTTATCGGACGAAAGTATGGCCCCTTCTATAGTGTTCTATTTGTGAATAATGGCCCCGATGCTAGCATCTGGGCCATTATTCACAAATAGAACACTAATGCACATGTAATACCTAAGTGTAACATGCTATGTATTTTTTCTTTCTTGTTATCAAATAAATATTATTATTATTATTATTATAATAGAATCGTTCACTGTTGATTTGTTGATTGAAAGTGCTTTGACAGGTGCTTGAACCTGACGTCTCAGTGCTACCACCTCGTGAGCGCCATTTTACAAAACCCTCATTGTGTCGGTTCATAATTATGAAAAATATTTTATTGAAACTGAATTGTCATATTACGAAATAGGCGGATAATTAAAAATATTTATATTTAAAAATAGAATTAATTGTGAATTTAAACATAGAGTTGCGTTTTGACCCTTCATACCTAGTTTCCAAGTACACGCTATCTTAAATTCTATACTTCAATACTGTGGAGAATGAGTTTAGTTGATAAAAAAAAACTTTAATCTATTTCATGTTCCATTTAAATTCAAATGGATTTCATTTATCGTTAAACAGTTAAACCAACTGTACCGAGAGAAGAGTGCTACGGGTCGAGTGACTGACCCTTAAAAACTCATAGCATTAAATCAGTCCAGAGTTCTATAAAGTAAAACTAGGTGATTCCGTTGAAAGCTTTGAACAAATAAAAACTAAGTGTGTGAGTGTTATTCTGAATGCACGTACGTGACATTTTCCAGGACGAATGGCAAAGGAGAAATTAGACCGAACGATTTTGGATAAGTGCCACCGAAAAAGTATAGCTTGCCAAAAAGCAAAGAACAGCATTTTTCTTCATGAGTTAGTTTGACTGCAAATAAAATTTATTTCCAAAATTTTGAAGAATAGGAAATGTTTTTGTTTGTACGACCGACGCAGATACGTCGACAATAGTGTTGTAGTATATATATATATCATTGTAAATAATAATCATTTAACCAACAATACATCAAAATAAATAGAATATAATTATCGACTCATTGCCTTATTAGTCTCCTTGAGATTTTATATCATATCTTACGATTGTGATTGTTCTTGCCAGAGCTTTTCGACTTTTGGATATTTTTCTTTTATTAAACTTCGTTGACACTGTTTCTCACATTACCATTTCTGTTCGAAATTTACTTACGCACACAGACATGACATAATAATTGATGTCGTACGACCCGAATGCTGGTAATACATTAAAATAAATTAGCCAAAATGCTATCACTATACCAATAAAATAAACCATTCAGTAGCATTAACCAGTCATAAAGAGTTACGAATAGGCACGATCTTGGTAAAGATGAAGAATGAAATAATCAGATCGTAATAGTACTTGGTTTTTACTAGTTTTATATTATTATGAGTTGAACATTGAGGGCAAATATTGGCGTGTTAGGCACAGCGAGCAGATCTTAGTATGAGTTTATTTTATAAATAGAATAAAACGATTTGAATAAATGATTCAGTTGTTTCATACACTCAATTAAAACTTGACGGGACTCTTTACGAGCGCTTAAGTTACTTTCTTAATCATCATGCATGCAAATCCGTCCTAAAACATTACGTTTAAAGATGGTTCACACCACTTCTGAATATCATACCTCAGACCTCCGGTGTTCTTATTCACCGAACGAAACGCATCACCATAGAACCACAGATATGAATAAATTGCAAGAAATTTAACACAACCAAAAAAGTTTTTTTTTTTTTTTATAGTATAGCCTACCAAAGTGACTCCACCCCGCCTGATGGTAAGCAGTCAGTAGAATCCAGAAGTGGCGGCCACTATACCAAAAGCCACGTTTTAAACTGCTGGTATGGTGGCCTCCACTATGGCGGCTGGGAATGGGGTTAGGGGAAGGAAATGAGGGACGTGAGGAAAGAGGAAAGGTGGGATTGGGCCTCCGGCGCTCTCACTCACCGAACGAAACGCAGTAGTACGGATACTACTACTCTTAAGTCGATCTTCTATGAGAGGGTAGTACTTCCCCGGACGATCCGGCCCATTCATGCTGAAATCAGCGTGGACATAGATTAATGACAACTAACAAACATGATATCGGGGGCTCGAATCTGGGCAAGTAGCAATGTGATTTTTTAAATCATATGTACTTTCTAAGTTTATCTGGACATTAGACATTAATGTCCAGATAAACTTAGAAGGTAAGGTGAAGGAAAACAACGTGAGGAAACCTGGACTTCACAGAAAGTCTAAAACCGTCAATCCGTCTTCAGCAAGCGTGGCAATCAATGCTCATACCTTCTGTAAAAGGGAAGTATTTTTCTGCAGTGGGATAGTAATAGGCCGTTTATATAATAGTATATAGATAGATATTTTATTGGTATCACACAATATTAACATAATTATATTCTATACAAAGAGGTCATTACAGCCCTTTATATCTTCACTAGAGCGTAAAGGTTTCTTTACTTACAAAGAACGCGCGAGCATTGATCACAAGCACAATGAAAACCTCTTTACCATGTTTTCAATCAACGTGAAGAAAGTTCATTCGATATTATATAATGCAAGAGGTCGTTAGTTCGAAACTGGGCAAGTACCTACTAATGGTTAAGGTCACTTATAATTTCTAAATGTATCTTAAACAACTGACTTACGCTGAAAAATATATGAAAAATTTGCGTAACATGAGATAGGTACATCCAAAATTTTTAAGCCAGTCTTATTGCCAACTCAGTTCCACACGTCAAATTGAAGGAACATACTAAACTCAAAGTTACACGGAAGACAAGTTCAAACATCGAATACATCTAACAAGTTGGTCAGATAGAATTGAGAAACGAACGAAATTTGCTTTACTGAACTGTGATACGTGCAATGTGAACATTATTCATTTTTAGAGACACGCCAACCTTACGGTTTAGTTCTGCGAAAAGGTAAAACGTTCTTGACAATAAAGTGAGCTATTTTTCCTGCTATTCTAACAAAGTGTTGAAGGTCTACTGCTTGATGCCTATTAAACGCGAGAATAGAGATTTAATACAGAGCCAAGTACTGACTAAAGTGTTGTTTGATTTTTTTTGTTTGTTCATACAAAGATCAGCTGAAATATTGTTCTTATGACTAATTAAATTAACTCTAATTATCAAATTACCTATGTAATTAATACGGGGTCGTTAAGATTCAACATTAAGTAATTATATATGATTAATTTACTCATAAGTACGTAATACGTATAAATTAAAGGCTACAAATTGGGTTTTCTACGGAATTCACTGACCCGTGAAACGATATTAACTCTTAATTATAGGCTTTAGTCAAGACCCCTTGCCGCTTGAAACATACTTATATTTACAAAGCAATAATTTATGGGTTATTATTTGGTATCTAGAATAAAGAACCACCCATCTATTTCTAGGTTGTTGTAAGAAAAGATTACAAAAATATAAAGTTACGGTCAGCAGCGTGTTAAGTAATGACTACAGTTAAAAATTCGCTAGCCATGTCTGTGACTGTGCTAAACCTTTGGCCTTTGGGTGAAGCCATTGCCCAGCAGTGAAATATGATTAAATAAACAATGTATCATATTATACATACTATATTATGCGGGTTATGTTAGGTATCTGCCTGTGCGATCATTTAAGAAACGAAGAAATCCACAGGCGAACCATGGCAACTATGTCCAGCATTCGTCTTTAGGCTGATATAATGATACACAACGATCTAAATTAATTAAAGTTAAACTTTGACTTGAATAGTTTTGCCCATTTGTGTGCGAACTATATTGATTGCATTCAAAAATAACGCATAGGTACGTAAAAATTGTATGAATAAAAACTATGCAATTTCACGGCCTTTTAAATAAATAAACAATGCAAAATTAAGTAATAAAACACGAATTCGTTTACCCAGAACGTATTCGGCTTAAAGTTAATTACATATTAATACTTGTTACGGTAACGTAAACATTTTCATTTTAACATTGTCTTAATGATAATTACAGTACCACAACCAAACCTGTGCATATTGACAACCATCACGCAATTGTTATTTTGTGGCTTTTATAACAAGCAAAACATTTTATTAAAAATCAAAAAGCCCGTCTTCCCAAAACAAACTGAAAATAAAGAAAACTTTTTTTCTCATGCTGACACTACATTGAAATATTATGTACCCTCTGTCAATCCCACAATCAATACAAATCTAATGATACCTCATAAGTTAACATCCATGAAGACATTTAGGCTGTAGAGCATGCCAAAGAAATTGACATACATACCTACAATGCATATAGGCATGTATGTCGATTTCTTTGGCATACATACCTACATGCATTTATACATTCATTTATACGCTCGAAAAAAATTACCCTCCTCAACTTCGACAGTCGGGAAAAAAGTAGTTAAAAGGTTTATAGAGGCAATGAGTTAATGATACGCCTGACGTTGCAAGCGTCTGTATGCTACGATAACTGCTTACAATCAGCCAGACCATACACATGTTTTGTCCCCTCAATTGTACATTGTACAAGTCGATCACTACGAAGTTACCGTTGATTCGTTAGCGAAACTTTTATCTAAAAAGGCTTTAATTGAGAGTAATTATAATAAGTATTTAACAGTACAAGGTTTGCTGTTAGAGAACTTAGCTGAGTTAAGCTTGCCTTTGTACATCAATTCTATCTGTATCTACTTTCCTATGTATCTTTCTGTATGTGCAATAAATAAAAATTAATAAATACAAGGATTTCTTTCGGTGATGCTTTCAACAAATTACCAAGAGCTACTGCAATAATGAAAAACTGAGAGGTATTGTTATATGGTCTGACTCAAGTCGTGGTAGTTCGTTGTTGTCAAGACCACTTGACCACATCACGAGTTAGTGCAAGTCAAACATTACCAACATTATGTTATTTCATATGTTGCCAGCACAATGATTTTTAAGTATGCCATATAAATAAAATGCCGATGTGAATATGTTTCATCGTAACTTCGATACCATTTTGAATAAATAAGTAGACAATCAATGTTTAATGTTATGGAAAGGAATTTTGTTAATAATAATTTAATAAAGTAAATTATATGCAATACGAAAATTGAATATTGCGTTCGATGAACAATAAATTGAAAATATAGAGTTAATTTTATCCAGCTTCGTTAGGAAACGGCTTTCTACTTTTAGTTTATTTGCTTTTATCTGCGAGTTGAAAGTTAACATTTATACTCTATTGATGAATATTGTATTTTCTAGGTCTAATTTATACAAAACAAAAGTGATCCTATTTATAGTATTCCCTTGATTGCCTTTTATGAAACTGACACGGCGGACCAAGCGGATAATATCTAAAATTAGTCGGTAATTAGTCGACATTATAAATGCCAAAGTTTGTGTGTATGTATGTATGCGAGTGAGTGTTTGCTACCACTTAGCGCCTAAACAGCTGAACCGATTACGATGAAAATTTGTATGTAGATAGATTCGGTGCCCGAGATGGACAAATGCTACTTTTTATCTCGAAAATTGGTGGAGCGCAGCTAGTTGTTAATAAAATATCTATGGTCCTGGCCAACCATGGTCGCATTGTGTAGTCAGTCTTATATTATAGCTATTTGTACACAATCATTAAGCTTAAAATCTAAATTAATCCTAATCTATATTTTTTACTTCTTACTCTCTCCTTACAAGCCTTAAAATACATAACATTCACGCAAAATATCGTATTCAGACGTTAAAAAATCGAATTCTCCACCTTAAATAAAGGTTAATGTTAGAAACTCAAGTAACTACAATTTACTATTTACTGTTTTCTGAGAAACAAACTTGAAGAGGTTTATTATAATAAAACTTTTTATATAAGACGATCATGACATCTTGCCTGGAGTAAAAGTTAACCGAAACAAGAGAGTGCCCTCCTTTAGCCCAGCTACTAAGATTGTTCTTTAGTTGGAATAAATGAGACCTTAGCCATTTTGACCAAATAACCTAACTACTCTATTATTGCCTACTATATATACTTTTACTGTAGAATACTGGTAAAGCCAAGAGAGTCATTTCATGCAGTGCAACGTAAAAACACGAAACGGTCTTTAGTTTGAAGTGCACTGCTATGTAATGGATATGTGTATCACAAAAACCTTCCACTTTATTTATTACTAGCTTTCGTCTTCTTCGTCTTTGCTTACTTCTCTGCTCCCGTCGTCAGTAGCGTAATGTTACATACCCTATAACCTTCCTCGTGAACCGGGCTATCATACGCAAAAAGAATTATTCAAATCCGTCAGGTAGTGACAGAGATAAGCGCGTTCAAACAAACAAACAAACTTTTTCGGTTAAATATTTATTATTATGCAATTATAATATAACATAACAGTTAGCTTAGAAGTAATTAATATTATAGTTTATAATTTAAGTAAGCGTTAACTTTTACAGGTTTCCCTATTCAAAAAGTTTGGTGGCTTCAGCTGTTTGCCTGGAAATCGTAACAAAGTTCATATTTTCTAGAATCTTATTGTTATTAGGAATGTAACTTTTATAAAGTATAGTTTTTCAACAAATAATTGAATGAATAATAAATTGAATAAAGATGTAAAACTTTTGATTTGTAGCAAAATAATCGTGTCGTCATATATAAAAAGCTCGAGATGAAGTCTTCATCAAGTAAACAAATCAACAATCGAGTTTCCTGGAAAACAATTTACCATCTAATTTGTGAATATGAAAGCTTGATCATAACATAATAATCTTCATTTATTATAATCTTAACGTACATGACTTTTATTATCTTCTTAGATATTTAACATTGAAAGGAAAATAAAGCCTAAATTTAGTTTACGCATTTTCAAGGATTCTGTATCGGAAAACTTGCTGGTGTGCTGATGCTGCAGTTCTCTTTTGTATATGTTCCATTTTAGTTTTCAGTCTCGGGTATTATTGATAGTTAATAGCTAGATTTCACACCATATGACATTCCTAAATAACAGATGGCAATATGGAAAGCCAGGCCCCAGGCCGCTATATGACGAAGAGCTGAAGTGCTGCAATGTCCAATGTTTGTTGGTCGTTTACTACGGTAACGTGTAAGGGTTAGCTGACCTTAGATAGTAATAGTAATAATTTCATAGATATTTTTTCTGAAACAAAGCTAATCTCTCCAAGACATCTGTATTATTGTTATGTTACTATACTTTAAAGATGAGTAAAAGGAAAGACGAAGCGTTTATTCAGTGTAAAGCTAAGTATAATAAAATGCTTTTATTACAGCTAAACCGTTTACTTACTGCCTGAACAAGAGAACAAGCGTGAAATTATATAATAATTAGAAAAGCCTGGGAATATAAACGGAAACCTTTGCTTACTTTCGCCCTAGGCTATATGATATAACTGCGAGCGTTTTAAAACTGAAGACACCGTTTATAAACGGCAGGATGATTCAAGATTTGTGTATGTCACATAATGTGAAATACTGATTGAATATTGCGTCTCCAACTACTCAAACAAAAGATAGTACCTATCATAAAGGTGCTGACTCAGCTATTGTGAAAATCGTATGAAAGATATGAGTCATCACACTACATTAACCTTACATCAAAGTCCCGACATAGTGTCATATAGACAAAAGACCAAGCTCTAACTCGAAGAAAAGTATAAATTACGACCTATGAGTATAAGTTTAGTTCTAGAGATCTTCAATGTTTTATATCGCTACAATTTTAGTTTGAAACAATCTAGAACTTTCCAGAAATAATTTTAATTAAAAACTGTTCAACGTTTCAAAAAGTTATTGGAAAAGTTGACTACAGAGAAATATTCAATGGTGCTTGTTAAGCCATTGTAAATTTTCGTTCTGATCGAAAGTAATGATCGAATTACCTTCACATTAAAGTTTTTAAATTAAAAACTTTAATGTGAAGGTAATTCGATAAATTTAAGTAAAAATACTTAAGAATTGACAAGACGGCTAATTAACACTATGGTACTTGTACATCTGTGTGTCATCAAAGGCTCCAAAAAACCAAACACAATAGTACAAAAATAGTTTTTGCTGCATCTTCACAGAAAATATAACAAAAATTTGAACTCCTCCAACGTGTAAAATCAATGTAAAAGCTTTTACAGCAAGTTCCACTTCATGAACCTCCATTTCACACACCCACGCAGCGTTCAGTCATCCATTTGATTAAATAAACGATGTTCAAATCTCTGCTGCTATAAAACCAATCTTTAGTAAACTACTATTTTATTCTAGAAACTGTTGGTGTTGGAACTAATCGACAAGTTTAAAATTACCACTATTAAGTACCATTCCGTTCGAATAGATTCCTATTTCAATCGGAAAACTTTTTAGTTTTAGCGTGTTCAATAAAATAAGTGCTCTTTTGATATTAGATACTAAATCTTTTTCTTAAAGTTCAATATTTATTACAGTTGAGATGTTCTATTTTAGTGTTGTCAGCTTTTTCACATCACACATCATCAGCCTGAAAAAGTTTACTGCCGGTCATAGACCACTAAAGGGAAAAAGTTTCACGGTAGTAGATCCTTGCTGATTTCCGAGGCTGGATCGACCGGAGAAGTACGAATAGAAGTACTACCCTCTCATAGAGTATCGAAATGAAGTATTTACTTTCCATACTACCTAATTCGTTTCGTCCGGTGAGTAAGAAGCCCAATAAGAATTGCGGTTACTACTTACTGCCATTTGGACCGTATGCTTGTGTCAACGCAGTTGTATAAAAATTGCCGTTCACAGTATATAAAAAAATACATACGACCCGAATTGATAACTCCTCCTTTTTGAAGTCGGTTAAAAACAATATTTACTACAAAGTTTCCTTTTATATTTTTATCATCTGAATAAGAATACTTATAAAATGAAGCTGCATCGATAACGTCATTTTCGCTGTCTATATTTACCAATACAACGAATTCGCTGTAGGCAGTATCGAAGCCAGAGATCAGAATTTGCTACAATGAGTTAAACAATCAATAACCACACAGTGTATTGCCTGCGACACTTTGCATGCTACTTGTTGTAAATTACAATTTTTTAATAATCTGGCGATAAAAAAGAGTGACCTGAGTTTCTTGCCAGTTCTTCTCATAGCCCTATCCTACGTCAGCAAACTGGCTATAGGTTAATTAGCTGACATTTAATAATTTTAACTTTCATCAGTGTTAATACAATCCCAAAGAAGTAAATGTCTTTGACTTTGACAGTTGGAAGGATAAAGAACAATACTGCCACTACTCGCACTTGAATCCTCGTATATTTGTATCGAGTTAACAAAGTGTGCAATATCCACATGGCGGCATCACAGTTGTCGCGTCACATCCGTTGCGAGACAACATGGCCGTAATCTAACTTCCGTTGGACGCTTCAGCGCGTCGCCTGTGCGCTGACGGATTTATACGACAACTCGCTTTTATCAGAGTTACGGGCTGCAAAATTGGATTCACGACTTAAAATCGTTATTTTACCACTGGCAACTTTAGTCCCAAGTAAATGTTTGTAAATTCTAATACAGTCCAACTGTTGGACAATATTATAGCTAATTATTATTTTTGATCGACGTGTAATATGGCCAACAAGATAAAAGTGCTCTCTAAATAAGTCGAGTTGTGTGGTTATTGGTTTCTGCAAATTTCATTTAACTCTATAGTATTAATGAAAACATACAAAGTGGTTCTTGTGGTGGTAGTACAAAAGTTCTGGAGTCAAAATCACGAATCAAAATTGTTTTTTATTGACCGTCTTATGGGACTAACAAGCAAAATATATCCACATGGCGGCATCACAGTTGTCGCGTCACATCCGTTGCGAGACAACATGGCCGTAATCTAACTTCCGTTGGACGCTTCAGCGCGTCGCCTGTGCGCTGACGGATTTATACGACAACTCGCTTTTATCAGAGTTACGGGCTGCAAAATTGGATTCACGACTTAAAATCGTTATTTTACCACAGGCAACTTTAGTCCCAAGTAAATGTTTGTAAATTCTAATACAGTCCAACTGTTGGACAATATTATAGCTAATTATTATTTTTGATCGACGTGTAATATGGCCAACAAGATAAAAGTGCTCTCTAAATAAGTCGAGTTGTGTGGTTATTGGTTTCTGCAAATTTCATTTAACTCTATAGTATTAATGAAAACATACAAAGTGGTTCTTGTGGTGGTAGTACAAAAGTTCTGGAGTCAAAATCACGAATCAAAATTGTTTTTTATTGACCGTCTTATGGGACTAACAAGCAAAATATATTATTAAAAAACAAAAAGTCTGAAACAAACTGAAAAGAAAGAAAACTAATTTTTTTCGTGCCGACGCTACATTGTAATATTTTTGATACCTAATGTCACTTCCACAATTAATACGAATCTAATTACACCTCATATATTAAAATCCATTTAGCCATTTAGGCTGTAGAGCGTGCCAAAGAAATAGACATTGAAATATACATACGCTCGAAAAATCTTATCCTCCATGAATTCGGAAGCCGGGAAAAATAGACCCAGTTCCGACATTATATTATTGATATTTGACATGACATTTTTCTGATAATTTGTTACACTTAAATTTTATAAAGAAAATCAATATCACTATTTTCTTTCATAAAGAAAGAATGTCAGATAATTTGCAATAACGAGCAAAATGTCTCATCGTGTTGGCACTTTTTTGATAGAATGAGTATCGTTGATTGTTTTGAAAGCCATAATATAAAAAAGATTTGATTACCTAGATACATTTCTAGTAACAGATAAGCAGAATATATTTTATTATATTTTGTATTATTAGACGAAACACTATCACTGCTAGACTGACATTTTGCAGATATAACATTTGGGGATTTGTAACATAACATAAAATAATAATAACTCTGCTATTGGGCGTATTAATTTATTTATTTATTAATAGATATTATTTACATTTGTGGTATCTAATTATCTTTAGTTTATATACATATTACCTAATAGTAAGTACCATTAACTATTAGAATAAATTTATTTATTGCAACTCTGAAGGTGCGATATATTAAACAAGTTTCTTAATACACAAATCATAAATTAAACACCTCTGCTTACCACAAATGTTACTGCGACGAATATTCATAAATGTGAAGCCGTTTCC
Source organism: Parascotia fuliginaria (assembly GCA_963082885.1). Lineage (NCBI taxonomy): Eukaryota > Metazoa > Arthropoda > Insecta > Lepidoptera > Erebidae > Parascotia > Parascotia fuliginaria. The sequence goes on along the minus strand of OY720182.1, from coordinate 3,322,979 downwards.
GTGTTCAAAATCTGTTGCAAAGAAAATAACTCGAGCATTATGTTATTTCATACAATAACGTGTAAGCTTAATATTGCTATTGTTTTCTCTTCCGGCGAGGAAGCACGCGTATTAACACACAACTTTGTGCTTTGATTTCTTAAGCTCGTAACTTTTGATTACGTAAGTTCTTCAAGGTAAATAAGAGTAAAATTAATATTTACTTTATATCAAATTAAATCTTTATAAAAAGGCCCCGATGCGGCGTATCGTCTGGATAAGGTAGATACTAGTTTAGTGTTACCAAATTTTAGGGATTTTTTAAGATAAGGCTAGTTGATAATGATTTAAAAAACTAGAGGACACTACTAATATCTTTATAGCAATATTGGTAAAGTATGTTAGTTTTGGTTGTTATTAATGGACTAGAGAATTAAAACTTTTGGCAATGTCTTTGCTTTACTTTTAATAAAGTGTTTACTCTCGATATTTTATTCACCATCGCTCACCAGTAACCTATACAATAAAATTTCTATTATACACACATACAATAATTCGTATAGCTTCAGTTCTTTTGTAATATTGTGTTAAAACAGAAAAGCATTCTAAGCTTTCAATATATTATACTCGTACATTAACCTTCTATTTCAATTCTTTATCATAAAAATAGTTTTTGAGTGCTAAAAACAATATGGCACGACTAAAACTGCTAAACGTTCGCACAATGTGATTACAGCTGCACTCAAAGCCTAGTGTAGACCCTGGACATAATGCAGTTATTAATCACGTTCATAGTTTTATTTTGAAAAGCACTGACATCAGTTCTTTAGAACTTTGTAAGTTATAGCAAGAATTCAGATCTTGAAATTATTTTCTTCTTCTATTATTATTATTTATTGCTCCTGTTGGTGCATTTTGCAGCTTTCTCGGTGGCATACAATTTTTTTAACTTTTCATTTACGTCACATCACTCACAACCTGTTTGCGCATTTCTAAATAAGTATTTTGGGTGCTTAAGTAAACACCACTTTCAAAGTCAGAGTTAGATTAAAGGACAATAATTTATTCATTTGGTTTATTTTAATTAACACTTTAGAACTTTAAAAAAACAAAATACAGTCAATTAACCTACAGCCAGTTCGCTGACATAGGGTAGAACCACTACAACTCAGGCCACTCTTTTTAATCGCCAGGTATTTTTTTTTGTAAGTTACATTTTCAAGTAGCATGCAAAGTGACGCTGGCAATACATAATTATAATATGCATACACTTAAGGTTAAAGCTTAACTTTAAACATAAGTCATGCAAAACTTAAATAATATTATACCATTCAATATGAATATGAAGTTATAAAACTTAAATGTGTATATCAAAGTTCACATTTTCATTTTAACGTTGTGTTAATATTAATTACTTACATTACAACAACAAAAGTCTGAACATGAGCATTTATTTTAATTGCATCTTTGATTGTCTAGGTGCTTGTGGTTTCCAAATATATTACATGAAATTGAGGATTAGCAACAGGGCAATTATTAATGTGTACATTTTCAAAAAAGTGAACCACTGCACACTAGCGATTATATTCAATCAGCTTCCTCTAGCGCGGTTTTACCCACTTTAAGTTACATCTTTGGTTACTACTCTGCTCCTGACGCCAATAGTGTGATGTTATATAGCCTATGACCTTCCTCAAGAACTAGGCTAATAAACGCAAAGAATATTTAAATCGGACTGGTAGTTCCAGAGATTAGCGCGTATCTATAGATTGCTCGTATGGTCGTACTAGCGCGATCGGTAAACCAAACGATCGCGGTCAAATGGTCATACGAGAAAGCGGTAGACAAATAAAATCTAACACATGATGGGCCAGAGACTTAGCAGTACACCCATGTGATAGGCAGTGACAAGACTACCGCCCAATCTACGTTCCGCTTGTCAAGCGTGGCGATTATAATAAAATCACGTTAAATGTCATGAACTTTTACTGGAATTCATAGTTTTACGTATGTGATTAATATGTATAGTTGTTGGTATACCATTATTAAATAAATAAATAAAATAATTAGGGCAAGTTTTTACTCAATAGGAGAAGTATTTCAGTTACTAAAATTATATTTTGTAAAATTATTTAATTTTATTTCTTAAAAAATTTTGGTAATAAACTTGTGGTCACCCCTGTTAATGAGTATGAAAAACTTCTATACATATACCAAAGTATAACACAAAATATCCTAAAAAAGAAAGGTCTAAGTGATGTAGTCTGACCTACATTGTATTAAGAACACCACTAACCCTAAGATAAACTAAAATCTAAAATCAAAATCAAAGTATTTTTATTAGATATTCACGAGTTATGCAACGCTGCGGAGAGTAAGTGTATCACACGCGTTTAAGTAATAACATTAACAAGCGCTGGGGTATCTACCACGCTACAGTATAATACAATAGCTGCAAAATTAAGGATACATAGCGAAATAGAAATTTATTACTATACTCTTTTCGTGCTCCTATACAAAAGAGAAAGCAAAATATTAAATATTAGAGATCTGTCCTCGCTTCGCTTCAGTATCAAAAGTTTCATTCGATCTCACAACAAACTTCATAGCAATATTTAAAAAATCATTTAGATTTACGAAGACGCTTAAAATAAGAATTAAATTTTTTAAATGACTGAAAATTTTGTTAAACATAATAAAATACTTATAGCATAATATATGTAACCTGCTTAATTTATTATTTTTAAAGGTGAAGGAATTTTTAAATCCGTAACTTAGATCTTAGTTAAACCGTTGTAAAATACAAACATATTATTAAAAATCAAACCTTTTCTCTTTATAATAACAGTATAGTTAGTCTATAATAAACTACTTGGGTACCAGGGGCCCTACCACAAACTCTTATAGCAAGCTTATTAAAACCTTACTTTGTTTCTTACCTTGTTTTTAATGGTACAAAAGAAAAAGACAAAACACAAACAAACTAACATTAAAATAATACTGCTTTATGAGGTGGTTAGTACTTCTTTTCACCTCAAAATAAAGATTTGATGTCAGCAGTGAAACACGAAAAGTGCCTCGAAAAGTGGCTCTACATAAACGCTAGTTCGCTCTATGTTACACATTGATAATTAGTTTCCGCCTCTGAGATTCACATTAAAGTTAGCAAAAATAGCATAAGTCTTCGAACACTTCAAATTAAATGATTTTAGTCTAACTTTAGTGTCATGTAGTCATTATTTCTAACGCTACGCCATGATTACAAAAAAAAATTATTAGATTTACAAGAAGGTACTCGTATTGTGCTGATGTGTGTAGATTTCATCATAATACTACTTCGAGGTTTATCTGCTAACGCTAATTTAAATAATTAAGCAATCTATTTTAAAACTTAATGAAAGCATATTTATGCAGAGGAATAAATGAAATTATTTATAAAATGCATGCGTATCATTCATGTGAATTAATGAGGCATGCATACCCATCAAACGTGCAACTGAAACTACGAATATATTTTAAGCGAATTATTCTATTTAGCTTCATTCGGACACAGCATTTTAATTTTTTTTTAAATAGGTTTTCTATCTTCTCACCTACAAAATAAGCAATTTCTAGTATTGTATATGAAATACTAACCATTGATCTGATAAATATAAATAAGTGCAATCCTGGACTAGAATAGTTGCAACATTTCTTTCCATGTACGCTAATGCAATATTTAATTATCCGTTAAAATCTTACCCTTTAGAAAGTTGACCCATTGGAATCTAGTAATAACGTAAAACACTATTTACTTATTTTATCCGTTCGATTATTCAACCTATCTTAAAAACGCCTTTTTAATTTTTTTTGACTCTACTGCATAACAGGAGTCACCACTGTTACTTTATGTTGTTATTATTAATAGCGTTCTTCATTAAATGTATCATAGTTTTATGTACACTGTATGTATCTACTATATTCCTGCAGAAAAGTGTACTAACTTGGATAAGGAAAACGCTTGGGAGGATAATTGAGCCTCCGGCACTATGACCTAACGAAACGTTAAAGTACGGATACTATTATGTTTGTCGATTTTCTGGAGGGTATATCGCTGTCGGTCCGACCTACTATTGCTTATACTAACAAAAATCTACTGCCCTTATCTTTAACGGAGTTTAAACATTCAAAATAAATAGTATCAGGCCTTAAACCTAGATCTAGCAAAACTTTTATAACTCATTACAAGAATTTCTGTTTTGTTAGCAATACAAATATATTCCGTTTTAACATTTCGAAAACTAGAGTATTAAAACTTATTTGCAATAACTTCTTACTTCTTAAACATACATTTTTATTTACCTCAAGATCATCTTCTCATGTTTTTTTATTAGCGGTATATGATTGTAATAATTCAAGTATTATATCCGTATAAAGTTTTATAGCTATGATTTTATTTATATGAGTATTATGCGTAATTGTAGATTAAAACATCTAATCATTCTTCATCATCATATCAGCCAAAAGACTGCTGGAAATAGGCCACTCCTAAATATAGCCATCTTAACTGCTTTAATCCATCGGTTACCCATCGCCCTTATAAGGTCGTCCATCTTTCAAGAGGTCTCCCTACGCTGCGTCTTCGTGGTCGCACTCCGGCACTCTCATAGTCCACAAACTAAATATTTTAGTGAGTATCCTTACGGGCGGCGATCATAACCGACATAAAGAGTATTAATGCTATTTATATGAGACGAATTTTTTTTTATTGCCGACATTGGCAGACGAGCAAACAGCCCACGTGATGGTAAGTGGTAACTGTCGCTCATGGACGACTCAGAGTCCCTAGCATTGCTCCTTCAATGTCAGGGACTTTGCGAAGCCTTGGGCCTCCAGCACTCTCACTCACCGAACGAAACGCAATAGTACGAGTACTATTACTTTTATGTCGATCTTCTATGAGAGGGTAGTACTTTCGCAGTCGATCCGGCCCATTCATGCTGAAACCTGCCTGAATCTACTACCTATTTATAGATACGTAATTAATTTCTTTTATTGATAGTTTCATCAAGAATAAATACAGCGACTACTAGTTGACTTTTGCAATATTTCCAACAAACGTAGATGGTATATTAGTATAGAGTTAACAAAATGTGTTGCAATATCCACATAGCGGCATCACAGTTGTCGCGTCACATCCGTTGCCAGACAACATGGCCGTAATCTAACTTCCGTTGGACGCTTCAGCGCGTCGCCTGTGTGCTGACATATTTATTCTTCTTCATGGTAGAAAATCCAAGCAATTTAACCACTTATGATTTTAGTGGATAAGAAACGCACGTAGATGTGGTAGTAAGTATACACTCAGCCATTTGATAGTGAGACATTAGGTATAAGCAAGAAAGAAAAGCAAAAAGGATTGAATACAAGAACTAAAATAAATTCAATATATCAAGAACTTCTATTATAAACAATGTCAACAAAAGAAACAGGCTTAGTAAATTCCTATTCAAAAGATTTTTACGATAGAAATAAACAAACAACCGTGGGCGATTGATCCCTTTTCATACAATTTTCATATTAGAAAATAATAATAATAGAACTCTAGTTTTAGATACGTCAATAACCTTTAAAATTATAAAGCTGCCTGGATAATCAAAGAATGATTCAAGTAATATTTATAAGTCAGCTTTCAATTTCTTTTCTTTTTTTCGTGTAACCGGAGCTATAACTAGTATCTCACAAAACCGCCATAGGCAATCATGCCACGATGGCAACTTAGATGGTGTTTACCACTCCTACACCGCACTAACTGCATACTATCCTACAGAATCTACTTATTTTGGTACATATACATATCTCTAATATTAGTGTAAAGCACAGTCACTGTATTATTTCGTTTGTTTTCGGAAAACTTTCTCTAAATCACGCCACGCTATGAAAATTTCTGCTGGAATATTTATCTATCAGCTTTTCAGGGCGCGTTTTCACCCGCGTCTTTGCTTACTACTCTACTCCCGTCGCCAGTGGCGTGATATTACATAGCATATAACCTTCTTTAGGAACTGGACTATCATACGCAAAAAGAATTATTCAAATCCGACTGGTAGTTTCAGAGATTTGCGCGTTCAAACAAACTAACACTTTCGCTTTAAATAATAGTATAGATATCAATGTAGAAAACCCCCGTGAATTTTAAAAATTTGTACCTTCGTGCGAAACTGGGGCAGGTCGCTAGTAGTAATAATATGTATGTAAAATGCCATACTTTATCTGAGCTCTTGTAACTTACACTATCACCAAGCATCAGTCACTTGTCTAATACCTCGTATGTTATCAGAAAACAATTAAAGCTTACGATTAACGGTAAGAGGCCACCTAAGACTTAATTGTTCTAAGTCACGTGAGCTACCTCTAAATTTTTCAATGCTTTACCAATGAGAATGAAATGAATGTGAAAACTTATACTCGTACTTATACTATATCATTAAATTATATATTATTTAATGATAAAATAATGTGTTTAGAGTAGAAAAATCATTTTTCAAACAGGTCGGTACAGTGTTTCTAGAAATTCTAGAGAGAACAAATTTATGATAGGATAGGATAGGATGTACATGCAACCTCCCCAACCGGGGTACTCGCCTTGTCGTGCGGGCGACTTAGTAACCGTGGTTACAGTTCAGACCTACGGTGAACTAAGAGCAACCCGAACAGCGGACGGTGCCCGCTCGCGTGTGGTGAGCGGGCTATGACCCATCGAGGTCGCGGATGAATGCGTGAACGTCTCCCGTGACCCCGACACTCTGGCCGTCTGGAGGAACACCGTGGATTTGGTGCGATCGGAAAGTCCGACATTACCGATCCGGGTGCGTATGCATAATGCATTTCCCACGAAAAAAAAAGTATGTACATGCAGTCGTAGAATTTATTCTCTTATTAGGGTTTCGTAGTCATCAAGGAACCTATATAGCTTCGCCATTTCGTCTATCCGTCCATCCGTCTATCCGTCTATCCGTCCGCGGCCTAGCGCAGAGACTGTTGCGTGTTAGTATTAGTTAGCTAAAAAATTGATATGCGATGTAGTACTATTAGACCTAAGTAGTAATCAAAAGCCTTTTTAGCGTACTCCATGTTTACCCCACCATAAAGGATGCCGTTGGATAGATTTTTGAAAATTATTGAGGGTCTGTGAAGACCATTTTGCATTGCAAAAAAATTTTTTATTTCTAATAAATTCTCAAACTAAACCTTTATTATTACAGTAAAATCATTTATTTATTTACTTCTACAGGAGATGGGTAAACCCGTTAATTTTTTAAAATTACTTCTAGGAAACTCACTTATAAGGTGCGCATTTTGCGTAGCTTTAATACTAAGGACACTACACTGCGCGTAGCCTGCCTGACACACACTTGACCGGTTTTTTATAAATATATAGACAACAAATTTTGTACAATATTGTCCTTCAAACTTCAAAGTATAAAACTTTCTTAAAACAAGTGTCCATTTCGTAGTAGTCATCCATTTTGTAGTAGTCTACCCTGAGGCCCTAGACAAGTGTCAAAGATTTCTATTCTATTCATAGAATAGACTATAAAATGTATAGGATTGACATTAGCTAACGCCGGCGCTTATGTCAATCTCATACATTTTTTTATCTATTCTATGAATAGAATAGAAAACTTTGACACTTGTCTTGGGCCTCAGATGTGATATAAAGTTGAATCTCGTCATAAACATGAAAAGCATTTGCCAGAGGCGTTACGAGATAGAAACAAGAACTTTTATGTAAGCAGTTATTTTATGGCATATCGTTTGATAGAACACTGGCTGTAGGTTAATTTGCTGACATTTTGTAAACTTTGACGTTCATAAGTGTTAATTTAATTAACTTAAATGAATAAACATATATTTCATTTCATTTCATTTCATTTCTGTGGTATTACTAGAAAATGTCATAATATTAATTTACCCAAATTTTAGCAATCTGTTTTATAATCGAATCTGTCCTGTGAGATGTTTGTGCTACGACCGTGAGAATACTTTTTCATATCGGTACTAGGTATTTCGAATCAGTCTTGTAAAATATGTTTGTTTTACAACTGTGAAAATAACCTTTTATATCTTTACTGGATATTACCAATAACTTCTGAAGTTTTCACCCATCTTTTACGTATTAGGTGTAATATATTTTCTAGTCTCTTTGTCACGAAGGAAAGTGTAATTTTATTTCTAACTCGTTGTTTTACTAATAATAAAGTTAGTTTCGGGATTCAAGACAATACGTTTAGCAGTCGCCGGGACTCCTGACAGACTTGATGGCAGGATTGCCCATAAATTAGTCTACTGCTTGACGACGGCCAGTCCCAAAACATTATTTATCACAAATACTACTCCGACGTTACCGGAGCAAATTTTACCGTCACTGATAAATATAACGTATCCAATTTTGTTTACAATCCTCACATAAGCAGAATAGAAATCCCGACTAAGTAATAGAGTAACTTATCAATTCATTACAAGTACGTATAATATTGTTATCAACAAGATAATAATCCCGTGTCTCATATTCTCATGTCACGAGTTCGATTTATGGTATGAAAGTGTTAAAAGACGGCTATGATTGATAAGCATTAGCGATTATTCTCAGAAATTAAATGACAAGCAGCACAAACTATCAAAAACATAAATATAAACTTTGAATGAAATATGACCAAATGAGAGATCTCCGCTGAAATACAAACCGTATATTTATTTCGCTAATTCTTCAACCGATTCGGTCAACTTGAGCTTATTAGCATAGGCAGAATCGTCCGAAGAATAATTTATTAAGTAAAAATAAGTAGACAATTACGACATGGTTGGCAACGACTTAGTTTTGTTACCTTAGTATACATAATACTTATACTTATACAGAGTGTATACGACGGTATGACATTAAATGCAATTACGTATAGTATGTGACATTATAAAGCGAGACAAAAAAAGATCTACTAAATATCTTCAATAGTTTAGACACAGGACAAATTTAAAAAAAAAATTAACACTATGTAAGTACGTCAAACGGTCACTGACTTAAGTCATAATCCACGTCGAAGGATAAACGTTGCCGTTCATTACAGTTCAGTGAACTTGTCATAATAAAATGGTGTATTACTTCGTTACTATTAAAATATTATTTATTTTGTTAGAAAATTTCAAATTTTTGTTTTTCGTCAAATTACTTTTGTGATTAATTAGAAATCATTATATGGGCTAGTAACACCTGCCTTTTCATTTAATGTCAAACCGTCGTATACACTCTGTATTATGCCCGCCATACTTAAGAAGGGAATAAGCTCGTAGCCTTTCATCATCTGTGGCCTTTACTTCTTAATCAGATGATTTAAGCAGCGTTAGATGTTATAGATAATGAAAAGAGCCTATCATTTTCATGTCTTTTCTCGCGGTTGTCAGCAAAAGTCTGAAACGAGGTTTTATCGTGCGCTTTGCTACCATCGATCAAAGACTTTCTACACTGGTTTTGGACGTAGCGCTTAATCCAAGCATTATAAGGTTAAAAACTGCATAAAAGTTTTGACTACCAAATAATATTTGGGGTCTTAGCACGGTTGTTTAGTTTGGAATATGACATGCGTAAAGAACAAATGCTTGCGTCCTTTCTGAAGGTAAATGTAGTACCAAAACTATACATAGTAAATAATGTAGAAAGCAATAATGTAATGATAAGTAACAATCTCATGGCGCCCGAACATCGTAAAAAATCGCAATGACTGCTCTCCCTAGACTTGAAAAGTCGTAAATTACGACTTACGAGCTAAGATAACGCTTTATTACATTGTGTTTTTTGTCGAACATAAACAACGGTAACACCAAGATATAGTATTGTTAAGTTCCAAAGTAAAATGCAGAACGTAAAACTATGTATTCGACAATTCAAGTTTAAGGAATAAGAATGAAGAGAAGGTGTAACAGTTAAAGTTAAATTCGAATAATGAATAACTTTTATAATAATAATAATAATAAATCATTTATTTCAGGCATCTAAGGTCCATAACATGCCAATAAATACATAAGAAAAATTATAAACTAAATATAAACTAAAACTAAATAACATGAATTATTTCGGCGTCATATTTCGCTGCGCGGTGTTGTGTAGCCTACCACGAAAACGTCGATATACAACACCTTTCGGCCAAAACTCTTGTTGAAGACAAGTTTCGAGATATTGCGTCGGCACTCGAACCACGAACGATTTAAAATTCGTGTTGTGACGCTACTCCAACCTCTCGACTCTTAGAGTGCAATTGGTCTTGGTTCGCACGTACTGTACGATCTATTCTTCCTTCGTACTGTGGTGTAGCCGGGACAAGTACAGCAACGTTGTTGGGACTGCGGGACGTAGTAACATATTAGGTCCTGCTAGTCCGGTACCGCACTGGTTACGACAAGTGGGCTTCCTCTTCTTCTTCTCCACCTTTATGAAGCCGTCCTTGTCGCACTTGCCCTTCTCTCTCACAGTTTCGCTGATTCGTAGTTTGCCGCTTTGTATTAGCGGCAATATCGGCGTAGGCACGTTTCGGGGTCGACGTACCTACACGATTCACCTTGATTGGTGAAGACACAGGGACAGCGGCGACACACGCTGCCTCACTTGCAGTGTCAGCTACTGATGACGCACTCACCGACTGAAAACTGCCGATGGATGCGTTTTGTGCCCCGCGTCGCATGTTCACGTTCGAGGCGTCGGGTGACTTATTTGTCGAAATAACACTGCTTAACAACACTACTTCGGCACGTAACTCATTTATAGTGGTATTTGACGCCTCTAGCTTGGACTGTACTTCAGCCAGGCTTGCTTTCAGGGATGTTATATCTTTAAGCAGCCTGGTGACGTCAACGTGGTCGAACGTGACTGGAGGTAGCTTGTGCAGCTCCTTTGCTACGAAAGCTGGCACGTCGTCCGGGTCGGTCACCTTCAAGAGGGTGACGATGTCCTGGATACTCTTCTCTGTGCCATCCCTACGACGAGACGGCATCTGGTCGAGCTTACCCAACACCTGATACAGCAACTTCTTGCTGCTGCAGACATCTTCTTCCTTAAAGTTGGACTTGCAGATCTGCAGAATGCTGACCTCGTCCATAGTATCGATGGCATGTTGAATGAATGCCAACAATTCGTTAGCTATGAGTTGTTGTGAACTCATAGCGAGTATCGGGTAGCGGCGTCAGCCGCACGACACGTGAACTAATTAATTATTATTAAGTAATTCGAGGCGCGCAGTGTAAGCACGTCCGTACTTGACGGAATAGAGCACTGCACTGACTTTTAACCATCAACATCGTTATTTTAGTCAAAAGACTGCTGAAAAACCTTTCTTTATAACCTGTGGGCCGTAGCCATGAAACAAAGGTGTTTCATACTGAGAATTGCACGAAACTTCGATTCGAAACTTCGTAATTAAGTTTCATGCTAGGCTACTGATACTTACTACCGTCAAAATAAACACTGCTAATACAAATTAAAATTGAGTAATGATAAAAACTGGGAAATAATTCCCCCACTTTTATCGCCACATTGTTACAATTCGTTCTATGACGTAAAAATTAAATGTGTCTTAATATAAGAAGGAACGCTACTAAAACACTACTCCGAAATTCATAAAATGTGTACCATGTATCTTAATTAACTTTGCACAATATGGTACTAGGGTACCGTCTCTAGAACAAAATGTAAAAGCGTAGGTCACAATGTAACCTCAGGGAAAATTAAATTATCTTTTACTGAACTCTGTTGTAAGTTGGCTAAATAGAATTGCGCAACAGCTATACCGGAATGGAGATGGAAATTAATTTTATTAGTTACTTTGGTTTCGAATTATTACAGGATTTGATAAACTGTTTTTGCATACATAACTATAATTATGAAACGGGTCTACTCATGTTAGAAAATTCTTATAAGGTGTCATACTTCTTTACCCGACGTTTCGGTCGAATTACACCGACCATGGTCACGGGCTGACTGATGTAGCCAGGCGTCGTCTTCGCCTTGAAGCTCGGGATTCGGCAACTACCCTCACTTTGTCTTTTGTTACACTGTTTTGTAAAAAGTCAGTACTACGACACACAACACTCACGACGTCTTCACTTTGGCCTACTTTGTCATAACTGCGACGCTCACACCTGCTGATTACTGGATTCCAAGATGGTGATAAGCGGTATCCGTCTTCTTGGTTGAAATTTCGGTACTTTTTAATTTCAACCGCTTCTCGAGCTATCATACATACATCAGTCAGCCCGTGACCATGGTCTGTGTAATTCGACTGAAAGGTCGGGTAAAGAGGTATGACACCTTATAATAATTTTCTAACACGAATAGACCCGTTTCATAAATATAGTTATGTTTACAAATCGTGTGAGTTTAAAATGATTTTGCATAATCAGTTTACTGAAGTGAAGAAGAACTGATGGCTGTAGGGGTAGAAAGTTATGGAGTGGCAATTACGAAGTAGATACAACTTGGGCAGACCCGTTACAAGGTACTTGAACTTGGACTGGTTATAGGTGAAGAGGAACTGTTGGATAAGACACTCCGCGTGGGCTGACTCCTGACAAGGTCGACTGACAGCTTTATAAAGGTGGCGTTTGACAGAGGCGGTGCGGTCTGTTTCGGGGAGGCCTAAGTTCAACAGTGAACCTTTTCGACTAAAATGATGTTATGATAAAACTGTTATCCCGTTAAAGGTTCATAGCTTGAGCCGCGTTCAAAACTTTAATATTCCCGCAACTGTTGCTCCATCCCCAATGACAGCACCGCGTTAGAATATTGATCAGTGAAATTGCCTACGATTACTTGTAACCTTTATGTACCTACTTATGTTGCTGTCGAGTCATGCATAAGCGAACTGCGGATAAACAACGCTTGTGTACAGGCAATTTCTGATTTTTTATCTCTAAAGATTCCTTTGTCAACTTAAGTCTATTGTTAAACCATTTCATAGAATAGATATTTTAATAAATTTTGTGGCATTTTGTAATTTAAACAAAAATCAACAAAAATACAGTAGGTACTACGATTACGACCTCTTTCATCTCATCAAACCTCACATAATTGGAATAGCATCTGTCATGTCCGTATTGTTGCTATTGTCCTCACAATGTATTATACAATAAGGCATCATTGTGCTTTGGTTTCCTGTTTCTATTATATTACCACTACACTATATTATTAGCACAAAGTCAACTTATAAAATATTGGACATATCAACAGGTCTGATATTGTGATTCCGAGCAAGTGTAATTAATACGTCATGCCTTCTCAGTATAGAAATAAGCTTCTCTGACAATTACGAACATCAGCTAATATAAAACCTGTAGTAGCAGTACAGTAATATTAATAAAACAAAATAGGTTTCCGCGGCGTCGTTTCAGCCGTGCGTAAAATATGGTTTGTTGTATCTCCGGAAACCAGACTGACTTTCGGGATAAAAAGTAGCCTATGTCCGTCTTCGACACCGAATCTATCTACATACCAATTTTCATCGAAATCGGTTCAGCTGTTTAGGCGCTGAGTGGTAACAAACACACACCAAACACACACACATACAAACTTTCGCATTTATAATATTAATAGGATTAACAAGACATAGTTGACTTTCATGTACCTTTATTTATAAAACATCAGAGGCTATGGTATAGCTAATACCTGATCATCCGCAAATCGACACAGACAGGAGTGCATTTTTGGAGTATGTCGGCTTTGTAAACACTCGAAAATATTTATTGGGCACGAGAAGTCCACTTTTGCTTTGCTTCAGTATCAAAAGTTTCATTCGGTCTCACAATAAACGCTTACGGAAAATATCATAGCAACAGTGACGTATTGCATCATTCAGATTTACAAAGGAGCTTAAAATATAATAATTTTGAAAATTTTTGAAAAATATGTTAAACAATAAAATATAGATTATATTACTCGTCCTATTTGTTGCTTTCTAAAGCTGTAAGAAATTTTGAAATCGAATACGTAGATCTTGAGTTAAATCTGAACAAACAAACAAACATACAAAAAATCTAATCTTTTTTTATAATATTAGTTTAGATGTCAGGCTACAGAATAGAGCATGTCAAGCTTTAGTAAAGAATCATACTATACTAAAATTTAACATGAAAATTGCAATCTTGTGTGTTGTGTTCGTTTTTCGCCTTTTCCGACGACAAAGTTATACGAAGCCGAGATGAATTGCATAATTTAAAACTTTGCTCAAGACATCACTTATATTCACAATTTTCTTCAGGTAGATCCTAATCAAAATAGTTACAACTAAAATAGGAACATTGGCCCTGCATCACTCCACAACGACTCAGGACCTCGTGGAGTACATCAAGGTCAAGGCCACTTACATCGTGAGGGTAGAGCCTTTGGAGTCACGTCACAGCGTGAACTTCAAGTCGTTCGTAGCGCGTGTGCCGACAAAGGCTCTTGAAACCTTCACCAAAGAAGAATTCTGGCCGAAGGGCGTGGTGTTCCGGCGGTTCCGGGGCAGGCTGCGAGACAACGGAACTAACACCGACCGACAGGCACAACGAGAAGTGTCATCATAGATTTAAGTTATTTTTAATATATATATTAGGTTACGGTATTTATTGATTAACTTTTATTTAAATAGTGTGTAGTATACTTATATAATAATGTATGTATGATAGTCTGTAAGATATATATTGAAAATTGTAATCCCGATGGTACCCAAGATACAAGCACTAGCTTAGTTTGGGACCAAAGGGAAACTACTTATTTGTAATAAAATGTAATTTATATTTATGAAATAAATTGAATTGAATTGGGAACATTAGTCAATATTGATTTTTGCAATAAATAGGCCACAATACCTACTTCGGCAGCAAGTTTTTAACTATATAGAACGCTGGTTTCGACGTAAATGCATTTGTGATAGGCAGTCATCAATCTTCTTTTGTGAAGTCGGATCTAAAGAATGATCTCCTGTAACGTTGTATATTAGAACGTGACTATTGAAGTGTATTGTTAGGTGAGCTACAGAAAACCGGTCCGTGTCTAAACTAGGAACACATTTTCAATTTAAAGCATCTGTTTTATGATCAAGGTACTCTTAGCGCAGCATATTTTAGCGGAATTAACAGCTAAGAAAATATATGTAAGAGAAATTTGTCATTAGTGATATTTGAAAACAAATAGTTGTATATAAATTCTAGAAATATCAATTACATGAAGTCGGTATACCGCCTTCATGTATGTAATTGATATTGCCTATTTTCAACTCATTTTTTGACTTTATCGATGATCACTACTTGACCCCAGTTGTCATCAGAGAATGAATTTTGGTAAAGGCCACTTTGGTAAAGGTTCTTTCATTTTGACTCCGATATCAAAACAAATATTTTTCAGTGTTCATTTCGGATATTTTAATGTTTACTTTACAAAATGTATAATTTACGTGCTTAAGGAAAAAATATTTTTTTTTCCTTAAGCACGTAAATTATACATTTAGGTTTTCTAAAATGGCACCTACAAGGGGGCAGCACCGATTGGTCCAATGTGAAAGTTGAAGTGGCGCCAGCTGGTGGTGAAAATTTTCCTAAAAAACCTCATTGGTATATGGATGCCTCTATCTTGTCATGGCAAATTGGTGGCTTTTAAAACTGCTTTTTTAAATCTACTAGATATTCTAACCTCTGGTCGTGATACATGGTACTCGTATATACAGCGTACGTAGCTATTACATGACATGTGTTTCCGCCAGTATATAATCCACATCGCTGGCTATAAGCTAATTGATACTCATGGCGACTAATCCCATTAATTAAACTGTCAAGTGTATAGATATTGACACTGACACTGTGTATGGACTGCCGGACTGACGTTCGACCCCGAAATCGGGTGAAGTGATATTGAAATTTTGGGTCAAAAAATCTGTAATTGTGCTCGATATAGCATGTGATCCAACTTAGTTGGAGTAATGCCTACACACAAGGTAGCTATAATGCCTACATACCATGCAATATGCCAACATACTATAGTGTAGGCACATACCAATGTTAGCCTGCAATGTGTATACTGCACTATAACTAAATTATATCTCTGTTTACATTGACGATTTTTCATACAAATTTTCATCCTATTTCAATCCTTTTAAGCTATTTTTTCGTTATAAAAGATGTTGTTCTCTGAGGTCTAATCTGTCTCTATACCAAATTTCATCAAAATCTGTTTAGTAGTAGGCGTGAAACAGACAGACAGAGTTACTTTCGCATTTATAATATTATAGTATTATAGTATGGATATCATGTACTTTCCACACAGAAAGCTGAATATATTCGGCATTAAACTTTACAATGCTAGAAATCTGATTTTACAACCATCTTTTTGAACAGATTGCAATATATTTCACAGTACTATCTGGCACCAATCATCTCTTGCACCTCGCTGAACTATTTGTGTTCAAAAGCTTTCGCCTGACGATGCACTAAAACCTACTCTCAGTATACATTCTATTTCAAAAATTGTTCCACTAAATTTAACAGTGAAAAAGGCAAAAAGAATTATATACGTTTTTACCTATGTGTTGGCAAAGGTATTACATATTCAGCTGTAAAAGATAAGTCGTAGGGTACGTAGTAAAGTTGGTGTAGAAACTCTTGGTTTATTTCTAGCTACTAGTGTTAAATCTACACTAATAATAAAGCTGAAGAGTTTTTTGTTTGTTCTTTCTAATCTTTAGAAATTCGGTTTGAAAATATACATATTTTTATTTGATAGCGTAACTTTTGAGTTAGATTCGTGTATATTTAACATCACACTACACAGAGCAGTAACCAAAGATAATGAATCTGACGAGAGATGTGCTGCTTACGACTAGTTTATATTTTTAACCCCCGCAAAAACGACGGGGTGTTTTTGCGTCTTGGGCGAGTTAGACGTGTCTGCGTGTGTGTCTGTCTTTGGCATTGTAGCTTCCAAACGGATGAACCGATTTTGATTTTGTTTTTTTTTTGTATGAAAGGTGAATTAGTCGGGAGTGTTCTTAGCTATGTTTGATGAAAATCATTCCAAGATGGCTGGCGCCACGAAATGGCGGCTTTCATATTTTCACAACTCCCATAGCATGGGTATCAAATTGAAAGGCCTTGACTAGTAGAATAACGTCGGGGGTTTTTTAAATTTCAATTTATATGTTATTCCAAAGATAGTTATTCGATATTATATATTATTATTATTACATAGTAATGTCATAAATGAAATACAAATTGAAATAAGTAAATATATACGTGTTGTTTGTTATTTAGTTTTTTGTTTTTTCTAACTTCAGTATGAGACTAATAAAATGCGTAAACTTGGGGTTACAAATATAATCTCTGCAAATTATTTTTAAAATGATCTCGAACTCAAAGTTTAGAATAACAGATGTTGTTACATACATTTAAATAATTTCTTCATCACAATAATACAGTTTGTTCTGTTAGTTAGTTTAAATAAATATTCAATATAATAACTAAGTACTGTACACAGTTACAGTTAGATATAAATAGATACCTACTTATTTTATGAGGTTAATTATTCGTAAACAATTCGCGCGAAGCTTTGCGAACATATACTAAAGAGTAGAACAACTTGCATAAGTTTGTATTGCTTGAGAAATTCAACAATCTTACTTTAGTTTTCTGACGTCCAGTCGAACTTGCGAATGATAACAACGTAGGTACTTGTAATTTAAAACTCCTCCTAGATAGAAATTTATTTAGAGTACTTGATTATATATCACTTGATTCCTTCTACGAATAATTACTTTAATATCAAATTGATTTGAAGCCGTAATAAACTACAACAGTCCAAATACAGTTGGTAACAAAGCTAGTGCATCACATTGTATTAATATGTACTCGTAAGCGTAAGCAATGTACAGTGCAGTTAAACTTTACAGCTGCCATTAAAGTGCTTGTTATATACCATTGCCTAATGTCGAGTCAACATGTCTACAAATGATATTACAGTGTAAAATCAACCTTATATTGAGATAGCTACAGTATATTTTCGTATAACCATATAATATGATACGAGATACATCTAGGCTCACTAACGAACTTTTAAAAGTTCCTAATTACTTGCAAGCTACGCTTTGGACACATTGAAAGTTTTTAATGTCCAAAATGTTGTTAAAACTGTTACGAGACAGCTTACAAATGAGATCTAAAAAGTTTAATGAAATGTTCAATGTTGAAAATGATTAATAACAGATTCTGATGAAACAGTTTCAGATCTTTCGTAACTAGTACTTTCACAGAACCTGTTGTGTTAATAATATAATAATAATACCAGCCTGTGTATTGTCCCACTTCGGGGTAAAGGTCTCTTCTTATAATATGGAGGCATAAGCATTAATCACCACGCTTGCTCAAGACCTATTGTATGACTGCACCGTTGGTCTAGTGGTTAGTGTAATTGACTGCGACGCCGGGTGTCGTGGGTTCGATTCCCGCAGAAGGCAAATATTTGTGTGATGAACACTTGTATTTGTCTTTAGTTTGGGTGTTTTCTATGTATTCTAAGTATGTATTTACAAAAAAAAAAGTACGTATATGTATTATATTTCAATTATTTAGTACCCATAACACAAGCTCTGCTTAGCTTGGGACTAGATGACGATGTGTGATAGTGTCCACATATTATTATTTTTATTATTATTACTATTGTCAATTTCAGACTTTTAAGTCCAGGTCCTCACAATGTTTTCGTTCACCGTCAGTCAGAAATGTCAAAGATAAACTTAGCAAGTACATATGTGATGATTTGAAAATCACATTACTTGCCCGGATTCGAACCCGTACTACCTCGTGTTTACGAAGCGGATGCCTTATCAACTGGGCCATTTCGACTGTTGTGTTATATTAAATTAATTTTCTTAACGAGAATTAAGTTATGTCATATAAATTAGAAATGAAAATAGACTATATTGCCTAGATTTAATAAAAGGCTGCCTAACTTATACTATACCATCATGCGATGAAGCTAAGTAATGAGAAAGCTAAGTTAAAAGTACTTACCACCTGTGTGAACAAATATTAAAATAATCTACAGACGCGACAAAAAAAAATAGTTTATGCCTATGATTAATATATTTACATTGTAGATACTTAATATTGTAAATGTTATAATTATATGTTTGTGAAAATGAATTGTGGACTGATTCCTTACGAGGTGATAAAGGTTGATAGAGGCGGTGGGTACTCGACGAATGTCTTTCAACCCGTCAAAGTTCTTTCGATTCTTGGGGAATATCTAGCAGTGGATGTTTTAAGGTAAAATTATGATGTGCTAACGGAGATTACAAGCGATTAGAAAATTGTCACCATGACATTCTCCGAACGCTGTGATCATCGTGTACATGTAATCTCGACTCAATCAGGTAAGTATGTTTAGGTCTTTGTGCAGATTCAAAAACACTAGTAGGTCTAGAATATTACGACACAGTATTATACAAATCCTGACACTAGATTGACCACTAACCACTCCAAAATTGATTTCGAACCTCATCATTTTCGACATATTATTATATGTATGATTGTAGTCATAATATTATATACTCTGTTACAGTATATATCATACATAATCTTTGTCACTCATGCCGCTTGGGACAATAATGTTGTCAGAATTGTGTCACTTTATATGTCCTTTATTCAAACTTTTGACCTTTGTTTCATGTACCGCTAATGTACCTATCCGTGAGTCCATTATCAAACATACGTCATCATAATATACTTTACAACGTGCTTCTCTATATTGTACTCGTAATATTTCACGATATGATTATTTGTTTCAATCTACATTTAGGTAATATTGTTCAGTAATGTTAGCTTGTTTGTAAGGGCAAAAAAAAGGGTTTTCATTTTTTATCATTAAATCGGAGCTCTATTTTATAAATCTTATTAGTAGGAAATCTTTCTAGAATTACGTGCAAGCTGTATAAAAGTAAGTAACCATAATGCTTACAGTTATTTTACTGCGAAAATAACGCCATGCAAGTTTCCAATGTATTATTTGCATAATTATAAATAGAACTGATTATAGTTACTTACTTTTTATACAGCTTTCATATAATTCTAGAAATTTTTATACTAATATTTTTAAAATATAGCTTCAAGTGATAAAAATTGAAAACCACGAAAATATGACACTAAAACGCAACGTTGCCACTCTTTTTTTGAACGCTTAGCATTTTTTTATTTTTTTTTTATTGCGACAAAAAACAGTTGAGTACACGTTATTTATTATACATAATTAAACAACATACATAAGATAAACGTATAGCGCACACCATTGTCCACAGAATGATGACAAATTAATTTGGTGCGCAAAATTAAGTTAATTTATATAAATTTTGAATTTAAGTATTAGGTGTATTAGGAATCTCAATAGGCAATGATTTCAATTAAATTTTAATGTAGACAAAACAAAAATATCAAGACCCGTAAATTGTGTGTTTTTTTTACAATTAAATAGTATGGTATATATGATGATATTTTGACATTGTAATTAATATTTTGACATTGCAATTAATATTTTGAGCTGTAATTTAATATTTTCCAATAAAATTGTAAGTTAATTTTTTACCACTAATAAGAATATAGTTTAATATAAATAATACATTGATATGAATATAAATTCCACATTTAAATTGTAA
The DNA here is from genome assembly GCA_963082885.1 of Parascotia fuliginaria. NCBI lineage: Eukaryota > Metazoa > Arthropoda > Insecta > Lepidoptera > Erebidae > Parascotia > Parascotia fuliginaria. The sequence continues at coordinate 3,302,304 of OY720182.1, read as the reverse complement.
ACAATAATTCACGATTTTATTGCATGTTTAGTTTAAATAATTTATGTTTCTACACCAGCAATGGTAGTGTATATGAATCAATGTTTTTGTAAGACCATATATGTACCATATATACTGAGAAATAAATGATATTATTATTATTATTATTATGGTAGGTAGTTATAGTAATCTAAGTAGTTATGGACAAAGCTTTTATTTGAAAATTGTTTAAGCATTGTAGAAACAATGGGAAAAGTGCCGCCGCAATGAACTAAAAGAAATAGGAATAGGATCGAACATGTAATTATTGAAATGTTGTTAAGTAGAGGTACCTACCCATTTCTTTTTTTCTACAATTTAAGGAGAATCTAAACTTAAAGGGAAAAATGCGTCGGTATAGCGAAGCTTATTCTATTACTAGTTTCTTTTTATCAGATAGGTCCGTGATAAGTGGCTGTTTTATTAGAGTCACCAAAACCCTTTGGGCGTTTTGGCAAAAGATTGAACTATCAGTTTATATCTACAAATATCTATGAGAATCGTTATTGTCAGCCAATTCTGAGAAACTGTAGAGGTCAGATACAACATTCAAGGGTGGATTGGATTAATAAAAGCTTGGTGGATAGCACTTTTTACAAAGTGAAAAATAACCATAAATAACTAGATACTGTAAACCGCAAATTCCGGGTGATATATTTATTAAAATCCGACGAGTAAAAGCGTCAAAGTAAATAAATGGTTTCTGATGATTGATGGCCTGTCAAAATTACGTAACTGCCGAACACGTTAATACTAAAAATGTAGCTTATCACGACGACATAAAATATAAAATATTTGACACCGATATTTAACTAAAGTCACAGTATTAATCATTAAAGATTGACATTCGATGTTCAAGGGTGGAAAATCCATTAAGAGTTCTTTCTTTTTTTATATGTAAGAGTTATTTTTTTATTCTCAACGGACATAGTATTGGTCAAATAAGAAGGAGAAAGATGTTTTTATTTACCTAAAAATTATTGTACTAAAAAGTTTTTAAAGCAAAAAGCTTAAGTTAAAGGGTTAAATACATTTACAGAGGAACATGTTTCACTTGGCAAGCTTTCAGCGTAAGTTTGCACCTCAGAGAATTTTGTTTTCTCAAATTTTAGTTAATGTACTTGTAAATCTTTTAATACTGGTTGCATAAAAGGGTAAAACCATTCACCTTGCAAGCTATTAACTGTATAATAATTTTAATGACGACGAATAGTCACTAGTGATTAAACAGCAGTTTTAGCAGCGCGAGTGAAATATCACCCTGTGGTCACCAATTTGTCTGTCTGAAGCTTACGTCCAGCAGTAGTCACCTTTAAATGAGTTTTAGGTAAGCATCCCAGATTAAGACACCAGTAATAAAATTACTCTTTTGTTAATTATACGTCTAATGTTTGTTAAAAATCATAATAGTGTGTTGTTTATGTGCTCTTTTTTACATCTAAAAACAACTTAGTACGAATAAATTTGACGTATTTATACGTCACGTATCTACACGAATTAACGTGGCAAATCGATTTCGATGAAAATTTTTATGTACATAGATTCAGTACCTGAGACGGACATACGATAGTTTTCATCCCAAAAGTTTTCGAGTTACACTAAATAAACAATCACCATTTTCCGCGCGGGCGAAGCCGCAGAGCGCAGTTAGTAGATCTATAAACTGAACGATAACAGTGACCTATCTTGACATTTAATAAATTTTAACAATGCATAGATAATTAACTAATCTTTTAATGCAATGATCCTAAACTAACAAAGGTTCAGGTTCCCTTATACATACAATAACTCAACTCATACATGACTTCTAATTAGTGTTTCGACAACTAATCTACAAGACAAACGAAACAATCCCAAAGACTGGTTGTTAGCTCGCACTTTAAGATCTGTATTAAGTGATGTGTAAAGTAAGATGAGTTATATGAATAAAAGAGAAACCTAGACTGTTTTTGCATCAATTAGATCTAAAGGCTGATTTACATTGATTCAATAGCTGGCGCCAGCACCACTGAATTCCGGCACTATATCAGCACTGTATCAATGTAAACGTTTTCTATCCAGTCCAGCGTACAGTGTATCAATGTAAACGTTTTCAATCCAGTGATGCTGGCAACAGCTACACGAACAATTTAAATCAGCCTTCAATCAATTTTAATTTATCCTTTATAAAGTACCAATAATTTATCCTTTTGAAGTTTGACGTATATTTACGTCAAACTATTCCTTAGTGTAATGTGTAAACTAGTTTATGCCTGCATTTACCTAGAAAATAAAATTTCCATGACCTATATTATCTCAATAATATGCATTGTAATAAAATGACAAACGAAGACCTCGATTTATTCAAAATTTATGACGAATTGTCATCTAATGTGGTGTGACATCCTTGCTTGATTGACGTATTCATTCGTCAAACATAAAAAATTCTGCTTGTATTTTATATTTCAAACGGTTTTAGACTTTAAGTTCTTGTAATAAAGGCGATTGAAGATTGTTGAGTGTGTAGTAGGGTTGGTATATTTAGGTAATAAATGTAGCTGTGATGTATTACGTTGTATAATATCGGATAATAAATCTAAGCGACATGTTTGTCAACACGCTGGTAACTTTATTTGTAGTTTATTTTTTCGTTGTTGTTGCTGTCTACGAGGAATGTAGCGATGCTGGCGATTTTGTGAGTTGTATTGTTTTTTTTAACTACTGTACAAATGAATAATGCTTATTCAAACATTTAGCTCGAAAAAACAACACACCAAGACTCATTTTTGTAATAATATTGCCGGTTATAATTACCTATTGTTTTGTTTTGGATAACATTTTATTGTTTTACAAAATGTCAAGGTAATCATACAAATCACTGCGTAATTCATCCAGGTACCTAATGACGTCATATTTAAATTCATTAATTAAAAATGTAAACAAATAAAAAAACTACATTTAAGGTTTCTTTGCGAAACAAGATAGACATTCTGATAAATAGGGCTCTTAAACAGTAAATAAAATAATAATTAAAATAATTTTTCTCTTGCCTATAGCATTGTATCTCAAACATAAAATATATTGTACAGAACTAACATTAAAAACAATTAATTATTAAACAAAAATTACACGGATGAATTGTTATATAAACATCAAACAAAAAGCATGTCTTCATTAATCTATTACACAATAGAACTTTCACCATTGTTGTCAAAACATAAATACTAAATAAATTGTACCCGTATTTTACTAAACCATTCAAGCATTGAGCTAAGACCAGTATAAGGTGAACTCAGTTCACATACGGCTCGTATTAAATGGCGAATAAAGAAGAAAACTCTATACATGTCCAGGGACCTTATAATTGTGGTGAATGTTTCGACATCTCACTTACCTGTGGTTATATTACGTGTAATAGAGATTACCTACGTACAAAATTATTATATTATTTACTAGTGACACGCCACTGCTTCGCACAAATGTAAATATAATGTACAAGTATGTTATACAATACAAACCTTTTGAAATCAAACAGCCACTTAAGAAAACATTTATTTTGCTTTATGCTACTCGTACTTCGTATTCAGAGTTCTAGATCATAAACCTAATTTTTGAAAATTTTTCGATAATTTTGTCATGTTACAAAGTGGTCAATAGATCAAAAATATTCTTTATTGATAGATTCGTTTACGGTAGTGAATCCACGCTGATTTCAGCATGAATGGGTCGGATCGTCCGGGGAAGTACTACCCTCTCATAGAAGATCGACTTAAGAGTAGTAGTATCCGTACTACTGCGTTTCGTTCGGTGAGTGAGAGCGCCGGAGGCCCAATTTCCCCCCTTTCCTCTTTCCTCACCTCCCTCATTCCCTTCCCCTAACCCCATTCCCAGCCGCCATAGTGGAGGCCACCATACCAGCAGTTTAAGACGATGGTATAGTGGCCACCACTTCTGGATTCTACTGACTGCTTACCATCAGGCGGGGTGAAGTCACTTTGGTAGGCTAATATATATAAAAAAAAAAGATATGATATTAGTATCCATAGATCTAAAACAACGGTAACCACCAATAATACCTACCTCTGGTGTTGCAAGCGTCCACAGGCTACAGCTATAGTAACTGCTTCAGAGTGCTCGTATGCTCATTTGTAGCTCTTTATCGTGGAATTCATCCAACCAGCTGAACAACTGCCACCGGCCACCAAGAGATATGGCCAACTTGGACAGTTTTAAACCGACTACGCGCCCAGGTTGGCCGATGCAAATATAATATGGCCCGCTGGGGATTTACTGTTGATTTGAACATCCAGTGTGAGTATGGTGCTCCTGAGCAAAGTATGGTACATCTGCTGTCGTGTTCATCGTGACCCAATGCTTGTACGTTGGTGGTCTGAACGCTGTATCACTTTATCGGACTCTGCTTTGGAAGTTGCCTAGTTTTGGTCCAGAACTATATAGAGGAAGAAGTTTAAATGAAAGAAGAAGATAGTAGACTTGCGCAAATAAAATGGCCATTTAATACAATAACCATCGATACGTAATACGACATTGCACCGGCTGTGCTAACTCGGTCACAATTGACGAGGTCGGCTGCGCGCCTGCGCGGGCGCTATGTCGCGTGACTTTGATTTTACACAAATTCATATTTAAACCGCTCTCAGTACCTTGTTACTACATATTAATATAATATGTAATTCAAACCAAAAATTAGTACAATTTAGTGAAATGAGAACTATTTTTGTGTTCGTTATCAGTTGTGTAGTGTACGTGATTGGTCAGGATTGTAAAGTAGGCGGGAAACAGGTTTAGTGTTCCATGTTTAATTTTTTTTTTAAATAAGTATTACACAGGTATTAGTATACAGAATTATTTTGTACCAGTGGTTGTTCAGTTATCGGAATTCAACAGCAATACCTGTTAAACTATAAATGCGCTTTTGGCGGATAGTGATATTATTTTTTTACCTGATAACTGATAGCCAATTACATGTCCTCTTCCTTTTCCTTTTTTCCTTCCTCATCCTCTTGTTCCTACACGGTCGCAACGGCTCGGTTGTATTTTCTAAGCATTATTTCTATAAACGAAACGTGGGTGTGAAAACTCTGCCTAGACCTATCAATGTTAATTAAAACGTATAATTGACAAGTTTACGTAAACAGCATCTAAGCAGCTTAAACTTTTCTAATCTATAATGATTCAATAATGAATTTAACTACAGAAATAAGATACGGCGCGGCTCACAAACTTTAAACAAAGCCTTATTGAATTTAACTTTGCGTTAAGATAAGAAAAGTAATAATTGTGTATTAAATATCATATTATATAGGTACTAAGCCGTTATCTCACTGCAAGCTGTAGGTCTTCAATAGAGAAAAATGAGCACTGATCACCACGCGTAATTAAGCTGAACTAATAATTTCAGAGATTTTTTTATAAGCCTTTCTGCCTTTATCCTCAGTTCCCGATCATCGTACCCACCCCCGCGTGGTGGCCGGGGCAGAATAGTCCCAACCCTCTCTGTCCGTGGTTGTCTTAATACCATAATATAAGGACAAAATAATGACAGTACATTAGTCTACCGAATAACGGCGGTTAAATCGTTATGAAAATGGGTGGTAGAAAATCAGCCTAACCCAGGACTCGCAGCACCGTCCTGTGATAAAGCTACCACCACTGCGATTGGCAACCCGCCTGCCAAGCGTGGCGATTATGGCAATATCTCCCCTATGGAGCTACACCAAAACAAAAAGGCCCCCAATCCCCGGTCATCCCGTTATTCCTTGCTATGGTAGCGGCCATGGTGACGGCGGAGTAGGGGGTGGAAATTGGGGTAGACCTATGTCCAGCAGTGGATGTCTTTTGGCTGATATGATGATGATGATAAAACATCGTAAACAGGCTCTTTCTAAATCCAAGAGGATAGTTCACGCATCGGATACACAAGCGCTACATATTTAAAACTTTTGACAGATCTATCCAATCCAATTTTCCGATATCATTTATAGAAATTCTTCTTAAACCTAAATTTAGTATTTTCACGTTGTCAAATATGAATTATTATTTTACTAATTATTAAGAATAAAGGAATACTGGTTTTCTCACTGTTTTCCTTCGCTGTAGTACATCAGTTATATCCAAGGTTACACCAAGAACTAAGTTATAGTCTATCTGCCATTTTAAGTATTAGTTATCTGTACCCGAACCGCTGAACTGACTTCAGTGCAAATAAAAGGTGTAATAATTTAACTTGACACATTACAGCCTAATGGACAAGGTGAAAATTGCCTTATAGACTTATAGGTTTCACTGAAAATACAGCCATACGTTTTACAAGACGTATTCAGACTTTTTGTATATGATTTGTATATTCGTGAGAGAATGTCGTTAGGATGACATTTGCAAGATATATTTTTAAACATTTCATAACAGTTAATGCAAACAAGGTTTATTTTCCATTACAATACGTTGCGTACTTATTCATACAAATGGTGTTAAGGCATTGTAATTTATTTATGTGAGGAACGTGAGGTAACCGCGTTAGCTTGCTTATATTTAAAATATATATTTTTTATAAATGTGCTGCTTTATTAGTATTATGTGTAGCCTGTAACAAAATATCTATTATCACTTTAGGGAGAGTTTAGCTGATATCATCATCTATAAAAAGAATTTGGCTACAGTTAGTAATAGGCCTTTCTCAATAGATTATATCTAAGAATTGATATAAAAAAAAATAACTGGGAACAAAAAGCTAATAACAATTTCTTTTTTTTTTAATCTACAACACACTTCGCAGTTATTAGTGTATTATACGATAGTAGATCCACGCTGGTTTCAGCATAAATGGGCCGGATCGACTGGGGAAGTATTACCCTCTCATTGAAGATCGACGTATGAATAATTGTATCCGTAGGCACTATTGCGTTTCGTTCGTTAAGTGAGAGTGCCGGAGGCCCAATTTATGTCTCTCCCTACCTTTTTCCTCCCTCGATCCTTTCACCTACCCCCACTCCCTTCATGGTAAGCAGCGGCTTTGCAGAGTCCCTGGCATGGCAAGAGCAATGCTACCATCGCGTGGACTGTTTTCTCGTCTGCTAATGACAGCAATAAAAAAAATACATCATCTTCTTGCCGTCTGATGTCGGACTCCACTCTCTTTATACTTTTCTTCCATTCGGACCACCTATCATGGACATCGTCATCGCATTATGTCCTGTACAGTGATAGATAAATATCTAATAAACTAGCTGTCCGACGGCGCGGTTTCACCCGCGTTTTTGCTGACTGCTCTGCTCCCATCGCTAGTAGCTTGATTACATAGCCTATAACCTTCCTCAGGAACTGGGCTAAAACAAATATTCAAATCCGACTGGTAGGTTCTAGAGATTAGCGCGTACAAAAACTCTTCCGCTTATAATCTAATAAATACCTGCCGGGTTATTTATATCACATATTTTTAAAGTATGTTTCGATCGTAATCATAACGTTTTCATTCACAGTGTGCTGATCATGAACAATGTTGTGGAGGTTGCTGTTTCTATGGAGAGTGCATTGACAGTAAGTATCTAGACTACTTATATGGCACTGAACTTATTTTGCCTTATTGCTCTGACACCGGTAAGAGAAGGAAGATAATTATCAGACTTTTAGCATTCTATGTATGAATGTATTACTTCTTGGAAGGCCCACGACACTCATACAAGAGCAGCTAGCTGTAACCAGAGCGAAATGCTGCCTTCGTCATTTAAATATGTAGAAGGTTAGAAACACCCATTTCCTAGACTCTATGCCGCTGCAGATATAATAGGATAAAATAAATCATAATTAACCCCTTACTTAATGCGGGCGGGCGTACTGCTCCCAAATAAATTATTACCGAATAGACCTCTGGATACGCTCCAAGCAGACCTTTTTCACATCATCCATCAGGCTAGGGCTAATATACTGCTCTGATTTCTTATTTTGCTAAAAATATTTCCTGAACATCACAGCATATCAAATATCAATGTTTATACTTTATTTTCTCTTACAGCTTACAGATCATGCTTTACATCACTGGACGTCTGTGAAGAACATGTGTGCATGGGTGAAGAAGAATGCACAGTGTACATACCGCCGGAATGTCCCGGTTGTGAACCTTTACCGTTGTGTAGGTTACCTTATATAAATATATAGTTTAAATAATATTCAGCAGTTTTATTATTTTGCACTTATAATACTCCAAAAAACAAAAATATTTATTTTACAGACTGCAATTAAGGATTGTTTTATTCTAAGAATACTGATAAACTAAAATGAAATCACAAGATTCGATGCGAGTATGGTAACAAAGTATGAGTGTGGCGTTTTTATATGTTGTGAAGGTACTTTATTAGTCACTTACATTCTATATAATATAATCTATAATCCAAGATTCTTCTAAATCCCGATTTTATACAATGGATCGTTCAGCGCTGAGACGCTGTCAATAATAAAGATGTCATTGTAAAAGCGATTTTAATAGAAAAGCCAACTGTTAGTTATCACGGATCAATTTTAGATTAGATTATTAACAACGTTTTCATCTAATTTCTCTGTACAAGAACACTACCTATTTGATTTTCAATGGTCACTATAACCTATAAGCATGACTGTGTCTTCAGCATTGCAGAATCTGAAACAGAAGATAATATTATAGAATCAAAGCGTAGGCATTCTAGGCAACGTAGCATTGACAAGTTAGAGCGATACATTCTCACTCGCCGCATGAAACGTTCCTAATACTCTACTCGTATGGAAACTAATACTGTATGTCGATATTACCACGAGCGTGCTGATCTAATGGAAACTAGCAAGCTAGTACCATGATAAAACAATTGTTTTGACATTAGCGAATATTACTTAGAATTACTACGCTAGCTACGGTAGTAGATCCACGCTGGTTTCAGCATGAATGGGCTGGATCAACCGGGGAAGTACTACCCTCTCATAGAAGATTGACGTAAGAATATTAGTTTTCATGCTTAACTTATGCTTAGGTGTTTCACTCGGTGAGTGAGAGCGCCAGCAGCCCAAATACTCTCTTCTTTCGTTTCCCTTTTCCTTTCTCATCCCCTTCTCCGTGGTCGGCAACAGTTACAGCTTGGTTGTGTTTTCTAAGCATTATTAATCCTACGATGCTTGGAAAACACAGCCATTGCTATAGATTACGGTTACCACTTACCATTAGATGGGCCGTATACTTGTTTGCCACCAAAGTTGTATAAAAATATATATATATCAAGTACTAGCTTCCCGGAGTGCGGTTTAACCGCGTTAAGTTATATATTTGGTTACTGCTCAGCTCCCGTCGCTAGTAGCGTGATGTTACATAGCCTATAACGTTTCTCAGGAACTGAACTACGAAGCGCAAAAAGAATTATTCAAATCCGACTAATAGTTCAAGAGATTAGCGCGTTCAAACAAACAAACAACTCTTCTGCTATACATAGTACAAATGGATAGATTCTATGTAGAACCGATAGAGTCTGAGACATTTCTAGAGTATTCCCTTTAATGTAGAAAAGCCGAAAGAAAAGCGTGCGACGTGTGAATACCGCGGCAAATTACTTGCGCCTATATATTTTGCTTAGGTGGAACATCACGCGTGGTTGACTTTATTACTGAACGCCGCGTGCCTTATAAAATGTTGTAGGTACTAACCTATTATACTTTATTCATATTGTAGAAAATATCGACCAAATTTCTGAGGCTATAGCTTTTTTTAAATAGTAAGCAAATATTATATTTTTTTATATTAGCATACCAAAGTGACTCCGCAGTATGAAGTGGTGTCACAAATTAGGTACCGTTTATGCTATTGATCATTTTATTATAATACTTGCTTCAAAAACTAATTGACACAGGATACAAAAGCAATAAGTTTGATACCGATAGGTATCCATACTAATATTATAAAGTTTGTATAAAAAATCGTCAATGTAAACAGAGATATAACCGACATGCACGCGGGCGGAGCTGCGGGCAACAACTAGTTTATAATAAATTAGATCGCAATATTTTATTAGACTTCTTTATTTATTTTTAAAAAGCATAAAGATGCTACATGGGCGCAGTACATATTAGTACTGCGCCCATGTAGCTGCGGTCACTTATATACTGCTAGCACAAATCCTTAGAAACCAATGAGTATATATATATATATATATGTATGTGGATCTATTGTCTTTGTTAGAAACTCTGGAACCGAGTTTTTCTAGCAAAAACACAACACAGCCTAATTGCTACAAGCCCAATCTCTACTAGAGTTCAGGTACTTTCGATAGTTTCTGGTGATATTCCTCAAAATTTCAGGCGCTGTTACATTTTAAACTTTCAAATTATTTTAAGAGTAATCTGTGACTGTGCAGCTCTTAATTCTGTCTGTGTGTACTTTTCGTCTGTAAAGAAAAATTTACAGCTAGTTTACTTACATTAATTTTATTCTAAAGAAGAACTAACTGTTAACAATATATATTATTGAAAAATAAAAAGCCCGCCTGCCTGAAACAACGTTAATAGAAAGAAACCCATTTTTTTTCTCGTGCTGACACTACATTGAAAATTTATATACCTTATGTCACTCCCACAATCAATACGAATCTAATGACACTTCATACGTTAAAATCCATTGAGGCATTTAGGCTGTAGAGCGTGCCAAAGAAATTATTTTATTAGCCTACCAAAGTGACTACACTCTGCCTGATGGTAAGCAGTCAGTGGAATCCAGAAGTAGCGGACACCATTCCAAAAGCCAAACTACTGGTAAGGCGGCTTAGTGAGATGCTTTTTCACGCGCCGCTTAAAAGACCGCTTAAAAGTCGGGCAAAAAGTTTAATTATAACATAACTCTCTTTCAGAACTAATGTCCGTAGTTGACAAAATTAAAAATCATTAAAGAATTCATGAAAAACAGCGAACTTATTAAGCTAAAGGGTCGTGGAGAGATTACCGGATTAATTATGAACATATCAAAGTTGCATACTTTCAGGTAAAACGATAAAAACAAACAACAGTAGACTAACAACATAACATTACTATGATATAAGATATCTAAAGCAAAGAAAGTCAATCTTTGTTCACATTTTCTCTACCGCCTTCACATAACTAGGTACTTTGGATGTATTTCTTCTCTTTCACTCTGAGGTTTGCTGGAAGAAAACTCACTTTTGAGTTAAGCTCGCCTTTGTACATGATATTTATTGGTAATTATGTATTATGTTCTATGTGTGTGAACAATAAAGAATATGAATAAGAATATGAATGAGGATAAAAGTAACTAAACCATGTACACTACAGTCTGAGTTAGTTATTCTGCAGCATACCTGTATTGTGTCGCTACTTTTGCAAAATTAATTCATAAAACTCCAGCGATAAATTTCAGATTTTCGCCCCTAACTTGTTAGTGTAAACAATTAATTATTATTAAGCTCTCGGTTACGATGCTAAGTAAATTATTAACAAAAAAATGTTTAATAGAAAGAATGATTCGGTACTTCGTACATTTTTTTTGTTTTTAATCTTTATACATACATACATAGCTTCACTCCTTTTATCCTCCAAAGGGATAGGCAGAGGTTTTAGCCACCCACTTTTCGCCATTATTTATTTTAGGTCCCATGTAATAGAGGGCGAGCCTGTTGCCTCAAATCGGGCACAATTTCGGACTCCGGGCTAATACTGAAAACTTTTTGAAAAAAAAACCCAATATTACTTTATCCGACCCGGGGATCGAGACCTCTGCGTGGTAATCCGTACATAGTACTACCGAACCACAGTGACAGTCTTCAATCTTTATCTAATTTTTCTTTTTGGTTTTTTTTACTTACTTCTGTCTTGTACTCTGTCTTTTCGAGAATCTGTCCTTACGAGAATAATCCCAGCCACCATAAGCCTTTTACCAGCACTGTTTTTCCTTCCAATTTTAGTGGCATATTTTTACAGTTCTAGTGTGTATGTTTTGTTTTCAAGTATAACTATATTTTAACATTTGTGGTCGATAGATTACGAAACAATAAAATGTGATGTCATCAGTTTTTCTCACTTTCTTCGGTACCGTGTTGAGGGTTGGTCCAACTTCTGTGCAAGGTCGTGGGCTCAGTTTTTTCAGGAAAAAGACTTTGTACCATCCTTAATAGCTGTTCCGAGTTTGTGTATCATTTATGTCTGTTAATTACTGCGACACAAAACTTGCACTAAATGGCAGGGTTGTATAATTTAAAAAAATACGTTCGGAGGTCGGATCGTAGCCTTATGTAAAAGGCGGCACTGTAACGGCCTGCATTTACGCAAATTCTTATCTTTAAATCCCTGACTGCCTATCTAGTATTAGTACCTAAGGTTCATTTATATTTTTAACTGTTTACTTTTTTTGTTTTATTAAAAAATGCAAAGATCATACATATAATGAATAATAATGACCATATATTTGACAATTTGCATTGAGCAAGCGTGGCAATTAATGCTCATGCCTTCTCTATATAAAAGGAGGCCTTTCTTTGTAATAAGAATATTAACGAGCTGGTGTAATTATGCACCTTTCATACTTTTTTACTAAATACCATTAATACACATTATACCAAAATTTCAAAATTCGTGTTGAGCATTTCCCATATAACCGATTGTCTAAAACCAACCATAGAGTCAGCCATCGTTAACGAACGTTATAGTCCAAGCTTGTTAGCAAAGTTAACCACTATATGCCCTGGTTTTAAGTACTAAGTATACCTAGGGGAATTAATGAGCTCAGGAGAAATTATGTACTAAGTAACCTAACGAATGATAAAAACACAGATTTTTTTTCAACAAATTATTTTGTAACAAACAAGTATATTGGTCGCCTAATTGTAGTATTGCAGTTATCTGCAAAATCTTATAACTCCTTTTAAACAAAACTTCATATTGTAGTCTCTGGGGTATGTACGATTTTTGAAAAGTTTGTATAATTATAAAATAAGTAGCTTCACCCGGTCCTTTGCTTACTGCTCTGCTGCCGTCGCCAGTAGCGTGATGTTGCATAGCCTACAACCCTTATAACCTTCTTCAAAAACTGGGCTATCATACGCAAAAAAAAATCAAATCCGACTGGTTTCAGAGATTAGCGCGTTCAAACAAACAAACTCTTCCGCTTTATATAATAGTACAGATAATGATGAGAGTTTTTAATCATAGTCTGTATAGAAAAATAAAAGTAGTTCTCTGCCGAAATTGAAAATAACCTTTACACGTGTTGAAAAAAAGCAGATGACAAAAGAAAGCTTTCTTAGGCTTCGCTCACGTAAACTTTTAGGTACTTTCTTGTTCAACTAACAGTTGACGATAAAACCTTACTATTGTATTCCAACACAAATATTAATAAAGGTCAATAGGAAATGAGGCGAATAATTCGAAAATCAAAGTAAACACATATTAATTAATACAGCCAGTATTTATAAGACTTACAAAACGAAAGCAAGGCATCTTTATAAAGTAACATTAAGAGCTTTATCATTTGTTTTAAGTACATTGACAGTTTTCTTTTTAATTAAACTCGAAGTTTTGCTTAGAAACACACAATAGAATGCGTAATGAGTGTTACAATTAAAATTGAAATGATAAAAGAGCATGTTTTTCTAACACTAATCCAACCTTTTTACATAGGTACTTAAATTAGTTATCATAATACCATTAGAGGTAAATATTTTGCGATCTCGAATTATTAATTATTTTATAAATTTAGAATCGGTGTAAGTCTTTGTTTATTATTTGTGAGACTACAAATGATTTTCATAAACAGAAAGCTTTTATATTTGAAATGTCTTTTGGAAACCATTATTTTAATAGGATCTACGTCACGGTATTTAATTTACATCGAATAAACAAAGCTCATATAATTTTAAAAGCTTGTAAAGAAATAAAAGGAGATTTTTTTTATCATTAAAAAAACAAGAGCTATTCAAATAGTGTTATCGTATAGTTTTCGGTGTTCGTCAATTAATAACTCAGTAAGTGAATGGATAGTTGATGATAGTCGTAGTTTTGGGCGATATTGAATCTTTTGGCCGTCATGCATCGATTGCCCGCCATTTATCAGGTCATCGGTCAATAAGCTTAAATGACCGCTAAAGCATACTACATAATATATGCATGTTCCTAAAAACACAAGCGTTTTTTATACGTTTAAAATACAAATTATATAAATACCCGTAAATTTGCATGTCATAACATTCTCATGATGATGCTTTAATGAAAAGAAATAAAAACAATAGATTTCAATAAAAGTCCACCCGAACTTATCTGAAATGCAGATAAGTATTTAGGATTGCTTTATTCAGTGGACAAAATAGCTATTAACCACACTGCAAAGAAGAAACAGTAGTACCAGTCCACAACCTTTAATACTGGCAAACTTTAAACAAAAAGAGCTCTTATTCTGCTGTGAATGGATATTGGGCTATTATTTTACACTGGCAAACTTTAAACAAAAAAAGCTCTTATTTTGCTGTGAATGGATATTGGGCTATTATTTTACAGCAACGAAAGATATATGAACCCACCTTGTGAGATCATTGGTATTTACCATTTGCATATACGGAGTTAAAACATGTAGAGACAGCTAATTGACACGTTGGAGATGTATATCTTGGAGGCAACACCCACCAGTGAGTCAATTCTACAAGAGCTCCACATCAAAGAACGTTCATCAACAAATGTGTGACAGTAAGATAACTCTTAACTTACTGTCACACATTTGTTGATGACCTAAATGTTTTATTGATGAGGAAGCCTCATATAACGTTCGGAAACAAACCAGCATTTGTGATGGCTTTTACCTGAAAATCAACATAATAACAACTTGACAAAAGGTTGTGCGAAATTATAGCAAAACTAGCTTCCTGCGGCGCGGTTTCATGCGCGTATTTGCTTACTGCTCGGCTCCCGTCGCCGGTAGCGGTATGTTACATAACCTTTAATCTTCCTCATGTTCTGTGCTATATTTGGCATAACATTATTTATTGATATACATAATGGTACAGGATTTAGAAAGCCAGAAAAGCTCTTCTACGATTATCCGGAGTAATTCTACGGCTTTTCGTTTGTAGTTTATCATAAACTATTACTACCTGCATAAATGGGCCGGATTACGACAAAATGCGTGATTTTCTAAAACATTATATCGTGTAATTACTCCAAAGATTAACTCAAACTTTTGAATAACATGTAAACGAATCCCTTAAAGTAAATCAGAACAATCTTCCTTCCTATTAAAACGGGCACCTATAATTTTAACGATCAAAAATTCTAATAAAAATGCAAATAATGACCAAGAAGTTTGTATTCTCAACATAATTTCAATTAAAAATCATCGTTTAAAACAGACTGCTTGCTTTATGAATCGCAGCTAATCTTTATCAAGACTTTACGATACTAATTAAATTTAATCCTTACCTTAAACTTAAACAAGAGATCCTTAATCTTTAGACTACGAGTAAATTGTATAAAATCAGTATCCTATTTTACAGCTTAGATGGGTAGTAAACATAGGGCCCAGCTAATCTTATAAGGTGTTCTACGCATTGTAGAAACAAGAGCAACTAAGAAAACACAACCAAGACATGTTATGAAGATTATGTCAATCCTCCTTTTGCATAAATTAAACCTCGGGCGCAATATCCCAAGACTAAACAAGCATTACTTGCTTAAGTTATTTATTTTGATACTCGCCAAGTCATTTTTTTTTTATATTGTAACCTACCAAAGTGACTCCACCCCGCCTGATGGTAAGCAGTCAGTGGAATCCAGAAGTGACAGCCACTATACCAAAAGCCATCGTCTTAAACTGCTGGTATAATGGCCTCCACTATGGCGGCTGGGAATGGGGTTAGGGGAAGGGAATGAGGGATGTGAGGAAAGAGGATAGGGGGGAAATTGGACCTCCGGCGCTCTCAATTCAAAAATTCAATTGTCATCATTATCATCGTACAGCTAAAAGACTAACTGACTGTACGGCAATAATAAATAGAATTGAAGTACATAACGTTATGCAATAAGACGCAATTACTACGTGCTTATAATAATATGCGCCAACAATAAAATATGGTTTCTAATTTTGATAAAACATTGCCACGACTGTTCTTTTTTGTCTACATACAGTGCTAAAAGCAGCAAAGAAATGAATATTTTTCTTGGATAAATACTACTAACATTCATCTCAACGCTTAATATAGAAATAACTAGAAGTAAACACAGTGCCCTTGTTTTCTTTTAATAATAAAAAAGCGAATAATCATTTTCTGTACGCTAAAAGTGACTAGGTATTCGTCTACTATATTAATTTTTTATATTATATTTTAGACGAGATGATATTATGTATATTATGCAACTACAAATATGTGATATAAATTACCGTGGCATATCTGGAAGTCCCTAAATAGACTGCGGATTCAATTATGTCGGTCAAAGCAAAGAAAATTATGATTAGGTAGGGTTTTACTGATAGTACCACTCTGAAGTATCCTCAAACTACGTCCCATCTTAGGTCGTGTCTTGCATGCAACTTGCATGGCTGAATCTGATAAGAAGATGGAAAGTGACTGGAGAAATTACGTGTAAATATTTTATACCCTAGTATTTTACTTCTTGAACCACAGGTATAAATATAGAACATACTTATCTTATACTTCAGCTTTATTCATGTACCGATTTCGTCTTTTCAGATGATCTATTCATACGTTTTATATTCAAAGAATATTCGCATTTCTTGAGAAGTTGTGCAAATAATTCAGCTAAAAGCGGTACAATAATCTTTGAAAGTTCATCTTTGACTATCTGTTTATAAGGTGTATAAAATTATATACATAAACTTCTTACCAACAGGTACATACTTAAATAACCTAAACATATTTTATTTTATACTAGCCTTCCGCGGCGCGGTTTACCCGCGTATAATTAAATCTTTGGTTACTGCTCCGCTTCCGTCGCCAATAGCGTGATGTTATATAACCTTCCTCAAGAACTGGGCTATCAGACGCAAACAAGGTAGTTCCGGAAATTAGCGCGTACAAACAAACAAACTCTTCCGCTTTATGTAATAGTATATAAGAATAAATTATTTAATAGGGCAGCGTTTCTTTCTATACTATGACAAATTGTAACTCATTTTTAAAATTGTTAATATCTGGCGATTTATAAGAGTGGCCTGAGTTTCTTGCCAGTTCTTCGCACGCCTCTACTCCTTATTCTGATTACTATTATATTTAAAAGTATATTCATGTCATACTTTATTATGACGTAAAAATAATGTGACACCAAAATAATTTAGTTTCCGCGACCTCTAGTTATCCTTTACAGTTTCTCAATATCACAAATTGCAAAAGTCGCTGTATATTAGCACTCTGCGGACGATAAAACTGCTATTTACTCGATCTTATTGTAGTTGGAGCTTAGATGCCGTCCATTTCATTGGATTGTATCGGTTTAACACCGCACCGATAAATTGACTCCAGATTTCAATAGTTTGAAGACCGCTTTATTACATTTAAGATATAAACTGTGTGACCTGTTTTTGGTAAAGTAAGGAATTTTTATTTTAGATAATAATATTACATCAATAAATCTAAACATACGGAAATTCACGCGATCATGCATTAGGTCGACTTAAGAGTAGTAGTATCCGTTCTACTGCGTTTCGTTCGGTGAGTGAGAGCGCCGGAGGCCCGATTTCCCCCCTTTCCTCTTTCCTCACCTCCCTCATTCCCTTCCCCTAACGCCATTCCCAGCCGCCATAGTGGAGGCCACCATACCAGCAGTTTAAGACGATGGCTTTTGGTATAGTGGCCGCCACTTCTGGATTCCACTGACTGCTTACCATCATCAGGCGGGGTGGAGTCACTTTGGTAGGCTATAATATAAAAAAAAAAAAGGTATTTACATACCTTATTACATTCTAATGGTATTTGTTTAATTATTCTATGCCTAATGAATACAACTCAAAAACGAATCCCAAAACAAGGTAAATGCTATGAGGTGCAGTCAGTAATAAAAACGCTTTTAAAAGTGGTTTTAAGAGGTATGTATTCAATTAAAATATTAGTCTCTAGGTACGCAAATATATTTCACTCGGTGAGTGAGAGCACCACCATAATTTGCCACCAAAGTTGGCGGTTATACAATTATACATACTTAAATACATTTTTTGTAAATACATACAAATTATACATAGATAAGTTTTTTATGTAATATTTACGTGTGCCCGGCGAATGACAACAGGCTCGCTTTGGGAACATGGGACCCAACTTAACTGACGATACAGGGGTGCCTACACCTGCAGGAAAAAGTAGCAATCAGTAAGAGCTGTAAACCTATAGTGGGTAAAAGTTAATAATATGTTTAATGTTTTAGGTTAAAAGTTATGTCTCGTAACGAGGTACAAAATCGTGAAACATGTATTTTCATCACAAACTCCTAAATGAAATAAATGACTTACGACTTATAAAAAAGATTTAACAACATCCAATCACATTCAATATTGATAAAACACGACAAATTTCTAAATTGTCATCGCGTCGAAATTGGCTCGTAAACGTCAATGTTGCTCAAACAATAGAAGATAACAATGAACAGTGAAGATCCATTAATGTAAACGGCACATTAAGGACAGCGATTTCGTAATTAGCTCCCTGCTTTCTGTTAAATGTAGCAAGTAATACGCCAAGTAATTTTACTCTTGGAATGATCAGTTGTTGAATCAAAAAGTCAAAATCATTTTACTAGTAGATGTACAGTATAAATATTTAAGTTTTAACATATTCTACCGTCACAACGACATGCAAAGTAGACTATAATAAAATATGTCATACATAACACTCATGACAAAAATCATATAAAAATAAAAGTAAATTGAAAGACAACATCAAATTAAAATCTCCAAATTGCAAGCCTTCTCGTGTGATGATTTGATATCCACTATTCGCTAAAAATAAATAAAGGTATTATTTAAATTCCTATGTATAAAAAAATATATTAGCCTATCGAAGTCAAGCAGGATGTACTCCACTCTGTAAGCTCACTCAGCAAGTAGTCAGTGTGGATCATCAGTGACGAAAACCATTCCAAAAGTCACCGTGTCTAACTACTGGGATGGTGCTTCACTAAGGCAGTTTTATGAGGAGAGAGTGACAGTATATCTGTACTATTGCGTTTCGTTCGGTGAGTGAGAGTGCTGGAGGCCCAATTTCTTCCCTTTCCGTTTTCGTCATCTCCCTCAATCCTTTCACCTACCCCCTTTCACTCCCTTCACGGTAGGCAGCGGCTGCGCAGAGTCCCAGACATTGTAGGAGCAATGCTAGGGACCCTAAGCAAAGATAAAACTAGGATGCCTATGAAATACAGCGTGGTTCAAGAACTTATATTTCACTGTGAAAAGGTGCACTCTAATGTATAGTGTTATCCAGTAAGGAAAAGGCACTAGTTTTACATAAATAAATTGATGTGTTGAAAATGTTATTTCTGGATACAGATGTCCGTTCGTGAAATAAATAACTAGAGTGTTATCAGGAACAAAATTGGAAAACCGGCCAAGCGACTACACATGTCAATTCCTGTGTAGACTTTGTAGAGACACAAAATATATCTCGATATTTACTAGTAGTAGTAATAATCTGGGGCAAATGTCAAACCGCGGGATAATAAATTATTTATTAAATAAATTTTAGACATATGACCGAGATATATACTCGTATATAAATGATGGTATTAACGCATCCAGCGCAGGACATAGGGCACTACCAAAGATAAGTGTTTGCAATGCCACAAAATTCAGTCTCCGTTTTAGAACGTGAAACCAACTGTGTACTAAATAGCATCAATTTGACAACCTCTATGGTTGGGCAGTACTATGTACGGACTGCCAGGCAGAGGTCGCGGGTTCGATTGCCGCTCAGTGCAAATATTTGTGCGCATAAACATGTCTATTTGCATTTATCTATTTGTATTTCTATGTATAATATGTATGTATTTACAAAAATAAAAGAATATAAGTATGTATATCCGAATTCTAAAACCCATAACACAAGCTTATAATATATGATTACTTTGGGTCTAGATGGCGTTGTGTGTAGTTGTTCTGATATTACTATACTTATCTGTCTGATATAGAATTCGTGTGAATTTCCGTTTCACCCCATTATGTTCGCTTCTAGATGGGCCTTTTACAAGTATTGGATTTTATCATAATCACCACGCTCGTTAGGCGTATTTGCTATTGCAGATTGGCGGAAGATTTTATAAACGTTTGTTTTTGAACCACAAATTTGTGTTTAACTGTATAGTTAAATACACTTTTGTATATATAAAGAGAATCAAGCAGTAAAACCAAATATTTTTGAACCACAAATATTTATCCCGGTAATAGAAACCACGGTCTCAGTGACGGAGACAAGTGCAGTCAACGACGTATATGATAATATTAAGAGAGATATTTCATCATTAAAGTAATATTATGCAGACATCATAAATCACAGCTGCACTTGACGAGAACTAATTAGATGCAGCTTCGTGTATTCTCGACTGCACGGTAGTAAATTACATCCAAGCACCCAGACCCATGCAGTTTTGTCTGCCACCATACCGCTGCAAGGATTTAAGATAGCTATTACTTATATAATAATTTTATACTACGTCTGTGGTTCGGTGGTACTGTGTACGGACTGCCATGCAGAGGTCGCGGGTTCTATTCTGGCTCAGTGCAAATGTTTGTGTGCATGAACATGGTTATTAGCATTGGTCTGGGTATTTCTATGTATAATATTTATGTATTTAAAAAAAAATGTCTCTGGTATGTTTATCCGCATACTAGAACCTATACTACAAGCTATAATAATATGCTTACTTTGGGTCTAGATGGAAGTCATTGTTGTGATTATTAATATACGCAGCACTCGCAAGAAGAACGTTTTGTTTTGTACACATCGAAGTATTTACTGTTACCCACATTTTTGTTATTTTAATAAATCACATATACATATTGTAAACTTAATGCGTACTCGAAAGCTACGCGTTATGGCCAAATATAATAATATAATATTCTACCACATGCACACAGCGCCATTTAGCCCCAAATTAAGCAATTATATTTGCTTGTGTTATGGATACTAAACAATTGATATACTACTTACGTATATATTTTTTTTGTAAATACATACATATTATAGATAAATAACACCCAGACACAGAATAAACAATCATGCTCATCACATAAAGGTTTGTCCTGGGTGGGAATCGAACCCACAACCTCCGGCTTAGCAGTCAGGGTCACTAACCACTAGACCAACAGGCCAGTCAAATTAATTTACTGTTTATTATGTTTTCTCTGTATATGATTTTTTGTAATTCTTTTGAAAAAATAAAGATCTTTAACCACATAAATCACTTGAAAGTTTAAAGTAATTTTGCAAACTACGAAATATATATCTTTGCCAGCCCGTTATTTTCCCACTGCAGGGAAGGCATCTTTTCATACAGAGAAAGCATGAGTTTGCTTAATGCATTATGTCCAGATTTCCATAAGACGTTTTCCTTCAGCGTCAATCAGAAGTACGTATGATTTGGAAAAGTCACATTGGTATTTGCTTGGATTCGAACTCACGACCTCGTGTTTACGAAGCTGGTGCCTAGACAGTGGTGGATAGACCTTCAATACTAATTTGTCATCACGACGATATAAATATATATTAAGTATATCTTTGCAATATCTAAACGTCAAGTCCAAGAGCGTTTCGCAGTGTACAACATTACAGAACTGAGTCTGTGTAATTCACTGAAGTGTTATGAGATAAACGTTCGTGATTCCCATATTCATAATACAAGCTTACCGCAGCGCGATTTCACTCACGTCTTTGGTTACTGCTCTACTCCCCTCACTAGCAGCGTGATGTTACATAGCCTATAACCTTCCTCAAGAACTGGACTAACATACACAAAAAAATATTTCAAATCCGAGTGATAGCTCCAGAAATCAGCGCGTTCAAACAAGAAACAAACCATTCCGCTTTATAATAGTATAGATTATTGTGATATACAAACTCTCTTATTTTGTACAATAACTTGTAGGTATTAACTACAACTCCTTTTAGCTGAAAGACTGGATAAATTTGTTTGGTGATTATTACTGATTTATCATAACATATTGTTACCTGTTTTATGTTAAATGATTTTTCTCTTTCCTGTACTTTTTTATCATTTGACTGACTTATTGCACTACGGTATATACCTACTTAGTTGAAAATACTTTATGGACAATAAGGAGTTTTGTTTCTCTCACCGCAGTATTTCTAATACTATCGCTTTACATTAATTTTCTATGAGAGGGTAGATGATTCTTTTCCGGTCGATTGTTTTTAAACAGCAAGGATATACTACCGTATAAATGACCATGAAATCTTAAGCATTCTATGGACTAGCACTAGCTGGTGGTCGAAAACGTATAGCGGGTATAATAAACACTCAGAGTAGTTAATTTCAGTATCGCAAGTCAACTCTAAGAGCGATCATTAACCGCAGAATGTGTCCCGTCCTCAAGAGCCAGCTTAATACGGGTCAACGATAGGTACGTTCACTACATTATTCAGTCTGTAGATTGAAATGTTATCGATATTTTACGAATGTTGGTTAACCCGTAATTGGCGGCACTTATACGTTTGGGGCCATTTTATAATATAGTGGTTGACTTTGCATCTGCCACTTAAACTGTTTTAAACAATATTAATGCCAGCTTGTTATTGTCTCACGGCAGGGCAAAGGACTCTTCTCATATAAAAAAGGCATTCTTAAACCTAACGAATTAGTCAAATTGCAGCTTCTTAATGTTATGAATCTTAATTAAAACTGCTATACAACAAAACATAATTAACAGTTTGTAACCTATGAACGCTTAGTATAACAATTTATTACATATATTATACTGAATTTTAATTAAAATCTTTCCCAGTTCAGCCAGTTACCCATTAATAGACCTTCATAAATATATTAAAACATTAAATAAGAATGATAAAAAAATATTTCAGACCTCGTTCCATTATCGTGTGAATAGAATTTAATACAAATGAAAGTAAAACGTAATTTGCCTTAAAAATATTTAAATCACGTACTTCATTAGCTAATAGCTTTGTGGAACTCATTCCCGGAGGTTACTCAGTACAGTATGTTACACAATTGGAACGATAAAGAATGTGTTTATTGGGTACTAAAAAAAATCAAAAAAGAAAAATAAAAGCTCGAATTATTTGTACATAAATTTGTTTGAATATATATTTTACATACCGGTGTACAAAATGGCTTTTTGTTTTTAACATAATAAAAATAAATTAAATTCGTAAATCGTGATGTCTACGCTAGTCGGTCTTGTGCATGAGATTGTATAGGTTTAAAGTTGGGAAGTATTAATGAATTTAGATATACCTTCGAAGTTAAACTTGTATACTGTCTTATGAGGTGAAGAAAACATCAGAAGAATAAGCATAATTTTATCAAACAGTAAGTAGTCAGTGTATCAGAAAAGTTTGGGCAAACTTTTGTTTAATAATAAAATAATTTAATTAATGTGAAATCTCAAAAACGTGGGTTTGGACCTCTGTATATCTTCAGGGAAAAAGGCTAATGATATATTTATATATTATAAATACGTTCACGTTTTCCTTTTGATGTGTTACCTATTGTATTTACATAAGAAACGCGATTTTAATGTTTATTTAGGTAAGGTCTACCTCGGTGGCGCAGTGTGTAGGTGTGTGTGCGACTGCTATGCAAGAGGATAAAAAAAGAGATTGTGAAACAAACCTTTATGTGATTTGCGAATATTAATTTTGTTTTAACTCTAGATGTACTTATTGTCCTCTTATTTTATGTGTATTTAAATGGAACAAGGCTTGTTTCCTATTACGAATGTTGTCTTTTTAACAGACTTCAAAAGTTATCAATACACACAAAAAAGTTTGTTTCTTTTTATGTTTGTTACCTCATAACTCGGTCATTTATGAACCGATTTAAAAAAATATTTCTTATTTGAAAGGGTATACTCTGAAATTAGTCCCATATTTTTATTATAAAAAATGATTCAGTAGTTATATGTTTGTTACAACAGAACTCGGTCATTTATGAGCCAATTTGAAAATTCTTTTTTTATTTGAAAGGATATATTCTAAAATCGGATCCCATATTTTTTTATAAAAAATGCTTCAGTGGTTTGGCTTTAATTTTACATTTTGTAATAAAAACGTATACAAGGAGTGAAGATGTCTAAAGTAACGCCTCGATGTCTTTTGTGACGAATTTTCTGACATGGACATTCATGCTATAGTTGTGAACAAATTATCAAAATTCTTTCTTTGTAAAAATAAACGTGTACGTGGATGGGTGACCATTTGTGGCATTTCATTTTGAGCGTCTTCATGGTTTTAGAAGCAGTGGACTCTGGTTATCACTATAATTTGGTAGTCATTAAGCCAAGTTGGAGGCATAAGACCTCCAACTTGGCTTAACCACTACCAAATAAAATAGAGGTCGTGAGAAATTCCAACAGCAGCGGGTGACCATAAACTTGCCTTTACAGCAACCGTTTATTTTTTGTTTATTTGTTACGCGATTAATTCGTCAGTTAAATTATGATTTTTGATGATTCTTTTTTGTTTTGGTTTGTGGTGTCCGGGATTCAGGGTTGAGCAATCAGCAAAAGTTTGATAAGGACTTTAAATCTCTATTTATTATCTTCCCTCTCGACACTACTTTCTTCCAAACAGAGCTGGCTACTTTGCGCAGCACGTTTAGTTTCCATATTAAATAATATCAAACAATACACAATTATTTGCCACTAAAACAATTTTTTTGAAAAAAACGAAAATTGACTTCAAACAATACCCACATGTTTAATCTTTAACTGAAAAGTAAAAAATAATAATTTAATTACTTCAAAGCAATGAACATTCAAGGGGAATCAAAGAAATCATTGATACCTATATAATACTATACTATTTGCAATTTATAATCAGTTGTTTTGGAGTCGGTGCCAGCCAAGAAGAATGCGCATTTTTACTCACTATTCACTAATGTTTTAATCAAAGTAATTTTTCTCCTTTGTATGACGTTTAGAATATTATTATGGAAACATTTAACATGTAGTACTTAATACCTACTCTTCTGTAAAACGCATGACGTATAAAGTAAAGATATACTCACATAATTTACTTATAGGTATAAGTTTACGAGAAACGAGTAGTACCTACTTCAGTAAAATCTGCGAGAGAGATAAGTAATGAATGTGCCTGATGTGAGTTATCGATGTCACGCCATCGTCAGTTCCCCTTACATCACACCCTATCTAATTGGCGGCATTAGCTCAATTAATTTAATGTGATCGATGCCTCAATAAAAGATTCATCTATCTTGACTAGGGTTGTCACCTAAAATTAGCCAGAAACGTACTGCCATGTACGCTGATTGGCCGGACTTTTAAAATCACCAATCTTCTATAATTTTTATTTAATAAAAAAATATTTGTGTGCATGAACATGTATATTTGCATTGGTCTGGGTGTTTTTGTGTATAATATGTATGTATTTACAAAAAAAAAGTATTTATGTATGTATATCCGCATTCTAGAACTCATAACACAAGCTATAATATATGCTTACTTTGCCTCTAGATGGCGTTGTGTGTAGTTGTCAAGATATTATTATTATTATTGTGTAGTTGTCAAGATATTATTATTATTATTTGATATTATAACTAAAATGTTTTACAATTTTGCAATGAGGTTTTCTGAAATGGCGCCAACTGGTGGCAGCACTGAGGCGTCAGGGCTTGCCAACTGTTAAAGCGCTTTCAATTAACCAATCAAACTTGAACGATTCTATTGATTTCAAACTGTGAATGAATTTTGAATTATGATTTTGAATTTTTGTCAATGGAAGACCTTTCATCTATGTGGCGCAAACTGGTGGCAAAAATTTTCCTAAACACCCACATTAAAAAGAGCGGTGTGAGCATTGACATTGTAGCTGCAGATTCGATAACTTGTAAGATTTTGTTTTTGTTATTTTGACATTTACAAGTGTCAAGTGTCTAATGTAAGTTAAATGAATAAAATGTGTTTGAGTGTATGGAGCGAAATGTAGATACAATAACTATTTGCTTGTTACTTGTGTGATGCTTCCTTTCTTTTGGTCATACTATTTATTTTGACAGTCAGTCAAGTAGACTAGTCTTTTTAAAATGATTTTTTGTTACTTTTAACAACCCTATCAACATATCACACTGCTAATGTATTATGGAGTTCACGACCAATAAATAATTAATGTAGTAAAATTATATTCTATTAGTGCTTTGACAGACGGAATCTAAATGTAACCAATATTACATACTAATTGTATTACATTTATTAATATACTTAACTAGACATCCGCCCTCGCTTTGCTTCGGTATCAAAAGATAACAAACGCCTACATAAAATGACTGCAACATAACCTACGTTAGGTTTTATCCGCTTCTTTGCATACTGCTCTGCTGCCGTCGCCAGTAGCGTGATGGGCTATTATATAATATGTAATAATAATATGTGGACACTATCACACACCGTCATCTAGTCCCAAGCTAAGCAGAGCTTGTGTTATGGGTAGGTACTAGATAACTGAAATATAATACATATACATACTTTTTATTTATAAATACATACTTAGAATACATAGGAAACACCCAGACTGAAGACAAATACAAATGTTCATCACACAAATTTTGCCTTCCGCGGGAATCGAACCCACGACACCCGGCGTCACAGTCAGTTACACTAACCACTAGACCAACGGTGCAGTCAATATGCAAAAAGAGTTTTTCAAATCCGACTGATAGTTTTAGAGATTAGCGCATTGAAACAAACAAACAAACTCTTACGCTTTATATAATAGTATAGATTGTTTCATTATTAAATTTACTTTTGTTGTCTTCTGTATTGCAAATTTATAAATATTGAAATTCATAAAATTGCCAAAACATAATAAAATATAACCTATGTTACCCGGTCCATTTATTGATTTCTAAAGGTAGAAGAATTTTTCTAATAGGTAACGTAGAGATTTAGTTGAATCGTTGCAAACTAACACACAAAAAATCCAATCTTTTCTCTTTATACTACTAGTTTAGATGTATCTACATTGCATTATTAATGCGTAGCTAAAACATTACCAATTTCTATCAGTCTAAAGATGCGGTAAATACCAGGGTCTTAACCAACTGTGCCACTGACGCTCCCAAAGTTCATGACTGGTACTAGATACCACTTACCAGCTGATACCGGTCTCAGGTGGCATGGCAACGGTGGACCAGGACTGAATAAAAGAACTGTTTTAACCGTTAATACATACATACCTACATAGCTTCACGCCTTTTATTCCCGAAGCCGTAGGCAGAAGCGTTTAACCACCCACGTTTCGCCATTTTTATTTTTGAGTCCCATGTAAGCCCCCATGTGGGAGAGAGCCTGTTGCCATGTATCGGGCTTAATTTCAGACTCCGGGCTAATACTGAGAATACCTCGACAGAAAAACCCAATATCACTACACGACCCAGGGATCGAACCGTGGTAATCATCGTGGTACACAGTACCACCGAACCACAGCAGAGGCAGTCAACAATTTAATATGATATTTTATATTGTGACAGAGCATCATCAGCAGGGACACGCCGAGCTTAAAGCCACTGCAGGACACATAGATCTCTCCGAAACAAAGCTCGCCAAACGCAAGATTTCCCCAAAATAATAACCACGCATGGCGCTTGGTAACTGCAGTAAGGTATGTAGGTAACTTAGTCGTAGTACCTGGTATTAAATCAGTCGATTATGTCACCCAGAGGCAGAAACGCGATGGTCCCAACACCATAAGGTCAATACTAATGTTATAAGGTGGTGAGCTCGGGATATGAATTAGACAACCATATCGAATAGTATAATCTTTATTACTGACTTAATTAATTGATACACAGGCTACAGTAGGTATATAGTGCTTAGATCTATTTATATGTATATAATATAGGAAGGGTTCATATACACACTACACGCCCACCGGATAAAGAAAATAAAAATAATTAGACATAGTTTATTTTTATTTAAAGTCTAAAATTAATTCTATTACACGATATCAATTTAATAGAAAGACAAATGATATTTTAAACAATATATAGGTATACCAATACATAGGTTAGGTACATTTTAATATTAAGTATTTATATATGGTCTAGTTCTATTCTTATGTACTAACATTGTTTTGCCTTTAAAATCTATTTTCAGATTTGGTTCACAATCTTCAATAACCTGATACGGTCCTACGTAGAGAGGATCAAATTTGTTTACACATTGTTCGTTACGTAGTAATATCATGTCGCCTACCTTATAACTAATTGGGTTTGTATAACAATCGTATTTAGTCTTTCTTATTTGTTTACTAGTAATTAAATTTTGTCTTGCATCATAATGCGATTTTTGTAGTCTAAATTTAAGTTCTTTTGGATAATCATAATGATTATATAACGGTTCTACATCAGATGTTAAATTACTGGGTAAATTACAAAGTCTGCCAAAAATCAGTTCGTATGGTGTATATTTAGTTTCGGAGTGAACTGTGGTATTAAAAACACCAATACGGTAACCATACACTCCAATTATGTGGTTGATTGTTGGTTTGAATACGCAAAAATGCCATTAAATTTTTGTGAGTATTCTCTAAGCTTCCAATTGACTGATGGTGATAAGCTGTCGAGGTCATTTGTTGAATTTTAAGGATATTACATATTTCTTTCATTACTGTTGAAACAAACTCTGTACCTCGATCGGATATTATTTGTCGTGGAATGCCGTACCGTAATATAAAATTATTAACTAAAGCTGTTGCTACTGAAATAGTATCCTTATGTCTAAGAGGATACGCCTCAACATATTTGCTAAGGTCACACTGCAGTGTGAGAATATAAGTGTAATTATCGCTATCCTTAACTAAGGGCCCTACTAAATCTAAATAAACTCTATCGAAACTACAACTTCCTGTATCCGTTAACACCATGGGTTCTTTTATGTATTTATTCATATATTTTTGACATAAACACCTGTCACAACGACTTACAAAGTCATTTACGTCCTTTTCTAATCCCGGCCAAAAGTAACGTTTTTTAATATTATTCACCATGCGCCTTATACCGGCGTGACCGCTTGTCGGCAGCATGTGATAGTCATTTAATATTACGCGCTTTGTGTCATAATCATTTATTCTTTGGACACTATTTAAAATATATACTCGCGGTCCGGACCAATTTTCTGTGTCATTTATACAACGAGTTAACTCTTTTATTATATGCGCGTTTTCGGGACTTTTTATAATATACAAACTATCTTTTTTTATTCGTTTACAAAAAACACTCAACTCCCTCACAAAGGCATCTCGTGCTCGAAGTGATTGGGAAGTAGAATTTACGTAAATTACGGATTCTGACGAAATAAAAACGAATGTTTTAGACTTTTCACTAGACACTTTTTCTATTCTACGCCATTTTTTCTCATCTACAAATAGCAATTCAGTACAATCCTTTGGTTTTTTAAGAATATCCACAACTTTTGGGTGATCAGTCCAATTGTTAGTGTTTATCTTATCAACCATAGGGTGGTCACACACACCTTTCATATTTTCGTACAGCCGTCTTTTCTGTGCTCTCGTCAGTACTGACACAACGTGTTCATTCATACTTTTTAGATCTTCACTAGATAATCGGATACGCGACAAAGCATCTGCAGCTGCGTTGTCCGTTCCTCTCACATACTCAACTTCATAGTTATATTCCTCTAGTAATAATCTAAATTTAGTTAAGCGGCTAGAAGGGTTTGTCATATTAAATAGGTAAATTAATGGTTTGTGATCAGTTTTAATGATAAACTTTCGACCATAAAGATAAGGTCTAAAGTATTTCACTGACCACACTATGGCAAGAAGCTCTTTCTCCACTGTTGGGTATCGAACTTCTGCTTTGTTTAAATTTCGACCAGCAAAAGCTACTGGCCTATTATCGTTATTGCATAATACTGATCCAATTGCATAACCTGAAGCGTCGGTTTGCAAAATAAATATGTTAGAGCTATCAAAATTAGGATATTGTAATATTGGTGGAGATATTAATGCATTTTTAAGAGTAATAAAAGATTTTTGACAATCTGGGGTCCACTCAAAATTAACATTCTTTCGACAAAGTTTATTTAACGGTAATGATTTTTCGGCAAAGTTTGAAATGAATTTTCTATAAAAATTGATAAATGCTACAAACCTTTTAGTCTCATCGGCATTTTTCGGAACGGGATAATTTTGGACAACCTTGATTTTTTCTGGATCTGGTTTTATACCATTAGTCGAAATAACGTGGCCTAAAAACTGCATTTCTTTTCTTAAAAAATCGCACTTTTCGGGATTTAATTTCAAATTTACTTGACGAAGTCGGGATAAAATATCAATAAGGTTTTTATTGTGAATATCTAATCTGCGACCAAAACAAATTAAATTGTCTAAATAAATAAATAGTTTATCATATGTGAGTCCTGACATGGCCACAGTCATCAGACGAGAAAAAGAACTTGGGCTAATTTTTAATCCCATTGGGAGGCGTGTCATCTGATATTGGCCTGAAGGAGTAGTGAAAGCAGTATATTTTCTGGATTCTGGGCTTAAATTTGCTTGGTAGTAAGCTTGGGACAAATCTAGTTGGGTAAAATACATTGCACCAGATAAGGAATCTAAAATATCTGTTATGTTAGGAAGTGGAAACTTATCATCTAAAATACGGTCATTTAATTTACGAAAATCGATTACTAGTCGCCATTTTTTCGACTCATCATTTGATTTTTTAGGTACCAGCAAAATTGGGCTGGACCACTCACTTTTTGAAGGTTCTATAATATTTTCAGAAATCATTTTTTGAATTTGTTTTTCGACTTCTTCTCGCTGTGAAAATGGCAAACGATACTGTTTGACATAAATTGGATTCGCATTAGGCTTTAATTGTATATTTTGGTCATAAAGATTTGTAGTAGTTAATTTGTCATTTGGTAAATGAAAAACATCAGAAAATTTGGCGCAAATATTTTGAATTGATAATCTCTCTTCTTTATTCAAATGACCCAAGTTTAAATGAGAAAACATAGTACGTACCCTATCTCCATCAATACTATTATTTTTCTCAAAATTGCAAATATTATAATCTGATAAGCAGTGTAATTCTGGTCTAAAATAACTCAAATTTACTTGTGTATCACGAGTGTTTAAAATTTGGATACTAATTTGACCATTTAATGGTTTACAAATGCATCCGGCTATGAAAACACCTTCACATAACTCTGCCGGTAAAACTACGCACTCATTCCTTATACTACTATTTACTATTTATCCTAAATATTTTTTCGCATCTAGGTGGAATGCTTAGGAAGTTACCTTGGCCCAGTGAGCCATGAATCATAGATAATGAAATAGTATTTCCACAATTATCTAATGTTAATGTATTGCTTTCGAAATTTAAAATAGCCTTATTCTTCTGCAAGAAATCTCTTCCAAGAATACCGAGCTGTAAACAAGGTAAGTTTTTAATAATATAAAATTTGTGTACGAATTCCTGACCATTTATGTAGAGCGTAATAAAAACATAACCGACTGTCTGAACTTTGCCTCCTATACCATTTATAGAGACACACTCCGTGTGTATTGGAACATTCCAATGCTTTACTGTTTCATTATCTCAACACGGATAATGACGCCACGGAATCTAAAAGAAAAGCATATTTGGTGCCTTGTACTAAACATTTCAACGAACTACTGTACTCACATGATAATATAAAGTTATTATCGAAAAAACTCTAAACGTTCGTCTGTATTTACGTTCGAGGTTTGACATTTTTCGTCAACTGGGGGGTTATTCGACTCGCCCTCCATAGAATGTATATTATTGTTATTAGTACGAGTGAAACTACGACTTTGTCTACCGCGATAGAACCCATTGCGCTTGTAACCAGTATTACCACGCGGCTGATAATGACCTGATTGACCTCGAGATTGATAATTAGAGTAATTCGCCTGGTTGCCTCCACGCGACCATTGACTATTAGAAGGACCCGGTCGGCTTTCCCAGTTACCCCTATAATTATTTCGGAGAAACCTATTACCTACCGACTTACCTCTAGATCCAAAGTACATTGCCGTCTCCGAGTACTGGTGACTACATGACGATTCTTCGTCTTTAGCCGCTCGTATAGTGTCCTTCAGAGTAGTGTAATCTCGTGCTGCGAGAATTATGCCGAGCTGACGATTTTGCAAACCGTCAGCAAAACTTTTGATCGCGAGTTTCTCGTTTATAGGTCGTAATATGTTATAAGTATTCTGATTACCCTCGGCTTGAGCAATCGTCAAGTCGACAAATAATTGTTCGATCTTATGACCATAATTATCAATAGAAGTGCCGTTTTGACGCATATTTACTAACTCTTTGTGAATAGAAGCGCTTGATTTCTTAGTGAGCAAGTGTTGTCTCATATCACTAAGAAGCGCGTCACAAGTATTATACGAAATGTTCATTCTAAGTTTCGCACTTTGGTTCAAACGCGTTTTCAAAACAAACTTAATAAGCATAACTATACCTTCATCGTTGAGCGCGGAACTGTACAACTCAATGGCATCGATGAGACCTTTGGTGACATCTTCATCACCAGTCATTATTGGAAGTAGCGACGTAGCCGTTTTAAAATCGAAGCTAGACATGTTGGTAAATTTGCTTTCCACAGTACACTCGGAACTAAAGGTGCTGTAATCTTTAGAACATATACCTTCGATTTGTAAATATATACCTTTAATTAAATCGCAATATGATTATATTTCTTCTAAAACTTGACTTTTTAACAATTTTTGCTCAATTTGCTGTGACAAAATAGGTATACACTCATCAAATCGTTTTTGCAATAACGTTGCATCATTAAGTTTTTCTTGTAAAATAGATTTCGACCTCCTAGAATAACTTAACTTCACTAAATTATCTTTAATATTTTTTAGTTTACCATATATTTCTTTTAATTCACTAGCCATTACATACTAAGACAATCAAATTTTTTTTTTTTTTTTAGTTACATAAAATGAAAATTAAAATTATTTAGATAGGTCATTACTAGTCCGTTAAAGAAATAAGTTTAAGGAGAGAAAAAAAAATGCCACAATTATTAGGTACGTTTGAATACACTTTCTCACACTTTTGTCCTACGCACACTAAAACACTGACCTTGTTATACCTTCCGCAATGGTTCTTGGCGCTGTGGT
Organism: Parascotia fuliginaria; assembly: GCA_963082885.1. Lineage (NCBI taxonomy): Eukaryota > Metazoa > Arthropoda > Insecta > Lepidoptera > Erebidae > Parascotia > Parascotia fuliginaria. Next base: position 3,268,939 of record OY720182.1, on the reverse strand, counting down.
TCTTCGTGATGTTCGCATCTGTAACAAACCCGAGCCTCGGTTCGTCGAAAGGAACGCGTCAACCGCTGTGCCAAAACTTCGTTCCTAATCCAGGATTGATGGCAGTTTCTATATAACTTGTATAGAGCATACAAACCGGCGATACAAAGCATTGTGCATATTATGATCAACACTATGCTTATAGTGGACAGATGATATTCTTGAACCGACGCTGCATTTGATCCACCTGATGTATTCTGGTCAATAAATATATCTTCTTTTTCTATTTTGGAACGACACATTTTTTTTTATAAAAAAAGTTTATCAATGTCTTTTTTACAGTCTCGACTGTCACCGTTCACTAACGTGCGCCTAAATTTTACCCGTCTTCCGTACATGGCAGGGTCGCCATATAAGGTGGTGAGCTCGGGATATGAATTAGACAACCATATCGAATAGTATAATCTTTATTACTGACTCTAATTAATTGATACACAGGCTACAGTAGGTATATAGTGCTTAGATCTATTTATATGTATATAATATAGGATGGGTTCATATACACACTACAATGTCATTACCTTACCCATAAATCGATAGCTTTATGTAAACAAAAAGATAGATTTACAGGCATTAACTTCTAAAAATAAAACTCGTAAATATAAAATATAATCTGGATAAACTGTCAGAGTGGAGGTAATATAAATAAATTGGTTTTTAGATGAATTTGCGTGAGAGTGCAATCACGTAAACACCGCGATGCCTCCCTTTTTATTGGGAACTTGCTTCGCCGACTGATCAAGTCTATGGGAAACGGTTTAAGATATGAAAGATTGAATGTTTAATATAATTAATTATGTATGATTAGTTTTAGAAGCAACTCTTAGGGTGCGTTTCCACTGACGCGGAGTGAAGAGGAGCAAACCGTGATTTGGCCAATCACAGTGTTTAAACCTCCATTTCGCATCAGTGGAAATGGCCAATTCACGGTCAGCTTTCGTCCACTCCGCTCCACATCAAAAGAATTACATCCTTATCGTGGATGTCTTAAGAGCCCACTAAGGCAAGACAATTATAAGAGTAGCGTTACCTGCATTCTACCTTAATACTCGTACCAGCTTCCTGCGGTCACCAATCCGCATGTCACGCGTTGTGACTATAGCAAACAGAACTTTGTTCTGTAGTAAATATCTTTAGATGATATAAGTATTTATATCTTGAAATTTTATAAAAAATTACTAAATTAATAAAATAAATTTTATGTTCCTAGCAATTTTCGTTCGATGGGAAACTGCTACCGATTTTTCCCTGTTACAATTGAATCGGGAATCACAGGCTAACCAGGCTAATTTTATTTTTTTTGTTGTCTCTGTATCAATAAAACCGCTTTCATCTTATAACTTTATCTCTATAGATATAAGGGAATGGTATTTCTCATCACAATTTTAATTTATTCTCATATTGATTGATTAATATCACTAAAGTATGATGATAAGCTTCAACAAATCTTTTCGCAACTTATACGTATCCTCTATAGAAAAAGGTTGTAAAAGTAGAAACCGATTAGTCAATTATAACCTCTGTAGCTATATGTATATGTGTCTTATGCCTTTGTTTACTGAAAGTAAGATGAATAATATAATTTATTTATTTATTTACTGTTTTATTTCTTCTATAAATGTATTCAATAATATGCTTAAAAGTGGTGAGTCGTTTGTTTGAATAATCTATACCTAAGTTATTCTTTTCGTAATAATATTACTTGTTAAGAACTTGACACTTGATTAAGAAAAACTCCATAAAATAAATGCACAAGTTCATTTCAGCTTAAATGGATAGGACCAACCGGGATAATGTTTATAAGACGATCACAGAATATCGATGGTGGCGCAGATTATTAGTTTCCAGGTTTCCATACTTTTGCGTTTTGTGCGAGAACTAAGACTAAATACTCCCCTTTGGTACTCTTCCTCTTTATCCTTCTGCCTCCTTTTAGAGAGGGCAACACCCTATTGTGTTTTCTTAGCTTTGACTTGAAAGCATTGTAGAGAGAATTTTTTACAATGCTTTGTGATTTGTGAACAAAGTCATGTTCATTACTAGTGCTTGGTTTTAATTTTCTTTTTGTACCATGAGCCTGCAAAATTGTTTGCATTTATTTATTTCTTTACATTATTTACCACGGTTATACTAATTACAGTAAACTATTCAGTTTAAAAGTGTGTAAAACATTAAAATAGAATTAGACAACTAAAAAAATACAAAAAAAAATGCTTTGTATCAGTAAAATGACTTTAACGGATAGTTAAATTAGATTTTTCAATTGTTACCGTAAGTCATATTTGGTGAACCTCATTGATGTTTAATCAATGAGGTTCACCAAGATTAAAGAAAATAAAGGAAATTGATTATACGTTCTGAGAGGTCGTGGCGTGAATTAATGGTGGATCGGAGACTCGATAATTCATTCTCGCACAGTTAACTAATCACGACGATGTTGTCTCTAAGCTTTATGTAAGATTTGATGAAATGAACTGCTTCTTCTCTTTTTATCGAGTGGTTAGTGCTCAACCTAGTGTCAGGATTTGTTTAGGTTGCTCATAATTTATTATACAGGCATCCGACTTGACCTAACGACTTTTACATGGTAACAACCGGGACCGACTTTGCCGTGCCCTCCGAAGTACGGAGACGCTCATATCAAAACCACTATGCGGTCACCCATCTATGGGCCAACCACACTCTAGTTGCTTAGCCTGCACTTAAAGCACTGCTAAACATTGACAAGCAGAATAAATAAATAAATCGTTTATTTCTCTTAGAAAAATAACAAAATAAAAACATCAGTTGAATGGAATGACAGTGTATGTGTGATGAATGTGTGACTGGTGTGATTTGTGTGATGATAAGATGACAGTTGCAGATACATATGAATGTTAGTGTGTAATAGTTGTAGAAGAATGTACTTACACGGAGTAAGAACCTTTTCTGTTTTATTACAGTGTTTTTAGGTGAGTGGTTTTAGTGAGGATATATTTTTACAATTTGAAGTATTTAGAGGATAAATGTTTAGGGATCTATTGAAAAATCAAAGCTCTTCAAAAATTTACACAATGAGAACAAGCTTGCAATCTAACAATGATAGTTAACTGTTAGTCGTCGTACACTGTTAATTTATTAAACGTTTTTCCTAGAAACAGACGGTCTCGAATCTTCGTATTAACACTTTCCGAGACAGGAACTTATATGGCTGTGATGACGATAAAATGTCTATTGTGTCTACAGTAGTGTCCATGAAATTACATTACTACTAGTATGTTCGTACATACATGAAACAAAACATTCAAAATCGGCGTATACTTCTCTAGTGAAGACACTTCGTCAAATTTCGAATACACATACCTACCTACATGTTTAAATTGACGTAGCATTTCATTCATCTACTTGGTTTTATGCGAAACGAGCTACCTGAAAAGCCGCTTCAAAATGGTAACTTTGATTTAATCGAACTTATAAAATACTATTTTCTCGTGACAAGCGAAATGTGCATTCATTGAAATAAGCGAAGAGAGTCAGACTAAAGTTCCAATTTTTAGTTATTAAACAAATTCTTACATGCTTACTAAATTTCAAGATCTAAAAAAAAAACCGAATTCTTTTAAGATCACTTCCTTTATGAAAACCCATTTTAAAATTGTAAGATATTTCAAGCTGGAAACGTTTAATTTGTACATAAATCTTAATAAAAAGAAATAAGTAGTTATCAAATTGGTCCTAACGTGCTCGTAAAACAATGTACAATGTTATAAGGACATGTTATGAAACCCTTTTGATCGAAGGCATCATTGACAAATCTTTTCGTAATTCGTACTAAGATTAAACTAATTGTCGCATAAGTTAATGTGATGACTCATAGAATTACTATAATTTTTTTGTATCATAGACAGCTAATGTTCTACATATCTTACCTTACGACCGACATCATCTTAATAGACCAGTGCACTTAGACCCATAGTGATCTTTTGTCCTAAATTATGGTCCTTGCGGCTGGCAATAAATGACATATTTTATCTAGGTGTAAAATGGTAATATCCGAATACCGCAATGCGACAAGCAAAATGATAATTGGATCAGATATTTTTAGTTCTATTAGTTTATGTCTACACTAGCGTCATATTTTCCATTTTGCAGATGCGCCTCATGTTTTCTCTTTTAAGTTCATCTTTTCATTTCAAATCAACTTCATATTTGCGTGTCTTTCCAACTTCAAAGGAAAGACATACATATTAGATATTAATTTCAGCTTTATATCTTAACGGGTTTTCAAGGAAAAGGGTCTTGACAAACAGAATGGACAACAGTAATCTCAAACAAATTAATTAGTTTCTCAAATAAATTTTTCTTTGGTGGGATGAGAATTTAGGTGGACTTACGAGTATTTATTTAAAACTAGCTGTTGAATACAGCTCCGCCCGCGTGAATGTCGGTCATATATAACTTTCATCCCCTATTTCAACCTCTTGAAACCATTTTTCATGATAAAAGAGCTTATGTTGTTTCCCAAGGTCTAGTCTATATCAAATTTCATCAAAATTGATTCAGTGATCTAGTCGTACAAGCGTAACAGACAGACTGAGTTACTTTCGCATTTATAATAATGGATTTTGGTAGTAATTATTTACTACTGAATAATATAAATACTATATCGTAATAAAAAGTTGCCAATCCGCCTCAAGCAAGAGTAGCAAGAATTCCTTTTCAATATGAGAAAAGGCTTTTGCCCTGCGATCTGATATTAAATACTAGTTTACTGTCTCAATACACAACAAAGATTTGACCATTTGCAACTACTCACGCAGTCTCTCTTTATTTTAGATCAGTTGTTTGAGCAACCATCACCATCTTACACATAATTTAGTAACATTATTAGTTCCTGATATCGATTGGACTAGGATACTATCGAATCAACACGATGGAAGGGACCAATGGCAGGGAAAAGAAAAGTAGGAAGACCAAGAAAACGGTGGACTGATGAGATAAGAAAAGTGGCAGGGGATGAATGGTTGGAGAAGGGCAAGGATAGAAAGGCGTGGAAGGAGCTGTAGGAGACCTTCACCCAAACATAAATGTGGCTTTATTATTATTATTATATTGTTAGTTCCTGATTTTAAAACAACCTTGTGCTCTTACCTCTATGTATGCATATTGCGTTTGAAGATAGTGTTGCGCTGTGGTATACCTCAGAGCCTTACTAATGAAAGTGCTTACTAAGCTCGGGAGTTAGACGGAGAACGTTATGAAATTAAGTATCGCTTGAGTGTAAATAACATCTTTAGCCTCTGCTAAACGGATAAACATACACTTTAGAGATTGCTGCAAAGGCTTTAGAGATTTAAATGACCGCTTCTGTGGTACTGTGTAGTGTGTACGGACTGCCACGCAGAGATCGCGGGTTCAGTTCCCGCTCAGTGCAAATATTTGCGTGCATGAACATTTGTATTACATTGGACAAGTTTCTATCCTATTATCCTGCTAATATTATAAATGCGAAAGTTTGTGTGTATGTGTGTGTTTGTTAGCACTCAGCGCCTGAACACGGCTGAACCGATTTCGATGAAATTGGTATGTAGATAGATTCGGTTCCGGAGACGGACATAGGCTACTTTTTATCCCGAAAATCGGTCTGGTTCCCGAGGAAGACAAAACACATTTTATTCGCGGGCGAAGCAGCTAGCATATAATATATATTTATTTACAAAAAAAAGTATTTAAGTATGTATGTGTATCCGCATTCTGGAACCCATTTTCATGTCATTTATTTCATTCCCAGTTTAAATAGAAATTGTATTCAAACAAAACAATATCTTAATTAAAACGTTCCTATTTCAAATATTCCAATATTCGAATGAATTGAAAATCTCAAATCAACAGCAGGAACCAATTAAGTAGGTACCCTTGTAACGTTTAAAAGAAATAATTGCAAAATTCCTAATTTTCAATAAAGATTTTTTCATTTTAAACGATCCCTTATTCATTTCGTCGAATGTAACTGAGCTAGGCTTCTCAGCAAGCTTTTAAATTCAATAAATTTATAAATACAATAAGTAAGTTATTAGTCTTTATCCTTTTCTAAAAATGTAGTGTACTCGTATTTGTAACAATTAACTAAACCATAACTTCAAACAACTATCGCCATATAAACGTCACTATCAAGACGTCGATATCCGACATAGACCTCCTTCTTTATAAACCTTTGAAAAATCCAATTTGTTTTCGCAGTTGTCGCTGAAAACAGGAATTTGTCTTGGAAAAAAGTCATTTAGGTTAATTGAATTAACACTTAACAAATATAACAAAATGTCAGCCAATTAACCGGGGCTTACTCCGAAAATCGAACGTCGAATTTTGGACTGACGGATCGTACACCTACCTACCACGAAATGTTTCGAATCCGAAGATCGAATCGAAGATCGCGAATTGACGTTTTGGCTTTCGTTGACGCTACTCCGAAATGATTTTTGACGTGTACCTATCGTTGTTTGACAATACTTTGATCGTGAATTTAACCTCTAATTTTACGATAACAACTTAGCTTTCGTTTCACTATCGTAAAAAGATTTTGCGTTTAATTTTATGAACGAAAATGGCACGTTTTGGCTCTATGAGGAGGTTTTAGACGAAGAAAGACAAGAGCGCTGTCGGAGGCGTGTATTTAATTACTTACATATATGTGTTTGTTTCAGATAACTTGTGTTGGGATTTTTTTTTTTTTTTTAATAATAAACACTTTTTTACAATTTATAAATAAGTTTATTTAAGGTTAATTTATGAAGCTGGCCGAAGATGACTACCAGCACTTCTTTCTTCTCCTCCTCGAGGCGAATCACTCAATTACGGAGGTTTGGTTGGCACGTAAACGTCGTCGAATTCGCCTCAAGGCTGTTAAATTAAAATAGAAAATTAGAGACACAAATTAGAAACACAATTAGGGACAGCACTTAATTTATTATAGCCATCCTATACATAATTATATGTTAATATATAAGCCTATGATGGTTGAGAGCCTTCTGCTCACCGACAGTCCGCGTAAGGTTGTGAAAGCCATCAGAGGCTAACAACCCACACCACACAACAAAAAAATAAGCCTAGAACCATTGCTGTACAAAAGCCTGTTACAAATTAGGGTAAGACAGTGATTGGAATTAGATCAATACATTTTTGTAAATCCGCACTATATTTTTCAACAGAGATCTCTAAACTTTCTATATGTAGTTGGAATAATATAAGTACTTACTTGCTATATCTATCTAGCTATCTTGAAGTAAAAGGTGAACATTAGTTAAGGAATATTATGAGAAATCATTAGTATAATAATACATACCTTATTCGACTGTTGCACCGTTTTAACAGCACCCCCAATGCTGTTTAACTGCGCAGTCAGGGATTCCAACAGTCGTTTTGCTGTTGCCTGCCCCTCTATGCTGTGTATGAGGCCACGGGCTAGGTCTGAATGCTCAGACATAAATTGTAATACAGCCTTCACTTATGTACCTGTGGCCGTCATTTTACTGTGAGAAAACGAAATTGCATTATTCAGAAAGTCGTAAAATTACAGATTGTTCATATCAAGAATACGAAACAAACTACAGAACAAATACATGACGAATATATTATACAAAAGATACAAGGGCTAATACAATAAAGATCTTTATACTTACGAAATGAAATTATATCCTTTTTTGAAATTTCTAAGACTTTAAACTTGTCCGCGAGCCGCGAATCCACGATTTTGAAATACTGCCACAGAATAATAAGAAAGCAACGATATAAGGTTTTTTTAATGTCATCACTTTAAAATAAGTCTCATTTTCAAGCAGATTAATTAGTTTTACGTATAAATTATTAGAATAATAACAAAACATTTAATTTAAGATACACCAATAGCTTTCTTATTAAAAAAACATAATATTATTGATTTGTCGGCTTTTTACCGGTTTTAAATTTGCCTTTAATAAAAGACCCAATTTGACATTTAATAGTGTTTCAAACTATGTTCATTCAATTGGTTGTCTATAGATTCGAAACGACGGCCGAACGCAATAGTCGTATCCGAAGTAACTTGGTAGTAGGGTGGTAATCGTTCGACGTTCGGCTTTACTACGTTTCGATTCGAAACTTCGACGTTCGATTTTCGGAGTAGGCTTCCAGTTCCCTAACGTAGGGAAGGGCCATGAGAAGAACTGGCAAAAAAACTCAGGCCACTCTTTTTAATCGCCAGGTTCAAACAATTTTTCGAAATTGCAAATTTAAGTAGCATGCAAAGTGGCACAGGCAATACACTTGAAGCAAAGCATGAAGATTAATGCCCATGCTATCTTTGTATGAGAAGAATGAAGAAGAAATGACTGGCTGGTATTACGATAATGATGTCATGTCAATAAATAAAATTTTAACCAATACGATATAAACTTTGTACAAAATTGAATGCCATAAAAACGATGTCATTTACACTTCAGTAAAGCGTCCTCGTGATCCGACAATTCAAGAGCATACCAAACAAACTATTAATAGAATTGCCAGCACATAATAATTAACCATGAAAATGTGTTGCCAATTTATAAAATGTGCGATCCGTTTTATTTTCACTGAACAGCAACTTTTTTAACCTGATTAAACATAATAGTTATAGGAAAATATAAAATTTTGTTTACTGCAGCTTAATGCAAATTTAATAAATTAACTGTCTCATAATATAGCTTGTTTGTGAAGCTAATAATAGACAGAAAATTATGTTTTAATAATCGTCTAGCTACTACTAAGTACTACACTTAGTGTAGTAGATTCAATTTCGATAGATAAAGCCTCTTGCCGACAGCATTTTGTTTCTACTAAGATCTTTTTTTTATATAACTTTGGTGGCAACAAGCACACGGCCTATCTGATGGTAAGTGGTAACCTTAATCTATAGAGATTGCTGAGTATTCCAAGCAATGCTTGGAATTTAATTTTTACGGTAGTAGATCCCGGCTGATTTCAGCATGAATGAGCCGGATCGTCCGGGGAAGTACTACCCTCTCATAGAAGATCGACTTAAGAGTAGTAGTATCCGTACTACTACGTTTCGTTCGGTGAGTGAGAGCGCCGGAGGCCCAATTTCCCCCCTTTCTTTTTCCTCACCTCCCTCATTCCCTTCCCCTAACCCCATTCCTAGCCGCCATAGTAGAGGCCACCATACCAGCAGATTAAGAAGATGGCTTTTGGTATAGTGGCCGCAACTTCTGGATTCCACTGACTGCTTACCATCAGGCGGGGTGGAGTCACTTTAGTTGGCTATAATATAAAAAAAAGGACCGTGGCGGTATTTGGGCCTCTGACGCTCTCACTCACCGAACGAAAAGCAATAGAATGGATACTATTACTCTTACCTCCATCTTCTATGACAGGGTTTTACTTCCTCGGTCGATTCGGCCCATTTATGCTGAAACTAGCGTGGATCTACTACCGTAAAAAATATATTCTCTGAATACGTTCTTAATCGTTATTTTAAAACTACATACTCTCAGTTGATGATTATTGTCTGCCATATTTTGTTAAGTAGTTATTAATTAGGCTAAATGTTTTTCCTTATGTCTACCTTCCTCCCTAAATACAGAAACTCGATAATAATAATATCACGACATCTACACAACGCTATCTAGACCCAAAGTAAGCATAGTAATAGCTTGTGGTATGGGTTTTAGAATACGGATAAGCATACTTATATTATTATTTTTTAAATACATACATATTATACATAGAAACATTCAGACCAATGCAAATATTCATGTTTATGGTACAAACATTTGCACTGAGCGGGAATCGAACCCGCGACCTCTGCGTGCCAGTCCGTACATAGTACCACGTACCACCGAACCAGCAGTACTCTATCAACCGGCAGTTTCTCTATCGAGCCTCTTCATTTTAGAAAGGAAATTTGGTTGTGCTTCACGTCTATGATAGCAACGGGGGCAATCTGTTAAGGTCCCTTTAACAACCTTCAACATGTCAAAGCATGATCACATTTAAGATCGGATGTACGGCTTAGAGTGAGTGATCTTTCGTGGTTGACTGCGACCCGACCATTTAATAGATTTACGGGAATCTATACAATCCAGAATCGGTCCAACAACGAACAAATAGTGTGCAAATAAATTATAAATCTATAGGGTACTTTCCATTTATCTAGAATCATTAAATTTGGCAAGAAGCAAGATCTTTTATAAAGAAAATGTTTAAAAGCTCTGTAGTAACTTTTTTTTATGTTACAATATAAATATAACATACAATACCTACCCAAAGTTATTGTGTATGTATTCTAAATAGATTACTTTCTAAATAGAATTCTCTAAATACGTTAACTACACTAAAATGTAACAATCCAACAAAAAAATTAATTTCTCGAAACAGCAAAAAAGTGCTAGTATTAGGTATAATAGCGTGAAAACATGCAAATTATTCGCTAAATACGTGAATAAAACCAAAGGTACAATACAAACCCTTATCAGGTACTTTACTATTTACTTACTTTCGAATTTTCAAAGTAATGTTAAGAAATCTAACCTATATTTATTTTAATAGATTGGTGAGTATAACTGTATTGACGAATATTATTCCTAGTGTTCCTTAAAGCTAAGTGTAACATGTGCAACCCTGCTTTGTTTAACACATTATCACATTACAGCGACAGTCTAAGAATCTACCTTGTCTTTGATTTCAAAAACTTAATTGAAATTAAAATATTTTTTTGGATTTCTCTCAAGCCATACAAATAAAATACGAGTAGGCACAACTTCTCTTCCTTCTCTATGTGAGAAGAGGCCTTTGCCCTGCAGTGGGACAGTATTCAGGCTGGTATTATTATTATTATTATTAGGCACAACTAAATCACGACTTCTCTTTCCTAAACTCAGGCCATTCTTTTTAATAGCCAAATTTATAATTTTAAAATTAAGTACACGCTTTGAAAATTAGTTGCAAATTATAACAATTTATAACACAACAAAATTAAATTAAATGTAAATAAATTAAGTTATTTAGCTTTGTGCAGAATTGTAATATATGGCAGCGTCTTTTAACTAAACGTGAAATGTAAACGTGTGGCGTAGTCTAAACTTTGCTGTCATTCGTTTTCAAACCAGTAATAAACTATTTTAAAGATCATAATATTATTTTAAGCTTCCTTTTTACCGCCTTCTGATATAAAACACTAACTAACATTATCTTAGACTAAGCTAAAAATAACAAAGCTTTCAATGCAAGCAGTGTAGGTAATATTATAAGAGGTTTTATATAAAACCTTTTAATTAAGCCAGAGGGAAATGAGCTACTGCCGCTATGTGATGGAAACATACAGAGCAATATAAGTGACCGGCACGTTGTTGTCTTGTGGGCAAAAGAATAGTAACCTTTTTTATTTAAAAATATTTGGTTGCTGACATAAAATTGTTGCGAATTCTGCATAAAAAATCAACATCTTCATGTTCTTAGCGGAAAGACGTCCACGGCTAAACAAATGTCTATCTAAGCAATGGTATTTGTAACTGGTTTTGCCGTTTAGTCATTCAAAAATGGACTATTCTAGTGTCCGCAATCATATTTAAAAAAACTTTGTCACTTATGTTTCGGCTTAAATAGTTTCAGCTATAAAAATCCTATATGATAATTATGTTACAACGAAGATAACGTGTGGCAAGTATCTACTTACCATCAGGGACCTACCACCACCTCTTAAATCAGTATTATTTGTAACTTTGTGTTTTGTCTTTTTCTGTTGAACCATTAAAAACAAGGATGGAGACAAAGTAAGGTTATAATAAGATTGCTATAACAGATTGGACTAAGCTTCTATTGTTTGTCGACTTGCTTAATATAAAAAGAAAGAGTAAGTCTAAACCGTCGGCTATATATCCTCGTATATTTTTCACCTCATTCATTGGTTTTAATGCATTAATTGATTGGCAAACAGATAGCGTCAGCCAATCTTTCCTTCATTACGAGCGAAATGAACCACGATTTATTGCAAATAACTTATACTATGAAATAGAGCTACCATTATATCGATAGTTCTAGAAGTGATTTAGCACCTATTAGCAAATACTTTCACTAACTCAAGTTTCAATGGCAGTACGACTTGTGTTCTTTTTGATTAAATTGACACGAAACATTGCATGAGTTTGATGCATTAGTAACGTTCACTTGTTTTTTACTTTAGTGGCGCAGAAGGGATATTTTACTTTAGTGCGACTGGTATACAAGAGTCATGAGTGGCGCCAGACTTACTTTTAGGGGGGTGCATTAAAAGCTCTCAATTGACACCAGACTAGTCGATGTATGTGTAAGGCTATAAATTCATTCCGTACTGGTTTCACCATAAATGAGGTCAGATCTACCGAAAAAGTACTGTCTTCTTAAAAAATATCGATTAATTCGTTTCGCCCGGCGAGTTGAAGCGCCATAAGGCTACTTTCTTCATATTTAATCTTATATTCCCTTAAGTTCAGCTAACATAAAAAAGTGCAAGGCAGACATTTTCTTTTTAGATTACAAAAATCAAATACAATTTGAATTGTTTTTGCAATTTGACTTAAGCGAAAACTTAAACTTTGGCGATAAATGTTTTGAAAATGTCTCGCTCGCTGTCTTATGACGCAATAAATATTTATATCAGCATTTCCGAGCAATAGTTAACAACTAAAGATGTTAGAACAATTATAGAACATCTCATTTAACAAGACGTCTCACCTAACAACGCAATTACCGCACTCTGGCCTAAAATTACCTACAGCTAATGGTTTGCAATACAAACTAAATTATATGACCTCGTATTCTGGTATACAACGTGATGTTATTAACTTGACAACATGCGGACTACGAGTATGGTCTTAAAAAAGCCCATTTCGGCAACTTAAGTGTAGTAATACTGTAAAAGAAGCTTATTTCATAATTGCGGCCCCTTATCCCAAGGAAAGGTCTCTTCTCATACAGAAAAGGTATGAGCATTGATCGCCACGCTTGCTCATGCCGGATTGGAGATTTTAGACTTTTGTTTTTAAGTCCAGGTTTCCTCACGATGTTTTCCTTTACCGTCACTCAGTAATGTCCAGATAAACTTAGAAAGTATATATTTATTTATTTATTTATTTATTTATAACTTCATATACAGAGTATATAGGCGGACTTAATGCCAAAGGCATTCTCTACCAGTCAACCTGACAGGGTGATGCAGAGATAAAACAAAGTAGGTGCATTTGAAGTAGCAATCAAACTGAAAATATTAATACTTGATACATATAAGTATAAGATATACATAAAGAAAGTATATAAATATATAACCCTAACAACAAATAAATATCTATCAATATATACAAACATAAATAAATACTAAGCTCTTGTGATGATTCTGCCAAATTTTTTGCAAGGAGCTGTCTCACCCTCATCTTGAATTTCAAACGGTTTGTGGACATCCTGATCTCGGGAGGGAGCGCATTCCATAGAAGAGCAGATTGAACACGGAAAGAGGAGCCAACGAAATTAGAGTTATGTGAAGGGCATAAGAGTATTTGATTATTTGAAAAGCGAAAATTGCGATCGTGGGTCAAATGTAAATACTCAAAATAGTTCGTTAAGTATGAAGGAGTATAAGAAGACTTTAGAAATGAAAAGAGAGTAGTAAGAGTACGTAAACATCGACGCTGACGTATAGGCAACCAGTTTAGTTGTGAGCGAAATGAAGACACATGGTCATACTTGCGAAGGTTAAAAATGAACCGAATGCAGTTATTAAGAAGACGATCTAGCTTATTGATAAGATCTGCATTCAGGTCAAGATAGCACACGTCACCATAGTCAATTATTGGAAGCACTAAAGTTTGTACAAGCATAACCTTGATTTTGATTGAAAGAAAATTTTTCGCGCCGGTCACTTTTAGGAGAGCAGAGACAGTACTGTGGCCTGGCCTGAAACCAGATTGTAAAGGACTTAAAAGGTTATGCTGGTTTACAAAGTTTGTCAACTGTTTGTGGGCACAGGCCTCCAGTACCTTGGAGAGGAATGGTAGAATGGATATGGGACGGAAATGATTGGGTTGTGTAGGATTGTGTATCTTGGGTAAGGGAATAACATAGGCTCTTCGCTACAAGGATGGAAAACTACCTGTGAGGAAAGAAAAGTTAATAATGTGGGTGATAGCAGGAAGAAGGTGTTCAAGGATGAGGACTATCATGCGGCGACTGATATTATCGCATCCGATTGCATTTGATTTAATGGATAGGATAATTTTCTTGATCTCTCCCGAAGCAACTGGAGAAAAATAAAAGGGATCTATGCTAGAGCGTGGCAAACTAGCAACGTATTCCAGAGTGTGACGCTTGGTTTGGAGATTAATCAAAGTTGTAGAAGTGAAGTGACAGTTGATATCATCCAAACCAATCGTCTCACCCAGGTCCAAGTGACGCTGCCTGCCTATGCCTAAGGTTCCAAGAAACTTCTAAATGCTGGCAGGGGATGAGGTAGTAATGTTATCGAGAATATGGCGGCGTTTTGCATTGCGAATCATCTGATTACACCGGTTCCTTGCAGCTTTAAAGAGGTTCCAATTGTCTTCAGTACGGTCTTTCTTATATTTACGAAACATCCAGTCCCTTCGCCTCATAGCCATTTGAACGCCCTTTGTCATCCAAGGTGCAGGCAATCTCTTCATCTTTATCTTCTTAACAGGCGCATGAACATCATATAAACAAATAATAGTTTCATTGAATGTGTGCAGTTTTTCATCAAGCCTAGAGGCTGATTCCAGGTTTTCCCAATCAATAGCTGCTGCATCACTATGTAATTTAGACATATCTATGCGTCCAAAGCAACGCTCATACAAAACTTTAGGCGGGGATTTGGGCGATTTTAGGACATAGGACATAAGGTCATGATGGGAAAAGGCAGGCGCTGGATGTTGACCATGACCGGCAACAAGGGATGGAGTCGAGGTGAGGATTAGGTCTAGCCAGGTGTCACGACCATCAGTATTATGATGAGTGGCCTGTAATGGTAGCAAGTGCAAGCTGGTAGACCTAATGATATCAAGGAGTTTCCGGGAACGAGGTGTGTTGTGGGATAGGAGATCGGTATTGAAATCACCCATGATGACGTGATGTGCGTAATCTGACCCTAAAGATTCCAGAATCGATTCGAGACTGGAGAAGTAATCGACAGAAGGAGGACAGTAAACGACACCAAGTAAACACTTGACACCTGTAACACTACTACACTGACAGAGGCAGTATAGTCACCAGAAGACGTAGCCAAAATTTTAAATGGAAAGTTTGACCGAAGATAAATAGCAACCCCACCCGCTCTCCTATCAACTCTATCATTTCGGTACTTTTCATATATGCTTTGAAGAAGTCATATTGGTACTTGCCAGGTTTGAACTTGGACCCCATGTTGCTTTCACTATTGGGCCATCATACTTTTACATCATGCCTATTATATTTTTACCATAAACAACTAAATATCAAAAAAGAAATATAATTTTGTAGCTCTAAACAGTATAATACACATAATACCAGTCCTTTATTATCATATTGAAGAGTAACGGCCTCTTCTGATGGAGAGAAGACATGAACATTTTTTACCGTTCACTCAAAGCTGATAGACAATTTCAGAATTTTTTTATACGAATTATGATCCATTAAAAAGAAAACACTGCTGATATAAACATCAAAAATAATTACAAATTGTATAAATAAAACAATAATACGATCCTTACATAAACACAATGACGTGATGAGCCCTCTCTTGAAGAAAAAGTGTGGTAAAGAATAGATGGATCTTCATTTACATAATTTTTCACAAAAACTCTTAAAACTAAACACAGCTTGACTAACCCGTTTTGAGGGTTAGATAAACTCTGAAAACGGGGCAGATCATGCTTAAGTTCAGCTTGAAATATTTTTACACATAATAGGAATACAAAATGTTATTATCGCACCGACTTATCAGCATCAAAACGTCAAAACTACATGACGCAGACCTGTCTGGCAGGTGAGCTAGGGACCCCGGTAAGGCTATATTATAGGTTATAGGTAACACTGTCGTCCAAAACCTAGTATTCCATTAGTTAGGTACCTTTTCAACCGACTTCAAAAAAGGAGGAGGTTTCTCAATTCGACCGTATATATATATAAATTTTTTTTATGTGTGTTCGCGGATAACTTCGTCCTTTATGAACCGATTTTGAGGTTTCTTTTTTTGTTGGAAAGGAGATATTCTAAGGGTGGTGCCATGATAAGGAAACCAGGATCTAATGATGGCATCCCAGAGAAATCGAGGGAAACTTTCGAAAATCGTACTACTAGTGCATTTGTTATGTTTTTCATTAAGTATTTTAAGGCACTACTATTTAGTCAAAGTTTGGGGTCGATCTGATGACGGAGTACAAAGACAGTTGAGGGAACTCCTTAACGATTTACAGCAATTACTTGGTATTTGGACTTAATTCATTTCTAATGATGAGAACTTTGCTCCCATATGGGTTATAAGTGCTTATAATTCCTCAACAGCAGTCATGTCGGGCTTACTTTAGTCGGTTCAATATACCAAAATATTTAGTGTGTACAAAAATAATACCTAAGTAAGATTTAGATCTACCCATCACTAAAAATTGTATAATAAAATTATTTTTAACAAAAAGAAAACCAACTTCAAACAGGAAGGAAACTAAAAAGTAAAAAATAAATTTACATAGCACAAAGTAACTCGTATTTTGATTTAGTTAATCAGAAATAATTAAATAGGTACTTCATAATTTTGAATTTGGTGCCAAATAAATACTAAATAACTAAATACTTTATGAACCTTACTACAATAGCAAATTAAAATTGATAATACCAATAGGTACCTAGTTATTGTTTTACTTGGCACCAACTTCAAAATTATAAAAAACTTATTTAATTATTTCTGATTAACTAAATTAAAATACAAGTTACTTTGTTCTATGTAAATTTATTTTTTACTTTTTAGTTTTCTTCCTCTTTGAAGTCGATTTTCTTTATGTTAAAAATTATTTTATTTAATATTCACGGAAAGTAATAGATTACTTCCATATTCCAGTTATATACACGAACATTTTTTATATTCCCATCACGTTGGACGAAAAAAGTTTGCAACAATCAGACATCAAATTGGCAACACCGACGCGGATAATACCGATAATACGTAATAAAGTTTCTCATCTTTCTAAAGTTGCCAGTTGTAATTCAGTTATGTTATTGACGAAAGGGTTTTTGGAACTATTTTGTTATTCAATAGCGTCAGTGTATGTATGTCTTATGGATATACGAAAAGCAAGAGGGCTAAACTAACTAAATTTTGGGGCTCACAAGATGCTTGACGACGACGTCAGGCCTAAAGGAAGGTGGCGGGCACTCAGACTTTTATCGTAAGGACTACAATCAAATAGCAGTAAATCGGGAGGCCTTAAAAGTGGAAAGGAAAGTCTTGCTTTGCCCTTTAGTGGGGCAATACAATCTAAGAAAAATCGTTTATCCTAAATTATCTTAATAAGTAAAGGTTTTTTGACACGGTCATCTAGTGCAGTAAAAACATATACATAATTTATTTTTACTCGAAAAATGTTTTCGTCAACAATATATTTATTTAACAAAATAATTCCCTTTTCTTACTATCTCTGTAATCCAAAAGGGTCTGTTATCAATCACGATTATCTACAATAAATTTGTAATAGAAGTGCCAAGAACACATTAGTGCACATTATAAATTTAAAAACGTAAATTAAGCAAAGGATGGAAGACACGTTCATTAAATTATTTTTCTATGGCCTTTGCAGTAAAAACCTTTTATCTCACCGAAAACGCATCAGCATCACCACGTTATATATTTAATATATAGAAAATAACTGACTTATATTATTATATACACTCGTATTTTTGTACTAGGTTTCTTTGGAATGTTTTTATTCATTATTAAAGGTATATTTAGCCTTACTGAATGGCTCAGAATATCTTTAAAAGCATAATTAGAATTATTAAATCCGATTTCTCAACAAGCCACGACCCATTAAATTTGTAGTATGTAGCAGAAAACAGTCAAAGTTACTCGTCAAAAACTGGACACAGATGCTATCTCTATTTTATATACAAAGACACAAGAAAATACAAAACAAACAATTATGACATTAAAAACAACAGTACTGCGTAAAACAAGCAAAAACCACATTATGATCACAACAACAAAATAGCAAATTTAAAATCCTTTTTCACACACAGTTTGTCACGCACCGCACATTAATTAAAGCTCACAACTAAGGCGAAAACATTTCACGTCATTTACGTGTTGAAAAGTTATCTACATTAGTCAGTTGGACGTTGGATAAGCTTTTTTTGCGAGCGTAGGAAACGGCGCTTAGTACGTGATAACTCACTCGTGAACTATATGTACAAGAAACACAGTTGCCTGTACTGTAGTCGTATTGTTTCTAGCTGTCGCTGCTGCCATGCAAAAGAAGAAAAATAGACTAACATTTTTAGTAGGGCAGTTAGTAGGACAACATCGTATTAATATTATAAATGCGAAAGTTTGTGTGTGTGTGTCAGTGTGGGTATGTGTTTGTTACCACACACCGCCTAAACGACTGAATCGATTTCGATAAAATTTGTATGTAGGTAGATTCGGTGCCGGAGACGGACATAGGCTACTTTTTATCCCGAAAATCGGTCTGGTTCCTGAGGGACACAACAAAACATATTTTAAAAGTGGGCGAAGCCGTGGAACGCAACTAATAAAGACGTAATTTCTTCTGAAGCCAATAGATCACTTTCTTTAAGCCTACTGAAGTTGTGACTGGTGATTTCAACGATATAGCCGATTGGCCTCTATGCAGAGAGAAACCTTATAAGATAGGAAGACGAACTTTCCCTTTTCATATCTATGTATTATAGCGAACATGATGTGTACCGAGACTATTGCCAACTTACATCTCTTAACAACAGCCGTGATGACGTTTGCAGTGCTGTGGACATAGATTTGATACTAAGTGATATAGTGTTTTTTTAAAAAAACATCACATATATCGTGGCCATGAAAGCTTCAGACATATAGCTAAACTTTTTACTACCCCTTCTAAACTTGTAAGCGCTTGCGAAAAAAAAGATCCTCTAAAAATAAAGCTTTATCATAAAATTATGAATAGAAAAAGAATTTTCTCGAATATTCGTCACACAAAAATAAACTTAGGCCTCACTAACCTATCCATTCCATTAATTCGAATGTACTCCGCCCATGACACATCTCACAGTTATTACTGACGTAAGAAGGCCATGTTTAATGGATGGACAAACTAAGCTACGTTTTATAAACAAATTAAGTCATTTTCATACGCACGACGTGTATATTAAGTTGGATAGGTGTACTTTAATAAAAGTATCTATATTTAGTATGTAAATATTCTGGTCATGTTATTATTATTATTATTCAATTTTATTATTTTAAAATAACATCACTTCTAAAAAGGATAAACATGGCATTAAATTCAAGTTTCGACAACGGCACTAGTTATATAATAGAGGGCGAGCCTATTTCCTTATTCCTGACACAATACCGATAGATTAAATTGTTTTTCCAATTCCAAACATCAGCACACTTTAACAACACCCACGTTAAGATCGCGACAGTTTTTCGTAAAGTCTCATACTAAAACCCAAAAGTATAAATCTGAATTAAAACGAGTGGTACACATCCATCTGTCTTTCACTCTAGAGGTACCACCTACAGTAATCTCTTATCTTATTTACTTCATTCGATGGATTCGGTGATAGATTCCAAAAAAGCCGTTCCTAATGGATATTAGTGCCTATTTGTCTACATCCAGATAAAAATACTAAGCTTTATTTAAATATCACGTACTCTTTTTTTTATTATTTTCTAGATATCAACTTCCAGGAAACATAGTATGTTCCCTAGTGCGGCATTTGTTCATTGACAACGAGAATTTAACACGCAAGTTCGTGCACAGTAATCGCTGACACTCTTACTGCCACAAAAGCTTCTCTCGCTCAGTGACATAGACATTGGCGTATATAGCAGGGTGGATGTTAGGTTCATTGTCATTGTATCACGCGAAAGACGTCCACAGCTGGAAAGATTAATTCTAGGTTTTACTTGTACACTAAGTTATATTTGTCTACCAAAATGAATCTCCTCTGTCTAGTGATAAGCAGTCATTAGGGTCCAAAGTGGTGGACATCTTAATCGTTATTATGGCATATAGTAGTGTGTTTTCTAAGTGTAGTTGTATGAGATAATTTTATTCACGCCTTTAAACAAAAATGAGAACAAAACATGTGCTGGTAAACAGTTGACATATGTATAAAGTACAGCATTGTTTGGTACGGTACCCTTTTTTTTATATTTTTTTTATATTAGCCTACCAAAGTGACTCCACCCTGCCTGATGGTAAGCAGTCAGTGGAATCTAGAAGTGGTGGCCACCATACCATCTTCTTAAATTGCTGGTGTGGTGGCCTACACTATGGCGGCTGGGATTGAGGTTAGGGGAAGGGAATGAGGGAGGTGAGGAAAGAGAAAAGGGGGAAATTGGGCCTCCGGCGCTCTCACTCAGCGAGCGAAACGCAGTAGTATGGATACTACTACTCTTACGACGATCTTCTATGAGAGGGTAGTTGCCCGGACGATCCGGCCCATTCATGCTTAAACCAGCGTGGACCTACTACCGTCTAATAAAACCTTTAAATAAAACTTTTATTTATTTATCATAAAAGGAACTTAAAGTTCTGATAAAACGCAGCTAGAGTTTTAGATGTCCTGTAATTTCACTAAAGTACAAATTATAGACCGCTGTCGCAGTTGCTACGTGATCTATTACTAAGGTTTACATAAGCTGTAAGGCATTGAATATAGCGAATATAGACAGAAACAACTTACAACTTTACATATCAGTGGATGTTTTGTTACCTAACGCATCCAGGAAAAGTGATATTAGGTTAGTTTTGTTTAAAACTTTTTTATTCTTTTATAAGAACTTGCGACGGTTTTGCTTTGGACAAATACCATCTTAGGTGGGAGTAATTTTCTTAAGCGATAAAGAGAGCACAGAGTATCACTAACAAAAATACAGCTAAATAAATTACGTAAAAAGCAAGCTATAAATTATACTACCACTTTAAAATCTTACTACGTAACTGTACTATTAAAATTAAGTAAATTTTGATAGGTATCCCAAGTTCTAATAATTATTATATTAATTTGAAAATATATGACTTTTTAAATAATTTTTTAATTTGGAATATTTTTATTTTTGTATACACTGCTACGATAGACGACCTGGGGCCCTACCATAACCTCTTAAAGCAATCTTATTATATCCGTACTTTGTCTCTATTCTTGTTTTTAATGGTACAAAAGAGAAAGACAAAACACAAAGTAAGATTAAAATAATACTGCTTTATGAGGTGGTGGTGGTAGGCCTCCTGGTAAAAGATTGAAGAAGATTTTACATAGCCTATAACCTTCCTCGAGAACTGGGCTATCATACGCAAAAAGACTGATATTTTCAGAGATTAGCGCGTTCAAACAAACAAACAAACAAAATCTTCCGCTTTATTAATAGTATAGATATAGATAGATTGTTGCGCAATCTCACATGGAATTGCGCAACAATGTCGTCCTTGTGTTGGGTGTGTAGTATGTGTTTGTGCGGTTTTCATTTGTATACTAACACTAGATTAGGAAAGAAAGCCAGAGACAATGTGAAGCCGCTGCCTATCGTGAAGGGAGTGTGATAGGTGAAGAGGATGAAGGAGGAAAGGAAAAGGAAAGAGGAGATATTGGGCAATGATAGTCGCAAAGTATCTTGTCCTTGTGGACGGGTGGACAGTAGCGTGTTGTGTTGTGTAATGTGTCTTAAATATTAACATTGCTATCGCTTATACTTTTGCAAAGCTCTCTCTTTAAGGTACAAATCTATCGTCAGCTCTGTCAGCAGACTTAGAGCTGAAAACACAATTTTCGTTAGTGACAACATTTTGTACAAAAAGTATATCTTATAAACTTCCAAGTTGTTATCTTCTTGTTTACGACAAGGTCGTATAAAAATGCTGTCAGTCCCATATGGTTGCGTGCGTGAATGAGCACAATAAAAATTCTTACAGTTTTTACATTATAACTTATCTTGAACTTTCATGAAGCATTTCTTATAGAGAGATATATTCAACATTTGAATCAATAATCAACGCTTTAAATGAAATGTGGATAAAGACCTCCTTTACCCAATATATCTCTCCTATAATCACAAAGCTTGGCAGGCGGATCACTTAAAATTATTATGTTTACAAACATTACTATATTGCTACGAGATTTGCTACGGTGCTACGATAATTGCGTAGACTGTCGTAGCTTCGTAGCAATAACATATTTGTCATTGTAGTAAGCAATAATACATTCGTCATTTGTTGTTTATAGATTTTCTTCTTTTATCTGTTTTTAATTTAATGTATTAATTTTATGAACGAGACTTCAGACACATTTTATACTGTTGAGAAATTACAACACGTAATTTTAAGCTTTACACTAAATAGCATAAGATTTAATTAATCACCTAGTATGTCGCAAAGACAATCAGCCTCCAATACGTATAAATAATGTCTAATACTAGCTTTCTATATGCAAATTTTAATCCAAGATTCTTGAAAACGTTATTCGGCGCTGAAGTGCTGTCAGTAATAGACATATTGACAAATTTGTAAAAGCAATTCAGCGCTGATATCGCTGAATGCAATTTTATCCATTGGATAAAAATCGGATTTTCAAATAGAGATCGTATATAGAAAACAAGTGTAAGACTGTCAATCCGCAATGAGGCGTTTCACTACAGTTTGATACTAACGGTCTGGTATGGATGGTATAAATCAAGTGTTGTAAAAGGCCATACTTTATATACTCGTACATCCGTACATCACAATGTAACTAGTGCATGCGGGCACGTTGCCAGAGATAATTATTTGGTCAGAGCGGAACTCCCCTTAAAACCATCCACGGAATTAAATTAGTCACAACCCATCGGTCACATTACAGACTCGTCAGAATTTAGACTTGTTGTTCATGCCAGTAAATTATGTGTACAGAGTGTCATAGAATTATAGTACGTGTTATGTCGAGATTATATCACATTTTGACTGGTTTAATGGCGCATTCGTTTGTAGATTTCATGCAACAGATATAACTTAGTACTGAATAAAAAAGGCTTTGTGTGTAATAATTGTATGCTTTTTTTTAAAGTAGGTAGTACACAAAACATACCTTTAGCATGCTATGTAAATATTCTGTCACTTACGTGATGGTAGTGGCAACACGCATTACGAAACATTATTCCCTTAACAAGACTTATTTATCATGATTATTTTAGCCGAATGACATTCAATCGATCAATCAAGTCATTTATTCGCTTAAAATATGGTACAGAAGTTGTTACTAAATTAGTTTGAACAGAGACACATTTTGCCAGATAAGGTTGGCATGTAAATATTATTAAAATTATCACACAAACATTTTATATATAGACAAATTAAATTTAAATTGTCACATCAACATCAACAAATTTGATGTTGATATGTTTAATGTAATTTTAACTTCACCTAGCTCAAAAACTGCGAAGGAACTATTTTTATTTATTAATCGATGTTTATCTTGATGTTAACTTTAGGAACTATTTAAGTAGGTAACAACGTTGAAATGTACTATGGGATTGATATGTACATGTATTTTGTATAAAAATCCCTAACCAAATAAATAAAAAAAAAAAATTGTCACATTAATTAATCACTTAAATTTATATATTTTGCTGGCCTTCCTAAATCATTGTCATATTACCAAGTCACCTTGGGGGGCTATGATACCTAACATTTCTAGACTACAAATTAAATTAAAATTACTTACCATTTAAACGTATGCCTAGTTGAACATTTGATATCAATCAAATCCACAGCACCTGTTACTTTCAGCCATCTAATGATTGATGGACGGTTTCAATTTCAGCCACCAATTTTTGTTACATCTACCATTTATATAAGTACTAAACTTGAATATTACTTTTATTTATTAAGTATACAATAAATAATAAATAAATAGTATTAAACATTAAAAAAAAGTCGCAATGGCGCAGTGGAGCAGGCACCCACTTCGTAAACACGAGGTAGTTGGTTCAAATCCGGGCAAGTACCAATGTGATTATTCAAATCATTTAAATCATAT
This sequence comes from Parascotia fuliginaria, assembly GCA_963082885.1. NCBI lineage: Eukaryota > Metazoa > Arthropoda > Insecta > Lepidoptera > Erebidae > Parascotia > Parascotia fuliginaria. The sequence continues at coordinate 3,244,645 of OY720182.1, read as the reverse complement.
CATACCCACATTCTAATTTTATCTTGGACATTTCTGACTTCCCTTCCCCTAACTCCATTCCCAGCTGCCATAGTGGAGGCCACCATACCAGCAGTTTAAGACGATGGCTTTTGGTATAGTGACCGCCACTTCTGGATTCCACAGACTGCTTACCATCAGGTGGGGTGGAGTTACAGGCTATAATATGAAAAAAAATTACTATGAAGGAAAACATTGTGAGGCAACCTGGACTTAAAAGTCTTAAATTGCCAATCCGCCTTGAGCAAGCGTGGTCTTGATGCCCATGCCTTCTCTATATAAGAAGAGGCTTTTGTCCTGCAGTGACTGTGGGACAGTAAACAGGCTGGTATTATTATTATTATTTTAAACAATAAACATCCAATTTTCTTCATTGAAAAATATTTGTGGAAAATATATTTTTTTTATATCTGCCTATCAGCCTGAAGAAAGAATGAAAGAAAAAGGTTTGCTACATTCGCAGGAGGACTGGTAATCGAAGTAAAATGTACGCAAGTAACGATGCTGCTTGTTACCTGTATTTTCCTTAATTACTTCTTACCATGCACATAATGATTCTATATTCTTGAGACATGAGACCACATAAAATCAACATAAAAAATATTTTACCGTTGATTATAACAATCTAATTTAAATATAGTGGTAGGTTCAGTAATAGTAGTTCTATGGAAACAGAAAATGCTTTTAGCTTTTTAGATATTATTACATTACTTCAAATAACATTTATTAATAAAAACCCTTTAAGACAACCGTTTTACTACTAGTAATTTAAAGATAATAAAAATAACTCATAACTGCTGTTACAAAAAATGTACTCGCAGTGAAAAATTAATTTAAGTGAGGAACAAATTCAGCCCAGATTGCAAATCGAATTGGAAAACGTTCAAGAACGACCTTAGGAACTGCTGATGCTCAGAAACAAGCTAAAATAGTGCCGCGAAATAAAATGACGCTCGTTTGGCCGTGTTCACGATAATATTATAGTAATAGATTTGTCAATACGATTCAGAAATAAAGCGTTAGTTAATCGTTTAGATGTTTTAAATTAAACTTGCGTCTAGCTATCAAAGATTTGTTAGTTTTTAACCGACTTCAAAAAGGAGGAGGTTATCAATTCGGGTCGCATGTTTTTTTTTTTTGTATGTTGTTACCTCATATCTCGGTCATTTATGATCCGATTTTAAAAATTCTTTTTTTATTTGAAAGGGTATACTCTGAAATTGGTCCCATTTTTTTATTATAAGAAATGATTCAGTAGTTGTGTTTGTTACAACAGAACTCGGTCATTTATAAACCAATTTGAAAATTCTTCTTTTATTTAAAAAGGTATACTCTGAAATCGGGTCCCATGTTTTTTTTATAAAGAATGGTTTATAAATGTTTGGCTTCAATTTTATATTTTGTAACAAAACATATGCAAGGAGTGAAGACGTGTAAAGCAACACGTCGATGTCTTTTGCGACGAATTTTCTGACATTGACATGTCCATGCTACAAGTGCGAAGTGATTTTCAAAATTATTTTTTGTTAGAAACGAAGTGGCCCTGGATGGGTGACCATTTGTGTCATTTCATTTTCAGCGTCTTCATTCTTTAGAAGCAGGGGACTATGGTTATCAATATAATTTGGTAGTCGTTAAAGCTAAGTTAGAGGTCTTATGGTCGTGAGAAATTACAACAGCAACGGGCGGCCTTAAACCTGCCTTTACACACTGTTTATTTTTTGTATATCTGTTAAGCGATTGCTCGGTCAGTTAAATTATGATTTTTAATGATTCTTCATTGTTAGTAGATCATCACTTTTTTGTTTTGATTTGTGGTGTCTGGGATTCAGGGTTCAGCGATCAGCAAAAGTATTGACAAGGACTTTATATCTCTATTTACAATCTTACCTCTCGTCTCTACTTTCTTTCAAACGGCACGGCGCTGTCTCATTTGCGCAGCACGTTTAGTAGGTCTACCCATATTGAATATATTTATACACAATTAATTACCACTAAAAATTTAAAAATGAAATTACTTTTGGAAAAAAAATTAAAACCGACTTCAAACAATACCTACATGTTCAACCCTTAACTAAAAAGTAGAAAATAATATTTTAATTACTTCATAGCAAAGAACATTAAAGGAGAATCAACGCAATCCTTATACCTATAATTCTTTACTATTTATTGTTTTTAATCAGTTATTTTGGAGTCGGTGCCAGCCAAGATATATGTATAAATGTACAAACACAACATTATATTCTGTGAAAATTTACTTTTTATTTACCAATTTTTGCAATAAAGTTGTATTATTATTATTAAAGAATAGAAATCTATGCCACTTGTCTAGGGCCTGAGCAGCAAACGTGATGGTAAGGTATGCACAGGGATGATGAAACCGACACCAACATGTGTCTCGATATAGATACTGAATAAACTTATATATTTTTTTATACGACTTTGGTGGCAAACAAGCATACTTGATGGTAAATAGAGATGGCTGTGTTTTCCAAGCACTACGAAAGTAATAATGCCTAGAAAACACAACCGAATCGTTGCCGAAAACAGAGAAGAGGATGAAGAAGAAAAATAAAAAATTATTTGGGCTGCCGGCACTCTCACTCACCGAGCGAAACACATTAGCATGAAAACTAATATTCTTACGTCGATCTTCTATGAGAGGGTAGTACTACCCCGGTCGATCCGGTCCATTTATGCTGAAACCTGCGTGGTTCTACTACCGTATCTTATATGATTTTAGTTTCCTACACTTTACAATCCACGTAAAAGTGGATCTAAAAATCCAAGTGCTTTTCCTTGCAAGTACATCAAGCACTATACGTGTCAATACTCATTTATATCCAATCGCCGCAAGAAATTCTTAGGTTTCTCTTGTATTTCCTAACATGTTTACTAGGCAAAAGCATTATTAAAGTATTTACATTTTATACTACGTGATCTAACTTTTTACTAGATGTAAGCCAAGTTTAAATTTATTTTTCTTACCTGATGTTTATCACTACTTTTGGGTTTCCAAACATTCGAATCACGTACGTTTTTAATACTCTTTTAGCAGTATATAGGTATATTTATTTTATTATGCATAAGCATTGATCACCACGTTAGCACAAGACGTTTAGGTTTCTTCATTCTATTAATGTAAATCTATACTATTATATAAAGCGGGAGAGTTTGTTAGTTTGTTTAAACGCGCTAATCTCTGGAACTACCAGTCGGATTTGTAAAATTCTTTTTGTGTATGATAGCCCACTTTTCGAGGAAGGTATGATAATCGTAACATCACGCTACTGGCGACGGGTGCAGAGCAGTAAGCGAAACCGCGCCGCGAAAATCTAGTACTAATATAAATTGTATGTTAATATTCTTTTAGTATTTGTTTTACTTTTTTTTTATTTATAATATGTGGTGTGCAATAAAGAATATTCTATTATATTCTACAAGGTGGAAATTGAAGCCTGAACATCGTAAATTCAAAATCCAAAAACCGTGTAATAAATCTTGGCAGCAGATATTTTAGTTATGACATTATTATCGCACGAGGCTTGTTGTAGCTTCAGAATTTCGCAATACCCTGGAAGTTGGCCAGTACCGTCAGTACCCCGTATGATATTACATTTTTGCTTTGCCAGAGCCCCAACAGAATGCATTTCCAAAACTGTCGGATCTTTACGGTTTCCATTCGAAATTCTATGTAAGTATTAAGTTGCTATTGTTGCAAACTTACAATGAGCATTGTTGGCCAAATTTATGTTTGAACAAGGAAAATGTTGACCTGCATTTGTTTTTATTTGAACTGGTAGCAAAAGTATTATAGCTGGATAGAAAAGGGTTGGGATCTTTTTAAGGATATATAAGAAAAATCATCAATTTAAAATTAAGCTCGGAATATGGGATTAAATTAGCTGGCGATACATTAACGTAACACACCTCTTCCTCACCTCCTCTTTCCGGGGTAATGTGGCGCTATGTTAAAAGTTGTTTAGACGAAGCTATATATTAACCTTATTAAGATGGTATATAAGTATTAAGAAATAAAGCTTGCACACAAAACTGCGCTCATAAGGAGTTCTTTGCTTTCTCGAGTCCTGTATTGGATTATTTATTATAAGTGTATAGTTATTCTTAAAATTTGTTAATAAGCTCTTTATGCAGAGTACCAAAATGATCAACTTCGTAAACCACCTCTTTTTAAATGATTGCAAAATAAAACTGTTTGTTAATAAATTTTACGCAAGTAGTATATCTATACTATTATATAAAGCAGAAGACTTTGTTTGTTGTTTCAACGCGCTAATCTCTAGAACTACCAATCGGATTTGAATAATTCTTTTTGCGTATGATAGGTCAGTTTCTGAAGAAGGTTATAGGCTATGTAGCATCACGCTACGTGCGATTGGTACAGAGCAGTAAGCAAAGACGCGCGTGAAACCGCGCCGCGGCAAGCTACTATTACGAGTATATATATTTCCTGTTAAAATTCTATTTGTACTGATTTAATAAGTAAATAATACCATTAATTGTCCTATTACCCAATTAGAATGCAAACAGTATTAAACGTTTATTTTACTTCAATACTAATCCCAAGTATCTCGACACAAACTTTAGACAACGACTTAATCGATAACTGAACAATGTAAACAGAATTATATGTTAATGTTAAACAGTACAAACAAGTTTCAATCGAACTCCGCCAATATTTGAGTTCGATACAACTTAAACCGGTTTGTAATTAAGACGTATTAGTATTCAACGATCTGAACATCCGGTATGAGAAGTAGGTCACTTTGAAATGCCACATATTGGACTAACCTGACTGGGAAAATACCTACAACTCTATTCGATACTTTTGTTACTCAAACTCAGCCTTTAGATCACATAAGTGACTTCTATTAACATTAGAATAACCAAAAGAACAATATGAAATAACAAGGTCACTCTTTCATGAGTCATAATTTAGTTATAAGCAAAGTGACGCTGTTGGAAAACACTAAACTCCACAGGATAAATTATCCCGTAGAGTTTGTGTTTGCGCCTAGTGCGATGTCGATGTGATTTTACTACGAGTAGGTACCTACATATATTATGTAGTTAGATACTTATTTGGATATTATGATTCCAATATGCGACGGAACAATGTATTATTCTCTAAAAGAAATTAAATATACATAGGTAGTTAAATGTCTTTGTATCCTTCTAACTTTTTGAGATTACTGCACTGCATTATAATTAGTTTCAAATGCATAAGTCATAATACGCAAAAAATTATATGATCAAATCAGCCTCTATTCTACCGAAGTAAAATAAATTAAATTGGTATTTGCAAAAACAATTAGAATCTCCTTCTATAAAATAAGCAGTTATAGAGATACTTAGTAACAGATTTTGTCAGATTTTATATTGTCTATGATTGGTTTACTTTTTTAATTTATTATTTTGGAACGTCAAGTCTAAAGGAATATTCGATGCTATTCTTAGCTAAGGCTATAAATAATTTAGTTTAAAGTTTTAAAATCTTAGACATGGCTTTCAGAACGACCGCTGTCGCCTGCAGTAAGTACGAGTAAAAGCTATGATATTTTATTTATTCGTTTTCGGGTCTTCACGATTACGCGTTCATAACCTAACTGTTAATTAGAATATCATTGAGTAAAAAAATTAAAAATAATATTATTTATTAAATTGATCTATTCCGTTCTAATACTACAAAACTAATACCAATGGTATTTGTTTATTGCCCTACTAATTATTCTATTCCTAACGAATACCACTCATAAACGAATCCCAAAACAAAGTAAATGCTATGAGGTACAGTCAGTAATAAAAACTTTAGGTAACGTTTATTTAATTAAAATAATTCTTCATGATAATATTTTTCGCTCGATAAGTGAGAGCACCGTCAGCCTATCTAATTATCCTCTCGCTCCTCTTCCCTTTTCCTTTTCTTTCCCCGCCCCTTCTCCCTACATGGTCGGCAACGGCTTCGTTGTTTTTTAAATATTATATCTGTAAAAAAAAATTGGAATAGTTTAGGATTGTACTACAATTGTTTCTGTGACTGTTATTTTTATTTCAGACAATATGAAGAGATGGGCTTATAAGATGGCTGGATTTAACAAATATGGTAACAAATTTATTTTTCGAGGGAAATAAACCCTAATTTATATAAAAATACTACCTATCATACCATTTTCATAACATATTTGCATGTGGTGGCTTAAAGACCCCTTCCGTCACATTCCATTCATCCTTCATTCTATTTTCCCTCACGATGAACAACCAAGCACATAGACTACGATATGCACTTGTATAAATGCCGATACTCCTTGCGTCTTCGGCATATGTATTGCAAAAATTATGACAGTTATGAATGATACATTAGAACGAAAGGGCATGAAAGTGAATGTTAATAAAACTAAAGTGATGGTAATCGAGAGGGATTAAACTATGACAAAGTGCCAGATAATGGCTGCAGATAAAGAGTGGAGCAAGTGAGAGTTCGTTTATTTAGGTTCAATGTTTACTAGAGATGGAAAATGTAAAGGGGAGGGTCAATGGTGCCTTAAATTCGGTAATGGCTAGCGAAATAATACTTAGCAAAACTTGCATAGCCATAGTACAAGCAGTACCAGCGCCGACACTTATGTATGGTAGTGAATCTTGGATATGTTAGAAAAAGCATGAAAGCAAAATAAATGCAGTATAGATGAGAGCACTGAGAAGTATGCGTGGAATCAAACTTACAGATAGAGTAAGGGATAGCGTGATAAAAGAAGAATTTGGATTTAATGATGATATAGTGACTAAACATGAAAGGAGTATGTTAATGTGGTTTGTGCATGAGGAATGTATGAATGGAAGTAGGATAACGATAGAGATTTATGGAGCAAAAATGACTGGTAAAGTTGATAGGGATCGCCCTAGACGAACATACGAGAACCAATTGGTGATATGTTGTCAAACACCACAATTACAAGCAACCGTAACCGACGTATGTGTATGAAAAGTTTAATGAATGTTAAAGAGGCAAAGGTATGTTTGGATTGCAGCAAATGGAGTTCTGTAGTCTCTGCTTACCCTATAAATGGGAGACAGGTGTGAAGTTATGTATGTATGTATGCTTGTTTGCCACTAAGTTGTATAAAATAAGAACTGTTATCGTAATAGTACTAGTACGGTAGTAGATCCACGCTGATTTCAGCATGAATGGGCCGGATCGTCCGGGGTAGTACTACCCTCTCATAGAAGATCGACTTAAGAGTAATAGTATCCGTACTACTGCGTTTCGTTCGGTGAGTGAGAGCGCCGGAGGCCCAATTTCCCCCCTTTCCTCTTTCCTCACCTCCCTCATTCCCTTCCCCTAACCCCATTCCCAGCCGCCATAGTGGAGGCCACCATACCAGCAGTTTATGACGATGGCTTTTGGTATAGTAGCCGCCACTTCTGGATTCCACTGACTGCTTACCATCAGGCGGGGTGGAGTCACTTTGGTAGGCTATAATATAAAAAAAAAAAAAAAAAGTAATAGAATAGCAACTCATGTCATGATTCTCGTGTACTCAGAGCGTCACGCGCTGACATGACTAAACGTAAAGTGCATTAAGCTAGGTGCGCCTCTCGAACCGCACCTCAGTGTAACATAGTGGTTGTACTGAGCGCCATATCTAGTCGGTAAAATCGCAAATGTTATTACAGGTCTTTTTCGCGATGATTGCCTTTATGAAACGGAAGATGTCGTAGAAGCCCTCCGTCGTCTACCCCCTCACGTGCTAGACGAACGCAACTACCGTATACTTCGTGCCATCCAACTAAATCTAGTACGCGTAGTGCTACCAAAATCTGAATGGACCAAATATGAGGAAGACAAACTATATCTGTCTCCTATTGTAGCCCAAGTACAGAAAGAGAGAAAAGAACGCGAGAAATGGGACAAGATGTATTGAACATTACATTGTGTATTTGCGTTTTGAATGAGTTCGACCAATTTGTAATTATTTTTTGGTTTGAAATTGCTTTGCTGGCTTTATTTTATATGAATTTAATAGAACATATTAATTATAAAACACTTTTTAATTTCTTTTTTTTTTAATGTTTATGTTACGCAGGTAACATACATCTTATACATTCCTTTCTATATCCATGGAGATAATCAAAAGGTTACTAACATCCGTGTTTGCATGTGATTGTTTGCTACTGTTACAAACTCTACCTATTTAATCCGCGGTTGTACCTTTGACCCAAAACTTATCCTTATCGCTTTGAACCTTTCCGGCCATCACTGTTTACGTTCGACAAAGTTTTTATTGACACTTGTATTGCTAGGAAATGTATAGAAGCCTGATTACTTTAGTGTTCTTGTTTTGTTTGTTTTTCCCTTCTTAAGTGTTTTGGTTCTAAAGGCGAGGTTACACGGCCTGCTTTTTTCCAGGCCAGATCGCGCCAGGGCAAGCTGACAGGCCGTGGAAACTGTCACATCCGACGACGCCTGTTGTGGCCTGTCGTCACCCGTCCGATCCATATGGAGTCGCTAAATTCAAAAAGAAGGCGCGGCGCTGCATTCATTTTATTCATTTCTCTGTTCATGTTGAGCACACATACAGTAACACGTGAGAATGATCAACATGTTGGACTGATGGTAACAGCAGGCCGGCCCAGGCCGACCCACAGGTGTGCTAGGTACAATCCGGACACACGATCCGTGGGACCCACAAAAGTACCTATATGGTGTTGTGTTGGATATAATATTTAAGCCTTAATAAAAACAAAATCTTGTAAATATCAGGTCGTATCCTGTCCTCTAATCGGAACCCCGATTCTCGTAGTTAATTTGTGCCTAAGCTCGTATTTTTTATTTTTACAAAAATACGAGCTTCTATTACATTGATTCCATGGTACGCATTGCAATTCAAATTTGTTGCAGTTTGTAATTTTACTTTTTTAGACTACAAACATAAGTAAAAAAACTATTTATTGTTTTTAACGAAACCCACAGTAGAGTTTTAGAATAATGGCTTTTCCTATCATGTTTATTAATCTGGTACCTAAAGTAATGATATAAAGCATATTATACATATTTTGTTATATAATAAAAATACAATAAGTAAGTAGGTACTTACTTAATACCGGCCTAGAGATTACGGAATTAAGGTCCGTCTTGCTATTGCCGTCACGTATACATAGATTCCATTGCCACCTATGACAATAATTTGTGTGATTAAAAAATATTAGTTACGGTAGTCCCTCGGCACAAATAAGAGTAAAAAATATTGTTTGCAAGAACATGGTTACAGGTTCTTATAATGAAAAAAGTATGTGTGTAGTACAGCGTATTTTCACCGTAGCCCGCGTGCGCAAGATTTTGCAAGAGTTATAATAGGTAAGTACGTATATTGTGCCCGTATTATTATATCATTTATTATTTTAAGAATTATTATTTTTGTCATAAATTATTGAACATTGTAAAAACAAATCAAATTGAAATCAAATTCCGAGATTTTATTGAAAGATAAATATTTTACCTATGTCGGTACAACAAGCTGCTATACTATAATAATACCTACCCATAATACTAATACGCTATTAATTAACGCATTCTTTTCGTTTGCTAGTTTCCTAGTCCTTCTAAGAGTAAATACGACCCTGTTTATGCGAGTATATACATGTTACCTATTTTACGTGACTCTTTCAGTTACAGTGGTTATCGAGTATGTATAATGCCTAGAAATTCTATGTATTCATGTTTATTGTAGAAGGAGATGTACTTTTTTAACATGTTCACAAAACAATTTCAAAAGTATACAACTCTCCTTTTCTATAAAAAATGCACATTACTCTCATACGTTAAATGAGCTGAAGGCAGTGCTCCATACATATTCATTTATTTAGTACGTCGTAGATAGTATGCCTGCATAATTTGTAACTTACAAAGAAATGGCACGAACGTAATGACAAATGTTTTCCGCTTGAAGACTAATTAACGAGTTAATAATGTGTTTGTGTAAATGTCATATGAATTAAAATAAACTGTTTGTTATTATTATTACACGCAGCGTGGGTACCTAGATCCCTGAAAAGGTGTACCGACGTTCGAAAGGAATGGCGGACAACCGATGGATAAGGGCGGCCGACGTGGTCGTCGTCAAGGGGGCAAAACTTAAATACGTGTTTCAACGTAAATGATGCTGATAATGTTTGTAATGCCAGGTTTGATCGATTGATGATTGAATGTATTTTTAGCATTAAGACACCTTTGTGGAAGAGAAATAAAATTAGATTATTATTATTATTATATATTATTATACACCATGCTTGTACATTGCACCGTAATAACGTGATACCTATTCCTTACCGAACACCACACTCAAAATTATGAAAGTAATAAGAACAACTTTTTGTTTCCCGCAGTAACCGCCTGCAGTAACTTCGGTTATCGGATATAGATATCAATTGGAATCGTCTGGAATACTTTCCATTTTACAACTTTAATATCAAGTGTCAGCTGAGAGATCAAAGCATCAAGGTTTTTATATATTTTTATCAGAAGTTTAAATGATATAGACATATACCTAGGTATAGACGTGCTATTAATATTTATTCTTATTGCTTGTGCTACGATTCTGTCAAAACATTGATAACTGCGTAGGCTAGTGAACCTTTTGGAGGAGAGCTCGCACCTACTCGGCAGTAAACAAAAAAGGCTGGCTGGCGTTCTGAACGCATTTTTGAAAAAGAGATGTTTAATCGGATGGTTTCTGCTAAAAAAAATGTTAAGTATTATTTCTCATATCCTTATTGTAGTGCGCGAGAATAATAATGGCCATAATAAACTGAGGAAGAGCGTTAAAATTGTAAAAATAGTGCTAAAAAGACAATTTTTCCAACCACATTCCAACATAATCAAATAATACGCGATGAGATTTTGACTTTAACGATACTTTATACAAAAGTGCAAGCGGTTTTATCACGTTATGTATTAAAACAGAAAATATTGCTAGCTCGCTTTTAAATACAGATATACGAGTATATTCTGCTTATCAAATTATGTTTTTATTTTCATTTACCACAGCGTATGAAAACCAACTTTATCCTAGTAGTTTTTATATGCGTGTAACAAGGTTTGCAATTACGTGGCATAATGATAGTGTTACGACGATTACTTATTCTAGAACGTTCGCAAGTACCTACCTACTCGTGTACGACAAATACCTACGCTAGAACGTTTGCATGTACCTACCTACACGTATAACAATAGACCATCGGCGGTAGGCATACCTACGCGTCGCAGCTAAGTACCTACACTCATTGTTCTGTTTTCGAGAATTGTCGGCATCTTTGTGGTAATAACTGGAAGGTTCTAGAAATCTATTGAAGGACTATAAAAAGGATTCGAACGTCGGCACTTCGTTCAGTTGTGAATACAGCGATCTCGAGCGAACATCTAAGCGATACGGAAGTTTACGAAGAGCGATATACGAAGCGTGATAGTGCAGTATAAGTGTTTGTTGCATTATTTTGTTACTGTTAGTGTATTGTGCGAGTCTCTAATAAACTCATTAACGCGTAACTGGCATTCTACATCGAACCCCATCCTGACACGTAACAATAGCAAGGCATTTCTATACAGTTGATTATGTATTATTCAATGATATTCTATTTAACAGATATGTTATACACTCACAAAACAACAGAAAAAAGTGTTCCGCACAGTACCCGTTGCACACATAGACCTTTTTCATTCATTTCACATTTCACTACATGTCAAAATGATAGAAAAGGATGACTTGAGAAAACAAATATGAAAAAAAGTGACAGCTAGTGTTGTCAATTGCGTATGAATTTGAACAAACATTACTCTAGTTACCAATCACCGCATGCTGTATCATAGACTAACAAATATAACGCGAGAGAAGGTACAAAATTTGTACCGCAGTTTCTACCTATAACAACTACTAAAGGTAGAAAAATAAAACAGTGAAAGAAAATAAATATTTATTTACAGAAAAATTAAAACATTTTTAATAAAAACTGTGATAGGCATAATTACAAGCTTATTTGTACGTAACTATATTTATAACGGGTGGAATCATGCAACTCAATTTTCGGCCGATTGAACTGAAACTTTTTACACTTCTTATGGTCTGTTGACAATGCAATTATATATAATTAATATTATTTAAATCTAAAATAGCGAACCTAATATGGGTTACACATAACCCTCCTTTTGGGCTTTACTGTAGTTGGGTTAAACTAGAAATAGTATAATTATATATTATACTATTTCTAGTTAGTATAGTAGTAATATTTTATGATTTTTGATAATCTGGTAATATTCAAATTTTTTACACACACTTATTTATTTCTAATTAAGTATATGCATTTTTACATAAAACAAAATTATGAAACAATATACAAGGTTAGAAAAAAGGAAAACCGAACTGCGAAGAACGATGACTTTTCTGCCTACGATTTTCGCATCTGTATTTTTATTCTATGTCCGGGATGCACGCGTCCTTGTCACACGCACCACAAAAATGTATTTTCCATTTCTTTCTTTTTTCTAACCTCCAAATATTCGAATTATTAGGAAAATAATTGAAATATGTTATTAAATCAAAGAGTATTGCGTACTTACATATGGTATGAGATTCCTTGTGTTTTATTTAATTTTGTATCATAATTGGTGCACTTACGGAACACACAAGATGGCATTTTTAAATTTGAAAATTGCATCAATAGTGTACCTACTCGTTGCTGTGCGTAACGCAGACTAAAGACAATACGTCCCAATTAGGACGTTTTCAGGTCTTCACGATTACGCGTTCATAACATATCTGTTAAATAGAATATCATTGGTATTATTTGCCATTTTGTTTGTTTGTTTGTTCAACAGTGTAGTTTTGTTGGACGTAATTTGTATGTTCCCTATATAATAATAGAAAAGTTTAATAATTTTTTCTTGTTTTTGTTATTGCAACAGAACCGACGACTGTTGATTTGTTTGTGAGATATGTTTAGTATTCAATTTATATACCTATTTTCAATTATAGATTCAATACTTTTACCTACGTAGTTCAGGTGAGTACTAATGTCATTTTCCCTTCGGCTAGAAATACAGTGTTTCCATTTTTACTTTACCTGATACTTATCAGCATTAGGAGTAACCGTATGCGTTCCCATTGAGGGACCACATCTGAATTTTAAGCTTTTAAATGCGTCAGCCTTTAGTAATAGTTCTCAAACGATTGTAAATTCAGTCTTTCATTTGTAAAAGTAGGCACTCAAAAGTTACAAGTGGTCAAAGGTGGTCCCTCAATCGTGGCTGACAGGCATCCATATCTCAAAACCTTGTTTTAAATTTAGAACTGCTATTAATAACTACTCTTAGTAAAAGATTTGTTACACTACTTTATTAAATAACAGCCTTGTCGGTTCATTATATAAAAAGAACTAGCATGCAGAAGGTGGTCCCTCAATCGATCACCATAAGTGGAGACCACAGTGGAATTTGGAAATTTTGTATGTCTCTAGCGTTAGTAAAAGTATTTAAACGGCTGTAAACTCAATCTCTAGCTTGTAAAAGAAGCCCTTTAAAAGTTACAACAGGTGAAAGGTGGTCCCTCAGTCGAAACGCTTCCCTTAGGAAACGATACATTTACGTAGCATTCGGAAGTCAAATAGCCCATTGTTACTGCCTATCCTTTAGTGAATGTTTTTTACTAACGATTACTTTACTAAACAATATCAAAAAAACCTACAAATTTTGTTTTAAACAACAATCAAATTCCTGCTAAGAAATCTAGCATCGAGGCGACCACACAGAAGGTTTTTTTTTGGGATAAATAAAAACTAATGACCGTTTGCTTGTATACATTTAAATCATATTTTACATTACTTAGCTATTTTTAGTTACCTAAGTAATGTTAAATATGATTTAAATTTAAAGAAAATAATGTTTGTAATACTTAATAAAAATAACTATTTTACCTATTGCACTGTCAATGTACTACATTACACAATGGGTTAACAACACCACATCCTCACTAAATAACAAGCCCTGTATCGCGGGAGACTTTACAAGAATACAATTCAATTTCAATTTATTTAATAAGTATAAACAATTATAACTCTTTTTATTAAGATGAGCTACAATTTTTTTTTTTTCATATCTGTCGGCAAAAATATACAAAAGTTTCTCAATATTCCATTTTAGTTTGTGGTCAAATCGTAGCCTTTAGAGGTCAACGCTTAACTTACATTACATATTTTATTAGATTGTTTGTCTCATTACTATTACTATCTAATGTTTATAAATCAATTGTTACATTAAGTAAAAACCGTTAATTATCATTTATTTAAATATTTGGAGTAATAATAATTTAAATAGAAATAATCAATTACACAAATCGATTGTTACTAATAAAAAAAAATTATCTACATAGTTAATATAATTTTATATTATAATTATTATTCATTTATTATATAATTTTATTATTAGTAAATAGCATAACATTCAACATAAATTAAATTGTAATTTTTCTTAAGTATTATATGCATTTTTTTCGTGCTTTTCTTTTTATCAGCTGAGTAAAATAAAATATGACTAAAATTTATACAAGCAAACGGTCATTCGTTTTTATTTATCCCAAAAAAAACCTGCTGTGTGTGGTGACCCCGATGCTAGATTTCTTAGCAGGAATTTGATTGTTGTTTAAAACAAAATTTGTAGGTTTTTTTGATATTGTTTAGTAAAGTAATCGTTAGTAAAAAACATTTACTAAAGGATAGGCAGTAGCAATGGGCTATTTGACTTCCGAATGCTACGTAAATTGATAGTTTCTTAAGGGAAGCGTTTCGACTGAGGGACCACCTTTCACCTGTTGTAACTTTTAAAGGGCTTCTTTTACAAACTAGAGATTGAGTTTACAACCGTTTAAATACTTTTACTAACGCTAGAGCCATAAAAAAATTCTAAATTCCACTGTGGTCTCCACTTATGTGAACTTATGGTGATCGATTGAGGGACCACCTTCTGCTTGCTAGTTCTTTTTATATAATGAACCGACAAGGCTGATATTTAATAAAGTAGTGTAACAAATCTTTTACTAAGAGTTGTCATTAATAGCAGTTGTAAATTTAAACAAGGTTTTGAGATATGGATGCCTGACAGTCACGATTGAGGGACCACCTTTGACCACTTGTAACTTTAGAGTGCCTACTTTTACAAATGAAAGGCTGAATTTACAATCGTTTGAGAACTTTTACTAAAGGCTGACGCATTTAAAAGCTTAAAATTCAGATGTGGTCCCTCAATGGGAACGCACACGCGTAACCATCCAGGCACATCTGGAGACTATAGACCTAAACGACGTAAAAATAAAAAATAAAAAAATACCAGTACTTAAAGGTATCGTCACATTATCATTAGTGCAAAAGGACTACCTATTCGGCAACGTTTCATCATCAATAATACAGGTAAAAATACGTCACTTTGACTGCAGCAATAGCTCGCTGAGTGCTACACCTAGCTACTGAAGTGGCAATGATCAGGAGGCCTACCACTACCTCATAAAGCAGTATTATTTTAATGTCACTGTGTTTTGTCTTTTTCTTTTGTACCAATAAAAACAAGGATAGAGATAAAGTACGGTTTACGGTAGTAGATCCACGCTGGTTTCAGCATGAATGGGTCGGATCGTCCGGGGAAGTACCTAGTAGGTACCCTCTCATAGAAGATCGACGTAAGAGTAGTAGTATCCGTACTACTGCGTTTCGTTCGGTTAGTGAGAGCGCCGGAAGCCCAATTTCCACCTTTTCTCTTTCCACACTTCCCTCATTCCCTTTCCCTAACCCCATTCCCAACCACCATAGTAGAGGCCACCATACCAGCAGTTTAAGACGATGGCTTTGGTATACCATCAGGCGGGGTGGAGTCACTTTGGTAGGCTAATATAAAAAAAAAAGTAAGGTTCGTAATAATATTGCTAGAGGTTGTGGTAGGGCCCCAGGAGAAAGATCGCAAAATGTATGGCTATTGGGGCAGAAAAGTTCTGGAGTGGCAACCATCAACCGGATACCTAACACAGCATAGGCAGATCCTTCACAAGGGGGACAGACTTACAAACTTACTAAATTGAGTTTCTGATTTTACATCACGTTTTCTCAAAAAACCGTTATTTTTCCCGTCATGTTTATAGCATTCGGTTCCGTATATTTCATGTTTTATCTCTATAAAACCTGCTCAGCAGACCGTGGTCTGTCATTTTCATTACACAACGCACATTCGCCCACGCACGTTTCTATTCACTGGTGTAATCATAATCATTGTTTTTATAGATTTTATTTTTTGTCACATGAAAATAAAATGAAAATAAATAAATAAATAAAATCAACATAAACAATAATTCTGATTGCAACACAAGTGTAAGCACAACGTACTCATAAGGAGGTCCATAAGAGTATGTGTGCTTAACTTGTATAATTGCATAAAAAGCATATTTTAAGTTGATTTTATGGAGACAGCGTAGGGACGTCGCTAAGTAGGTGTAAACTTTTAAAGAGCCTTCAAAAGTTCCGTTTATGATGTTTTTTTAAGTATAAATAGGGTGGCCGCAAGTCGCTGGTTAGTGGCGCAAGACAATCGACCTCTTAGGAACAATGATAGAGGCTTATGTTAAGTAGTGAACCGACGACCTGGTAAAAGCGTGAGCTTCATTTGTTTAATTGATTTAGTATCATCTTCAAATCAGCTAAAAGACGTTCATTCGACATCGGTCTTCCTCTTCACCTTCTTTTTTATGAGGTCGTCGATCCACCTTTTGTAGGGCCTGCCAGCGCAACGTCTTCCAGTTTGTGGTTACCACTCCAACTCCAAAACTTCATAGGTACGTAAAGATATTTTAATCTTTAGATACTACTATTTACCATAAATAGAGATTAAAAACAGGGTAACTAAGTAGAATATAAAAAAGTTTTGAAATGTAATCTTTTGGAGTCAAATAATAAATGGAGTACCTATCACTGATATTACTAGTCTGAAACAAGAAACGGAAGTGACTTGCTTTCTATCGTAAAACGAGACAATTTACGACGTACCTACTTATCACTGTTTTTTTATTACCTTCCCCTAGTTCAAATTATGGCGGAATGAATGAAAATATTGATTTAAACTAATATTAATTTTAATAAACTTTTAGTACTTTTGTTAGTTTGCTTGTTGCTATTTATTTTACTCAAGAAGGTTACGTAGTAACCGATATAAAAGATTCTTTTACCTTTAGAAGACAAATAGGACGGGTAACATAGGCTAAATTTTTCCTATGTTTAACATAATGTTTGTCATTTTCAAAAATTCTAAACTTTAAGCGCCTTTGTAAATCTTAATGATGCAATACGTCACTATTGCTATAATATTTTCCGTAGGTGTTTGTTGTAAGACCGAATGAAACTTTTGATACTGGAGCGAAGCGAGGGTGGACGTCTAGTATAAAATATAACAGTTGGTATTTCTATAGGTATACAAGTAGTAGGCACGATATGTATAAGCTACTCCAGCTTATTATGATGGACAAAGTTGAGGGCAAGAGACGGGCTGGGCGAAGAAAGAAATCTTGGCTGCGAAACATCCGGGAGTGGACTGAAATTACCACCGTCGAAAGACTGTTCCATCTCGCACTGGACAGTGACAAATTCAAAGAGCTGACGGCCAACCTTCAATAATGAAGAGGCACATTAAGAACAAGAGAAGATACAAGTAGTAAATATAATAAAAATAGCTACCTTTCGAATAAACTTTGAGAATCCTACATTAACGCAATATCACTTAATAGATACAAATAGGACTTGGAAATATTTTATTAAAATATAATTACAAAATGTCGTTTGAGTTGCACACAGTTACACTGGTAGACCTGCTTCAATCAGTTTCTGTCGTCGAGCTTCTTCCCGAGCACGTTTCTCAGCCTCCTTTTTCTCTTGTTCCGCTTGTTCTTCCTTTGCTTTCTGTATAGCCATCGCAGCCAATGTCTTTTGGTCCAGTTTGAAGAAGTTTATAGGTTCCGGGAAGAATCTCTTGTCCTTATTATTCATATTTTCAATAAATTTTCCGTAGCAAAACGCTCCAGTTTCCATATTATACGTTTTATCCTTTATACTAAGTTTTATCCACTCCGCGAACTCTTCTTCTTTAATAGGATCACCCCAAGTCATTAATTCCTCTCGCAAAAGTTCGAAGTCGCAAGAACCAGTTTCTTCGTCATCGTGGCCCAATGCTTGGATAGCTCTGACAAGTTCTATTTCAAAATCATCCCCCATAGCCATTTTAGCCTCAATCATAAAATAAAACTCGTGTAACTCAACAGAGTCCACAAGATCATCTTCAAGGAACTTCTCGTACATAAATTTTACTTCGTGTGGTTTTGGGTTAAACCCAAGTCTTCTCAACATATCTGGGATGGCTGTTATAGGCACCTGTATAATCGAAATTTTATATACTTAGTGCTTAAAAGAAACGAGGAACCCGCAGGAGAACTAAAGTGACTGACACAGTTGGCCTACTAAAGTGGCAGTTGACAGAAATAGCCGATAGGACAAATTTAAGAGTAGGTAGGTACTACTCGTAACCACGAATCGGAAGACCCAGCGTGTGTAGGGCTTGGCTTGTCTACAATATGACTTGATATTGAAGTGAAGGTTTGCTATTATGTTATGATGAGTATTGCCAACATTATTTTGACAATCAGGGTGCGTTTCCATTGACGCGGAGCTGGGCGGAGTGTACTGTGAGTTGGCTAATCACAACGCTCAAAATCTCCACTCCGCGTCAGTGAAAACAGTGTAAGCGGAGCCGAACGGAGCTGATGGGACTTTCAAATAAAATATGTAAATACGCGGCCCCGAGCTAGACATAATGGAGTTGAGCGGACTGTGCCCCCTCTCGGCATCGCAGTTCGCTCGATTCCGTTCTATAAAAAGCGTAGTAGCGTGGCGGTGCGGTACAGTGCGGTACGGTGCGGTGCCGCCAGGTAGGGCTTGAATGATTTTGACTGATCGTAACACTGCTGAATCCAGCTTTGGTCTGCTTAGATCAGCTCCACTCCGCTACAATAAAAACACTTTTCTGCTTCTCTCCTGTCCACTCCGCTCAGCTCCACGTCAATAGAAACGCACTAGGGAGATGCTAATATAAGTGTCTATAAGTTAAATGTATGTAGTAATGTGTTGTAAGATAATAATATAGGTTGTTTAGCGCGCATTACGGGACACGTCATTTTGTGTTCTCATGCTGTGTCGTACAATGACATGAATCCTTTGCAAAAAAAAAAAGCGGCAGACAAATTTTTTCGCATCAAACATTAGAAGGCATCTCCCTAATTTAATGCTCTGAGCAAAATATTTTTTTTACCTTATCGATATTATCTTCATCATATGATTTAAACACTTCCTTAAAGCTCTGAAGATCTTCAGGTCTAAAGCAAGCAGGTGGTGGTGGTATTTTCTTGGGTTTTACTGGACCTGCCAGTTTTGCTTTTGCAGCGGCGGCAGCAGCGGCTTCTTCGGCCTTTTGTTTTTTTTTTGGTGCCATTTTAATGTGTTTTTAAGTGGTCTGAAATGGTCACAATGAAATAACGTCTGCAATTAAATTAATAGTAATTATTAAATTATTATTAATGTCGTAAATTTTTCTTAGATCATTTTGTGGAATTAATATCATGTTGTTTATTTAAAAAAAATATCAAACTGTTGTGGTTGTAAACAACTCTCTGCGCTGTATATTTCAAAATTAGTTTGACAATACGCTTTTTTTGTTAACTTCTATATTAATCAAATGTAAACTAGTACGAATAGGTTTTATTGTTTCATCTATCTATCTACAAGTATCGACCAAATCCATTTTCGGACAATGTAAACAAACAGTTTTTTCAATATTTTTCCATCAAAAACTCCATAAACGATGACACATGGGTTTATACACATTCTGTTCACTATATACTTCATTTTGCAACTATTTCTACTAATGATTAATAATCAAATCTAGTTTATTTAATAAAATTACGAATTACTTTTTGCGGTCGAATTAAGACGTCAAAATGATTGACAGTTTTATTTTTTCTGTACTCTATATTGTCTTTGAAAACCAATGTTGTAATTTATCAGAAGAAATAAGTTTAACCAATACATATCATAGGTACATAATATTTTGTCATTTGCCCTCGCAAGTCTGAGTTCATTTGTTTTATTGTAATATAGTATAATAAAATCGTAACATACATACAAATTCCATTTAATCAATATTTTACAATTTTTTATCAGGCGGGAAAATATTCAAAAGTATCCCAGTATTCCATTTCAGTCCGTGGTCAAATAGTTGTAATTAGAGGTCAAAGCTTAATTTAAATTACATTTATTTATACATTAGGTAAATTGTTTGTCTTATTATCTTATAGTTTATAAGTCAACGGTTACAATAAAATACAATACCATATTTAACATAAATACAAGTATTTGGAGTAATAAAAATAACAAATCAAATAGAATTAATCGATTACGCAAATAGAGTATTAGTAAACGTAATATTATTTAAAAATGTTAGAAAAAAAGAATGAGAAATTATTATTTAATTATGTATGATGACATTAATTTTATTTTTATCATCCTTTTCCCCATCACTAGTAAATTCATGAAACCATAGACAATGGCAATATGGAGGATTGTTTACATTGTCCGAAATTAGATTTGGAATGGACTGTATACTAAACTGATGGACTCATAAACTGCATCGAAGTTCAGGATTACTTTAAAATGATTTTTTTTAATAAGTATGCAAACTTTTTAGATTAAATTATATAAATATGGAGAGACTGACTCTTAATCTTAAAAAAAAGCAAAATTTAAAAATAGAACTGCAGTAAAACAAATGAATATAGCCGGGAAAAGAAAATGTACTAGTAGTATATGATTTGCGTGTTATTTAAAGCAAAGTTTTAAATTGATTCGCATGGATTTTTTATTCTTTTGTCAATTGAATTATTGTTACTAGCAGAATTGTTGGGTTAGTTTTTTAACTCATCGAGAGTTTTTGAACCATAATATGGATACTTCGTCCGAACAAGCGGCTCAAATTGTGGCACTGGTGCGGAAGGGCCTGGATCAACGAACGATTGGTAGAAATTTAAATTTAAGCCAGTCTACGGTTTCTAGAATATACAGAAGGTTTGTGGAGACAGATTCTTACAGAAGGAGACGTGGTACATGCAGGACTCGAGCAACCACCGGTCGTGATGACCGATTTATTGTTACAACTTCCCTGCGAAATCGTTTCCTCACGTCAGTTAACATCGAAACAGAGCTTAATGAAGTGGGTGGAGTAAATGTGAGTGATCGAACAATAAGAAGGTTAAAGGAAGCGGATATCACCCCTTTTAGACCAGCAAATGGTCCAAAGTTGTCTGTAGCTCACAGACAAGCTCGCTTAAGATTTGCGCGTGATCACCTAAATTGGACAGAAGAGCAATGGGCCTCCGTATTGTTCACGGACGAGTGTAGGACATGTTTATATGGTGCAGATGGTCGCAGAAGAGTCTATCGTCGACGTGGGGAGCGATATGCTCAAAGTTGCATTGAGGAGCGTGTTCCTTTTGGAGGCGGTTCGTGTCTGGTCTGGGGTGGCATATCGATGAACGGGCGAACAGAACTTGTGTTCATAGACATGGTCCGTCAAAACGGTAATAGAGGGGGTTTGACTGCACATCGCTACATAACAGAGATCTTAGAAGATCACGTGGTGCCTTACATGGGATTCATAGGCGAAAAACTTATTTTAATGCAGGATAATGCCCGGCCGCACGCTGCTGCACAAGTTCGACAATATTGCGAAGAGGTTGGGATACGTACAATGAATTAGCCAGCACGCAGCCCGGATTTTAATACCATTGAGCATGTTTGGGACAATTTAAAAAGAGCTGTACATGCGAGAAATCCTGTGCCCACGACAGTGGCAACACTAAGAACAGCACTTTCAGTAGAATGGGACAATATTCCGCAAGATCTTTTAATAACCCTAATAAAATCTATGCGGAGCCGCTTAGAATCCGTAATAAAGGCACGTGGAAGAATACACCTTATTAAAACATAAATAAACCCTTGCATAAAGTTTTTGTCTATTGTTAAAAACATTTTTTTTATTAAACCAATTTTCCTTAAATTTGTTTTTTCCTCAAAAAAGTCATAAGGTCCTTTCCAGTACACAAACTTAAACTTAAGGATATGACCCTACGCTGTTTTACAAGTTCAAGAACCAATCTAGAGGTTTCAATTTTAATCTGTATAGAAAGTTTGCATACTTGGTTAAAATATTTATTTCAAAGTCGTCTATTACTTTTGATGCAGTTTATGAGTCCGTCAGTGTATTATATAAAGCGGAAGAGTTTGTTTGTTTGAAATCTCTGAAACTACAAGTTGGATTTGAAAAAAATCTTATTGTGTTTGATATATGCAGTTCTCGAGGAAGGATATAGGCTATACAACATCACGCTACTGAATTATTCATTCAATTATTTGTTATTCAACGGTTGTACTGTTGAATTTTTTTGCTACTACTACTACCTACTACTTTCTATTGTGTCGAACGAACATAGAAAAAAAACACTTCTCTGTTACGTGGTGTCGAATCTCTATCAAATTATAGTACCTATCTATACTTCAGCACCCACCAAGTGTGTTAGACATACTTGGTACTAAATTTACTTTATTATTTTAATAGTTTATTGTAAGCAAAATACATAAGTTATTAAATTAAAGTATATTAGAGGTCAGTATCTGAATGTCTTTTTATGAATATTTAAAAACATTGTATTTTTATTAATTGCCATATCTATACATGTAATAAAAATGTAACCGGTCGCTGTCAATCGGTTCATAAATGAAAAAGTTATGCCAATTTAAATAATCACGTCTTAAATGTGGTATGTATTTAGCTTAGGTTAGTTTGTTTTTAAGTAAGGCTAACACGTCTTATTTCTTTATTAAAATAAAATGTAAATACTTTATTAGTTAAAATGTAAATACAAGTTAGATTTATATTTTCTAGATTTATTTTATTTTTTTATTTTTTGTGATAAAAACATGTTTGTTAACACGTTTCATTACGGAATAAGTGGAATTGAAGTGAATTACGAAATAGTAGTAGGCGATTTACGCTGGTTTCAGCATGAATGGGTCTGATCGACCAGGGAAGTACTACCCTCTCATAGATTTCGACGTAAGAGTAATAGTATCCATATTATTGCGTTTCGTTTGGTAAGCGCGAGAGCCGGAGGCCCAACTGATGCAGAGATAACAATCCTCGAAGCATATGTGGGACCAGCTGAGTATCCGTCATTGTGTGCGTGGTGTGGGTCAACCCGCCGGCCAGGGAGACCCGTATAAACGGTGGTGCCGCTGGCCGCCCGCGGCATTGTACAGGGGCCCAATTAGACCTAACCACCATAAGAGGCTGCCCCACCAGGTTGCGCATAATCTCGGAGTGGTTCGTCGTGCAGGTTGGTGACCGGATAGTGGGACCCGACGACCATTTTCGAGAAGGTACGGGGGCCTTTTGCGAGCAGTCCGTATCATCGGAAGCCCGGAGGCCTAAGACCCTTGAGCTTTTACAGCTGCGAAGACACATCGCCTCCTCAATGGCCGTCTTCTATCGCCTTTACCACGGAGAGTCTTCTCAACAGCTCTTTAAATTAATTCTACCCTCTCCCTTTTTATCCAGAACGACACGTGCGGGACTGAACTGCTACCCTTTCACAGTGCAATCTAAAGGGTCTCAAACCAAACGGTTCAGCACTTTATACTTTGTCGCTCAATTATAGCCTGGAACTCCTTACCAGCGCATGTGTTCCCACCTAACTTTCATCCTGGGTCTTTTAGGCGAGGCGTGAAGAAGCATCTCACTAAGCCGCCATAGTGGAGGCCACCATACCAGTAGTTTGGCTTTTGGAATGGTGTCCACTACTTCTGTATTCCACTGACTGCTTACCATCAGCCAGACTAGAGGCACTTTCGCAGGCTAATATAAAAATAAAACTTAATAGCGTTTTTATTCCTCGGATTTCTCTTATTCCAAACAATTTCCCGTTTAGTTTTAAACGAGTTCAGTTTCCAGTGAGCCTATGTTTCGCGATGACAATTAATGAGTGTGGATCTAAATACTAGCTGTTTTTCGCATGGTCAGCTTTATGTGGATTTGCCACGTGTAAGTAATCCTAGCAGCCTGTATGGCTTTGATCCACGATGGCTATACGTCTAATATCGTAGATAGAGAAGCATTTACTGTAAAGATTTTTCTTATTCACATAGAGGAAGATGTTTATAATTCAAAACAAACCAAAAGATATATCCAAAAAATGCTGTCAAAATCACTATACCACGCGGACGAAGTCGCGGGCACAGCTAGTTTTAAATAAATAATAGTATTAATTAGAATTTATAATATCGTTTTAAGTGTTAATTTTACAATAAAATTTTTAAGACGTAACACATAACATTATTCTTTTCTTATATAAAAATGTTGACTCGCAATTTCAGAACGCACGAGGAACTGACGCCAATTTTGACAGTTGACTAATGAGTCCTCGCTATCGTTTACGTCGTAAAGTTAAATTAAATTTGCAAATAATCATTTTATATCCTTGATAACTGTGTTATTTATTAAAACCAAAATGGTTGCTCGTGTGGCAGGCGTTTTTAATGAAAAATTGACGGAAGCAATCGCTAATTCCAAGATTTTGGTTGTTGGGGCCGGCGGCATTGGTTGTGAGATATTAAAAAATCTCGTGCTTACCGGCTTCCCATACATTGAAATCGTAGGTTTTAATACTTTTATATGGCAGATTGATGATTATTTGGGTTCAAAACGGTAAACTTAATCTGTTTTTTTCAGATCGACCTTGATACTATCGACGTAAGCAATTTAAATCGTCAGTTTTTGTTTCACAAAGAGCATGTTGGAAAGTCAAAAGCTCAAGTAGCAAAGGACAGTGCACTCAGTTTCAATCCTAACGTTACTATCATCGCACATCATGACAGTGTAATCAGGTTAGTTACTACTTTCACAATTTCTATTGTACCTAGCTAGAACTTGAAGTGTGATAATTGCACAGCCACAGTTAAAAAAAAATTAATCAGCAGTCATATTTCTTCCACTTTCAGTCCTATGGTCTTGTTGAAGCTGTCCTTAATATGATATTATAATTTTTTGAACAACAACTCATTCAGTAAGACATTAAATTGCCAAAATATAATCATCATTATCATCACACATATTCAGTCAATTTTACAAATATATATGAGGAGCTGGCGAACAAAACGGGATAATTACATGACACCAAATTTTACAGGAGGAGTAAAAAACTGAATCACGTACTCACAGTGGGGTTTTGGGTCTTTGTTTTATTTATCCTTAGGTACTTTGTGACCTGATTTGACATTCTGTTAAAACCTGATCGCTATCTATAATATAATGAAATATATTTAAATTAGAAAAATTCAATTATGCCGTTTTGTTTGCAACAGGTGCAATTATTCCATTTTGTTTGAAACCGCTAACTTTGGATACAATTTAAATAGGGTTTTAGGCTATTTTTATTGAAAATGAGTTTAGATTCATATTCAGCAGGCCCAAAACTACCGGATAAAAAAAAAAGTATTTTGACCAAAAGTGTAATTATCCTGTTTTGTTCGCCAGCTCTTCATATATTGACAGGTGCGAGGTACACCAGTTTTATTGTTCACACAAAATTTTGCTAGTTACCGTTTGCATAAGTGTTGCATGTGCCCTTACTGTGCTACTAGGACAGTTCACATATTGTAATTTTTTGTACTACTAAGGTATCATATAAACAGTCACCTGATGGTAAGCAGTTAGTGCAGCCTATGGACGCTTGCAACACCAGGAATATAACTTGCACATTGCCGACCCTGCTTTTTACCTTTTGACTCCTTTCTTGAACTCCATGTTGTTTTTTATTCTGTCAACACTAATTTCCTCTTATTTCTCATAATCTAAAATGTAATCATTACTTTATCAAAGGCTTCATTATTTGAAGAAAATTCCTAATTTCTGTAAACAATTGATTGTCTTGAAAAATCTGATTTGTATGCTTCAAAAATAATTCATGTTTATTATTATTTTACTCTTTTATTAAACATCTCAAGTATTTGAAAATAATAGTTGTGTGAATAATCAGTATACCTAAGTGGCAATTGCATCTCTTAAACAGTGAATGTCACTATTTATTTCTAATTTTCTTTATGAGAATCGAAAATTTATATACAGTTCAGTACAAGCTCATCTAGGTAATGTTTCTATGAGAGCAATCTTCTGTAGAGTAAACATACTACTCCTTGAAAGCTATTGTCATTTAGGCAAAAATTATTCTATAAAGAGCCTTCCTAAGCCATACCTCTTATAAATACAATGTTGTTATATTATTAAACTCAATTTCCTACGTTACAATTATTACAGCAATGACTATGGAGTGAGCTACTTCAAGCAGTTCAACATTGTGATGAATGCGTTAGACAACCGTGTGGCTCGTAACCATGTGAACAGAATGTGTCTTGCTGCTAATGTACCACTCATTGAAACGGGCACAGCGGGTTATGCTGGACAGGTATATTACTATTTTCTATGTTATTTTTATCACATACATATTGGTAGAGAATGAAATCCATGAGGAGAAGTAATGATATCCTCTAGCACCATGCGTCAATAGCATAATGGTAGTCAAGCTAACAAATCGTCTCGTGGGAAGAAAATCATCTACCATAGAATGGACAGCAGGATTTTGTGATTAGACACAGGTATAATAATATGGAGAGGAACCTTGCATTTTGTTGGTAATCTATACTATTCTATAAAGCAGAAGAGTTTGTTTGTTTGGACATGCTAATCTCTGAAAATACCAAAAGTTTTGATCAGTTCTCGAGGAAGGTTATAGGCTATGTAACATCACGCAACTGGCGACGGAAGCAGAGCAGTAAGCAAACACGCGGGTAAAACCGCGCCACGAAAAGCTGGTCTAAGATAAAGTATATGCATGACTTTTTAAAACTCACATTAATTCTGCTATCACACTACCAATCAATAAAGGCTAAAAACTTAATTTTAAATTTTGTAGGTGGAACTCATAAAAAAAGGTTTAACACAGTGCTACGAATGCCAGCCAAAGGCACCACAGAAGACATTCCCTGGCTGTACAATTCGAAACACACCATCCGAACCGATTCACTGCATTGTATGGGCCAAGCATTTATTCAACCAATTATTTGGAGAGGAAGACCCAGATCAAGACGTCAGTCCGGATACAGCGGATCCTGAGGCAGCTGGGGACGCAGGATCATCAGCTTTGAACAATGAAGGAAATACAGCGGGCAATATAGAAAGAAAAAGTACAAGGGCTTGGGCGGCTGAAACTAATTATGATCCTGAAAAGTTGTTTACCAAGTTGTTCGGTGATGATATACGTTATTTGCTGTCAATGGAGAATCTCTGGAAGAAACGTCGTCCACCCACTCCATTGGTTTGGGAGAATCTGCCAGGAAAGGATAACTCTCCAGCCGTGCATGCTGGGTTGCCTGATCAACGTGTTTGGTCAGTACATGAGTGTGCACAGGTAATATATGCTATTATTATTTTTCATTATACTCCATTGGTTTAAAACTATAAAGAAAAATAAGTTAGTGAACACTTTCACAGTTACTCAAACGAGCAGAAAAATCAGATAAAAATTTTTGAGACGTGTGGTCTGCGTTTTAAAACACTTCATTATCCTATTCCATGTTACCACTATTCCATGAGTGTGGTAAAGGGCGACTAAAGAAATATCTAGTATTAACATCACCTATGTACTATAGCGAAAATTGGGAAAGGCCTATGTCCAGCAGTAGATGTCTTTTGGCTGATATAATGATGATGATGGACTAAAAATCATTACTGCGGTAAATCATCAATCCGCGTTTGCCAGTCACCTAGCAGGGGCTATGGCAAAGGCGACCATTTAAAAAAAGAGCTATTCCCTTTTTATCTGGAAAGACTTGTGCAGGACTGATCTCGAACCAAACGATCGCTCAATTAAAGCCTGGAACTCTTTACCAGCGTATGTGTTCCCATCTAATTATAATCCTGGGTCTTTTAAGTGAGACATGTAAAAATAGTCTCACAGTAGTTTGGCTTTTGGAATGGTGTCCGCCACTTCTGGATTCCACTGACTGCTTACCAACACGCAGAGAAGAGTCACTTTGGTAGGCTAATATATAAAATATTATACTCTACCAGGTGTTCGCATCAAGCTGTGACGCGTTACAAAAAGATCTGAAGGGTCGTGCAGAAGGAGATCACTTAGTGTGGGACAAGGACGAAAAGAGTGCAATGGACTTTGTGACAGCTTGCGCTAACATTCGCGCACACATATTCAATATTCCGTTGAAGTCGCGTTTTGAGATCAAATGTAAGTGTTTTTTTTTTGTTCTTTACTATGTTTTATTTTATTATAATATGTTCAAAATAACTAAGACAGAGAGTGTCGGAGTCCCAATTTCTCCCCTTTCCTCGTTCCTCACCTCCCTCATTCCCTCTTCTAACCCCATTCTCAGCTGCCATAGTGGAGGCCACCATACCAGCAGTTTAAGACGATAGCTTTTGGTATGGTGGCCACCACTTCTGGATTCCACTGACTGCTTACCATCAGGCGGGGTAGAGTCACTTTGGTAGGCTAATAAATATAAAAAAAAAATATAAAAATTTGGAGAATATACCTGTGTAGATATTATTTTATTGTGGTTTACAATGCCTGAAAAGGATGGTGATTATGGAAAATGTTTCTATTTATGAAAGGCCTGTGTATAGCAGTCGGCGTTATTAGGCTGGTTAATTCTTCCTTAGTTTTAAATACAAATAAACAATAGACACTTTATGGATATATATATAAACTTTATTCCATGGATATACCATGGAATAAAGTTTATTAAAGTATATTATTATTATTTATTATTTCCACACTTACTACAAGAGTATCTTTAGAGTAATATAATACACTTTATTGCCTGTGTTACTTTGCATGCTACTTGAAATTGTAACTTACAAAAATTGACCTTGTCAGTGAACTGGCTCTAGGTTAATTAATGGCTGACATTTTGTAATCTTTAACATTCATAAGTGTTAATTTAATTATAATAATAATAATAATTAGCCCTTTATTCTGTGATAAAAACACAGTGTGCCTTTCGGCATAGGTCTCCTTCAGCAACTTCCACTGCTCTCTGTCTTTTGCTACTCTTCTCCAGTTTGGTCCCGCTGTGATTTTTATGTCGTCCTCCTATCTGAGGTACTGTTTGCCCCGATTCCTTCTGTTATCTCTTGCGTACCAATCCGTCACCTGTTTGCTCACTTCTCCATTGTGTCTCTTAGCATGTGACCTGTCCATCGCCACTTCTGCTGATCGCCGCGTGTTAAGACATCAGTGTCCCCCGTTAATATATTAATGATTTGGCTAAAAAAAAAATTCACGATTCCAGTAAATACTGCAAAAGAAATCTGCCAGAATACTAGTGATGTTAGATTTAGATTTTAGAGCATAATGACGTCATTAGTCATGTTAATTCCCAAATTTATTAAACAAGTAATGGCGGCATGTTTATCAGTTACTTTTGTTTATAGCAATGGCTGGTAACATAATCCCAGCGATCGCGACGGCCAACGCGATCGTGGCGGGGCTGGCCGTGCTGCGCGCGCACGCGGCGCTGCGCGGGGAGCTGCGCGCCTGCGCCAGCGTGTACCTGCGGCCCAAGGTCAACCACAGGGGACAACTGTTCGTGCCCGAGAAGAGTGAGGATTACTTTATATATTACTAGCTGCGCCCCACGGCTTCCCCCGCACCTAAAATGTATTTTGTCTTCCTCGGGAACTAGACCGATTTTCGGGATGAAAAGTAGCCTATGTCCGACCGAATTTATCTACTTACAAATTTTGGTGACAAACACACCAACTTTCGCATTTATAATATTAATAGGACCAGCTGTTGCCTGTAGCTCCGCCCGCGTGAATGTCAGCTATCGCATTTTCAATACAAACTTTCATCCCCTATTTCAACCCCTTGAAGCTGGTTTCCGCAGAGAGGTTTCTCACGTCTTTGATTACTGCTTTGCTCCCGTCGCCAGTAGCGTGATGTTAACTTTCCTCAAGTACTAGGCTATCATACGCAAAAGAATTGAACAAATAATAGGTTTCATCAAAATGGGTTCAGTGTTTTAGACGTGAAAGCGTAACAGACAGAGACAGAGTTACTTTCGTATTTATAATATAAGTATGGATAGTTTGTAGTTTATACATAATCCCAGCGATCCTCATTAACAAGGTGGCGAGAAAACCGTCCAACAATGGACAGCAATAGCTTGTACTAAAACTACTCCGTGATCCGTCTGCTAAGTGTAGCGATTATCTATATATATATACTATTATATAAAGTGAAAGAGTTTGTTTGTTTGAACGCGCTAATCTCTGGAACTATTAGTTAGGTTTGAATAATTCTTTTTGCGCATAATAGCCCAGTTCTTGAGGAAGGTTATAGGCTATGTAACATCACGCTAATGGCGACGCGAGCAGAGCAGTAACTAAAGACGCAGGTGAAACTACGCTACGGAAAGCTTGACAAATAAATATAAGTGAATTGTCCAGCATCCGACGCCTTAGGACAAATACAAGTGTGGTTTTTAAGTTTATAATTTTACTATTCCATGTTTTCATCTAATTTTGATCCTGGGTCTTTTAAGTGACGCTTAAAAAGCATCTTATAACGCCGCCATAGTGGAGGCCAGCATGCATGCCAAAAGGCGAACTTACTGCCGAAAAACTGCTGAGCAGTTTGGCAATTATCAAAAAATGTAAATTAGATTAAGATTTAAAAAAAAAAAGGGTTAAGATGGCTTTTCAAATTCAAATTCAAAGCATTTATTTCATTTTGATCATAAAGAATGATACTTATGAAAAGTCAAATTACATGAAGTCAGCTAATTAACCTACAGCCAGTTCGCTGACGAGGTGGAGCTGTGATAAGAACTGGCAAGAAACTCACGCCACTCTTTTCAATCGCCAGATAATTACATTTTTTTTTGTATTAATTAACAATTTTAACACATCAACGCAACCAAAGAACCATACAAAGTAATTTTTACAAAACAACTAATTATTTTATAACATTTAAAAAAAAAGAAAAGAAACGAAAATAGAGGATTTCAATTATTTAGTTTCATCTAGAATGGTAATTTGACTACGTATTTTAATTAAAATTAAAAAAAAGTAAATGCATTTCCCAGTCATATTGAACTACAAGGTAATACTTAATTAAGTGTAAAATGTATGCCATGCCAAGATTGACCAGTCATCCCAGGTAGCACCCGTTCACGAGCATGACGCAAAGACCAGCCATCATCACCTTCGCCATATTAGAGGGAAGGTGATGTCCCGGCCAATACGACACCACAAGTCATGACATTTTAGTGAGCATGACAATGCAAGGTATGGGTGGTAAAAAGAACCATAATAAAATGTTATGTCTTACGAGTTCACAATGATCATGATATGCATTTACTTCACATCAAACTTTTACTGCAGTAGTCAATACATTTTTTTAAATTTTACTATAATAATATAATGTTAATCAAAGTCAATATAACTACAATAATGATAATTAATCAATATAACGTTAATCTTGCATTAAACGAGCAACTATACCCATGCTATTTTATCATTTAAATAATCATTAATATTATAATAACCCTTTTGAATAAGACGGTTTTTAACAGTTTGTTTGAATTTCTCTAAGGGTAGATTCGAAACGTCAAAAAATGGAATTTTGGAATGGTGGCCACCACTTCCAGTGGTGTGCACTGCCTACCTTAATAATTGCTTAAAATCACAATTTTAGCAACATAATTAAATAATGCCTTCCCTGATATAATCTATAATGCCTACCCTGTCAAAATCTCTGTGCACGCCACTGACCACATTGGGATCCCACTCTCTGCTTACCACTATCAGACATAGTGAAGTCTTTTTAGAGAGAGAGAGAGATAGAGAGAGAGAGAGAGAGAGAGAGAGAGAGAGAGAGAGAGAGAGAGAGAGAGAGACAACAAGCTTTCCCATTTATAATATTAGTAGCATACATACAACAACAAAAAAATATGTAGATACAAAACACTGATATGTTTTCTTCCCATTTATTTAAAAGAAACTGATTCATACATCGTCGGTAAAGAACTGACGAGATCACAATTGGCATCTTCACTTTAATAAATATATCGAAATAAATTTGACGTATTTTATCGGGCAATAATATTATGTTTATAAATGACGTGGTTTTAAATAAATGTTGGCGTTGATCAATAGATATCTGAGGTTAGGGCTACGGGTGACGCAAATAAAAAATGGCCTCTTTATACTCTACGAGCTTGCCGCGACGAGGTTTTACCTGCGTTTTTGCTTACTGCTCTGCTCCCGTCGCCAATAGCGTGATGCTATATAATAATAATAATTTTCTAACGCGTTCTAACAAACATACTGTTCCTCTTTATATAATAGTATACATACGTAAACGATTTCGTCGCGCAAGATTTGCGTAAAGAATTCGAAAATAACTAGGTACTAAAATGCAGTATACTATATTAAAGTGCTCTACAGTATTTTTGAAGTTATACTTCTTTTGGCGCGATTGGGAAAATGATGAGAATGAATTTTTACGATGCGCGCGCACACCGACAGAAAATAGCAACACCCTAAAGTTAGTTGCGAACCTTTTACACCCTGAAGTTTTTCATCATTGGATGTTTACTATCAATGACATCATCTTTAGTTGCTGAGTACCTAAAACGCAATCTACCAATTTTGCGTGTTTCCAAAATGTCATTTAAAAGATTGCAATATGAATTAATTTTGCGACGACTGATTTTTGCCATAAACTTTCCTATGATATTGTTTACTTCTATAAAGTTTTCTATTAGTATAGCTACTTCAAAAGTTTGTAATAGCCATAGCTACTTCAAAACTTTTTTACATTTACAATAACTTTTAAAATATACAGTTGATACAATAAAAGCATAACTAAATGGTTTGTTTTTTCGTGACGGTAAATTTTTCCATTTCATGTGATGAAAAAACAACATTAGTAACCTTGCGTAGGTAGTTCTTTAAATAAACAAATAATTCACTGTGCTATCTTAAAATAACCGCTGCTAAACATGAACAGTATACATTTTCGATAAACAAACACGGGATTATTTTTAACATTTAGTTTATTATGTTGATACTACTTTACTACATTACATTCTTGTGCTACGAGAGTATATATATTTATACGGTAGTAGTACATCCACGCTGGCGGGGAAGTTCTACCCTCTCATAGAAGATCGACGTAAGAGTAGTAGTATCCGTACTACTGTGTTTCGTTCGGTGAGTGAGAGCGCCGGAGGCCCATTTTCCCCCTTTCCTCTTTCCTCGCCTCCCTCATTCCCTTCCTCTACCCCATTCCCAGCCTTCATAGTGAAGGCCACCATACCTGCAGTTTAAGCTTTTGGCTTTTGGTATTGTGGCCACTTCTTCTGGATGCCGCTGACTGCTTACCATCAGGCAGGGTAGAGTCACTTTGGTAGGCTATAATAAAAAAAATATATAATAATAATAATAATATGTGGACACTATCACACATCGTCATCTAGTCCCAAGCTAAGCAGAGCTTGTGTTAAGGGTACTAGACAATTGAAATATAATACATATACGTATTTTTTTTTTGTAAATACATACTTAAAATACATAGAAAACACCCAAACTGAAGACAAATACAAATGTTCATCACACAAATATTTGCCTTCCGCGGGAATCGAACCCACGATACCTGGCGTCGCAGTCAGTTACACTAACCACTAGACCAACGGTGCAGTCATATATATCCGGACTCTCAAAATAAATATTAATTAATCATACATATTTGTGCGAATTGAATGTACTGTATCGAGAAAGAGAATTCAAAATCATAGAGTATTCTGATATGGACAGATTTTACTTCTGACACGTAATTTTAAAAATAGTTCTACATACAAGAAATGTTAATATTCATCTTTTCTTTCTAGCACTGACCGCACCCAACCCTAAATGTTACGTGTGCGCGCCGAAACCTGAAGTAGGACTCGCGTGTAACTTGAAGGCACTTACTCTCAAGGACCTCACGACAGCATTCAAAGAGGGCCTCAATATGCAGGCGCCAGACGCAACAGTTGAGGGCAAAGGGCTTGTGGTACTATCATCAGAACCTGGTGAAACTGACCACAACAACGATAAAACATTAGAAGAAATCGGCTTAAACGACGGCTGTGCTTTACTCGTCGACGATTTCTTACAAAACTACGAAGTGAGAGTCCGATTACAGCAAGAGGACGAAGAGAAATCGTGGCGTTTGGTCACAGACGCTGATACACCGATGCCCGCTCCTAAAGAAGAAGAAAAGGCCACAAATGGTTCCAATGGTGGGTCAGGGTCAAATGGAAATGACCCTAAACCTGGGCCATCAAGACCTCGCGATGACAGCGACAGTGACATGGAAATCATTGAGGAAGATGATGACGAACCTACAATGAAACCACCGAAGCGCAGGCGCACGGAAATCAGCGATGAAGTTGTCGAACTGTGTTAAATTAGTTTCTATATTCTACGAAGCGCATAAACTATATTAGGACCTTCTAAACATTTTCTACTAGAATTTTGATATTTAATACAAGTTTTTTATAAAAATATTGCGGTTTATTATTATTAAGGTCAACAATTCCTATAAAACTCATATTGTGTAGTACCTAATATTCAAAGTTGCGCGACATAGTATTTGTACTCCCATAGGAGCTATAATTTTAAGAACAATTCGTTTAAGAGTTATATAACATTTCTAGAACTCTCATTAATAAATTAATTTAGATAATATTTTGGTTGTTTTAATATACATAGATGACCTGAAATAATAACCTAACCTATTAAACCCGGACATGATAATGTGTAACATTTGCAGCTGTTGTCTTTCGGGAATATCGACTTTATTACCTTAAGCTTAGTGATTAAAAAATATAGGTACGAGTATATTACTCGCGCAAGACCTCTTTGACCACAGCAATGCCAATCATCAAAAAGGAAAAAGGCAACGAAGTCGGTGTAAGCTAATCGATACCCTACCCCATCAGGGTAAAGCTCAAATTTGCTTATCACTACGTTGTCAGTCGCTACTATATAAGTACTCTTCACGTTGTAAGACGTCTAATTATTATTCCAAATACAATAGCATGGAACAACGCACAAGAAAGTAAAGATATATGTCTTTATACACTATAATTACAATTATTGTTCATACTGGACCTTAAATAATAGGTACTCTGTGACCAAATGATTAGTGTTATTAAAAATACTTAATAGGTAGTTAACTACCTACAATTACTAAATCAGTAGCGTAACGCTAAAAATAAACAAGTTTATCTAGTTTTCCTGTTGCCCCTCATGAGAATAATTTCCCTCCAATCAAATGCTGTATGTGGCGTTAATTGCAATGTGGTCGGTCCCATTCCCACACTAATATTACGCAGCCAAGCTATTGTGAATCACGAATAAAGTGCATAATTGCATCCTGGCGGTTAAGGTAATTCTTCATTATTAGATTACAGACGTTTATGAATGTCAGACAAATATGAGCGTTGTTTGTAGCAGGAAATATTTGATCTCTTTGAACATTGTAGTGTAACGCAAGTAATGCTTGTAACATCGCAAATGTCCGTAAGATACTATCTTACGAATAAAAGGCTGAAGACTGATTTATCTTTTGTAGATTGGTCAATAAAATTCACTCTATATTGGAATACACTTTATTGACTGCCTGAACTTAGACTAGGTACTTGTTCACGACGACAATCTTCAATCGAAAAAGAGACCCGATAAGGCTTGACAACGTTTTAAATACTTAATAATAATAATAATAATATTCTACCACATTCTCACAGCGCCATTTAGCCCCAAATTAAGCAATTATATTTGCTTGTGTTATGGGTACTAAACAACTGATATACTACTTAAATACATTTTTTTTTTGTAAATACATACATATTATAGATAAATTACACCCAGACACAGAACAAACAATCATGCTCATCACACAAAGGTTTGTCCTAGGTGGGAATCGAACCCACGACCTCCGGCTTAGCAGTCAGGGTCACTAACCACTAGACCAACAGGCCAGCCAAATACTTACCGGTAAACACTGTGTTGCCATTTTACAAATATGACCATTGCAAAAATACAATATTTAATTAATTTAAATTCCCAGTATTACCATTTTACAATAGAAAATCTTAACTAAATAAACATTATGAATTGACAAACATCAAAACCCTACAATTGTAGATAGGTACCTACGTCTACGGACAATGATATAGGTACCAATGTAATCCTGTAGTCCAGTTTCGCCATTATTCATCCCTCACAGCACAAAAGAGTCACAAATGACACAATAGAACTGAAAATGGGTAGATAGGTATACTTACCTCAAACCTTTGGCTAAATGAACAATAAACTCAACGCTACATACCTATTCAAGAGACATATCTCTTTACAATGTGTTATTTTCGTCAACAATAATATTCATTTTGTAGGTTCCTTCCTTTCATGTCTACCCTAACGCTTTAATTTTGTGTAGATTTAGGTACCTAATCGCTTTCTAAATATCTTACTAGGTATCTTAAGTGATTTTCAATTTTGTTAGGCGTTTCATTCTGTGATGATAAAAGGTTTTATGTGAAAACACCAATGATATTCTATTTAACAGATATGATAAACACTCACAAAACAACCTGAAAACTTCCGCGCAGCAGCCGTTGCAGACATACAACATACGTTGGTACACGGTGTAACGCAGGCTAAAAGCAATACGTCCCAATTAGGACGTTTTCGGGTCTTCACGATTACGCGTTCATAACATATCTGTTAAATAGAATATCATTGGGAAACACCACGTCATTATTTAGGTGTATCTTCTCCAACTACCTACTCTATATTTCAAAGTAGGAAGTAGGTAAAGATGTTAAATGAGGGCGAACGCACTTAACCTACATAGTTTAGGTAAATACAATAGCGCGCCAGAGACAGACAGTAAAAGAAGCCGTTTAAAGGTATATTTACTTTCATGAACGCCTCTATATTTTTGCCCGACTGCCGCAGTCAAGGAAGGTAGTGTTTTTCCAGCGTATGTATGTATGTATGCGAGTATGTATGTCTATTTCTTTGGCACGCTCTACAGCCTAAATGTCTCAATAGATTATAATAACATATGAGGTTTCATTAGATTCGTATCAATGTAGCGTCAGCACGAAATGGATCCACCAGTGGGTCGTAGCAGTGGGACCACGGCATCTATAAGAAAACCTGAATTACGAAGGTTTTTTTAAAATTTGCTAGATATAAACAATTTTGGTAGATAAGTACCTACCTCTTAGCAATATAATATATGATCGTACTTTTAATTTGCCTAGAATCTACCTTTGTAAAAAAGAAACTTCCCTTGAACCTACCTTTAACATCAATTAAAATTTTAATTAGTAGGTACCTACCTTAGTGGGTGTATGGCTATGGTCATGGTTCGTTAAAACTCCATGGCTTAGTTTTCCTCAAAAGATAATTATAATTACCAGTAATTATTCTCAAAATTAACATAAATTCTAAACTCACATTGCTCAGAATACATGGACACACTTTTCGTAGGTAAACAGTGTTACTACAATTAAATTTATTAATCAAACGGTTCGACTATCCCAGTAGGTAGCATGTATGTAGTAGTGTAAGTAATTGTGGGTTCGAACCCCATCCCACACTTAATAATTCTTGTGTTATTTTTTTAATATTTTTCCGTGTCTCATACACACAGTATATTGTTTATTTTTTTTTAGTTATGTTTTCTAGTGTAAAAGTTTTTGGGAATACCTACTATACCGTTTGTTTAGTGTCAAGCCGCTTTTTGTGCTCAGACACGCTTTATTCGCTTTAGGACAGATTTGTGTTATGATGAAAGATTCGCTTTAAAGACAGAAAATATACAGTTGGCAACAACATTCATGTAAATATATTTAAGCCAACTCGTAATGTTTCTCTGTTCTACTAATTACACGGTACTTACATGTTGCACAAAGGCCTAAATTACACCAATTATAAACTTTTATTTAACACAACATGGAAATTGATTGACCGGATCGTAATCTATAGTAAACGTTTGTGATTGTAAACACGAAACTATTTATTTGTTGACCTTAATATTGCAGAGTCAACCACCTTCATTGTTGAATGGGTTCAACACCCGAGCGAAACTAAAACTTCTTTTATCGAAAGATATTTTTATTTATAGTTAGTTCAATTTACTATTTATTATAGGCACCTATATTACCATTTGTAAGTAGATAACTATGGATTCCGGACATGTCCGTCCATACCACTAGTTATTCCATTGATTACAATCATGAGACCGGACGCTTCCGGGCCGTCGTCCGTCCACAAAGCATGTGTAGGTACGAGTACATACTACATTTACTTATTCAATTGTCTGTATAAGATAATAAAAATTCTTCGATAAATAGCGTACCTCTATATCTACATAAGTGTCCTAGTATATAAGTCTATGGTTTATATATGGCGCGAGATGTAGACACACAAGAAGATAGTTTTGTTTATCGGGTAGATATGTCATAAACCCCTCACAGGCTGAGTACTTATACGTACCTACTAAGTCTTTTTTTTTACATTCACACAGCGCCATCTAGCTCCAAATTAAGCAATTATATTTGCTTGTGTTATGGGTACTAAACAACTGATGGACTGCTTATATACATTTTTTTTTGTAAATATATACATATTATAGATAAATTACCCAGACACAGAACAAACAATCATGCTCATCACACAAAGATTTGTCCTGGGTGGGAATCGAATCCACGACCTCCCACTAGGCCAACAGGCCAGTCAAAAAAAAAAGTCAGGCCAGTCTGCGTCTCTTAGATAAATAATTGAGTAAACTATCATGATAGTAAAAAAGTTGCCTCGGTCATGGTAATTGATGAAATTTGATCAGGTAATTAGGTACCTACTGCTATTGTTAAAAGATATATATAAAAGATACCGAAATTTCTGCAATTCGATGCTCAAAAATCTTAAAAGACAATATGAAAGAGATGAGATAAACAAAGCCAAATCTAATCCTAAATTGGTATGGAATGTAATAAAAGAAGTTACTCACACTAAAAGGGCACCGTCATCAGCCATCGCCTTACTTAAAATTAAAGGTTCAGCTGCCGAATCCATTAACGCTGTTAATGAAACTTTTACCAACATTGGCAAAGATTTGGCCAACAACACTGCCTCACTAGTTGAGTATTACACAAACCATGCTGAATTAACTTTTTGTTCTTCACATCCTCATTCACTAATATTTCTGGAAACTGATGAGAGAGAAGTAGAGCATATAATACAAACCTTACGTACTAATTGTGCAATCGGTATTGATGGTATATCATCTGGTCTTCTGAAGCAGTACAGAACAACTTTAATACCTCCTTTAACCCATATATTCAATCTTTGCATACTCAACGGAGAATTTCCGTATCTGCTTAAAAGGTCAGTGGTTCATCCTATATATAAATCTGGAGATGGAGATCGTGTCTTAAACTATCGCCCAATTTCAGTGTTGCCATCATTGTCTAAAATCTTGGAAAGAATTATGAACGGACGTCTTAAAAACTATTTAGATGCCAATGACATTCTGTCAAATAACCAATACGGTTTCCGTAACAATATGTCTACTAACGATGCTGTCCATGATCTTACTAATCATATAGTTGAGTCATTGGATAGAGGTGACAAGTGTATTGGTATTTTCCTCGATTTGGCCAAGGCATTTGACACTCTCTCCATCCCCGCATTAAAAAAAAAACTGGAACGAATTGGTGTTAGAGATAATCAGCTTAAGTTGTTTCAGAGCTATCTGACTGACCGAACACAATGCGTTAAAATAGGAGAGCACCTTAGTAATTATCTAGGAATAGAACACGGCGTGCCCCAAGGCAGTATACTTGGCCCTACGCTCTTTCTAGTATATGTGAATGAGATGTGCAAGATAAAGTTGGAACATGGAAAACTTTTTGCATTTGCTGATGATACGGCTCTTATTTTTACTGCGTCCACATGGGAACAGGCATTTGATGCAGCACAGATTGGTCTTAATAAAATAACTCACTGGCTAACGCTTAACCATTTATCCTTAAATGTCGAAAAAACTAAATATTTGACCTTTTCTATAAAAAAGCCAGTAATATTACTTGACAAGGCAAAATATTTTATTACTGTCCACAAACATACAATAGGTACCCACTTCACATGTGATTGTCCAAAATTAGAAAATGCTACCTCAATCAAGTATCTGGGCGTGATTCTAGATGAAAGACTAACTTTCACACCACACATAGATCTCTTGACAGGCCGAGTTCGCAAACTAATATTTGCTTTTAAGCACTTACGATATGTAGCTGAGCCTAGTGTCCTAAAGATGGTCTACTATGCTCTTTGTCAGTCCTTGATAGGGTACTGTATCTCTTCTTGGGGTGGCGCTGCCAAGAGTCATTTATTAAAAGTTGAACGATCACAGAGAGCAGTCCTCAAGGTAGCCACATTTAAGCCGTTTCGATACCCTACCAAAGACCTTTATGAGTACTGTGAAGTCCTAACAGTGCGACAACTCTTTATTCTTCAGGTTGCATTAAGACAACACATGTACATCTCAAGAACTGGTCAATGTGGCTCGTCCTCACAACAGACTGTTGGTCGTAGACCTAAACTCCCACCCGCAACCACTCGTAGGACTTCATTCAGTCAGAGATTCTTTTGTTTCCTTGGACGGTATGTTTATACTAAAATTAATAAGGTACTAAGCATAGTGAAAAATAATAAGCACGAGTTCAAAGCTAGTGTTAGTAGATGGCTCTTGAAGCTATCATATGAAGATACGGAGAATTTACTGCACCCACTATCCTAACACACAAACACACACACGCACACGCACACACGCACACGCACACACAAACAAATACGAACACACACATACCACACACACACGTTTACTAAATCACACAAGGTTTACTTTAATCTGATTAAATATGTACTTACCTTTTTCTTCTTAAGTTTTTAATAAGTGCTACCTAAGATTATATTATTATCCTAGATTTATATTATTTCAACATGTTAATAAACATAATAAGTTGTTTGTATACAAATTGTGACAACGGAAGGTTGCTGGTACTTATAGCTCAGGTTTTCCTATTTTAAGTACCAGCCGTACAAAAAAAAGGTATTTAAACTATGTATACATAAATATTGTTGTACCTTATACTTGTAACACTCTATTGTACAAATAAATAAATAAATAAATAAATAAATAAATAAAAACATATTGTTTGGCATTACTCTAATAATAATCAACCTATATTATCAATCACATACATAATCAATCTAAGAGGAAAGGGAGATTAAAATAAAACCAAAAATTACGTAAAATTCACGTTTATTACATATCTACTAAAATTAGTATTATATGTAGAGGTATTTCCAAAAGCTATTACTGATTAGCACCCGCTAAATCAAGTAGGCGGAGTTAATGCTGATGAAAATTATATTAAGTACTAGTACATTAGATACAGAGTGGGATTAAATATGATTAGCCTGAAGCTCTTTTGGCGTGAGTCATCACATCTCTGTTTTCAAAGGTTATAAAAGAAAAAAGAGAAATAACAAATTTAGGGCAAACTTTATTAAGTTACAAACTTCGAACATTTCTCAGCAATTTACGTAATTACTAAATTTTTCAAGACTAATTAAATAGTGATTGCTTTGCTTAGAGTGGAGGTGAAAAGTCTGATATAATCAAGGCTTGGTATGTTTGTGTTTTGTATATCCACTTACAACACCATAAAATATCGAGACAACCGGGTGTTGTTAGAACAAAGGCTCGTGACCTCTGTTAAAGCGACAATTCGTAGAAATCCTTATGAAAACAAAAACGTAGGTATCGCGAGAAATGAACTCGTTTGGACTCTGATAAGTTGTTAGGACTTCATTTACAAATCATCATAGCTAATCCCATTCTTTAACTTTACAGCTTACAGACGTTATAGTAGGTAAATATATCCAAGGTACAGGCCCCGATCTAAACAGGGCTATCGAGGTAAATGGACATAGCGGCAAAAGGAGAAGCAGTATTATCACGATTCCTGTTTTAAATATCAGTTTCAAACACTTAAAAGGCGACACATTTTGTCCAGATCGGCAATATGTTGGATCAGTCCTGTACATGTGCCCATAATAACACAAAATATTTTAAAGGACCAAAATTCTTTGACCTAAATGTAGAAACCTGATCAAAAAGACCTTTACTTACAAATATAGAAATGCTTAATTTTAAATGGAAAATCTATACCGTCATGTGTTTACCAAAACATTGTTAAAGTTAAATCTTAGGGATCCACGCACAGCCTCTCACTAAGCCTGCGGGATGCGTGGCGAAGGAACATTTACACTGCGCGTGAATGCGTTTTCAGTGTTCTGCACCTTGGACCACGCGTGATTTCAATACAAAGAGATAGAAACAACACAAGGCAAGAATCAAGAAAAGGCACACCCGATGAGGGGCAGTGTGGATCGCCTTACATTATATATAGGTACTTAAGTCTAAAATGTGATGATAATTATGTATAAATGAACAGTGAAATCATGAATTAAATGCTATTTATGACATAATGATATAAATTAAAAACTGGGAAGCAAGGCATCACACAACAGGTTAATATTACAATCTAGTAAGGCTGACATAATCTTAACATTAAACCTTGTATTTTTATTGCTAGCAACAGCAGCTAGCATAAGCTATAAGATCTAAACCCTGAGAAAGAAAAACATCAACCTTATTGAAAACTATTCGAAGATGACAAAACACCACGCAACTATCACCCTTATGTTTATTAGATTATAGTGTAATTGATCACACTGACATATAACGTTTTGTGACTTTTTCCACAGGATTCAATATCACACTTTGTCTTAAAACTGGCATTAATTACCTACAGCATGCTTTAAAAAAGTCTATCCCGTCTCGTCACGATTATGGCGATAAATCGGGACTAGTTGTATGGACAAACATATTGGTAACGAATCGGGATCGTGACCAGTCGCGACGGACCCTTTCCGGTTTGTTTTACATGTGGTGGGTTACATAATTTGTAGGTATCTGTTTGTATTGAAAAGCTATAAGTTAAAGCTAACATTAACTTGTGATTTACGGGATTTACCTCGCTTTAACAATAACCTGAGCAAATCTAAGGCGCCATTCAATATTTTTAGGCTAAAGAATCACTTCAATTAATCACGCCCGCCAATTTGAACACATTCTTACACTTCGTAAAAACGAATACACATTCTTATACTTCGTAAGGTCGAAGTACTTTTTACGAAATTACGATCGAATAACGGTATATAGAATACTATAAAGCCTATCAGTGTCGCCAGGTTAGAGTTTGAATCCAATCAAGTCATAAGCGGGCGTGATTCGCGTTTATTTGATGCTATTCACGCTACTGTTTACAAAAATATTAAAATGAAATAAAAATTTAGATAATATCTTTATAAATGCCTATGTGATATTCTGATGTATGAGCCTTATTATTCAGCTTTACTGTTTCATGTGGGTATTACATATTAT
This sequence comes from Parascotia fuliginaria, assembly GCA_963082885.1. Classification (NCBI taxonomy): domain Eukaryota; kingdom Metazoa; phylum Arthropoda; class Insecta; order Lepidoptera; family Erebidae; genus Parascotia; species Parascotia fuliginaria. The sequence goes on along the minus strand of OY720182.1, from coordinate 3,200,780 downwards.
TTAAAACTACACTAAAGGCAACAACAAACTCATTTTTTTTTAAAACTACCCGGTGTCATGTGGATTCACCCGCATGGTTCACATTCCCATGGGAGTACTAGGATAAAAATAAATATAGCCTATGTTACTCAGTGACAATGCAGCTTTCTAATGGTAAAAGATTTTTTGAAATCAGTGCAGTCGTTTTTGAGTTTATTTGTCTTTAATCTTTCGTTAACCTTTCCTCCTTATAATATTAGTGAAGATTTGTTACAAGTACATATTATAATTGAAACAGTTCATGATTACTAAAAAAATTTCTAATGGTAAAAGAATTTTTGAAATCAGTGCAGTCGTTTTTGAGTTTATTTGTCTTTAATCTTTCGTTAACCTTTCCTCCTTATAATATTAGTGAAGATTATATGTTACAAGTACATATTATAATTGAAACAGTTCATGATTACTAAAAAAAATGTAAACATTTACATTAGAAATTCTTGAAAACACACAAATTATTTTTATCTTGTACGTAACATACAGTAGGTATACACATAGTGTGGACCAGTGCCAGTATTTTTTTTTAAATCTGATTTAATAGGAAAAAGTTGTTATATGTAATAAATAATAATATCAATTATGTACTCATTTGTGTGAGTACTAAGTAGTAAAAGTATTATTGTTTGATTAATAGACATATTACTGACTCATTTACCAATACGTAATTTTTACAAGCAAAAAGGGGAATTCCAGACACACACTTACCTACTTAATTTTTTATCACAGTTTGGTGAAAAATTTAATTTGTGAATGTAAAAGATTACTTTTGTGTTAGCAACTTCTTTGGTTCTATTTTAATAATTTAAGCCTTTATTCTATTTTAAGTAGGTATATCTTTAAAAAGATTAAAGATTTATTATTACATTTCAAAATAATACTTTTATATTTTTTTACTTTGTATCAATAAACCTAACATAAATTAACTTCTATTACAAAACAAATGTTTTTTCTTTGTTACTCAATAGCCGGCAGATGATAATTGATCCTATATTAATTATAATCTGTCTAAAAAAATGCATGAGATGTTTGAGAAATTAGCACACTTATATCTAGATTCAGTGCTCACTGGTAAAAAAAAACTTCTTAAAAAAAATATAGAAGATTTTGCACTTTTTAAGTCACAATTTACAAGCTAATAATAATATTGCTATTACTTTTCTGGTAACATACCAAACTCTGTGAGAAAACGCTCTACATCTGTAGCATAAAAGTCATTGCCAAGCTCTATGGCCAACTGAACAAAGTTACCAATTATTTGACCTGCTTTATACACTAATAATGCAGGTACACCATCAACACGGAAGTGTCGGCTCAAGCCAGCCATGTCGGCTGCTATACGACAGAACTTTATTGTAGGGTATTCTGATGCTAGGACATTCAAGCAACCATCCATAGTCAGACAAGCAACAGTCTTATTGTTATAAATATGAATGATAACTGTCACCTTTGTATCCTCCTTGTCAATGGCATTCAGGAACTCATCTTGACTTTTCAAGGTGGTGAGTGTGCCAAACTTGGGCACCTTCTGCAACTGCGTCATCAATTCTTCCATGCGCTGCTTCTGATACTGCAGGAGAAATTCCTCGTCCATCAATTCTGATAACTCATCTTCTAATTCTTCAATTTGCTTCTCTTTAGCTGCTTCCCGTTCTGGTTTTACCGTAAGCGTAAGTTTCTTTGCTAAGGCAATACGTTCTTTCTCCAACTCAGCACGATTCTCTGCTTCTAATTGCTTAAATCGGCGCCAATCTTCCAGAACTCCTTTTGGCCCAGTGTTGCTGGCCTGCCCAGTCCAATTGTTGATGGGTGGTGGCTCTGCACTAGCCGTTACCTGCGATTTTGGCACGTTACCTTCTTCATCTCCACTTCTCTCATTGTCAGAATCCCCTTCATCTTCACTACTACTACAATAATTCTGTAGTTTCTCCCCCAAAATTTTATCTTCCAAAGTAGCCATAGCTGACCACAACTATATTGTTACTGTTGGTCTGCTGTTAGTCTTACAATAGATGATTCAAAGTAATAAAAGTGTAATGTATACAATTGAAACAATAAAATTTCTAATTTGAACACAAGCGTTTACTTTACAGTTCCACAGCCTAGCCGCCCAATCAAACTGGGCCTGCCTACTGAATCGTGGTAATAAAGTTTGCCCGTGCGTGAATGACATAAAATGCCAATTTCTACCTTCAACATGAAAAAAAAAATCGAAAACATAGTGTTGCACTCAACATTCAATAATTATATTTTATCTATTTACAAATACTTAAATATTTAGTCAAAAAATAATTTTACGAGGAATTTTTAAATTCGAGGTTTGAACAAGAATGTAAGCAAAAATGAAAAAAAACTAGAATTTGTAGAATTTGATGTCTAAATCCTGCTCGGCCATGAACGCGGCTATCTGTCACGTGTCAATTGCAATACCGTCAAATAGGCATGTCGATTCTCTGTACAAAAAATCGATCTCCGATTCGATTCGAATCGAGTGTACTAGAATCGATTCTTGTTCAAATCGAGCATTAAAAGATCGATATTCGATTAATCGCACCAATTTCAAACATGCCTAATATAGATACAGGACATTATTGATGACCATTTAACGCAAATACAAGTAATTGGATAGAAGTTATTAAATTAATGAACATAATATCACGCCTATATTCCTCCGATAGAATAGGTAGAGGTGGGATCGAACCGAGGATCTTTTGCTCAGCAGCAGTAGTGCTTGCAACAACTAAACTAATGTGGCAGTTTAAATTTCTAGTCTCACCGTAAGTCAGTCAATAAATTAATAAAATTTAAAGTTAATAACTTTTTATTAAAGTTAAATACAAATGTAGCAAGCAATTACATTTCCCAGTATTTTAAGTCAGAGTCAGTTAGTTAGAATAGTTAGGTTAGGTTTGCGTTTTTGACGTTTAGAGACGCGCCCGGAAAATTAAAATGCTTTTTTATTAACGTTGTGTTTTGATACCGCAAATAAGGCCAGCTTTGGAAGTGTTCATAAAAATGTACTCATGATGCGTTCAAATTATCGACCAAGTACTACAAGTTGCTTTTTAAAAATTAATTGATCGGTCCGATTCGGGAGGTTTATGGATCAATTCTCAATGAATCGTTGTAGGGTTCAAAATCGATTATATCATTCAAAATAATCGATTTTTCGATTATTCGATTTTAAATCGACATGCCTACGGTCAAAATCAAAATCAAAAGTCAAAAATTGACATTTTAAAAAACGTGAGCACGATTTGTTTACTTTTAAAAATAAGTGAAAACACAATTTATTAGATTAAAGTGGCAAAACCATTCACAATAACGTCAAAATGAGTAAGTCCACTACATTTTACAACAACGTCTGTTCATAAATTCAATTATTTGTCTTTAATTTCAATACATTTTCATTTTAGATCAAGTCCTTGAAAATGTACGCAAGGTGGACGCAAACGACAGTGATGCAGTAAAGGAAGTAGTAACGGCGTTCTTTCAGCATCTTCCCAAGCACACAGAAGTGAATTGCCACATTTGGCTGCTAGTACTAGACGGAGTTATAACCCGGTACCATAACCTATAAACATTTTATCATACACATTTTTCTAAAGTTTTAAGAACCGTTACGTGTGTGATAGCAACTTACGTTTAAACTCTTTGGTTTACACATAAAGATTACTTTATTTTTATGTTAGTCAGTTTTTGTTAAACTGCATTATTTCTTTTTTTGTTATGATCTGTTAACTAGGACAACTGTTAGTGCCCAGCTTAGATTTTTACATGTAAGAGATGTCATCTTCTTGTAATGTTTGCACATATAAAGTTGTGTCTCCCTGGCTTGGCTGTTTGAAGGTGTACCTCAAGTTTCAAATATTTATCGTTTGGTTACAAAGTTTTCAAAGTGTAGCCAAACTGCTTTAGATAGATAAAGTAATATAGATAATATCTTGTAGTTTAGTACTAGAACCAATACCACCTGTAGGAAATTCATAGTTTACTAAGGATAGCAATACTGAATATTTTATATTGCTTTTTTACAGTTTTCCAAGGTACTGTGCACAGCATAGAACTACAATAGAAAATTATCTAACCCATTTTATAGACTCTTCCAATTATTATAATGTTATTGAAGCAGCAAAATGTGCACATGGCTTGCAGCAGGTTGGTAGTTTATACTTATTTTTGTAATTATTATTCTCTGTGACTCAATTACAACTGCATTATAATAATAATAATAATAATATAATAATATTCTACCACATTCACACAGCGCCATCTAGCCCCAAATTAAGCAATTATATTTGCTTGTGTTATGGGTACTAAACAACTGATATACTACTTATATACATTTTTTTTTGTAAATACATACATATTATAGATAAATTACACCCAGACACAGAACAAACAATCATGCTCATCACACAAAGATTTGTCCTGGGTGGGAATCGAACCCACGACCTCCGGCTTAGCAGTCAGGGTCACTAACCACTAGACCAACTGGCCAGTCTGTAATTCAAAAGTAGTAATTTATTAAAAATTTAAATAAATAATTTGTTATTCATTTTGCCAATAGCTTTCAGTAACTGGTTGCCAGTTGCTATATTTTTCTCATTATCTATGATAGCAGCAGGGCCAGGGACTTGATTCTAAGCACCAAATGCCACTCATAAATCTCAGTAGCATTAAAAGAAATCTATATCAAGCGCCTCCTAAAACTCCAGTTATCATCATATTTATAAATAAATTATTGAATGAGAGTAAAAATATATTACATAATTTTATTTATTATTTTTTGAATTGTATTTTCAGATTCGTCCCTCTCAAGACAAAACAGCTACAGCCAAGAACTGCTGGCGGGAACAAATGAGTATATTATGTAATGCTGCACATAAACTTATTGAAGCTATATTTTCTAACACGGTTGACATTTATAAAGGAAATAAAAATGTTAAGGTAAACACTCATATTAAGATATTTTAGGTTTCTTATTAATTTGTTTCATTTAAAGATTTTATATTTTACTTTATAGTGATTTTTAGAGTAGATCCTTAAAGATTTCTGCTGGCTTTGGTTTGAAAGACAAATTATATTAAAATGTATTAATATTGGTGTAAAAGTAGCACATGGTGTCTATATATCATTTCATTTAGTGATAAGTGTAAAAGGCTTAATGAACTTCTTCATCCACTTCCCACTCCTGGATCCATCTCCTAAAATAACTGTATATAACAGGTGATAAAACAAGTAAATAAAATTTCTCATAGTGTGTGTGCCTTTATTTTAGACTTAAGAATAAAATGAATAATAAACATATTGTTTCAGAAATTGGACACCAATTTACTATCACAAACACCCCTCACAACAGCTCTGTCGCACATCCTAAATGTGAAAAAAGTACAAAACTCTAATGCTGTAGATAAAAACATCATATTATGTAATAAGCTACGAAACATATTTGTATTCATTCAGGCTATGCTTGTGTAAGTACTACGGCTAGTTCATATATTGTATCTTCAATGGGACACTGACACATAACCCTCTAATCCATCAATTTACAAAGCAAACGACAAGCAATTATACCCGCATTTGCTAGCATGAGAACTTAGGACAATACAACGAGTCTGTTTAGAAAAGTTTTCGCCACCAGTTGGCGCCACTTCAACTTTCACATTGGGCCAATTAGGAGTTAACTTTCAAAACGCGCTTGACTGCTAGACCTGACGCATCGGTGCTGCCATCTCGTGGGAGCCATTTTAGAAAACCCTCTCAGCATTTTTCTTTTGTCCTTAAGCACGCGAATTATCCATTTTGTGAATTAAACATTAAAATTTCCGAAATGAGCACTGAAAAATATTTGTTTTGATAGCGCTGTCGAAATGAAAGACCTTTGACCAAAGTGGCGCCAACTGGTAGCGAAATTTTTCCTAAACCCTCATTGGTGCAATTCTATATATTCGAATGTTTGATCTTGAAATAGCCAATCACAACGCAGGTTTAACGTTTTGTGAACTCGATTATTACAAATAAAAGATAATGCGGTATCTTTAATGGAATAAATGGCAACTGATCTTTAATGATCTGGCCAATTCAAACTTTGTGTCAATTATTATAAGATAACATTTCTAATAAACGTACTTCGTGTTATGCCTTTCTTCTTGAAGATGCAATATAATATTTTATCTGTTTAAATATAAATACTGAAGTTTTTTTTTGCATTTAATTCACAGTGAAATATACCCAGTAGCTAAACCAATACAGCCTCAATTAATTTTAGAAGTGATAGTGCAAGCATTGAGTTTATCTAGTAGTGTGAATACTAACGCAACAGAGGCCGCCACTGTTAAAACACAGGCGTTACGCACTTTAGATGCATTAATATCTTGGTAAGTAACTTTGAGATCCTTAGATGCCTTTATATCTGTACTAGCTTTCTGCGGTGCGGTTTCACCCGCGTCGTCTTACTGCTCTGCTTCCGTTGCCAGTAGCGTGATGTTACATATTCTATAACCAACCTCGAGAACTGGGCTATCATACGCAAAAAGAATTAATCAAATCCAACTGGTAGATAGATCAAGAGATAAGCGCCTTCAAACAAATAAACTCTCCCACTTTATATAATAAGTATATCTGTATTTCTTACCAGGTAACCAGTTTTTTTATGATTACTTATTGTTTCAAGAAAAAAAAATGAAAAAAGTATTCATTTCTGCCCATACAAAAATTAACAGATAAAAAAATCAAATAACCTTAAACCCTTAACATTTAAAATAACAATAATACCACCCTGTGTACTGTCCCACTACAGGGCAAAGACTTCTTTTCATATAGAGAAGACATGAGCATTAATCACCGCGCTTGCTCAAGGCAGATTGGGAATTTCAGACTTTTAAGTCCAGGTTTCCTCACAATGTTTTCCTTCACCATCAGTCAGAAATGTCTAAGATAAACTTAGAAAATACATATGATTTGAAAAGTCACATTCGTACTTGCCCAGACTCTAACCCATTACCTCGTGTTTACGAATCAGGTGCCTTATCCACTGCGCTATTAAAATTTTTTTTCTTAAAATTTGCACTAGCAAATTTGTATCATAGTAAATTAGTATGAATGATTGCAAATTTTATATTTCAGCCTAGGGCCAAACCTCATACCATTTTCAGCTTTAGTATTCCGATGTGTGATGCAAACACTCAGATGGAGTTCTGACAACCCTAGTGACGAATCAAGGTATTATTTATTAGTTTTTGAATAAATTTTGTTAAAAACAGGTTGTTACTTCTTTACATAAGATATTCAAGGAAATTGCTCTTATTTAAATTGTCTAACCTAGTTTCTGGGAGGCTGATCAACGAGAAATTTAAACTAATTATTCATGCTTTTAGCAACCCAATTGGTACTTTACATGAAATTTAACAGGTGATTAGTTAATTTTTCGTTGATCAGCCTTTCAGAAACTGGGGGTATGTTTTTCTCTTTGAAAGAGCTGTTAGTATTGCTAATAAAGCTGTAAGCGCTCATATCAACTTGATAGGTTATGGTTTCAGTGTTGATTATGTCTTTCTTGAAGGGTCCAGCAGCTTCCTTACTTTTCAAAATTCCTTTATTAAGTGTAACTAACACTTAATAAAGGGATTTTTACTTAATTAGTTCCTCAGTTGACTAAATATTCAGACATTACATAATTTAAGATTTACTAACTTTACAATAAACATTTATTTTCTTATCTTGTTATAATGTTTTCTTTTTGAATAGAAAAGTAAGATGCGGTGCATACAATACCCTTAACAAGTGGTTATCAACCCTACACGTGCACAGAGTGTCGGCTGATAGCAAGGGCAGGTCGTGGGAAGACGAACTAACCAACCATATCGTAACTGATATTACACCAACTAAGAAATATGTACAGCTTACTGTAAGTATATAGTACTATACTAGAAGTATCTCGTATTGGGTGTGGTAATAGTTTTTTTATACAACTTTGAGTACTATACTAGCAATATCTCGTATCGGTAAAAGTTTTTTATACAACTTCGAGTACTATACTACCAATATCTCGTATTGGTAATAGTTTTTTATACAACTTTGAGTACTATACTACCAATATCTCGTATCGGTAATAGTTTCGATACAACTTTGAGTACTATACTAGCAATATCTCGTATCGGTAATAGTTTCTATACAACTTTGAGTACTATACTAGCAATATCTCGTATCGGTAATAGTTTTTTATACAACTTTGAGTACTATACTACCAATATCTCGTATCGGTAATAGTTTTTATACAACTTTAAGTACTATACTAGCAATATCTCGTATCAGTAATAGTCTTTTTTGTACAACTTTGAGTACTATACTAGCAATATCTCGTATCGGTAATAGTTTTTTTTATAGAACTTTGGTGGCAAACAAGCATATGACTCCCCTGATGGTAAGTGGTAACTGTAACCTTTAGAGATGGTTATATTTTTAAGCATCGCAGATATAATGCTTATAATATTTGTCCTTTTCCTTCCATAAGGAAGAAATCGAGAAATTAATTGGGCTGCCGGCACACACATAAAGGGTGTCTATGAGGAACGAAATATTGTATTAATTCAATTGTATATGTTGATTCTGTTTGTAATATATTGTATAGCAATAGCTTTTTTATTATTTTATCGACTAACTATTTAACTTTTAGATTCAAAGTTGTTAAAAATAAATAACCACCCATTATCATTTTCAGATGAGCAATAAATACACAAAAAACTTGAGTAAAAAAGCTCGAAAGAAGTTAGCAAATACGATGCTACAACAAAGCACTATTGCTAGTCACATGCCGGGCGAGAAGAATAAGGCTAATGTGTAAGTATTTATGTTATACTAGCTAAAATGTGTTTTGTCGCCCTCGTGAACCTGACCGATTTTCGGGATAAAAAGCTTATGTCTGTCTCCGCTGCCGTATCTACATACCGATTTTCATCCAAATCGGTTTAGCTGTTTAAGCGCTGAGTAGTAATAAACACACACGAACTTTTTCATTTATAATATGCAATCACCAATCTCAATTTAAATCCATACTAATATTATAAATGCGAAAGTAACTCTGTCAGTCTGTCTGTTACGCTTTCACGCCTAAACCGCTGAACCGATTTTATTGAAATTTAGCATAGATATAGATTAGATCTTAGAGAACAACATAGGCTAAAAAATGGCTTAAAGAGGGGATTACTTACAAACCTGGACAAAACAGTTTTAAATTACTTGTAAAATTTGTTGTTTATAGATCTGAAGAACCAAATGACGAAGTAGCAAATGCAGCATTAGATTGTGCAGAAGGATTCTTCAATGTTTGTGGAATATTTTTGAAACCGGCAACACATAAGGTACGTTGGGAAAAGTCTCTCATAGATGTTAATGTGAACATATGTGTTTCGTTGGGTGAGTGAGAGTGCCGGTAGCCCAAATACCCTCTCGATCCTTTTCCCTTTTCCTTCCTCGTCTCCTTCTCCGTGGTCGACAACGGCTTGGTTGTGTTTTCTAAGCATTATTACTTCTGCGATGTTTGGTAAACACAGCCATCTCTGTAGGTTACGGTTACCACTTACCATCAGGTGGGTCGTTTGTTTGTTTGTTTGTGGGAGACACTAGAAACTAAAATACAGATATTTTTCACAGATATTCCAAGAACGTTTAGTACGCGAATGTTACAACTTAGACAGCTATACCGTCGACCGCTCTATACGTTTGTTGAAAACTTTGGACGCTTGCAGAAAAAACACGCCTTCAAATGTTCCACCCCCAACACAATACTTGCTACAATTGTACAGCACTTTGATTAATAGCCAGTTTGATGAGGTAAGGCATTCTTAAAATCATAAATGTGAATAATGTCAATTGACTATTTTTTTTACCCCTAGGTTTATTTTTAAGGGGGTGCATCTGGCTTTCAAGGGGGTGCATCTAGCTTTAAAGGGGTGCATCTGGCTTTCAAGAGGGTGCATCTAGCTTTAAAGGGGTGCATCTGGCTTTCAAGGGGGTGCATCTGGCTTTCAGGAGGGTGCATCTTAACAAATTTTGATAGGATCCTATTGACGCTTCAATTCGATGACTAAGTTCATGAAAATTCTTAATCTCTTTTAGAAATTTTTCTCGCTAGGGAGATGCAAGTGCACTCCCTTGCATCATGCTACCGGCGCTCATCATAGCGCCATCCTATAGTTGGCGAAAATTGGTAGAATGTCCAGCAGTCTTTCGGCTGATATTATGATGATCCGGGAAATATACGGGAATTCACGCGATCATGCATTAGGTATTTACATACCTTATTTTGCTTGACGTTTCGACCAGGTTACACCGGCCGTGGTCACAAGCAGACTGAGCGTGTGTTTTAAAAATATTATGTGATAACAATAAAGGCATTCTTCAATGAGGAATAAACTCTTCACAAAATCTTTGTTAAGAGACTACCCAGAAATAAGTTAAAAGATTTTTACAGGATTGGCAACACGCAATTGATATTCGTGATGTTGCAAGCATCCATAAGTTCTGGTAACTGCTTACTCTCAAGTGGGCAGTATGCTTGTTTGTAAGTTGGGTAATAATTATTTCCCCATTATTATGTATCGTATTAACATTTATTTGTTCCGACTAAAACTTATAAAAATAAGAGGTCAGGGAATGTGTGGAATTGTACGTACTCTGCTTGTGATTGGCTATTTTAAGGTCAAGCATTCCAATGCAAAGAAAAGTACCAATCGTAGTGTTAGTAAGTCCTTAAGCTTACAAATACCATGTTTACGAATACCGGCGTGTTATGAGTGTATGTTGCCCTGTATTCGGTATCTATAAAGAAGTTATCTGTGGCTAACCCATCTTACTGACTTACCTACTGTCTAAAAATACAAATGTATTTCTTTTAGATAAAGAAGTTTAGTTCCCAAGCGATATTAGAAATCAGACTGCACCTCCATTGCTCGCCGCCGTCACTTAACTTTGCGCTTGAAGCACAACCAGACAAGAAGAGAACAGAAGAGAAACGTAAGAGAATATCAGAGAAGAATAGAGCGGCGTTGGAATCTTTATTGGGCAAAGAAAGGTAGGTAAAAGGCTATATGTACACAAAACGATAGGTTAACTTCACTCGAATAATTTATTTGGTGAATCACACATAAATAATTTATTTACATTTTATTGTTAGTAAATATTATTAATGCACTAGCTGCATCCCACGGCTTCGCCCGCGCGTAAAATATATTTCGTTGTATCCCTCAGGAACCAGACCGATTTTCGGGATAAAAAGTAGCCATTTTTTTAATTACATACCAATTTTCATCGAAATCGGTTCATCCGTTTAGACGCTGAGTGGTAACAAACATACACACACTTTCGCATTTATAATATAATGATTCAACGTAGTGAGACTAATGCAGTTAAAAGTGCAGTAGCTTATCAAATTGATATAACAGATTTAAGATGTTTTGATTGAAATCTATTACACAGAGCCCTTTGCCTAAGTTTAAAAGTAACCTCGAACTACTAAAGTTCTACTATTATTGTGTTTTCACATTTTTTGTCTCTATTTGCAGAATGCCACCATCTGAAGAAGTGATAACAATACCCGACGAGCCAACAAACAAGAAACCGCGTTTGGAATCTGAATCAGATGTCATCGCAGACAACATAAGCGTCAGCAGCGAGTCGTCATCAAAATCTATAGAAATCAGTGATGACGATGATGATGACATAATTCTAGAAATACCACAGGAGAGTCAAGAAAATTCAGTACCTAATGAAACAGAATCGAATAAAGCTTCTGAGAATGTGGTAAATACAAATACGCAAGATATTGTCAATATTATTGATACTGTAGATACTACTCAAAATATAAATGACACTGAAACACAACTAACACCAAAAAATGATATTCACGATGCTAAAACACAAATTCCTATAGACACTTCAATAGATACCATAGACAATGGAAGTCCCGTATCAATGGAGATAGTCTATGATACGAATACTGAAAATAAAGTGACGGTACTCGAAAAAATTGATGATGAAAATCTACCTAGCACAAACGATACTGATGATGTACAGATTACATGTGGACAAATAATTGAAAACTCGCAAGATATAGATAAAAATATAGTTATAGAAAAAGAACCCGAAGTAAATGGGTTAATTGAAACTGAAAATGTTCAAAATGGAGATAAGAATGATGTTGTTGAAAATATTGAAGTGAAAATCACTACTAAAGAAATTACTGTTGATGATATGTTAGCGGATTTTGTGGATGAAGTAAACGAAGAAAGTAAAACCGAAGCTTAGTTATTGTGCCAATTATACTTAAGATATAATATTATTATTAAACACATTTAACACATGTTAATCATCTTTAATTTTAATAAAGTGCTTTTATTTCGCTAAGTGTTGTTTTATTTTTTGTTATGTAATTGGTACCTACTTTTTCAATTTTGTAATATGCTCAGTGCTTAAAAAACACTTAAGTCCTACGCATTAGCAATTGTGCGATTAAGAATATTGCTTTGTCAGTTCAGCGTCTGGAAATATACGGTGCATTTAAATTGGTCGTTAGCGCCCGCAGGTCGTTCTCCCGTTTTCATGCAGTAAGCTTTGAGAGAATGGCATAATCAGACGAGAAGTCCCCGCACGCTTTTAATCGACCGAGTTATAGCTAAATTAATTTTATTAGTTGTTAGCCCGCATTATGGCGCTAACGATTAATGTAAATGTGCCTTTACTAGGAAAGCAAACAGATTAGGACTAAAAGCTGATTTACATTGATACAGTAACTGGCGCCATCGCCACTGGATTCCGGCACTATGTCAATGTAAACGTTTTCAATCCAGTCCAGCATCCAGTGGATCAATGGATTCAATCCAGTGATGCTGGCGCTGGCACCAGCTACTGAATCAATGTAAATCTATACTAAAGCGGATGAGTTTGTTTGTTTGTTTGAACGCGCTAATCTCTGGAACTACCAGTTGGATGTACATGTAAATATTTTTGCGTATACTACCCCAGTTATTATACCCAGAAGGTTATGTAACATAACCTTCCTTTCGACTTTGCTTACTGATCTGTTCCCGTCGCGACGGGAACAGATCAGTAAGCAAAGTCGCGGGTGAAACCGCGCCAGGGAAAGCTAGTCAGCTATAAGGGAAGTGCAAAGTAAGTGGATAAGAGTGACTCGCGGCCGGCCAATGCGGCGGAAATTGGAGGAGACCATATCCAGCAGTAGACGTCTTTCGGCTGAATATGATGAAGTCTTAGAGCATTAAACCAACCGGAGAGGCCACTGACAGTAATGCACAAAATAATATTAAATGAACAAGTAAAATGAGATTATAAATCCAAATATACAAGATTAGTGCACTTTATTCCGAAAGATAATTGCTCATTTCTTACAAAAATAAGCGTATTTATTTTTAAGAAACTGGTCACTGATCTGTTCCCGTCGCGACGGGAACAGATCAGTAAGCAAAGTCGCGGGTGAAACCGCGCCAGGGAAAGCTAGTCAGCTATAAGGGAAGTGCAAAGTAAGTGGATAAGAGTGACTCGCGGCCGGCCAATGCGGCGGAAATTGGAGGAGACCATATCCAGCAGTAGACGTCTTTCGGCTGAATATGATGAAGTCTTAGAGCATTAAACCAACCGGAGAGGCCACTGACAGTAATGCACAAAATAATATTAAATGAACAAGTAAAATGAGATTATAAATCCAAATATACAAGATTAGTGCACTTTATTCCGAAAGATAATTGCTCATTTCTTACAAAAATAAGCGTATTTATTTTTAAGAAACTGGTCACTGATCTGTTCCCGTCGCGACGGGAACAGATCAGTAAGCAAAGTCGCGGGTGAAACCGCGCCAGGGAAAGCTAGTCAGCTATAAGGGAAGTGCAAAGTAAGTGGATAAGAGTGACTCGCGGCCGGCCAATGCGGCGGAAATTGGAGGAGACCATATCCAGCAGTAGACGTCTTTCGGCTGAATATGATGAAGTCTTAGAGCATTAAACCAACCGGAGAGGCCACTGACAGTAATGCACAAAATAATATTAAATGAACAAGTAAAATGAGATTATAAATCCAAATATACAAGATTAGTGCACTTTATTCCGAAAGATAATTGCTCATTTCTTACAAAAATAAGCGTTTTTATTTTTAAGAAACTGGTCACACTTTAACATAATTAGAGATGAGACAGTTTAATCACGATATCGATATTGGTTTTCCAGTATTAAATTAATTTTTTTTTGTTTTTTTTTTTCAAAGGAAGCAGCGCCTCGAGTCGCTTGGGTCCAATATTGTAGGAACCATATAAGTGGGTTCCTAAGCGTACAAGTATCTGACTAACAGCTTAAAAGACAAAGCCTTCTGTGCTGCCAGCACTGCTACCTCCTCCCTACCCCCCAAGCGGCGGAGAGCTCAGTTTTTAGCAAGTAAACTCGCTGTGCGCTACCTCCTCTTATTGCATTACCTAGGATTAGTTAAACTAGATTTATAAGGTTAATTTAAATTGCACAGTTTTTCAGTATTTTATTATACCTACTTAAATAAAGACTTTCTGAAATATATTCTGTTGTTTTTTTGTTATCTGAACAGATAAAATATCTCTCTAATAAAAATCTACTCATACATTCTCATGTCAGTGTCTAGTTACTATGTAATCAGAACAAAATCCTCCAATTACAAGCTCTGCTTAGTTGGAACGAAATTTAATAGCAACAGACAATTAATTCAAAGTATTATTTGGTTTGAATATACATACATACTTAGGAATAATACACGTAAAATTTACACGTAATAATTAATTACAATCTTTAATCCACACTAGAACAAATTTCAACAGGTGGTGGTTATTGAACATACATCCTTGTGCGCAGTAGTAAAATAAAAAAAAAGAGTGGGTACCCATGTACGCACGTTAGAAGTTATACTTCTTTGGCATAACAATCAAAAAATACCAAATAATAATACAACGCATACATAGGTACATAAATATTTGAATTGAAATAAACGCCAATATATTTTTTATTTATTCACACAGATTATTTGTACTGATACGACACACAAAGATCCGCAACTAACTTCAGTGTGTAAAAGGTTCGCAATTAACTTCAGGGTGTTGCTTTTTTCTGTCGGTGTGCGCGCGCATCGTAAAAATTCACTTTCATCATTTTTCCCAATCGCGCCAAAAAAGTATAACTTCAAAAAAAACCGGCTATATGCCAGTAGGACTCGCGCGCCGAGGGTTCCGTACTATCAGGGATCGGAAGTATTGAATAAACATTAGTAAACATAGTAGGAGAGCCCGACCGCATAACCAGATTTGTTTGTCGAACAATGTTTAACAAATAAATTTAGCCCGACTGTATGACGGGACGGGCTTTTTTGATAATAATTACAAAAAAGTGTGCTAGTTAGAAACACTGTTTTATTCTTCCTGTAATATTGACATAAACATGAATTAACAGAATTACTTCTATTTAATTCATGTTTATGAACTATTTACTTTACTTTCATCTATTTCAAAGTGCTTAAATAAAAAAAAACCTTAAAATTATAATAGATTATTATTACCTAAAACTGTTCTATATAATATAAGATAATGCTCATTTTAATAAGCAAACATAATAATCATGAAAATAATTTAAAAATGCATTAGTAGTTAACATTGTAATTAGTGTGCGTTGCTCGCGTTACCCCGTCCCCCGCCGAAAGTGGCAGACTTTTGCGCAAGGGAAATAGAGCGCGTGTCCACTCCTGTTGGTTTAATGCTCTAAGGATGAAGTGCATTTTGGGGCCTCAGAACTTTGCGACGTCATAACCACAGTTGTTCGTCCTTATTATTAGTAGATTCAAATACTTGTAGAAAAATAATTGTGCTACAAGATTTGAATCTTTGCATTATTGTTTACTATGTCTAACATCCAGATGTCCAAAAAATGAAAGCTAATGTCATGTCAAATTGAAAATTTGACATTTGTTGGTAAACACGAGTTGTTCAACTTCTTCGTAAACATTAAAATTTTTATGAGAAAAATCATCTTACAACATGGTTATAGCAATTGGATTCGAAGGGAGTGCCAATAAACTTGGCATTGGTATCGTAAAAGATGGAGAGATACTTTCCAACTGCAGAAGAACGTACATCACTCCGCCCGGTGAAGGTTAGTTTTTGTACAAGTTGAAAAGCAATATTGTAACTGATATTTTTATAGTATTACTTCTACTGCACACAGAACATATGATACCAATTAAAATTCTACATTGTCTGTTATTTTCTAGGTTTTTTACCGCGTGAAACAGCACAACATCATCAAGAAAACATTCATGAGGTCCTAAAAGAGGCTCTAGACCAATCAGGCATTACTCCGCAGGATATAGACGTGGTCTGCTACACGAAAGGCCCCGGCATGGGCGCACCATTGATGGTCTGTGCTATTGTAGCTCGAACTTGTGCTAAACTCTGGAAGAAGCCTATTTTAGGGGTCAATCATTGTATAGGACGTATCCTTTGACAATAATATTATTTTTATTAAAATGACAAACTGAAATACGAAACCCCACTCAGTTTTAAGTGCATTTTTTTATTGCGGGCAGTGGTAGATGAGCAAACAGCCCACTTGATGGTAAGTATTAACTACTGTCACTCATGGATGACTCAGGGACTCTGTGAAGCGGCTGCCTACCGTGAAGGGAGTGGGGTAAGTGAAAGAAAGGATTGAGGGAGGTGAGGAAAAAGGAAAAGAAGGAAATTCGGCCTCCAGCACTCCTTATTCCTAATCACATTTCATCTGGATAGCATGAGTTTGAAAGGGTTGCTTGAATTGAATGATATTTCAGTATTTGGTTATGGGCCACTGAAGTTACTAAAATTTTTTTTAAAGTTATTGTTGATTCTATTTGCTCCTTAATCCAGTATCAGACATAGAAATGGGCAGATTGATAACCAAGGCTAACAACCCCACAGTGCTCTATGTAAGCGGAGGGAACACACAGATTATAGCATACTCCAGGCAGAGATATAGGATATTTGGGGAGACCATAGACATTGCTGTAGGCAACTGTTTAGACAGGTAAGGCAGTACTTTGACTCCTCTTAATTTGGGAACAGAGCTTGTGTCAGCAATTGTTGTCAGATGTAACTTATCTTGTTAATGATTATGGTTTTAGAATGTTAAAAAAATTAAATTAAATGACTTCACAAAATCAGGATTCAATTTTATTTCTAGGTGAAATTTGATGTTAGTTACAAATTCTGACAACAGCGACCAAATCCAGATGGGCACTGAGAGTACTGAGACTGACCTCTTTTGTTAGCTTAAACCTACTAAATAAATTATACTGTAATTTCAGATTTGCCAGAGTATTGAAGTTATCTAATGCACCAAGCCCTGGGTATAATATTGAACAGGCTGCCAAAAAAGGAAAAAAATACCTTCACTTGCCTTATTGTGTTAAAGGTGTGACTGCTTTTTTTCTATTTGCATTATATTATTTATAAATGGTATAAGTCTTTACTGAAAGACCTCTAAATTATATTTGTTATTTAATTATATATATTTTTCATGAAATAGTATGAAGTTTCAGTTCCAATTATAATGGATGGATAAAATATAAAATAAACATAATTTTAATATTTTATATTAGGTATATATTTATTTTGTTCTAGGGATGGATGTGAGCTTTTCTGGTATTCTCTCATACATGGAGGACAAAATAGATGAGCTTCTAAAGGATTTCACTCCTGAAGACTTATGTTACTCTCTCCAGGAAACTATATTTGCCATGTTAGTTGAAATCACTGAACGAGCCATGGCACATTGTGGCTCTGATGAGGTAAGTGACAGATTTTTTGAGAATTATTTTACTACTATTATAAGTTGTCTAATTTTAGTATTCTGTCAAAGTTAATGTAACAGTTTTTTTTTCTAAGAACTTATAGAAAATTGTTTTACAGGTCCTTTTAGTTGGTGGTGTAGGCTGCAATGAACGGCTTCAAGATATGATGGCTGTCATGTGTGAAGAAC
This sequence comes from Parascotia fuliginaria, assembly GCA_963082885.1. Classification (NCBI taxonomy): domain Eukaryota; kingdom Metazoa; phylum Arthropoda; class Insecta; order Lepidoptera; family Erebidae; genus Parascotia; species Parascotia fuliginaria. The sequence continues at coordinate 3,182,712 of OY720182.1, read as the reverse complement.
GTGGCGCCAAGATCTTTGCGACTGACGAGCGATTCTGTATCGACAACGGCGTTATGATCGCGCATGCAGGCGCTGTAGCGTTTGAGTCCGGTGTTCGTATGGACTTCAAAGATGCGACTATCACACAGAGATATAGAACTGATGATGTACTAGTTACGTGGAGAGATGATTAAATTATTTGTTTGAAGTTTTTGTTTTATTTCAACTGCCAAATTTATCAAAATAAAAATTATAACAGAAATATAAAAAGAAACGATCAGACTGAAATAAGATTGAGCGGGTCACATCGGCCATGCAAGATAAGGGACTTATGTCTCGATAGTGGCAGCAGCATCCATCATGCTTTACGATGGATGATGGATGCCGCTGCCACTGGTGATGCCATTCATCACCGCGGCCGAAAAATGCCGTACCGAGAATGATTCAGTAAAAGAGATAACGAAATGACAGCGATTTTAGAAACTGCTCGTAATTAAATGGCTTGCAACATTAAATGCCTAAAAGCCCTTGTTCCTTGTTCCAATTTATTAAATTAGTGTGAGTGTGACAGTGTCGCCGTGCCGTATGTCACAGTGACGTGTACGATTTTTAGCATGATTTATTGATTCCGAATAGAATTAATTAAATAAATTTAATAGAAATACGCTCACTGAAAACATGTCAAGTAAAAACAAATCTTCAGATGGAAATTATAAAAACAAAAGCGAATCACCGTGGAAGAAAGCTTTAGTTGCTAATGCAGAATGGCCGGACAAGGTTAGATATCGTATCACGAGACTCAGTAATAGTTAATGAAAATGTAATTCAATATTTGTTTTAAACGTAATGAGTTGCACTTTTTATTTCCAGGAAGAGTTTCTAGATGTTATTTACTGGATGCGTCAAGCTATCGGTATCGTTCTGGGACTGTTTTGGGGCTTACTACCTTTAAAAGGATTCCTTGGTTTATTACTGTAAGGACATATTTATTTATTAATTTACACGTTTAACTAACAATATTGATAGAATCACATTAATAAAATTACAAGAAAGGCATATTTTAACCTTAAAAAATGCTGAAAATTCTTACTAATTACTCAGCTACAATAAACATTTTCGTTTTTAGATTCGTGGTTGTGAACGCAGCAGTCATATACTTTTACGTGAATAATTTTCAAAGCATTGATGAGGAAGAATATGGCGGTATGTGGGAAATTACAAAGGAAGGTTTCATGACTTCATTTGCTGGATTTTTGGTAAGACCATAACTACCTATATTCATTTTAATAATAACAATTGTATATTATAAGGTTAAGATTTTGATTAAATATGTCATGTCATGCCTAGTAATTTTAATGTGTACATAGTAAGCTAATGCTTAAGATAGTAAAGTGTGTGTATAAATACTGATTTCAATGCTACATTTTAGATAAGTCCAATACCTTGGATGGCATTTGTTCAGCGGTAAGCCAGAATGAGTTAGAAAAAAAAACCCACACTTGGGAGCATGCCCTGTGTACTTCACCAAAATAATACAATAGTCTTTCTCTCTACGGACTCTCAAAACACCTTAAATGCTGAATCATGTTGTCCTTTTCTTACTAAATACTTGCCAATATAACTCCAGTTTACCTGATGGTATGCAGTCTACTAAATACATACATGGTCATCACTGTCACCATGATAATAATATGTTGGTCTTCACTATGGCAGCCTTTTGAGATGCTTGCTTCTCTTTAGCTCAGAATGCTAATAGCTTGTTTTGCCTTCACTGATTGGTAAACAATTAATAGGTTAAGTGACATAGAGTGCAACTGGCCCATGGATGGGTGACCGCATAGTTGATCTGAGTGTCTCCACGTTAAAAGTCTGTTCCAGTTGATAACAGTCGGATGCCTCTATGGGCAACCTGAAAAAATACTGATACTAGGTTTGACCACTAACCACTCTATATTTGATTTGAGCTTAACAGGTTCCCTGTCCCATGTATCATATATGATTTATAACAACTGAATTTCAATTGCGTGTCGTATTGGACAGTGAATGGGTAAATAAGACAATATCATATCATTTTACAGGTAACATGGATCATAGTTTACACAGGACTACACATTGCAGACAGCTTATGAGATATAATACGAAAGGGGCCTCTGTTATCAACTTGAGCCAAGGGCTTCATCAGTCTTAGTACAAAATGTGTGAACAAACATTGTTCCATACAATTTTTACTTAAAATGTTAACTGGTTGTTTTCCTTGTTATTGCAGTATAGCAGTATCAGATTGTTTGAGCATTTAAAATGTGTTCCTAATTTAAAAAGTTATTTTTTGCCTTTTAAGGAGTGTTTAAAACAAAGTAATTGTGCATGAGCATATCCTTTAAATAAATTATTATAAACAATCCATTTAACTATCTTCTACTGTAGAATTTATTCAATAAACTTCACTGCTTATTAAATTAAAAAAATTTGTGTGATAAATACAGCTGTGCACTACAGAGAACTTACTTCAGTTACAGTATTAGTGTTTTCCCTATTTTTGACACAAATAATCCTTATCTCCAAATATAGTTAAAACACAAAGATTGGTTACTAATAAATCTTTTAATAAATACATTTATTTTAAAAAGCCGGATAAAAATTAGTAGTGATTTTAGTTGTTAAACAGAATATGATTTAATTTTTACATTTAATAAATTATTTACCATCAAATGTCAATTTTGTTTTTATTACTGGCTCATTTTTTTTTAATCATACAAGAGTTCTTTCTTAATAAATGCAAATTTGTAACTACTGGTGCCAACTGAATTTCTGAGTATTAAATTATTTGTAATTTTGGTTATGTATTGTGCTTTTATAGCTTTGCTTTTTAAGCGCCAAAATTTTTGTAGGTATTCGGTATTATAATTATTTCATTTAAAGTAGAGAGAGTTTATTTTGGTTTTGTGTAGTGTGAAGTGGTGTATAAAGTATGTATTAATGAGCTAGGTAAAAAAGGCAAGTCTATCTGCATTTTTGTAGAATTTATTTTAATTATGATAAGTAAAACTTTTACTTGAAAGAAACTTGAAACTTGGCGATTCCCACACTGCCCCGCATCACGCTGCGGGGTGCGTGGCGAAGGACCAGTGGCGTAGCGTGGGTATCGGCTGCCCGGGGCGGAAGACAATTTTGCCGCCCTTTTAATTAGGTATTTCACTTTAATGTACCTATACTATGCATTTTATATAGGTACATTAATTCTAGAGAACTTTTTGGCAAGAACAGTCATCATTGTTTTGCATTATACAGGTTAGATTTTAAATAAAAAAGTTTATTTGTTTTACGATCACGTTTATTAATACAAAGTTCTTACTTCAACCATTGATATATAACAGGTACATATGTAATATCATGTCGATCGTCGTAATTTTAAGTAGGTAATTGTACCTTCTACTTAAAATTAGGGTTCACCTCGACCATTGACATGATTAAATAATTAGCGAATAGAAGGAAATCAATTTTTTATTAGAATTAGGATGATACTATTAAGTAATATTAATATCTTTATTGAAAAATAATATAAGTAGGTACTTTTTAAAGTTAAAAAAATGTAGAATCTGACGTCTCAGGAACAACACTTTTCACATATGTATGTAAAGCCCCATTCATTTGCTCTAATATTTTCCAAATTAGTTTTTCTCTTATTACCGTAAGCTGCCCCACTTTCTTTATTACTCTTTTCATTTTTGATACTAAAATAAATAAATATTGTATGATAAAAGTTAGAGTTACAAAATAAACTATCGAAAAATTCAAAAACTAGGTATATTTTATAGCACATCTATAATCTATGATAGACAAAAATCTGAAAACCGAAAACTTAAAAATATTTGTTTGGAATCCTGGGTAGGTATGCGAGTGTAAAACTCGGACATGGCCAGATTTTCATAATTTAAAGCTTGAACAACATATCGGACTGTACAACAATCAATTATATAAATAAAATATTTAATACTCACACAGTTGAACACACGTAGCGGAAAATTCAAATTTTCACAGTTATCCAATAATTTCATTATTCATTCATTTAACATTCATTCACTAAACGTACTTATTTGCACAAAAATCACAGTTACGAAACAGTGTGAACTAAACAACTGAAGATCCATGACTAAAATTTCTCTGAATTTTATTGTCAAAGCATCACGTACTTTCTTAGAGGAACGTAATAAACAATATTTAACTTAATATTTATATAGTACTACGTAATAAAATAGAACTCATTCTTGCCGATTTTAAGCCATAAACAATCCAAGCACAAAATCAAATATGAGAAATCCCCGCAAGTCAGTATAGGCGGTGTTGCCATTCGCTACAAAATATCATTCAAAGAAAGCGGATTCCCCGAATTCGTCAAAGAATAAGTAAAAAATTTCGTGCATTTTTCAATCGGTCCGAATTTATAGTTGCGTAAAAAATATGAAATGGTTTAAATATTTACTAAATATATTTTATTATCTACTGTGAAATTTTGCCGCCCCTAAAAAGTGCCGCCCGGGGCGGGCCGCCCCCCCCGCCCCCACTACGCTACGCCACTGCGAAGGACACCGCACTTGAATGCGTTTTCAGTGTGTTGCACCACGCGTGATTTGTATACAAAGAAAGATACTTACAAACACCCCAAGAACACGCATGCCCGCACTACGCTCCGTGATGCGGGGCAGTGTGTGAATCGTCTAAGTTTCATTTTTCCTCAGAATACTATCAATTTGATTAAAAATATATTTTATTTAAAAATAATGCAATAATGAAAGATATTTCGTTTGTAATATTATTTGTTATATGTTAGCCCTGATGAGTATGCAGTGATATCCATTATGAACAAATAAAGGTTGGTTTAATAAATTTTTTTGTATCTTTACAAGAGTTAACTTATTTCATCTCGGCCCATTATTATCCCACTGCGAAAAGGCCTTGTCTCATACAGAGGTGTGAGCATTGATCACCACACTTGCCCAAGACGGATTGGCGATTTCAGAATTCCTTAGAAATCCAGGTTCCCTCACGATGTTTTCCTTCATCGTCAGTCAGTAATGTACTACCTACTACCGTTTAGGTGCAGAATGTCCAAATTATCCAGTGGTTGCAAAATGTCCAGGTCGCAGAATGTCCAGGTTGCAGAATGGCTTTACACACAAATCAAATAAAAATTACTTAACAATTTTTGATTTTTGAATCAATAATATTTTTGAGGTGCGCTAAGAAATTTTTATTTGTTTTGTGTGTATTTCGTTTCGTTAGCATAAGGTATACTTCCTTTAGATCCAGAAGTTCCTATTATTACTATTTTGGGACCCGGATATTCTGCAACCTGGACGTTTTGCAACCACTGGACATTTTGCAACTTGGACATTCTGCACTTAAAGGCCTACTACTACTAAACTTAGTAATTACATATCATGATCTGAAAAATCACATTGGTACTTGTGTGACGAATCAGGTGTCTTCACCACTGGGTCATTACGACTTATTTACTCGCGTTTGAATGTATGCTGAATATAAGTTATCAATCTGTCCGTATTACCTATTTGAAACTATAATATTCTTCTCTATGAGAGGACACTGGTAACAAGCAGGTTAAGGGTTTTCTCGCGCTGTGGATAGTATTAACGATAACCGCCCACACGATAAATCCAGCGAAGGAGGTGCGAAGCGTTGGCACGTTAATCCATACCATTATGGTCACGACGAAGTCTGAATTTTTTTAATTATAACGGGTGGCGCAAAAGTAAAGACCCTATTTGGTTCAGCTATAACATTTTTTCTAAATTAGAAAACTAGATTTAGATTTTTTTAAATGTATATTTGTGCCATTAAATTTCGTACCATTAGGATTTAAAGATGATATCTTTTAAATGGTGACCTCCAGAGTTGATACACATTTGAGCCCTATTTATGACATTTTGCATAACTTGCCGTAACACTTCCTGCGATATGTTCGTTATTTCTTGACGAATGTTTTCTTTTAGAGCTGCGAGAGTCTGTGGCTTGTTCACATACACCCGAGATTTCAAAAAACCCCAAAGAAAGAAGTCTGGACTGGTCAGATCGGGTGATCTTGCAGGCCAAGGCAAATCGCCAAAACGAGAGATAACTCGGCCTGGAAAAGCGTCCCTCACTAAGTCCATAGTGTCGCGCGCTGTGTGTGCCGTAGCGCCGTCTTGTTGAAACCAGATGTGCTCCAGCCCCAATTCGTCCAAACTGGGTATCAAAAACTCACGTAACATGGTTCTGTAGCGTTCTCCAGTGACAGTAATCGCATTGCCTCCAGCGTCTTCGAAAAAATAGGGTCCGATCACTCTGTCAACACAGATGCCACACCATACAGTAACTTTTAGTGGGTGTAGAGGTGTTTCTTGAATAATGCGCGGATTATCAGTGCCCCAGAACCGAGTATTCTGCTTATTGACATGCCCTGAGAGATGGAAATGGAAACGCAGGAAGTGTTACGGCAAGTTATGCAAAATGTCATAAATAGGGCTCAAATGTGTATCAACTCTGGAGGTCACCATTTAAAAGACATCATCTTTAAATCCTAATGGTACGAAATTTAATGGCACAAATATACATTTAAAAAAATCTAAATCTAGTTTTCTAATTTAGAAAAAATGTTATAGCTGAACCAAATAGGGTCTTTACTTTTGCGCCACCCAGTATAAACTAGTGTCGCTTGAAAAGCTCATTATATGGCTCATCTTGGCACAGCCACCATCGCGACCTCTTGAACGGCGGACCGACTAATTCTGGTGTTTTGCGACCAATTTCTACTAATTTGTCATGTAATTACATTTTCATTCGCGGTGGCGACTGTGCCAAGTAAGGCATACAAAGCTCATGAGTGTTGCGTCGAGATGGTCATTACACCAGCTAAATAAGAGATGGATAACAAATTTACTGACTTCTTCAAATTTTATTTGTGTGTAAATGCACTAATTTCATTTTCAGAAATAGGGGGTAGACTAGACAACTTACCTATAAATTTATCAGATGCATTGATATAAATAATAACAGTTTTAAATGCATAAAAATAGTTTATTACAATTTTACAATCTAGGAGCATCTCTATTCTTAACTCTACGCAGCCTTTCAGTTTCCATATTCTTAGTAATGTCCCAGCATTCTTTGTTGAGAGTGTCATAACCTCGTGAAAGGCTCACTAAACGAGCTAGTACCAACATTCTATGTAAATCATCTGCGGTTACTGGGTTAGCTGTATCAGCTTTACTACGCATCTCTATAAAGTCGTCCTCCACAAACTGTAATATGAAAAATGAGTACATAGCTTCACGCCTAGCTTGCATTCATGGGGTAGGCAGGCTACAGAACTATAAAAACACATGTAGGAGAGTACTTCATGATCATCATATCAGCCGAGACGTCCATAGGCTGCCTCCAATTTTTTGCATCCGTCCCTTATCAGTTCCTCGGTCCACCTTTTGAGAGTACTTTACTGATAATTTAATTTAGTTAACGGGCACAAAGTAGACTGCCTCTGTGGTTTGGTGGTACTGTGTAAGGACTGCCATGCAGAGGTCGCGGGATCGATTCCCGCTCAGCGCAAATATTTGTGTGCATGAACATGTCTATTTATATTGGTCTGGGTGTTTCTATGTATAATATGTATGTATTTACAAAAAAAAAGTATTTAAGTATGTATATCAGCATTCTAGAACCCATAACAAGCTATAATATATGCTTACTTTGGGTCTAGATGGCGTTGTGTGTAGTTGTTGAAATATTATTATTATTATTAAGTAGGCTGAGGCTTTTGAAACAATTTTTTGTCAATTGTGGGTAGGTGAACAAATTTGCTACACTGTGCTAAGAGTGTAGACGAGTGTTAATACTTTAACTGCTGTTTATTATTAATATGTGGGTCCTTAGCTAGCAGGTTGTTTACCACAGTAAAGAGGTATTTATATTTCTCTTATTTCTTATTTCTTATATACACAAGTACATAACAGTCTATGAAAATTAAAATTTGGTGAGGCCTGTCTTACGTTACGTTGTCGTATGGAAAAGATATACTTAAGAGCATTCACACAAAAGAGTAGCAACGTCGTAATTTAGTGTCATATTTGTATGGTTTAAAATTTTTATTACTTAATTGTAGCTATATTTTATAAATGTTTTCAGAACACTTTACAATTACGTGAAAGCTGCATAAAAAGTAGGTAATCTTATTAATAATAGTAATGTTTACAGTTCTATTTATATGCAAATAATCCATTGGAAACTTCCATTGCGTTATATTCATAGCTGTAACTGTAAGGATTATGATTATTTACTTTTTATATAGCTTTCGCGTAATTATAACATTTTTATAATTTATCTATATATATATAAAAATGAATCCCTATTTCCCTTTGGTCATGGCATCACGCGTGAACGGCTAGATCAATTTAGTTAATTCTTTTTTTGTTGTGTTTGTTATTGTCAGAAGAAGGTTCTTATGCAAGAAAACTAAGAAAACTGCTAAACCGATTTCGATGAAAATTGGTATGTATATAGATTTGGTTTCGGGACATAAACTACTTTTTATCCCGAAAATCGCTGTTTTCCGAGTTACATTAATTAAACACATTGCAATTTTCGCGCGGGCGAAGCCGCAGGGCGCAGCTAGTATATGATAAAAATTGAAAACCACGAAAATATGACACTTAAATTGTTATGTTGCCTCTCTTTTGTGTGAATGCTCAGTTGGTTAAAAAATATCAATTAGTATAATTACCTGCAAGTTTTCACTTATAGTGTACTTAACAAGCTTAAGACTAGTCAGGTACTTCCTAATGATATTCATAATGTCCTCCTTTAAGTAATAAGTAGCTGCCTCTACTATGGCGTCGAATATTTGTAATGAAGATTCTTCTGGTCGCAGAGGGACATGGTAATCACTCTGAAAAGTTGAAATTTAATATCAATAATATAGTAATAATGTTGCTAGTAACATTAATTATTAATCATAGATATAGAATGAAAAGAGAATAGTAAGTAAAGGTTCAACAATTTCCAATGCACACAAATTGAAGAAATGATAAGAAAAAATCTATTCAGCTTGCCTTGAGTCTTTAGGTATACTATCCTTTAGTTTCTGAAAGGCTATTAACGAAAAATTAACTAATCACCTGTTAAATCTCATGTGAAGTACCAATTGAGTTGCTAAAAGCATAGATAATTAGTTTATTTTGATTTAATTAGTAACTGATTAGATCAAATTAAACTATCAATGCTTTTAGGCTTTTCACATGAGATTTAATGGGTGATTAGTTAACTTTTTCGTTGATCAGCCTTTCAGAAACTGGGGGTAAGACATTTAGGTCTTAGGTGTGCCAATAGATACAAACATTGCTCTATGCTCGATAAATTGTCTTAATTATTGAAGAATGTTGGTAATGAGTATGATAAACTATATAATGAGACTAACAGTACTGAATTGTGTGTAGAACAAAACAATAGAAATTGCAAAAACAAAGATCAAAAATAAAGATTATTTGCAACAAATCATAAATAAAACTTACTGGCAACAACGACTTTCCTTCAGACAATATCAACACTGACACATCAGAATCAAAGTGCATTTTATAATATTTGAAATCATATTCGACTTTTTGTGTCATTATCATATTTCCTAGTGCCGCTATATTGTTCACTCCCGTAGCGTCTAAACGACCTTGTTCCATCTTAGTCTCGTCTAGTACTAAGTGTGTGTCTTTGCTTAGCTGTAGTACTCCACTTGTGAGACGATTGCATTCATAGTCTTTTCTGTAAAGTATTAGTATAAAAATAGCTGTGGGTTTTAAATTTTAATTAAGTCGTGGTTAAAGCCTACAAGGTTCTGATAGTGGACTTTATTCTCTTTAGGTGTAAGAATAGCATATTGTTTATGAATACAAAAGAACAAAAAAATATTCTTCTGAGATTGAAGATAAAAAGGACATTGACCTTGGCAGAAGCATTAATTGGTCAGAATGCTTGTCACTATCGAAATGAGTGAGCGTTTAAAACCAACCAATCACAGCCTTGCTGCGATCAAAGTGTTAACTTTTAGCAAGCAAAAAAGAGCCTAATGAGCTGCCAAGTAGTTAATTGTCTGTGATGTAGTACATATTATAAATATAATTATTATGCCACCAAAGCAGCCATTAAGTATTTAATTTGACACTTACTTGGGCAATAAGCAGAGTGTATTCATATTATCAATAGTGAGTGGCAAGTAATAGCTTTTCGTAACAAACTGCTTGATGATGTCGTACAACTGTTTGGCGTAGTTTGGATACTTGTTAATTGGCAGGTTTGAAAGATTCAGACAGAATTGGCCGAGTGATAATGTCTCTTGCCGAAGGTAACTAGAAAAAAGAAAATGAACATGTGTAAATAATTAATAATAGTGACGATGATTCTTCGATCTTACATTCTACACTTATTATTACACTTTGTTAATTTTTTTTTTGTTTTTTGGAATTTCTTGTTGCTAAAATCGATACTTCTTTTTACTTTTTTAAACATATATGGGAGCCTTTAATTGGCAATTTGTGAATTTACACTGTATGTTAGATTTAATATTTGAAACTTGACGGCAGTCAGGCTCCCGAGCAGTCTATGTACAGACTCACCTGAGCTGGTATTGGCCTCAGCCTACCTACCGATCGATGAGGAGGTACCGTCGCAAGAACTAATGGGACTCATCCAGCACTGCGAACGAAACAAGCAGGAGCTGATCATCGCAGTGGACTCCAACTCGCATCACTCACTGTGGGGATGTTCCACATCAAATCGAAGAGGAGAGGACCTGGTAAGTTACCTATTTACTACTAATCTCCAAATATTGAATCGAGGGGCAGAACCTACTTTTGTAACGTCTCGGGCCCAATCTATAATCGACATAACACTAGTATCAGAGGGGATAGCTTCTTACGTGTCGAACTGGCATGTTTCAAAAGAGCCCTCCTCCTCAGACCATAGGTACCTATGTTATAAACTAGCAAAGGAACTAAAAATTATCGAACCTAAACGCAACCCACGTAAGACCAACATAGTCAAGTTTAGAGAAATCACTGAGATGCAGCTGCGAGAACTGGGTATCAAGCACAGTTTCAGCGGCACATCAGACATCGAAGAATATGTAAGTAAATTAACTTCAATTCTTACTAACTCGTTCGAACAAACCTGCCCTTTAACCATTCCTAAACCACACCAGCAGAATCAACGCTGGTGGGGTTCAGAGCTAGAAAAACTTAGACAAAAACTAAGAAGGCTCTTTAATAGGGCAATGAACACCAGGAAAGAGGAAGACTGGGACAACTACAAAACGCTCCAATATCACTATAAAAAACGTATACGTGCGCGTAAAAGTGAAGCCTGGAAACGTTTCTGTAGCAACATCGAATCAAATCATCAAGCGATCAGGGTCAAGGCTATTTTGGCCAAGGACAACCACACACTTGGATCGCTCAAAAAACCGGATAACACATTCACCAAATCGGACACTGAAACATGTGAAGTATTGCTGAGCACCCATTTTCCAGGTTTCGCCACCAGGGATGAAGCAGAATGGGAAGAAACTGAACATGTTTCAAAACAGTGTGACTGGACCACCGCCCAAACGGTCGTTACAAACGACAAAGTAGCGTGGGCGCTAAACAGCTTCCAAACGTTTAAATCACCAGGCATAGACGGACTCTTTCCTGGACTGCTAAGGTGGAGCTGCCAAGATGTAACACCACATCTTGTACAGCTGTATCGGGCGTGCTTAGCATACAGATACACGCCGAAGCAGTGGAGAGAAGTCAAAGTTGTCTTCATACCCAAACCTGGAAAGAGCGACTACACTCAGGCCAAATCCTACAGACCCATCAGCCTTACCTCGTTTTTGCTCAAAACTCTGGAGAGGCTATGGGACTGGGAAATAAGGAATGTCGCCCTGAAACGTTGTCCTCTGCATAAGCAACAACATGCATATAGCCCAGGTAAATCAACGGAGTCAGCTCTTCATGATGTAGTAACACGCATTGAAAGCTCTCTATCAGCGAAGCAATCTACTATTGGTGTTTTCATCGATGTAGAAGGTGCTTTTGATAAAACAAACTTCACGAGCATAAGTCGAGCTCTGAGAAAGCATGGGGTAGATGATACCATTAGTGGATGGATCGACAACATGCTAAAACTCAGAGCTGTAAGGTACACGGTGAATACCACTACCAGAGGAGTGGTATCGAGGGGCTGTCCGCAAGGAGGAGTTCTCTCACCACTGCTCTGGAATATCGTAGTGGACGAACTTTTGTGTCGTCTAAACGACGGTGGGTATTACACCGTAGGCTATGCGGACGATATTGCCATTCTTTTGAATGGGCCATTTGAGGGAGTGCTATGCAACCTAATGCGATCCGCTTTGAAGATCGTAGAAAAATGGTGCACAGAACATGAACTCTCGGTTAATCCATCGAAAACGGAACTGGTTCTGTTTACCAACAAAAGGAAAATACCAATCCTTAATCTACCGGAACTTTTGGGCACCCAGTTGACCAGAGCACATGAGGTCAAATATCTAGGTGTAATTATTGACTCCAAACTGCTCTGGAACACTCATATAGAACAAAAGTTAACCAAGGCTTGTATCATATTTTGGCAGTGCAAACGCCTCATAGGCAAAACCTGGGGACTTTCCCCCAGGATTGCAATGTGGCTTTATACTGCCGTAATTAGACCTATTATCACCTATGGTGCAGTGATCTGGTGGCCTAGAACAGATCTGTGCACTGTAAAAACCCAGATGCGACAATTCCAAAGACATGCTTGCATGGCTATAACAGGAAGCATGCGCACCACACCGACCGCAGCCCTTGAAGTCTTGCTGGGACTTTTGCCTCTTGATTTGTACGTACAACAAGAGGCAAAAGCCTCCTCGATAAGGCTCAAACATGCAGGACTGTGGCACGAGGACCGGGGACCACACACTAAGATACTGAGCAGGGCAATTGCGCACCAACCGCTAATCGAGGCGCCCCATGATAGGATCCCCAAAAAACAGGTATTTGAACGTAGTTACTATGTTCAACTGCAAGAATCGACAACAGACTATTCGGGTGTAAATGAGGTGCGTATCTACACGGATGGCTCTAAGACCAAATCAGGTACCGGTGCAGGAATATTCTCGATGGACCTAAATATCAGTTTATCAACAGCTCTAGGGACAAATAGCTCGATTTTCCAGTGTGAATGCGTAGCTATAACTAAAGCGGCAGAAACGGTGCTGCGTCGAAAGATAACCAATTTCGACATCAGAATACTCTCTGACAGCGCAGCAGTCCTTCGGGCTCTTGTAAGTAACGTAATAAACTCAGGGCTCATATATGAATGTCACTCAACACTGGAAAAAGTTGCAGTAAGCAACAAGGTGACAATCCAGTGGATGAAGGGGCATAGCGGATCTCTCGGGAATGATGCAGCGGATGAGCTTGCAAGGCGAGGGTCCAACAACCCACCAATCGGACCCGAACCAATGTTACCCATCACTGCGAGTCTACTCCGCTCGTGGATTAGAGAATGGGCCCGAGAACAACACCAGATGCAGTGGGCAAGTTCTAACGACTGTAGACAGTCAAAAGAAGCTCTGCCACAGCCATCGCCAAAGCTAAGTATACACTTAATCAACCTAAGAAGGGATGACCTGCGCATAATGGTGGGCACTATCACAGGCCACTGCCCTCTTAATAAACACCTATATGTTTTAGGCATTACCGACAGTCCTCTGTGCAGAGCATGCATAGAGCACGATGAAACCGTCGCCCACGTAGTCCTGGAATGCGAGGGAGTGATGACACATCGGGCACAAATCCTCGGCAACCCGAGGTCTCTCCGCGAAGCCTGCGAAGATCCCAGGAAGCTTCTGCGCTTCTGGGCGGAGTTGGGCTGGATGAAGTAATCCAGCCAAACCGGACGCAACAAAAGACCAAGAGGTCTAAATGCGGACAACGAGCCCACCAACAAGTAACAAGTAACAAGTAACAAGTAGTCCGTTGGCTCTCTGTAAAATAGAATAAATAGACTTTGGACAAAAAAAAAATGACAATCATTGTATGGTTCAGCCGTCAAAGAAACTGGAGTTTCAATACAGTTACTCTAAAACTGTTAAAACACTACTAATTTGTGTATTAATATTATTAATATCTTCTTGGATAATTAACACTAATGTTACTTACACACAGGCAATAAGATGACAGATTAAATATTCAGCAGCCAGTTGATCTCCTAATAACAGTTCGGTGAGAGCTTTCAATAAATGATCCCTTGCTGTGTTTGCTTCTTTTAATACTGTATCTGTAATACATGTGTCATTTATCAGTATCACCATTATCACATCAGCCAAAAGACATACAATGTTAAATTTTCGGTGAGCCACTGTCATTCATGAGTTGATTCATGTCACTAGTCATTATTATAAAATTATCTACACTATTATATAAAGCAGAAGAGTTTATTGTTTGTTTGAACATGCTAATCTCTGGAACTACTTGAATAATTCAGTCCTTAAGGAAGGTTATAGGCTATATAATATCACGCTATATTATATAGACGAGATGAGAGCGGATCAGTAACCAAAGATGTAACTGGAGTGAAATCGCGCTGCAACTTATTATTATAAAATGTGAAATTATAGACTAATCTGATACAAGTGACCATCTCTCTACTACGGTTATAGTGTAGTGGACTAAATTGACATAATATGAGACGAACACTTCTATTTAGAATCTGGCTGTGTTATGTGTTTGAAACACTTTACTAGCAGTGTTGTTTCCTTTTGAATTACTTTGATCAGCAAAAAAAAAAAATATTTGCCATAATTAAGATGGCCAACACACAATCATACTCAAGTATCTATCATTGGACAGAATGAAGTTGTTTCAAAAGAGTAATATATAAAAAAAAATTGTTACCTTGATTAAAACATGTAACCAAAGGATTACAATGCTCCAGCTTTTTTACATAAACCGCATGTAATCTCGGTACCAAACTTGGCGGTGGGTTATGCGTTATTGTCTCAACATCACTCTCAATCTGTGGTTCTAATAATGGATCTTTCTCTGGTTTAAATTCACCTGATAATGCTGGATCTACTGATAGGAAACCAACCACTTCTATCATTTCATTCAGTTTTAGATTGTCACTTTCATCATATACCTAAAAAAAGATAGTATATAAAACAAAATATGAACATTTTCATTTTAACACACTCAGTAAGCAGTTACTTCTCATACTGTGTTGACTAATACAAGTCAGGCGCTAATGATTTATAAATGTCATCTTATTTTACTAATAGGCCACTTTGTCTGTACTTTCAGTCAGTTAGTATTTCAACCCAGTTGGAAATACCATTGAACAAACAGTAATATGAATAACAAGGTTTAAGCAGCCTTAAAACCTGAGTCATTGAGTTGAAAGTAGACTACAGTTTAATAATTAAAGGAAGAGTATAAATGAGAATATTAATGGAAATATGACACACTAGCTGTTGCCCGCAGCTCTGCCCACGTGAATGTTGGTTAAATCGCATTTTCCATAAAAACTTTTTTGCAACCCCTTCAAGCCATTTTTAGCAATAGTATATTTGTTTTAGTTGTTCTCCAATGTCTATTCTATCCCTATACAAAATTTCATCCAAATCGGTACAGTGGTTTAGGTGTGAAAGCATAACAGACAGACTGAGTTGCTTTTGCAATTCTAGTTATTAGTATGGATTTTTACAAAAATTTCTCACCTTCACAATACAAGACTTGCTTGGCGTATCTGGCAGTGGGAAATTTAATAAATGTTCTCTAGACACAACATTTGTATTATCACTCCTCGTTTCTGTAGTTTTTGGTTCCTTATTAACCATTTCGTCAACTACTTCCATAGCATCAGAATCATCTTCAGCGTCATCATAAGTGCGTTTTAATTTCATATTAGGGTTCAAACGTTTTGATGTATTCGGTTGTTGTTCTAGATGTTTAAGATGATTCTGATTGTCTTCTAAAGTTTGAGCCCAGTTGTTGTAGCCAGGCATTGATACTACTATCATGGTTTGTCGTTGCGCACTCACTAAATTTTGCGTATAGTTTATTTTCTCGTTATCCTGAAATTGTTATGATTTATTTTTACTTATGTCAAACATTTACATAATTATAGGCGTCTCAGACATTGAAGAAAGAAGAAGGTCATGAGAGGTGGAAACATAATATAAGGTCAGGGTCTCATTATGACTAAAACATGGTTTTAGGGACAAGACGTGAATTTTAGGAAAAAATTGTGAAAATTTTTTATGATTTAGAATGAATTGATTTTGAAGTAGTTTTTATAAGAATTGACGGGTTAGGTTAAGGTTTTATTTTATACCCAGAAGCAGGGCTTCGGCGACCTATGTGCGACAGCTGATTTTGAGAAAAAAAGGTGTCATTTTTAGTGCATTCCCTTTGGTACACCTTGACCAAAATCTATGATAAATGCTTAATAATAAAACATGAAAAGACTTACCAATATATGTGCAGTGTCTCTATATTTTCCACTTTTATTTTTACACTCATTTGTTTCAGTGTTAAATACCTCAAACTGTTCAAAATAAAACTCAGGGTTGTGCATATCCTGTATCATACCGCGAAACCGAACAAGCGTATTATCGGGCAAATTGTGAGATGCATTACAATTAATTAAAGGTATCTGCAATATCAAAGAAAGGTTATGTAGAGGTCAGTCTCAAGAAATCTATGAGAACAGATGTTTTAACAGTTTAAAGATAATGTTTGTTACCTGATACCAATTAGGCAGTTTTAACAGCTTTTCTTTCCATCCTGCTTCATTTGCCATCCACACATCAGGAGTAACAGTTTCAAAATCAATCATTAGGTCATGCATTTTGCAGACAATAATATCTATTTTGGAATTAATAATGGAACAAATTATTATTTTATTGTTGATCAAGGTAGAAATTGTATTATCTATCTACCGCTAAAATCTAGAATGTGCCAAAATGCAATACAAATTCACTCAAACAATTACGATGATTTTGACAGGGCGCGAAATTTTTCTTTTGACTCGCACAGTACATAATCTACTGTAATTTTATTTTTTTTTTTCAGTGTGGCATTAGTGGTACTTTGTGCCAATGGGGTTGGCTCAAGAATACTATGTAGAATTTTATATATTAATCATAAAATGTACTTTGTGAATATTCTTGGGTTGGCCGATAAAAGCTAATCGCAGATGGCGCCAGCATAGATGGTACAGTGGTATAAGGCAGCCAATGTTACATTTTGATTTGTTTAAAAAAAACCTGCTTTTTACGCCAATTTATGACTTGAATACGTCTATCCTAACATTATATCCTTATACTTTATCTATTATGTATTATGATGTGTTTTCACTGGCGGATCAAGAAATTAAAAGAGAAACTTATTTAATGTTATGTTTAATTTTTTTTTTTATATTAATGCCTACCAAAGTGACTCCACCCCTCCTGATGGTAAGCAGTCAGTGGAATCCAGAATTGGCGGCCACTATACCAAAAGCCATCGTCTTAAACTGCTGGTATGGTGGCCTCCACTATTGCGGCTGGGAATGGGGTTAGGGGAAGGGAATGAGGGAGGTGAGGAAAGAGGAAATGGGGGATATTGGATTATGCGGAAAAAGGACAGATCTTCTTGAAAAGTATTTTGTCTAATGTATTATTTGACCCTTATATCTTACTTCTTCTATAAAATACTATGATAATTAACTGGTTAATAAATATTATAATAAATGCAAATTTTCTTAATTTGATTAAAGAATCTTGTATTTATGCCCGTTCATTTTTCAGTTACTTTGCGATCAATCAGAACTTCGGTCGTGCCTATTGCACATTAAGAAGAAATTATAGAACCTGAGACGTAGTAGACGTACTAATAGAGAATATTATTGGGATATTAACAGTATTTAACAGCACTCTGCCTGGATAAGACAATGGTATGGCATTAATCAGTTTATTACTAGTGCAAGCAGGTTTTATCAGTAGTTAATATAAATTTTATAAGTTAACAAGATAAACACCTGTACCTATAACTACGCTTTGTAACCATATTTTTGGCAAAATAAATAATTATTCTTAATTCTGTCATCAAAATCCATGCATGGACATTATACTCAATGTTCTGTTTCATAGACAATACGAATAGTGAATGTGGAGTGGAGGCATAGAGTAAAGTAAAGTGGAGGAGTAAAAAAGAAATAGAACTTATTATGCGTAGCATCTCTACTTAATCTGTGAACATAATTAATAATTAATTTAAAACTAGAAAGATTTGTCTATGGTTGTTAGCGGCGTCTGCGTTTGTTTGATAAATAGGATTATTCAATTTTTAAAGAAAATCGAAGAATTTTTTAGACTAGGATCTAACGAGTAAATAAGAAACCTAAAGCGCAAATTAGTTATCTAGTCTGTTTAAATTAACTTACCGAACTTTCACAGTAAAAACCTAACCTAACGACTGAAACTTTCAACATGAGTAAGTTGATCTTGTAATACTTCCATTGTAAATGTAAATATAATAAATAAACTACTTATTGGGACATAAAATTTATATTTTGTATACCTACTTTGTGTGTATTGGCGCTTAAAGTTCTGTCACTTAACATAACCTAAAACCAAACTCAAGTTTTTTCTATAAATTTGGGCTGGCATTATCAGATATTGAGTGTTCAAAATTACTTTGTCTACGTTTTCAGCAATGGATATTCGTCCCAATCACACTATATATATAAACAATCTCAATGAGAAGATTAAAAAGGAGGAGCTAAAGAAATCTCTTTACGCTATTTTCTCACAATTTGGCCAGATTTTGGATATTGTAGCGTTAAAAACATTGAAGATGAGAGGACAAGCATTCGTCATATTTAAGGAAATATCCAGCGCAACTGTTGCTTTAAGGAGTATGCAGGGATTTCCTTTCTATGACAAGCCAATGGTGAGTACTACATAATATTAGAATCAATGAAACAACCTCTTGGTCAAAGAGTAAAGATTGCCACCTTGTACCTATATCACACAAATACACGGTAGTAGATCCACGTTGGTTTTAGCATGTGTGGGCCGGATCAACTAGGAGAAGTACTACCCTCTCATAGAAGATCGAAGTAAGAATATAGTTTTCATGCTAATGTGTTTCGCTCGGTGAGTTACAGCGCCGGCAGCCCTACTCATCCGTTTTCCCTGTGGTTGGCAACGGCTTAGTTGTGTTTTCTAAGCACTATTACTTCTGCGATGCTTGGACAACACAGCTATCTGTATAGGTTACGGTGACCACTTACCATCAGGTGGACCCTATGCTTATTCGCCACAAGTTGTATAAAAAACAATATTGTAGCTCTATTCTACCAAAGATACTAAGATCTTCTGATGTGTCAGAGTAATTTCTACATAAGTTTCACATACAGCACCGTCCAACACCATTTTCGGACAATGTAAACAATCCGCCATATTGCCATTGTCTATGGTTTCATGAATTTACTAATGATGGGGCAAGGTTGAAAAGAAAATAAAATTATTTGCATACATACATACTCAATCATACATATAACATAATACATATTCAATCTTTATATCCAGCGTAAGACTTATTTTCGCTGAAATGATGATAATGATGGTCAAGTTATTCTTACAAAAAAAATAAACAAATCAGGCTATAAATTTGTATTTCTTAAGCCATTTTAGTTTTCTTTATCTGAATCGGTATCACAAGACGTGTCAGTGTTGTCGTTGCCAACATTTATAATAAATGGTTTGGTTACGTTGTCTTTGATTCCCCTTCAATGTTCATCGCTTTGAAGTAATTAATTTTTTTTTTTCTACTTTTTAGTTAAGGATTAAACATGTAGGTATTGTTTTGAAGTTGGTTTTCGTTTTTTTTTCTAAAAAATAATTTTATTTTCAAACTTTTAGTGGGAAGTAATTGTGTATTGTTAATATATTTAATATAGATAGGCCTACTAAACATGCTGAGCAAATGAAACGGCGCTGTTGGGAAGAAAGTAGGGACGAGAGGGAAGATAATAAATAGAGATTTAAAGTCCTTATCAAACTTTTGCTGATCGCTGAACCCTGAATCCCGGCAACCACAAACCAAAATAAAAAAGTGAAGACCTACCAACAAAAAAGAATGATCAAAAATCATAATTTAACTTAAACTCTGACCTATGAGATGAGAACAAAAAGAAAAAAATCAAAATATTTTATTGATTAAGTCTTAGTATCTATACTTATTTCTTCTAATAAGTTGGTTTAACAACAACAACATTGGTTTTCAAAGACAATATAGAGTATAGAAAAAATAAAGCTGTTAATCAATTTGACATTTTAATTCGACTGCAAAAAGAAATTCATGTATAATAAATAATCTAGTTTTGATTATTATTTGTTAGTAAAAATAGTTCAAAAATGTAGCATGTAGTGAACCCTGTGTGTATAAATCCATGTGTAATCCGTTAAGGAATTTTCGATAAAAAAATATTGAAAAGACTGTTTGTTTACATTGTCCGAAAATGGTGTTGGACGGTACTGTAGGTAGTGGGCAGTCAAGTTGAATCTCAAAAAATATTTCTAATATTTTTCCACAGGATGGTCCACTGTACAAATTTTATAACTAGTAATATTTAAACTGTGTAGAAGACCACATAATATTGGTCATGATACTTTTTATCAAACACAAACATTTTTTTTTTCAGAGAATACAATACTCAAAATCAGACAGTGATGTCATTGCTAAAGTAAAGGGAACATTCCAAGAGAGACCTAAAAGACCAAAGATGCCTAAAGGCCTGGATGATAGCAGAAAGAAGAAGAACAAGGATGCCAATCGCCCTGGCATGCATGCACAGGCTGGCATACTCAACAATGTCAATGCTGAACAACCACCTAACCAGATTCTGTTCTTGACCAACCTACCTGATGAAACATCAGAAATGATGTTGTCTATGTTGTTCAACCAGTAAGTATTTTATAGCTACATTGGCGTACCTTGGTGTAGTTTCACCCACGTCTTTGCTTACTGCTCTGTTCCTATCGCCAGTGTCAAAGCAGCAAAGATGTTGCTAAAAACTGCATGTAAAATATGCACTTAAATCTAGTGTTGCTCTAAGTAGCTCACTTTGCTTTGGTATCATATTAACATGTAAATTTCTTTTTATAGGTTCCCCGGATTCAAAGAGGTCCGTCTTGTGCCAAACAGACATGACATTGCTTTTGTTGAATTTGCAAATGAAATGCAGTCTGCAGCAGCTAAGGAAGCACTTCAAGGATTCAAGATTACTCCTACTCATGCTATGAAGATAACATTTGCAAAGAAATAGTGTATTCTTAAGATTGTACTTTTAGTAACAATAAAGATTAAGTATTTGAGATCTGTTTTGAGCATTGCACTAAGCCTTAACAGCTCTCCGGCTGTGATATTATTTAAGTTTCTAATCAATGTTTTTCTAAACTTAAACCACCAAACCCATAGTAAAATAGGACAAAATGGGGAATGGGTCCTGTTGCCATAGTTGCCACCAATATAGAAGCTTGAACAAATCAGGCTTGATAGGCCTCTTAGGGGGACTTTATTTGGAGTGTCTGTTTGTAATATTGAAAGAACCGTTTTTTACTACATATTTATGAATATATATATGGTACATACACCAAAATAACATTTTATACAATTTTTGTCTGTCTGTCTGTTTGTTCCGGTTAATCTCTGAAATGGTTAGACCGATTTTGACGGGACTTTTATTGGCAGGTAGCTGATGTAATAAGGAGTAACTTGGGCTACGTTTATTTTAGAAAAATAAAGTGAAGTTCGCCGGGGCTGCTAGTTTTAAAATCAAAGTAATCTTCCCTGCCGTCGCCATCTACTGGAGTGCGCCGACACATAACTAATTGTATTATTTTTGAAGTGCTAGCTCAGCTTATGTTTTATGACCATTTGACACACCATGAGAGGAATACTATGTCCACTCCTTTTTTGCCAGTGTTACAACCTTTTATTTTTAATTACAAAAAAAAAACAAATGAATATCGCGAAACATAAACACTGGTTCTTTCTCTCAAATGGAGTAGTTGGTAGGCGCAGTTACATGATATTTACTGTAAAAGTAGTCTAAGCACATAGGTAATTTGGTAGATGTAAATATAAATAAAACTACAATATATTACTAAATCGTTAGTATATTAAACAACTTTATGAAAGTTGTAACATTGATTTGTCATCAAAAATATTAAAAACTATACTTATACACTTACATTTTGTCACAAGGCAGGTTATTTGGCCGAGTTATAAGGCACTTCTATTACATTGGCATTAACAGTTAGTTATATAGATATAGATTAATAGTATAGTAAAATAATCTCGAATATATAAATTGCACAAGTATAAGAGATTCTAGGAGACAGAAAAGTTGGTAACAAAATACTTCAGGCTGAAATACGAAAAAAAAAATATGCTTCGATACGACAATGCTATTTGGTACAGAAAGATGAGCCTAAACAAAAACAAAATAGAGGTGTTTTTTCAGTGTATTCTATTTCGGCGTTTCTTTCTTAGGACGGCAGATTATAGGTTAGGTAGCTTTGTAAATATACAAAATATAATAATAATATGTGAATTTGGTTCTACTATTGTAAATGACTTGGCGTGTCAGTTCATATTGCGTGAAAAACGTACATACCAACGTATTTCGAGACTCAATTAATCCCACATAAGTACAGTAAATAGTAAATACAATAAATCATAAATAAATATTGATTGCAGTGAATAAAATTATTGTAAAGTTTTATTTAAATATTTCGTAATTACTCTTACATAAAATTCATTTAGCACCGATAAATATTAGTAAGTATGCTTACCAAAGACAATAGTTTTAGTGTATTTAAATCGAAATTAATTCATTAGAACACAACCTAAGTACTAAACAACACTTAAAATACTGGCAGTTAAAAAAAGATTTTGAAAACTTAAATTTTAAAATACATAAGATACGAATGTAAATATTGATATCAGAACATTCAAGTCATTTAATTTTCTTTAATATTATTGTGCACAAGAAATTTATAATTCATAATTATTAGTGTGACAAGTAATTAAACTCTAAATAGGAAATTCAATTACCTCATCTGTTTTTTCTAAGTAAAAGATTGAATACTGATAAACAGAGATGTTTAAAGAATGAGATAAAACCTTTATATGCAACTAACAACACAATAAAATAAAAATTTAAGGAAAATTTCGAAGAGAGGTTATTAGTTTTCCTATTCATAGTTCAATCACATAAAATATATTTATACTATTTAAACGACGCTTAGCGAGCAAACAAGCTCACCATACGCAATATATTATACTAGCTTGACTCCTTGCTCTGCTCCCGTCGCCAATAGCGTGATGGTACATATATACATCAAGAACTGGGCTATCATACACAAAAATAATAATTCAAATCCGACTGGTAGTTGCAGAAATTAGTGCGTTCAAACAAACAAATTCTACCGCTTTATGTAATATTAAAGATTATATAATATGATACAAATTTGATGGAGAATTTTGTCATAAAAGAAACTGATCTATATCAAGGTGGGTCTTTGGATGTGTTGAAGTTTGATTATAGACTTAATACAAGGTGGAAGACAGCTGACGAGAAAAACTAATGGTAATACTTGAAATAATGGCACCTTTTAAAAAGAAATGCAGTTAGTATAAATCACCTTACCAGACTGTCAAAGCCTGCACAAGGGCACTCTACATTTGTTTTAGTACATTTTAAAGTAGCCATAGACAACCACGGTTGGTGAGACAATTTTGTTTCCACCTAGTATAATATTATATACATACAAATAATAACCGTTATAAATTATGGCGGTTCAATACTAACATTTAATAAACTATATCGTAAATAGTAATTGTATCTCAGTACTATCTTCAATTACTATATAAGATTATACTGTAGTGTCTAATAATACACCAAATTGATTCTAGGCGCAAGCCTAGTACGGGTATTGATAGTATCATAAAATGTTACAAAATATTTCTAGCAATATATTTCGCCTCTAGTGAAAACATAAATGCGAAAGTAACTGTCTGTCTCTCTGTTATGCTTCCATGTCTAAACCACTGAACTGATTTTAACCTATGAAGACGGATACGTAGTCTTGCCGTTTAAAAAACGCATAAAATACATTTTGAATAAAGCCACCACCATTTGATTATTTAAAATCCATATTACTGAAAATTGAAAATGCAAAGCACCTCTATTTCTTAAAAAAGTAAGAAACAATTAAACTTTGAATGAATCATGTTTTTGACTACGCAAATTGGACTCCACACGTTGGTCCCAACACTGATCCCAACAACCCTTGTCCAACATGAGTATATAGAACATAGCACTATCAATGCTCTTCCAACATTGGTACAAATAAGTGCCTAGAATAACATTCTTTTAAAGTTTAATAATCAAAATGGTGTATATTAGACACATGAAATAAATAAAAATTTAAATGTACTCAGCGTTTCATCTTCTCAAGTATAGGTATGATCATCTCGAAGGTGGGTCGTTTCCCGGGGTCCTCGTTCATACAGATTTTGATAAGTTTCGCGATATGAGGAGAAATGCCTGGAGGGATGGTCACACGGAGACCTTCCAGTGCTATCTTCATACCACACTCCATGGGAGATAGGTCTGCGAATGGCACCTGAAATAAAAACACATTAGTGATTATATTAATTAAATGCCATTTGTCAAAGACTATTCCATCCTATTGAAGAAACCATGTATAGCGTGAAAGTTAGAAAAAAATACATTTAATAAAATATTTTTTTTTGTATATTATACAAATACTAGCTGCGTCCTGCGGCTTCGCCCGCGCGGAAAATTAATTAATGTAATTCAGGAACCAGACCGATTTTTGGGATAAAAGTAACCTGTCTGACACTGAATCTATGCAAATAGCAAATTTCATCGAAATGGGTTTAGTCGTTTAGGCGCTGAGTGGTAACAAACAAACACAAAAACATACACATACATACACTCAAACTTTCGCATTTGTAATATTAATATGATATCAAATTTATTTCTAGGTAGCATAGAGAGGGAGAGAGTGGCATGACACAAGACTTTTTGCAGAATAAAAAAGTAAATATGAATATTATATTATTATTCATTTCCTTAAAATTTAAAGAGTTTAACATTGAACTAACCTCTCTAGTAGCCAATTCCCATAACAGTATAGCAAAGCTCCACATATCAGCGGCTTCAAGGTTCCTCTTAGCGGGAGGCTTCTGTAGGGCTTCGGGGGCCATCCACGCGGGCGCGTACAAACGACCCTTCTCTTGAAACGAGAACTTGGAGTCTGCCATGTTGATGCGGGCTGTTAGGTCCTCGTCGATCTAATGCGAAGTAGATTTAAAATATATATTAGCTGATGAAATAAATTAATTTTCATTAGACTGTGTGAATGAATAAAAAATGAATATGGATTGCTCTATTTTTAGAGCAGATGAGTAAAGATTGGACAATATATTTTGACGATCTCTGTGGTTCGGTGGTATTGCGTATGGACTGCCACGCAGAAGTTGCGAGTTCGCTTACTCAGTGCGTGAACATGTATATTTGCATTGGTCTGGGTGTTTCTATGTATAATATGTAAAATTATTTATGCATTACTAGACTCCATAACACAAGCTATATAATATATGCTTACTTTGGGTCTAGATGGCGTTGTGTGTAATTGTGATATTATTATTATATTTGGCAGCATGAAATCGCTTTTACCTATGCTTATATCCTTTTCTGACAAGGCAAATCGATATTTATTAGAGCGAGAAATAAAGCTTGCTGTGTGCTGTCGTAGAAAAGGATAAAAGCATAAACGTAGTTCAACCCTAAGATTGCGCGAGGTGTGTGTGTTCGTGCGTGCGTGCGTGCGTGCGTGCGTGCGTGCGTGTATGAGAGTGTAAATGTAAGTACGGTTACGTCAATGTGTAAGTTTAATCTGTACACTTTAAATAATTACTTACCATAATATGCTTGCTATTAAGATGATACGTAGGCAGTATCTTATCCTTCTGTAGACTATGCAGATAGCGCATAGCCAACGCGACATCGTGAGCTAGTCGTAGCGCGGCGTGCGCGTCTAGTACAAGCGCCCCCCCGGCCCCTCCCACTGCCCCCCCGCCCGCCCCCCCGTGCAACAGTGCGTAGAGAGACCCCCACGACATGTATTGAGAGATCACCACTAGAGATGGTGGGGATACGCAGCAACCCACCTGTCAAATAAAGTTTATTTTTAACATCTGTATGTTTGTTTCATTGGCGCTCCTAAACAGATGTACCGAATTTGATTTTTTTTTGTCTGATAGGTGATTTGGTCAAGAGTATTCCTATAACGAATCAAAAAAAAATTTGTAGATCACCTATTAATAAAGTGATATTATGCAAATTCTACAAGTCTGAAAATATTTTCAAGTAATGCGTTTTTAATGTGACACAATATTCAACACACTGATAACACTCACCACAGGCAATATATTGGGATGCGAGAATATTCTGAGTTTCGGGAATTCTTCATTAAAATCACGCTGTATACGCGGTGTACACTCGCGAACAGCTAAAATCTTCGCTACGATCTCGTTCTTTTGCCAACGACCGCGCCAAGTCTCACCTAAAACAATATATAAATAGATTTAGAAATAAGAACATAAGTTACATTATTAGTCTTAAGGTGTACTGTTTAATATAGGCCCATACCAAAGAGTGAAATTTACCATAGATTACTTAGTTTTTGACAAGTGAATAGGTAATGTTGTTGTCCGTTATCTGACATTTCCTTAGCCACCTTTTATTTTATGCCAATATGAACGGACATGGTAATACATGGGGTGGTTCTCTAAAGAAAATTATATTAAAACAAGTATTTGGCAAAAAGCTTAATTACAAGAACATGTAACCGACGTGTGTATGAAAAGATTTATAAATGTTGAACAGGCAAAGTAGCTTGAATCATTTCAAATGGCATTCTACAGTCTTTGCTTACCTCATTAGTGAGAGACAGGCGTGAAGTTATATAAGTATTTTTAATATTTTACCTGATGGCGTGGCCCCAATTCTAGTATGCAGAGACAGCTCGTTGATATTAATCCCCTTGTGACGAGATAATGTCGCATCCCTACTCCTGGTCTTCAGACCCAACCACGATTGGTCCTTGAATTGAATCTTCTTCAAGTCTTGACCTTGCTGTATTGCCATCTCGTGAAGTCTAGCGAAAAAAATTTTGGATGCAAATTTCGTTTTTTATTAAATGACTAGGTGGTATTGTTTAATTTGTTAATTAATACACTTTTACTATCTCTCAGTCAATATATTGTTGTGTTTAATATCAGAAATGACTATACCATACACCACAATGCTGATCAATATACTGGCAACACGCAAACAATTAACAAACACAAAATATACGCAAACTTGAAATAAATATTCTTATGCAGACAAAAATATTAAATTTGAATACAAAAATCTAAAACTTATGAAAAACTAAAAATATTGGTCTCAGATGCTAATAAAATTTCTTCTTGCAATCAAATCGTACCTCTGCACAAGTTGTCCCCTCGTTTTATCAAGTGGAGTGTCTCCATCCTTGTTAGCGAGTGATATCAGCGCGCCGGCTAACAGAAGATCCTCTGCGATCGCCCCGTAGCCCCAGAAGCAAGCGTAGTGCAAGGGAGAGTTACCGTGCTCGTTCGTGAAGTTTACATCTACGCGGTTTTGTAGCAGCTGTGAAGTAATTTTTGTTCTTAATGTTGCTGAAGAAAACTCGTGCTTAAAATAGGTAGTCGCGGCGAAAATCGTTTACCTTACCTAGTCTCATAGGTCAACTTGAAATCGATTCTAATAATCCCTTTCAAAGAAAAAACAGGGTTTTTGTTACATACTGTATGTAAGTATAATTATATGACGTGCATTGATTTTTGGCCTAAGTAGGCAAGACCACAAAGTAGATGGAACACATGTCCACAAAAAGTAGTTTGCAGTTTAAATAAACAATTTTTGTATCTATGATCACTACCTAATGTTCTGCTATTCTGTTACTTGTTTTGTAATATATGGTATGCCATAAAGAATTTTCTAACTAAAGAAATAAGGTTGGTTTTGCTAGACTATTAGCACTATAGCCGGTTTGTGAAGTGCCTGTATACCAATTAGAACTCCTATGCACACCTATACACCTTTACAGGTGGCACTTAAAACTTCATCATAACACTAGCTTCCGGCGGCGCGGTCTTTGCTCCCGTCACCAGTAGCGTGATGTTATATAACCTATAACCTTCCTCAAGAACTAGGCTATCTTTTGCAAAAAGAATTATTCAAATCTGACTGGTGGTTCCAGAGATTAGCATGTTTAAACAAACTCTTCCTTTTTATATAATGGTATAGATATCGATAAACTTCAATTTTCTCCTTACCAATTGAACAATAGGCCTGTGTCCATGTGCAGCTGCTAAATGCAGTGGAGTATCATCTCCCATGTTAGTGACATTGATTCTAGCACCACGGCGTATAAGCATCTCCACAATTTTGAGGTGTCCTTCTTTACAAGCCCAGTGCAGTGGACTAAAGCCATGGTCGTCACTGTAAAAAATATACACACTCAGTACAAAGAAATCGTGAAACTCAATACATCAACAAGTTCATCTAAGCTACCTATCCACTTAAACGTCAGGAGACACTTAAGTGTCCAAAGGTTTTTATAATCGTATGATTTTTTTTAAGGGTGTGATTATGAATATTGACGTATTAAACATTAGAAAAAAATTGCCTGTTCTGGATCTTGTGGGCTTCAAAATGAGCATTTAAAGTTACATTTGACCTACGGAAGCATTCTGATTTGCCCTAAGAAAAAAATCCATATAAGTATGTAAGTTAAAAAAATTATGAAATTTACATAAAGTAACATAATAGTGATTAGTATATCATTAAGTTATCGGAGTTTACAACAACTTCAATTGATTGGAAGACAATTTACAATCATAAAAACCACACTATTTCATTAAACTAAATAAATAGTTAATGAAAACATAATATTGTTCAAACTTTTAATATAAAGTTTCCTTATATAGCAACATTATTGAGGATAACAAAGAATGACTTTAATGTATGCAGGAATACCTGGCACTATGTTTCAAATAACTGTACACATCTACATGAGTAAAAGGAAAATCATAATTAAAAAGTTTGCAGACTACTTGATATAATAACTACTAGAGCAAAACCAGCAATATTATTATATACCTAGGATCAATAATAATTTTTAAAATTATTTCTAATAGGAATGGATCAATCAAAATTTAATGAATGGAGAATCATCATCTCGGAATGCATTTTACACATTAGAACATTGCATTACTCTTATGCGTATGGTTTTTGTACCAAGCCACCTGAAGATACATTAAATAGGTTAAATGCATGATATAAAACCTCAGGAGTTATTATTTTCGTACACATCTGACGCATAATACTAGGCCATGACTACATTGTGGGCGTATTCTCTCAATGCCATATACGGTGGAACAGGACTTCCCATATGGAGTATTAGTGTACAAAAACGCTGGTAACACCCTATACTCACCCCTGATTCATATCATGTTCGGTATCATCCAGCCAAACTCGCACCTGTAAAGCATTTCCTTCTCTACACCACTGAAATATATCTTCCATATTTGTACACACAACACAACGTCTATATCAAACAAATTGTATTAAACTACTATAACAAACTGCACTTATTATTTATTCACAAAACAAGAAATTTGTTTTAGATTAGTAGAAAAAACTTAGATCTACAAAGTGAATGAAATCATCCTTTTGGGAATTGGGAAGGTGTTTGACAGTTTCGCAATCACCGAAAATAATATCAAACACGCCACCAGGTGAAAGGATTCGTGATAATTCTTTTGTCTCTGTCTAACACAAACTAATAGTATTGTTTTGTTTCAGCTTATTTTAACATCATCGGACATTTTCATTGAGTCGTATAATAAAAAAGTGTTGCTACAGAAAATGTATGAATTTTTTGAAATAGAAATAGGTAAATTGGATTATTAAAAATAAGAAGGTTTTCTTTTCTCTTTATTTTATTAAAACAATTTTCAGAATAAAATAAATAGTGAAAAATAACCTTTACGTTTGTTGCCAAAAAAATTAAATGAAATGAACTGGAAAGGACGAATATTGACATTGACAATTTGACTATATTATGACAGTTGGTTTAGCAACTTTGTTAAAATTAAACCCTAAACCTATTTGGACAAATTACAAATTAACTAGTTAAGCAGGTACGATTTGTTGCATTGAGCAGCATGAGAGCCTAGATATCCAAGTATATTCTCAATTATGGCTACGAATAATACTATCGACGTCAGTGTGCTACCCAAGATCACGGACGTTGAGTGGAAACTTGAAGTTATGACGAATACGCCTGGACTCGGTTCTGATAACTTGTTGTACACTGTTATATTGAAAACAGACGAAGGGAATGATATCAAGTTTACTTGTGGAAGCCAACAACTGCAAGATTTAGTGTACAAACTAAAAGACTTGGTAAGACATTGTGAGAGAATGAAAAGTGAATTATCTTGAAAGGACATTTTATTTTATAGGTCGGTACCTACCTACATAGGTAATTTTTATTGCTTTATCTAATGTGTCTATTTGTATATTGAATAAAGATGCTGCTGTAAAATAATTTGTTTCACTTTATTTATTTATAGTAGGGTTCTAGACAAGGTCTTAGCACTTGAGTCAGTCTTTCTCACAAATTTGTTGAGATTGGGAGAAAAAGAGTGGAAAGAACCCTGACCAAATGATAATGAAAGAGTTGTAAATGTAGTTGTTATAAATATAAACACTTGATAGTTGATAGCGTATGCAGTCTGATTGAGCCTTTAATTTTAAAGGTCATTAGTTTTTCTATTAGTAAAAGAATAAAATAAGTAGGTATGAAATAAAACAATTCTTATTCAAAATAATTTTATTTAAAATACCATAAAAAGTACAATAGTATAGTGAGAACACAAAACAACAATTCCATTGCATAAAACATAAAACTGATCACAGATCAACTAAACAAACTTAAGTGAGTAAGCTGCATTTTCATTACTGGCTATTCTATGAAGGGTTAGCTTCTTGGGACTATGGGCCTTATATTAATTATTAATAAATTTCTAAAAATATCACAATATCAACAACTACACTACCACATTACATAAACAGATTATACTGTATTTATGGGAGTAGCAATACAACATAGAAAATTTTTAAAATATAAAAAAAAAATAAAAAATATCAATTTAAATTTGGACAATATTTAATTTTTAAATCTCGCATTGATAATATTACATAAGGCTCTCACAAACAGTAAAATCTTAGTAGGTAGTAAATTAGACTGAACCCAATTTTTTTCTATATAATAATATTTCCCAATAAATACAGACTACAACACAATACATCTAATTTCAGACTTAGTATATAATTTTGCATTCAGATTAAAAAATAATCACAGAGGCAGCTTAGATTATTGTGACGGATAGTAACATATTTTTCTTAAAAATTTACGCATTTAGGCCTACACAATTTTATATTTTATTTTTAGCATGTGGTAACAATAGGGGCCCATTTATGTGAATTGGTATGTAAGAGAAAGTAATCAGCATCCAATTTTACCAGGCTAATCAAATGCTCCCTACTAGTTGGCACTACCATATTTCCTTTGACATACCAAAAACAAATATGAGATTTATCATCATTAAATATACCCATTTAAAAGTTTGATACATACAACAGTTTATTCAGCCTGTATTCTTAATAAAATAGTTTTTCTTATTAGTTAGCTGCACTTTTACATTGTCATAGTTAATTTGTAGACATCATTTCTACAATTCATTACAACATAGTTTGGAATGAAATGTTAGATACTTTTTAAGATTTCTAGTTTATTATAATGTTAGCATTATCATGACCTACTGTAGTGATGTGACCTCAACAATGCTCTTAACTTGTGTTGCCTTAATTTACCAATGCTATATTTAACTGTGCAAATTAAATGCGAGCGATAAAAAGCAGCAATAAATTCGTAAGCTGTCAATTTGTCTAACGTAACTCATAACTACTCATAAGGAACTTAATATATGTGTTAATAAATTATATTTAATATCTTTTTATGCCAAGCCTATAGATAGTAATTTCATCACAAGTAGCATTTTCAGGCGTCTAGATAGCCAGAATTATTTAGGGTCAATTTGGCTTTTGTTGGGCTTTTTACAGTGACCAGTTGATGGCAAATGATAAAAAACTTGATTTTACTTACTATAATTTAGTGGGTCCAGCCATTTTATTTATTTGGTCTGGTCTGTCTGGCTATTAGGTTTGATGACCTGGCAACACTAATCACAGAACATAACATAACTATGCCTCTGAGATGATGAGAACTTGATAATATGTTTTTTACCATGTGTTATGATTATGAGACCTGGCAAGTTTTATTAATTTATATTTTGTAAATAAAATATAAACCATATAACATAACAAACAACACACATGGATAAATATTGACACACCTAAATTAATTTTGGAATTATCACATAACTATTTTTTTGTATTATTTAAAGCCTTATTCAATAAGCATTTAGTGCGTGCGCAAACAAAAATAAGTGAATATACATATTAATTTCTAACACCAACATAAATTCAAAAATAGGCATGTTGTTTTTTGGTTATATTTACTGTCAGTGTTGCCGTTTTCAAAAAAGTCAACAATTCAAAGTTTTTGCCCCACAAATCAGGAAAATATTTTGATACGGCAATACTGTTCACTGGCGGCAATTAGTTTACTAAAACGAAGGTTTCCTACTTCACTACTTGTAAATCGTTTCTACTTTAAATTACCAATACTATTAGAAAATAGCTATAATGGAACACATTTTCCGCAATGGCTCACAAACCATATCTTTATACATATGAAAATATTTTACTTAAGCCACAGACAATATAAAAAGTGATATACTGTAAAATAAGGTGAATAGAAGACTGTAGATGAATAGAAACAGAATTTATTTTAAAAGACAACATTTAACTTCTATTCACCCCGGACTTACTATTCACTTTTTTTACTGTGTATGTACATTGAATCTTTCGTCTATAATAATAGTCTGATATTTTTACGATTAGTTTAAGTAATATATTTTCTATCGACAGATACATACTAATGTCATAGTATATCGAAATAGGCCAGCCCGCCTGAGATCTTAGTCAGTCAATGATATTTATCCATTTGGATATTACATCTATAATGTTCTGAAAAATGTTGAACAAAAAGCACCAACGGAATATGAATACTTATAGTAAGATATAATTTTCAACGAATTACTCTGTGTTTTCGAATTCTGGTCTTTTATTACAGACTCGATGCAATAAAAATAATGTTTTTGTCACATAAATTTATTTCTTTCTTTCTCATTTAGTTAGAGCGAGACTAACAATGTTCGTTCCGTTTGCGATGTTTACACAGTTTAGTCGATTACCAATCGGCAGTTAATTTTTAGTCGAATTGGTAATACGTGAACTTAGCATAATCAAGGAAAAACTGTAATAGAATAATGGATAAGTTCGAGTTCACAATAAAATCCACATATTTAATGAAATATGTTGAAATTTAATTGGTTTAGGAATTACGTCATTACTGTTTTATTTTTTTATATAAGCCTACCAAAGGGACTCCACTCTGCCTAATGTTACGCAGTCAGTAAAACCCGGCTGATAAAGAGGCCGTTTTGAGGCCTGGACGATAAACCTTGTAATAAAGACATTACAGAGAAAAAAACTTAAGAAAGGCCGCAGGAGGCACTGGGTGAGGAGGGAGCGGTCCCCCTGCTTCTTTCAGTCGTTCACGGTATTCGGGACACTGCAAATAGAGAAAAGAGATTTAAATATTATATAACTCAAAAAAATATACTTAAAACCAGCTTTGAGCTAAAAAAAGGTCTAAATCTAATTTCACAATATGAACGAATATTTTCCAAAGACTGCTGGAAGAGAAGAATTCTAAAACAGTTAAGATTACGTGATTTCTATAAATCTGCTGGTGTCGACCAAATTCTACTGAAATCGT
This sequence comes from Parascotia fuliginaria, assembly GCA_963082885.1. Taxonomy (NCBI): domain Eukaryota; kingdom Metazoa; phylum Arthropoda; class Insecta; order Lepidoptera; family Erebidae; genus Parascotia; species Parascotia fuliginaria. The sequence goes on along the minus strand of OY720182.1, from coordinate 3,148,511 downwards.
ATGGTCAAACAACACCATTTACCTAGTTTTAGATACCTACCCTTCATTATCAACAATTACTGAAGACACTGGCACTTATCGAATCAAGAAAAAAATGTGTAATACCTGGTCAGCTATACAGGGGTGTCCGAGCGAACGCCAGAACAGGCACTTGCAGTGGCGACACAGCGACAACGTCTCCGCGTACTGAGTGTCTTCACGTAAACCGTACATCCTGAAACATTGTAAGTATTTATGTTAAAGTTTGAGTCTTTAAATGAGGTTGAGCAAAGAGACATTTCTCATAAAAGACCTCTTATTATATTGAAGAAACGCGCTGAGGCAGTACCTATCTCTAGGTTGGAGCAAAGCTAGTTATAGTGTTGGACCAAAGCTTTGGCTGTATTCCTGCTAGTGAGTAGTATTACTGACCAAAGTGCAACTCGTTCTATGTGGTAATCCATCCTACAAGATCAAAAGGCGAATAGTGACAAACAGCTGCTGTGTCCACAACTTAAATCGCCCTTTCCGAATATACGAGAAGAAAGTTCTATCCGAAAACCAAAACCTTGTGCAAAAAGAAACTGTAAAAAGTGTCCAAAATCTTTTGAATCGACAATCGACAAATATGACTTAACGAATGTTTAAGAATGAAGCAGTTGAGATCTAAAAAGAACACTAGGTATATTAAAGGCCCAAAATGTCCAATTTTCACAAAAACTTACTTCCTGAGCTGATGGAAAAGATTCTTCCAGTCCACCTCCTTCTCTTCAGTACCATCATCCTTTTGTTTCGCGAGAGCCGCGTCAATCTGTTGCTGCGTGAAGTGGAACGTGATCAGCTCGCGCCAGATGCGCTGTTCTGAACACACTGATGCCATCATTGTCCATGCTGATGATGCTGCCTGTACCATAATATAGAATTTTGGAAACTTTTTGATAAAAAAATATCTTAAATATATACAGAGTGTATACGACGGTATGGTATTAAATGCAATTACTTATAGTATGTGACATTATAAAGCGAGACAAAAAAATCATCTAAATATCTTCAATAGTTTAGACACAGGACTACATTTTTAATTTCTTTAATTCTAAACACTCTGTAAGTTCGTCAAACGGTCACTGACTTAAGTCATAATTCACGTCGAAGGATAAACGTTGCCGCTCATTACACGTCAGTGAACTTGTCATAATAAATGGTGTATTACTTTGTTACTACTAAAACATTATTAATTTTGTTCGAAAAATTAAATTTTCGTGTTTCATCAAATCATTTTTGTGATTAATTTGAAATCATTATATCAAACCGTCGTCGTATACACTCTGTATATATAAATATATTTTAAAATAATAAGTATCTTAAATTTCATTTAACCCAAATAATTTTTAAGTCAGGAGCGGGATGCGCGGAACGTAAAAGGTGCGTTGTGATTGGCTAATTCAAGGTCAAGGATTCGAATGCACAGAAGTGCACCAATCGTAGGGTCCGTAGTGAGTTCTTATGCTAGCGAATGCCGGTATGAATTGTGCATGTCTGTTGCCCTGTCGGAATCGGAATGCGAAATCTATTAGGGTGTTATCTGTATTTGCACCATACGCGGTCCGTTTATACCTTTAAAATGGTTTATTTAACATAATGATTTTATTCAAACATTTACGATTAAAATAATATAACTCACATCTAAATCCCTGTGATCCGATATCCTGAGCAATATTTCTCTAATGCACTCTTCTGGTAAGTCGTGAAGTTTAGGCACTACTTCTGGTCCAGGCTAAAAAACGAAAATACGATAATTAATTAATTAATTTTGGAAGTAGGATAACGAAAGAGCGGAAATGACTGGGAGTCGCCATAGATGAACATACTCGGACCAAATAGGTGATGTGTTGACAAAGGGCACGAATGTTCAAGTGGCAAAGGAGGTATGTTTGGATCGCAGCAAATGACGTTCTATAGTTTCTGCTTACCCCTTTAATGGGAAACATTTTTTTGACTGGCCTGTTGGTCTAGTGGTTAGTGACCCTGACTGCTAAGCCGGAGGTCGTGGGTTCGATTCCCACCCAGGACAAACCTTTGTGTGATGAGCATGATTGTTTGTTCTGTGTCTGGGTGTAATTTATCTATAATATGTAAGTATTTACAAAAAAAAAAAAAAATAGTATATAAGTAGTATATCAGTTGTTTAGTACCCATAACACAAGCAAATATCATTGCTTAATTTGGGGCTGGATGGCGCCGTGTGAATGTAAAAAAAAAAAAAAAAAAAAAAAAAAAAAAAAAAAAAAAAAAAAAAAAAAAAAAAAAAACAGACGTGAAGTTATGTATGTATGTGATTCATTTTATTACCTGAAATGTGTACCTACTTTTAGAAAGTAGACCAGGTACCTATATATAAATCCGAAAAGTCACATTGGTAGCGAATTGCCCAGTTTAACACAACCTCATGTACGAAGCGAGACTTCTAAAGCAATACAATTTATACTGGGTGGCGCAAAAGTACTGGCACTAAAGAAAATACTTTTTTTTTTTATATATGACATTTTCTGTCATTCTGTTGTTGAAAATTGTGTAGAGAACAAATGTAAAATACACTGAAAATAAACATGGACCGTTTTACTCCCCAAGAACGTGGAATAATTGTGTCAATGTTCTTACGGAATAATTCATCAGTGATAAGAACACAACGTGAATTTCGTCGACGATTTCCCCACCGTCCGGCACCGATTGGTCGCACAATTCGACGCTTTGCCACACGCCTTGAAGCAACTGGCTCAACATTGGATAGACCTAAGTCTGGGAGACCAAGAACAGGCCGTTCAGCTGAAAATATCGATGCTGTGCGCGAAGATGTGGAAGAGTGTCCAGAAACATCAACGAGGCGACGTGCCACGCAATTGGGCATTTCCAGACGGACCCTGCAGCGTATTTTGGTGAAAGACTTAAAGATGTTCCCGTATAAAACTCAAATGACTCATCAGCTGCTGCCTGCTGACCACCGAGCTCGTCTAGATTACTGCCAGCGCGTCATAAACCTCAACCTTGAAGAGGATGATTTTCCTTCAAAATTGGTTATGAGTGACGAAGCGCATTTCCATCTCTCAGGGCATGTCAATAAGCAGAATACTCGGTTCTGGGGCACTGATAATCCGCGCATTATTCAAGAAACACCTCTACACCCACTAAAAGTTACTGTATGGTGTGGCATCTGTGTTGACAGAGTGATCGGACCCTATTTTTTCGAAGACGCTGGAGGCAATGCGATTACTGTCACTGGAGAACGCTACAGAACCATGTTACGTGAGTTTTTGATACCCAGTTTGGACGAATTGGGGCTGGAGCACATCTGGTTTCAACAAGACGGCGCTACGGCACACACAGCGCGCGACACTATGGACTTAGTGAGGGACGCTTTTCCAGGCCGAGTTATCTCTCGTTTTGGCGATTTGCCTTGGCCTGCAAGATCACCCGATCTGACCAGTCCAGACTTCTTTCTTTGGGGTTTTTTGAAATCTCGGGTGTATGTGAACAAGCCACAGACTCTCGCAGCTCTAAAAGAAAACATTCGTCAAGAAATAACGAACATATCGCAGGAAGTGTTACGGCAAGTTATGCAAAATGTCATAAATAGGGCTCAAATGTGTATCAACTCTGGAGGTCACCATTTAAAAGACATCATCTTTAAATCCTAATGGTACGAAATTTAATGGCACAAATATACATTTAAAAAAATCTAAATCTAGTTTTCTAATTTAGAAAAAATGTTATAGCTGAACCAAATAGGGTCTTTACTTTTGCGCCACCCAGTACAAGTACCTACATTTGCTCAAGTCATTAAAAAGTTGATGTTACTTCAAGGTTTGGCGGTGCACTTAACTGTGATACTTTAGTGCTGTGTAGTGCTCTAATGAAAAGAGCGTAACGACAAGCGGCGACACTCGATATAACTTTCATGATTAAGAAGTTCAACAAGTTGTCACTACAAGACATGCGATAACTTTATATTGGTTCGTTAAAAGAAGACTTTTTATTATCGTTCCTTTCCTTTTCATTTCTTTTATTATCTTTTCTTTCTTTTCTATATAACACTGCTCGCTCTGTACGTGCCCTGCACGTTTGTCATTTGACTAAATAGTGGCATGACTAAATATTTCATTTAACCACTTAGGCATTTTGTTTTTGTAGACATTTAACTTCTTAGGCAATTTGATTTGTAGGCATTTAACTAATTAGGCAATGTGCTTTGTAGACATTGACTTTAAGCAATCTGCTATTAAGTCAATTTCACATTTCAGGCATACTGCTTCATCGGCATCTTTCATTTAGGGCAAACAGCTTTTTAGGCAAATTTCATGTTTAGGTATAACGCCTTCATTGGCATCTTGCGTTTAAGGTAACTCGATCAAAAGGGAATCTAGGTAGGTACTGTCTTTTAAAAGGATGTCGTTTAAATTATTGAAAAAACATTTTAAGTGAACAACACCTAATTTACGTACCTCCTGTATTCTAATACTATTAGCGATTCTGTTGATCCTGGCGATTGCATGGTCGTGATGTCCCCAAAGCGCGCGGGAGCCGAGCGGGCGGCCCCAACACGAACGTCTCTCAAACTCACGCGCTGAAGATACCGACATTACCAACGCACGGAGAGCGTTCAAGTTCTGTTTGGAAGTTGCCACTGGAATAGGAAAATAACCTTTTTAGATAGATGTGGTTGTACAACGTGTAAAAATGCAACTCTCCATAGACTTAAGCACTTACAACAATGAAAAGAAAATGTCGAACAATGAATACCGTAAAGTATTGTAGTAGCTATGTTAAGATACGAGTAAGAGCAGCGTTCGGGAATCTACAACATATCTTTACTTCAGCACCATTGCGGTGTTTCAAGACATTGTTTTTTGACCAGAGCGTGTTGCCAGTGATGATATACGGAGCTGAGACGTGGTCGCTAACTAAAGATCGTGTAAGAAGGTTCAAGTCCCTCATAGGGCGATTGAGTAAGATATACGTCCAAAACATACCTTGGTCAGCTAGCTGTTCCAACATAGACAGTAGCAGTTTCTGTGCAGCACCAGGTAAGTGTGTTAACCTCTGACCTCCTACTAACAACTCTAACAATGCGCAGATATAGTTGAATCTACGGACATCGCGAACTGCCGATGAGAAGTCCAGTCGTCTGACTGCTTCTGATAGACCGTTGAACCCAGCGATCTGAAATATAGATGAAGACATTCTAAGGATTGGACCACAGTACAGCACCGCACTTTCCTATGCTTCTATCCTTTTCTGTCACAAAGCATTGTCATTTACTAGAGCGAGAAAGAGCGTGGTAGCGTGCTCAATAGTGCTCACATATTGCATATTATCTAGGTATTAACATATACTCAGCAATAAGTCAGTATATTGTGCATCGTTTTTATTGGTACATTGAAAGAAAACATAGTGAGGAAACCTTGAAGAAATTAAAAATATAGTACGTACGATTAATCTACGGAACAATAATGCGCTGGCGTTTTTAAAGCACTAAGAAACAATTACAATGATTGATACTTTACGTTAGAAAGAAAACCCAGAACTGGAACATTTGTAGGTCACAATACATGAATGTATATATGAGTTAGTTGCATCCAAGCTAAATTTAACCCAAAATATTTTTAAGCTATCGTTTATTCTGAATTTGTAGCAACATCTTAATGCTGGTTTTAACTAAACAAGTAATTAATACCTGAGTTTCCTCATTAAGGGAAAAACAACACAATTGTAAAGATTTGTAATAGCTTTTTACCTCTCTTGTGCATTTAATTGTAATGTGACAATGTGGGGGGGGTATCCTGTTCACTGCGTCGCTTGTGTTCTTGTCACTTTCTTCACCTTCTGAAGACCTGTGAACAAAGATTTCACATAAGCGTTTGAAAATACTGTTTATGTGAAAATGAACATATTATAAGTAACTTTAAAACTATCATTCTGATAAAATCACTAAGGTAGTGGTTCTTACATGTTTTCATTTTTGTTTCTTGTATTTGTATCTAGTGTATTTACAATCAAAGTCAAATAGCTGAGCTTATACCTAAGTTTATGTTAATACAAAAAACGCATAGTTACAATTTTATACTCATTGAATGAATGAAATCGTACTAAACGATGGGATCCACATATTTACTGATGATCGATCTCAGCTAAACAAAGAATCAAAATATGAGTCAGTTTTAAGAAAAAAACGAAGGAAGGACCTTGATACATGTAACAAAAGATGCCTTACTATCGAAATCGATATCACAGTTTTATATATTTTCAGTTTTATATTTATATTCAAACTGCTGATCATAATAACATCTACTTAAATATAACTCTATTCTATTACACACTAATCAATTTATGAAGTAATAAAAATAAACATGTAACCTAATCTACTCGTTCATGAGAAACATGATGGATTTTTACTTTTAGGGGCCGACAGAAATAGCTCAGGGAATATCCGAAATGCTGTTCGACCGATATAGGCCGCTAGTTGTTCGTTAAGCGTGACCTATATTGAATGTCCAGCGTTTTAGACTTTGGACCACAAGGATATTCTTCTATTAAAAAGATCTTTATAAAATGGTCAGTATTCTTATCGTTTGGAGCTTCTTTGTATTCGCGGATGTGGTGCGTGAAACAGAGATTACATTTCAAATCTACAGATGTTTATGTTACTTTAGATTTGTTTGGCGTTTTCTTTTTGAATTATAGCTATTATTATACGCTTATAAACACAAACTTGACCACCCCATGTAGAGAAAAACCAACAATAACAGCTTAGATGTGTAATGCAAGAGACTTGGCTGCAAAATTTATTATGTAAATGGCGTCTAAGAGCAATTTGAGATTTCATACAGCTGATGCATTATAAAGTAGCTACATAATATCCTTCTCTAAAGCAGATAGATGTCTAAAGAAAGCGCTTTATTTCACGATAGCCAGCTTCTCGTATTTACTGAACTATTCTTTTTGCAGTAGTCCGTGAGTTTTCACTTGCCAGCGAAGGTCAAAAAAATATATAAGTAAGTAGGTAGCAACTTTTGTAGAACAAAATAGAAAATTCAATCTACTTAGAGGTTTTCTTCTAAGATCACTTTCATTTCGTGTTTTACATAATTTATAAAAACACCGTATCGCTTCTATATAATTAGATTCGCTATCGCAATGACAATCAAGTAACATTTTACCGTGGCTTTATGTTTGTTTTTATAGTGCGTAACTATCAAACTTTTATTGCGAATAATGCTCCGTCACATTTTTACTTTGGTCGTTAGAAAGTTATATTGTTTAAAATAGTCGGTTATATTGTCTTGTTTAACTAAAGATTACATTATAGCTATAACATCAATACTTTGAAAATAATTTCGCTTATTTGGTAAATATGTAAATTAGCTCTATTTAATTCTATACTTTACTGACATATGGCGACGGATCACATTAGAAAGGTTATAGCACAAAAGGATCAAAGTGCCCCTACCTATTGAAGAACCAAATACTAAAAATAGAACAAAAATGGTTGATATTTTTACAGATTTATTTCAGCATGATACATTCAAGGATTTCTAAGAAAAACAGTTTTCACAGACGTACCTACGCAGCAGACGAACAACAGAGTGATCCCTTACGGATTCCATTTCTTTTTCTTTTGATGTATCTACGAAATCTTCAAAGATATAGATATACTTAAAATGTATGCTGAAACAGCAGTTCATAATTTTTAATTCAATGCTCAGAAAGATTTGTAATATTCTTATGTAGTGCTATGAATTGTAAATGCGATTCTTGACCTCTAATGTTCTTTATCGCTTATTGTTTGTGCCTCCAAGGATTACAAAACTTTAGTAAAATGTCAAAAGGCCAGACTGCACGGTAGAGCAGGTTCGACTATTCTTAAATACTTAGCAATTTAAAGTAATGACTGACAAAAACTCGCAAAAACTCTTAGCTACGAAACATCCACAATGGATAGATCTGCATGTAGCTCTTGTCGCGGTCCATCCGTGGAAGAGTCACCGTTTTCTTCCATTCTTATAAATCAATTAACTACTATCGTAGCATTCTCATTTGCCTAAAACACAGGATTACCTAGTTCAAGCTACGATGTTAGATTACTTTTACCTAATTTAAGACTCTGTATTTGTTATTTTAATATGATTCTATGGTTTCTGGATAAATTATTTGCTTTAATTTGATTTTAGAATCTACTTCTTTTTTGTCTTCCCTTAAAGTTCATCGTCTCAAATTCTCGTTCATTCTTTACTCAGTAATTTTTTTTTAGAATACATTCCCATGTCTTCATTCTTCTGCTCTTTTGTAAATTGTGTTTATGTTAATATAAATTTTAAATAATTTAACTAAATATACCTACCTACTTAAATATACTAAAAAAATATGTAAAATTAATAAAACATTATCTTTCCGTATTAAAATTATTTGTGCTTAAATAGTAAATACCTTTATTCTCTACTATTTTTACTGTCAGTACCACCAGTTTTTTCGGGGGCAATGCCCTTACCCCGTATAATATAAATATAAGCATGCACAACGTTCATGTAACGTCACGCCCTCTCGTTGAGAGCTGGAGGTGAAGCACCAACCTCAGTGTTGATTACTCTCGTTACTTCACTAACAAACACGTTTGGCAATTATAAAATTGTCCAACGTTTGTTTGATCAACTTTGTAATAATGTATTTGAAACTTGAATAATTTTCATAATGAACTAAATTTTCAAAAGGTATGTGCTGTGGCATAATGTTGAAATGTTGACGGTACCCGCAAATAACGCATGAGATTGAGACTCGTGCCAATTCGATTTTTTCGAAATCATGTTTAATCATGGTAGGTATTAACTTGCTAAGTTTATCTTCGAAATCAAACATATGCGGTAAGGGAAAATGCAGTAAGAAAATCTGGATTACAACAAATTATGTCGTAAAACCACCCGAAAAAAAGAGTTAATAAAATGCTGCGACCTATTTCAGATAAATAAACAAATGCAGAAGAAAGGTGCCTCATTTAATAATTTTAATAATTACGTCACAGCAGAGTTATCAGAAAGGGAAAACATAATAGGAGAGGAGACATGGTTGAGAAACAACAATTTCGAAAGTGGAACAAAACGCTTAGAGCTGTGCAGCTGTATTTTTTAAATAGCCATGTTTAGGGATTGATTTACTGACGGCCAGTAATAGACCTTACATTTCGCACATGGCGCATTAAGCAGTGAAGACGACTATTACTTATAGCGGCAATGCAATACTTCAAACGTCAATAAAGAATGATCACCACTTATCATCTGGTAGGTCGTATTCTCATGTGCCACTCAAAAGTAGTCATTATGACAATAAAACCTAAAACTCTTTAGCAGTGCATGTGTTCCCTTATAATTTTGCTTCTGGGTCTTTTAATAGGGGTGTGCATAAAGCTGGAATAGTGGAGGCCAACATGCCAGCACGACGACGCATTTAAGACGCTGGATTTTGGAATGGTGTCTACAACTTTTAAATCCAACTGACTACTTACATAGGCAAAGTAAAGTTCACATTGGTAGGCTAATGTAAAAACACGGTATAAAAATAATCGACTCCGGGGTAAGTTGTCTTGATCAAACAATGTTACTGGCTTTAAGACTTGCATCCGTCTGAACCCAATTCAACGAAATCAGTCGTGTTTTAAAAATGACATTGCTTCGTGAGAAACGCACCGTTACATCACGTTTTAATTCGAAACTTAGCTTCTATTTTAATTAATTGTTGCATGATATGATACCTATTGCCTAAATTGTTCGCGACACGCAAGATCTACTAGATAGCCGTCTTCATAAGCGCTTGAGTGGTTTTCCAATATTCAAACGTGATATTATATAAGATTTATGAGGAAACAATATCTTCCTGTATAATAGTTATATCACTCATATATTTTACATAATACCCGCAAAACATTATAATATTCTTGAATAGTATGTATGTATGATAGGCGATGGTGCGTAAACTCATTCACAACCCGTGGCCAAGCAAGAAACAATGTATTTAGCACCTAAGACATTGTTTGTGGGAGATAGTAGGCACTGTAATGTCTTCAAAATATGAGATTACTACTGTCTATATTTATATGTAGAGATAGAGAATTATAACTACGAGTATTACACTACTTTTTAGAATTAATGTATCGGATTCAATGATATTCTATTTAACAGATATGATGTTATACACTCACAAAACAACCAAAAAAAGTGTTCCGCGCGGCAACCGTTGCACACATACACATTCTTCATAAGTTCATAACGTAATGCAGACTAAATACAATACGTCCCAATTTGGTCTCATAAAACTTTTAAGGAGTGATTGGACTTTCATCTGTACCCCTGTTAACAACGAGGGGACAGATGAAACTATTTTTCCCATCTGTCACCCTAGGAGGACAAACCAGGAGGACAGATGGGAATAATCCACGTTTTCGAGTCTTCACGATTACGCGTTTATAACATATTATCTGTTAATTAGAATATCATTGGTCGGATTGCTAAATATATAAATAAAAAATTATTATTATTATTGCTAAAACGTCGAAATATGTTCCTGTAATCAAATGTTAAAATTATGCCTACGTCTATCGTCTACGAGTTTGTAGAGGCATGCAACTTTCATACGTATACCACACGAGTATCCGGCAAAAGTACTTAAGTATATCACATAATGAAAACAGCAAGTGACATAAGACTGAGTCATCAAGAACTCTTGCATTTTCTATGACTTCGTTCACTTACTACGATGTAACAAACTTCACTCCAACATTCCAAGACCCATCTAGAGCCTTTCATTTACGTCTCTGTGGCTAGAAACTAGAAGTGTGAAAGGGGAAGTATAGGTCACGTTACACTGGTCTTTCTTGAATGGCAGTGCAATAGCGTAGGTCGTTGACGTGCGATCAGAGGATTCACTTTTATACGTTCACTTACGATGTTTTGTAATAATTGCCACTTATTATTATATTACTGTATCAATTTTTAATCAGTGTTCCTTTGTGTTTAATACCAATGCAATATAAAAATATTCAGATTCTTTAGTATTTAAGCAAATAAATAAGGTCCAAGATCTACAGAACGTTTTTTTTTTTTTCAAAATTAAACATACATACCCTATCTTTTTGCGTACAAATTACAATCTATTCTCGAAGAACGATAAGATGCTATCCCAAATGCGCAATTTCTGCTGAATCCTATTAATATTAAAAATGCAAAAGTTTGTGTGTTAGTGTGTTTGTTACCACTCAGCGCCTACACGACTGAACCGATTTTGATAAAAATTGGTATGTAGATAAATTCGGTGCCGGAGACGGACATAGGCTACTTTTTATCCCGAAAATCGGTCTGGGCGAAGCCGTAGAGCGCAGCTAGTATATAATATTTAGATTAGATCTACTTAATCTATTTAATGAAGAAGAGTACGCAGTTTATAGTTATAAAAGATTCTCAACAACCTATTAGATATTTAATTAGCGTTTCATACAGTAATCCCAAAAAATTTGAACAATTTTGCTGTCGTATTGACACTACATCACTTTTATTTTTTCTTAAATGCGCGTTACGTCACATAAAGATTTGTTAAAACAGTTTGCTTCATTTCTCATCATCGTATGTCAGTTACCAATGTTATTCTATTTAAAATCATATCACTTCTTGTCTCACTCGTGATCCTGGATTATTATAGTTGTATTTAAGTAGATATACACACTAGGTACTATGCGGCAGAATGTCATTACGTCGGTGTAATGATAGTAAACCACGTAATGCGATTTTAATTGCTTCAATAGTACGCGTGAAAGTGAACAATTTCACTATCATTGTATAATATTTAGGTTGGTCTAACAGGCAGACGACAAACGAAAGTCGACTAACGTCAACTCTGAAATGGAACGTCAAAAGAACAATATTCGCAATACATTATCTGTTTATGCTATATTATAAAAGCTAATCTCGAGAACTACCCTGGAATTGGTGGATTTCACTGTTATATTGTGCGTTTTGCGAAGAAACTTCTAGTATTAATCCATTATATATACATATCATCTATAGCAGCTGAGCAGCAACAATAATAATGAATCAAATCGGGAAACCGCAACTTTTGATACCGATGCGAAGCAAGGGCGTTAGTTATTTCATAAATGGAATACAGAATTAAATCAAAATAAGAACTATTATAAAAATAGAACGGTGAAGACTGTGTTTATTAACTTACCATTTTTAAAGACCTTTGACGGTGTTGCCAGTTCGGAACATTGAGAGCTCAAAATAAAATGGTTGTTATTCGAACCAGTTGTTCCTGTAGAATCGATTCCGGGTCAGCGCGTGCGTTCATGAGAACTGGTAGCGTGTAGCAATAGTACTGTAGCCCCACCTCTCTAATGACGACAGTATGAATTACAGATTTGATGCAACGTTTACATTTTTTGTCTTCAGTATAATAATAATAATAATAACCATTTTTCAGGCATTTAGAGCCCATAAAATTTCAATACATAAATAACAAAATAAAAACTATAAACTCATACATATTATATATAATTTAAAATTAAAAACTACTGTACCCGAGGAGAGGTCGGTATAATTGTCGCGGAACACGATTCTCTTAACTAAATACGACATTTCTCTTTCTGTAGTGAGTGAGTGATACTGATAACTTGAACTAACTAATAATATCGGACTACCTTTATGCAATAACATACAAAACCTACTTAACTGTTCAGGTTATAAATAAGAGCGGCTAAAAATAATACTGCCTGTTTGGATACATGTCTCTTGGTAACGATCATAAAGCCCATTAGATTTATTTTTGGCTGGTCGCTGGACGTTACTGCTGCAGTTAAAGTAGGGCTACATTAAATTTACTTTCTTTGTTTTCGATGAATGAATTTCATAAGTACTTAGTCCTTAAAGCAACGTGCAGTTATGATATCTGTATACCAACACTTTACTTTCGTCACCAATTTGCCGCCAACCATCGTGGCTATGGCAAACCTCTTTCAGAGAGGTCTATGCCCGGTATTCATCAGAAGGAACAATATAGATAACTACGTCCTATTTCCTAATAAAAATATATTGCGTTTGCATATTATATCTATGAACCTAGATAGAGTCAGTTGCATACTGTTGCTAGTAGGCAGTTACAAGGCCGTATCAATAATAATAAAAGTTGAACTTGTCTCTATCCGTCTACTGTCGCATTGTGACCAAGGTCATGGACATAGAAATTATTTTGTTAACAATAGTTTGATTTTATTTATTTATTGTAGGAAAGAGATTAAATATTATTTCGGTACAAGCACAGAATGAAAGTACTGCACAGCTCACGGCTCTAAAAACAAATTTTCATAATTTAAATTAAGAAAACAATTAAAATTAAGAAAATAAACAGTGAAAACTGGGTGTTTCCTATGTATTCTAAGTATGTATTTACAAAAAAAAAAAAAAAAAAAGTATGTATATGTATTATATTTCAATTATCTAGTACCCATAACACAAGCTCTGCTTAGCTTGGGACTAGATGACGGTGTGTGATAGTGTCCACATATTATTATTATTATTATTATAAAAGTTATTTTTTTCCTAGGTGCTTGCTTATATAATTGCCAGCCACATACCTAGCTACGTTAAATTATTTTTGTTTACTTTAGTTAATTTAATTTATGATAAATTATGAAATCATTTTAATATTATGCACTAACATAATGTTTGTATAATACTTTTTAATAAGGTGGTATATCAATTAAATAAAAATATTTCATGAGAAGTACGATACCAAACAACTTATTTGCCGTAATTGCAAATCGTGTACGTAATTAAATGTATGAATTCTAATTTGTATTGTATATTTAAGTAACATAGCATTCAAAAACCACTAAAGTTTGTAAATGCTACTAGTAACATAAGCCGGATAATGTTAATAGCTGGTAAGACTCGAGGCACTTCCAGGCAATCACCATCATTCCATAATGAATGAAGTGCGATGTAAACAACACGTACAAACCGCACATAATTTTCTGTCTATTATATATCTTTTTTCGAAGTATAAGTAATAAACATCATTTATTTTTGTGAGTCGCCTAAGTATTTTACTTATAGGATAACTAGCTGCGCAGCTTCGCCCGCGTGAATGTCGGTTATATCTCTGTTTACATTGACGATTTTTCATACAAACTTTCATCCCCTATTTCTACCTCTTTAAGCCATTTTGTCACGTAAAAGATAGCCCATGTTGTTCCCCGAGGTCTAGCTTGCAGAACTGATTGCAGAAAAGTATGGACGGGAAGACTCAGCATGGGCAGACCTATCACAAGGTGGTGAAAGTGATAAAAGTGGCGAGCAATCGAGATGAGGTGACACGTAACATGCCCGATCAAAGTGGCATTACTTGGACAATCGCGATCCTTGCATTCTGCTGTGAACAGTAATGATGATTAAACTGCAAACCTACCAATAGTTAGCCTACTTAAACTTTCTGTTTAAAGAAGTCTGCCTACTACACAGTACTATATACCATGACTGATAAACGTATCAGGCAAAAAAATATTCTTTTAATTGAAAGGTATGAGATGTATCCCCGCTAGACCTTTCCGTCACCGACCAGCAACGTCGCGTGCCATTCACGACGAGAATATAATAATACGGTCTAGGGGGCATAGTAAAGCGCTATCTTGTTGCTTGACGGTCCTGATACGTTCATAGCACGGTCATGGTATGGCACGGTGTAGTGGGCAGACTCCTTTATATTGAAGTAGCTTAATACAATATGAATTTTAACTGGATCGTGATCACGTTATCAATAAAGCTACTGGATAAGAAGCAGACAGCGTTTTCTTAGAGAAAGTGAAGTAAATTACAGTGATTTAAAACTTATCTTTTTAATAAATTTGCTGCAGTAAAATTTGTAGATTAATCAGTAGTGGTAGTTTATTATTATAATGATTGTTTGGTTTATTCTGATGTAATACTTTATTCATGCCAGTATGAGTATACCTAACAACGCTATTTATAATCCTAATATCCTTTAAACTACGTATTATATGTAAATCTATACCTAACATTACAGGTTATTATACCTACATTACAAAGAGAAAAACAAACAAAACTAAAAAAAAAAACAAAATAATGAAAACACCCAAGGACTAAATAAATAAAAAAAATACACAAGTCTCAAATTAAATGAAATACAAATAACTGACATTTTATACATATTATGAATCAACGAGGCTATAAAACTAAAATGTGCTATGTAAATGTGGATTTTCATATTTTACTTGCGAATTCTACGTAACAAGGTGTTACTTCAAAAATATTACTATTGTCCCTGTACTGAACTTACCCAAGGCTATGTATCAACTGCAAGTAAACAACATAGCGGGAACATTGCGGGGCCAGGGACATTAAGGCCTCGTTCAAGCCTTGACCTATTTAATGGCGACAACTGAGGCCAGACTGCGGAAGGAAGGGTGTGTGGAACAATATTTATAGCTCCTTTTGCTCTATTTAGACCTTCTGTGTGGCTTGTGTGTATCGGCAATCAGATTAGTAGGGTTGGAATAAAAAAATAGATACGCTATCGGTATTTTAACTATACGATTTTTTTTAATAATAATAATAATAATAATATCACAACAACTACTCACAACGCCATCTAGGCCCAAAGTAAGCATATTTATATAGCTTGTGTTATGGGTTCTAGAATGCAGATATACATACTTAAATACTTTTTTTTAAATACCAATAAAAGTTAGACGCAGTGCAAGTTTAAGAATGATGGTGAGATGTTTTATTGTATCTTGTATCTCAACTTATGGATATCCTTCAGACGGATAAATGTTACGTTATAAATTACCCTGGTATTTACTCATTGTAATTTTGTACTCGTTTATTTAATCTGTATCGTTTTAAATTATTATTAAATTAATATACTGATACCGGACAACTGAAGTTTTTTATAGCACAAGAAATTTTTAATAGACCCTTCGTATATTGCTCGACTCTGTTGTCTCGAGGCGACGTCCTTATTTTTATGCAATTAAAAGTTATATTTATTAGATAGAATAAAATACGGTAGTAGTTAGATTAAAAAATAACTATCAAAGTTACTAATAGGTAGTAAATTAATATCATATGTATGTTGCGCGACATTGTACATGTTTTGTAGTATAACTTATACAGCAAAAATACTGCATTAAAAAGTGTTAGATACCTATATTGCTAGAAATTATTTAAAAATATTGGGTCCAATGTCTTTATTTTTACTATTATTTTCTAATGTAATTAAAATGTGTTGTAAGTAATAGAATTCTTGGTTCAATTTACACCCAAAATTAGTTGTTTTTTATTTTCGTGAATAGTATGTTTGTAAAGCCGCCTGCGATTTAGGATTTTTATAAAGACGACCCTTGTTGCAAGCGTCGGTCTCTAAAAATATGCCAGTATAATTCTGAGGATATAAAAAGGTAACTTTCTAAACCTTCTTTACCTAAACCTTCCAAAAGGAATACTCAAGCAGTGTTTCCCAAGCATTGTTCTGCCAGGGTCACGAAGGGGCAGTGTGAAAATTCAGTAATTTTAAACCCAAGCTGGTTCTATTAGGTAAAATTATACACATTTATTAATAGTATCATTAATACTACATATACATTTTAGTATCGCCTATTTAGTCATTCTCATTAAATTTTAGTGCGAAGTATTTTTAAATCAAGGCGGGAATGTTGCGACCCGGTATTTTATTTTGATGGCCCGGTACCGGGTCGCGACACGGTAAATGGGAAACACTGCTCTAAATTATAGTAAAAATCGTATCAAAATATGTTGCGTTGTTTAAAACAAGGACAGCTAAAAAAATCTTTTAATTAAATTCACAGCGATTTATTTTGATCTGTCATCAACTTACAGAAATGCAATAAAATGTCAATTGTTATGTTTTTATATTTCAATAAACAATCTCTGCGGCACGCGACATCCATCAAACCGTCCATTATAAAACCAATTTCTGCACTAACATGCCGACAATCAATTTCAATTGATCGTCAGATTGGACGGCCCGAAACCGCCGAAATGATAGGTACATCGTATAAAGTTTATTGATACTGATGTTCAAATAAATTGTCTTAAATCTGTATGACTTTGATTGTAAGAGCCTTTTCATTTTTGATTGTAAGAGCATTTTTTTTGGACTTTTCATATCCAGAAGCCATATTAGTACTCAGACGCACATCATGTTAAAGAGCCTAAGGTATGAGTAAAACAGAGGACATTATGATCCCAAATTCTGCTTGGGCTAAATGCGGACTCTTCTCTTATGCCTAAAATTTTGTGCTAAATTATCAGAACTCGTCGGCTCAGTTGCCATTATTTAAAGAATAAATGAAGCGGAAGTAGTTATTTATAAGCACAGCAGTTAAATTTTTTGACATTCATCATGTTTTAAATGTATAACAATGCTATTATTACATACGAGTAAAGTTCTTGGGTGTTACTAGCTATATTTCCTTCACGCGGATTATGTTTGAAGCCGAGTTACTAACTAGTTTAGACTTATAAACTATACTATACATGATCTTAAAATACGAAAACAATTTAAAGCAATAAACGAATGTTCTAGACTATTCTATTGTTATGTTATCAATATCGTGATTTATGAGGCCCAATTACTCCGGCCCGTCTACGATTTGCTCTCCTCCCTGTTTCCCGTCTCTTTTCGGTCCGCAACGGTCTGTTTGTGTATGTAGTTTCTATGAAGAGAATAAAGATGTCTACAGGTTATGGTAATTACTTACCATCGAGTAAGCTGTACGTTTGTTTGTGACCTAAATTGTATTTTGAACACCGTACTCTTGTATCAAAATTTTCTAACATTAATTTTGTTTATTTAAGTTATTTAGCTTGCCACCTAAATCTGTTTCGTTCTAATTCCACAAACCTAATACCAATGGTATTTGTTTATTACCCTAATAATTATTTTATTTCTAACGAATGCCACTCATAAACAAATCCCAAATCAAGGTAAATGCTATGAGGTACAGTCAGTAATAAAAACGCTGCTTTATAAGGTTTTAAGTGGAACTGTTTATTTAATTAAAATATTAGTCTTCATGCTAATGTGTTTCGGCTCGATGAGTGAGAGTACCGGTAGCCGCTAATTACCCTCTCGCTCCTCTTCCTTTCCCCTTTTCTTTCCCACTCTCTTCTCCCTACATACAATATTTCTGCAATGCTTAAAATTAATCTAATCTGTCTGTACCTTTTAAAATAAAACTATTACTGTAGGTATCAAATTTATACCCCTTATTTTAACACATATTAAGACGCATTACAACGTAATAATATCCGACAATAAAACTAACAACAGAATGGAATCGATCGTAATTTTAAAATTGTATTTCTATTCGATATTCGAACGAGTTTTCCCGCGCTAGTTTATTCGAATAGAGGAAAACGGGTCACTGGTGCTCGTAGGAGATAACACATCTACTACGAGACTTCGACACGAGCGTCTTTTTTGCTGTATCAATAAAAATATGCTCACGAAATAAATATTAGCATAAGTTTGTTGTCCTCAAAATAATGTTGACATTTTAATCGTAATATTGTTGTGGGATGTGTATTTTTTATAGAATTCAATTAAATATGAAAAATAACGCATTTGATTTGATTGAAACGTGTAAACAACACATTTTGATTGAGGTAAAGGGTCAAAATGAACGCCATTTTAATACCACCTTCATCGCGTCAGGTAGGATTTCGAGTGGGGAGCAAATTGATTCCCGCACACTACAAATATTTCTGTGAACCACAAATTTTTCTTTCGAGAGACTTGAGTGTTTGTATACCCAAGACATAGGGCAAGTTTCTTTTTGTGATAGTTGTCCGTTTAAAAATCAAAATAAAAACGATTTTTATACTTATTAATTATTTTAAGGAAATTGGTAAGTCAATATTTTTGCTGAGAATTAGCAGTCTACGGACGATTACGTTTTTGCTGACACTCAAGATTTAGCAGCCGATACTGTGATAAAAACACATCAAAACAAATGACTCACACGATCTCATTTTTTATTACGGTAAGTGAATCTATTAATTTAACCGCAACTACTTCAAACGTGACACTTTAGAATTTGGAACGCTACCATAGACAGTTAAAATCGTTACAAACAGCCAACAAGGCAAACAATAACTCTCCCTGAGTCGACATCCTGGCTTTTTGCCAAGGATGGTCGGACATCGACCAACCTTTAATCACCCCTCGTATAGACGCGTTTCTGAACGATTATACACTGTTTAGTTCCTATTTTAGAACTTAAAACGCTTTTATTGTCTCGCCAGCACTTTAAACGATACATGGATGAGATAGTTTGAATGTTAAATTGGTCTAAAACTGTTCAGAGATTTCTTCCGTGTCTATTTCAAAGCGGGCAACGTTACTTAATACTTTTGCACTTTGCAATGGTTACTCTTGCGTTTGTTTGTTTCAAAACAATAGCAGTAAAGTCATCAAGTGCTTGTGATCGCTAGATTACAACAATTGCGTCGCGGTGTTACGATAAGCTTTGGAAATAGTGTCGCTTAGGATGTCAATGACTAATTAAATTTGTGCAAATCATTTTATGGCGTCGGTAAAATTAATTTGCAATTTGTATTTGTTTTGATACTTATTTATGGACTACGATAAGTAGGTTTTGATAAAATTATAATTATGATTCATATTGTTTTGATTTCACCGTGTGGCGTTATTTTGTTATTAATAGATCTACAGATTATAAGGTGGAATAATAACAATAGACTGCTGGACGAATTTCGAATACAGCGGCAAGTTTTAGTGGAGACTAGCCAACTACGCAGAATAAATGAGTGTTTTGGTGATTTTTCTCTTTCTTATATTCCATAGAACGGTAATTCCACACATTTTTTAATTACTTTTTTAATAATAATATATTTTATTTCGCTCAAGTAATACAAGGTAAAGGTAAATACTAATAACAAAAGATAGACTTAATCAATAAGATAAATATGTAAACAAAGTAAGAATAGGTATCTTTTATATTGTACATTGTTTTTATTATACTAACTATTTGGCCTGGTATAATCTATAGCTGTAGAACTATATTAGCGAAGGGTAGATAGAAAAGAACATGAAAAGAAATCATGGACGGTTCAATATGCACTATTTGTCTCAGGAATGTAACACCTATAACTGCCGATGGTTGGTCTGCTATTAAGAATTTTGTTGATAGTAAAACACAATAAATACAATTGTTTTATAATAATACTCAAGATCAAACTTGAGTGATAATGATTAATTTTTATCAGAAAGTTGAATTCTTCCTAAACACAGAATACCTAATTTCTAGTCACAACATAATATCACAATATCACAACAACTACACTCAACGCCATCTAGACCTAAAGTAAGCATATATAGCTTGTGTTATGGGTTCTAGAATGCGGATATAGATACTTAAATACCTACTTTTTTTGTAAATACTTACATTATTATTATACATAGATACATCCAGAAAAATGCAAATAGACATGTTCATGCACACAAATATTTTCACTGAGCGGGAATCGAACCCGCGACCTCTGCGTGGAAGTCCATACACAGTACCACCGAACCACAGTAGTAATGTTTTGTGATACATTTTTATTGCAGTTCAGGCACAGATTATAATTTATTTTTCATTAACCTAATGTTGTGATCGAACAGTGTTAGTAGTATCCTTGCTCACAGATTACAATAAGTAGGTATCTACCTACCTCCTTGCCGTCTGCGGTCTTCTGTAAGGAGAACGAACTTCAATCTGCTCTAATTTAAATGAGAACTTCTAACTTAGTTAAAAGTATAACAATACTAAATTTAATATAACTTACAAAATAATGTCTAGGGTAATAGTACAAAATGAACAAACTTTCTCTACAAAATCTTGTCATTTGTATCTATCATTATGTATATTCAATGTCTATTGTTCGCGTGTTATGTAACAACAAATTATATTTCCATCATATATGCTCTCACTTTTCACTTCCTTTATCATACTGGGTATTATATTTCGACGATTATTATACATTGTAGGTACTTTAACTACTATACCGAGGTAATAATAATACAACATGTTCAAAATAAATATATAAAAGGTAGACTAAATACCTCTTTTAAATCTTTATCTCAATCGATAGGTACTATTATAATAATAGTTATACAATTTGATCAAATTAAGTTGTTTAAACGGTATCTACAATTTTAATGAAATCTATTATTTCTTTACAAATTTAAAATTATTAATAATTATTAACACGAAAGATTCTATTAAGTTCTATTGATTAGGCACTTGAATAGATCATTTTATAACCAATAACTACCTAATTAAGGGATTCAAATTGTCTTCAAAACATCTAAATGATACTATGTGTAATTAATTATGTAGGTAGTTTCTATGTCTACGTATTTAATCATTTTGCAATTTTACTATGCAGATCAAAAATTTGTACTACCGTATTAATCGATAGCGCACGTGCCTATGCATTTTACTGTTAAATTATTTTATTGTTTTAAATAAATAGGTACTATTAAATAGTCTGCTATGTTAAGTTATACGTAGGTTTACTGTAATCTGTTGATAATAATTATTTTTAAACATTTAACGACGCACACACAAAAGAACCAGCAGCTCATAACTACTGGTATTTGTACGCTTCCGTGGTCTGAAAATAAATACAAGGGAATCTAAATCACTTTCACTCTCTCCCACTTCAAACTATTAACCCTAATGGTTTGAAAAATTACGACTTTCAACCTTGTCTCTACGTCGGTAAACACATTTCAATTTAGACGGATTGCAGTTTAATGCAACTATGTGCAATAGATGCCGACTGTAATAGGTTTTCGTGATTGAATTGTCTTTTCAAGTTTGCCGGCTGTATATACGTTGATTGGCAAATGATAGTGGTATCTCTTTGAACGAGATGTTTCCGTTTCGCGTTGGAAAATTTTCTTTGCAGCGTTTTCATTGGATAATAGAACAGTTTAAGCCGCAATACAGTACTATACCGACTATCAGATCAGTACAGCTATACTTACATAAAATGAAAACGAATAAGTTTAAAAGATCCTGCGATCTTTATCCAAAAATAATAAAAAAATGCATAATTTACTTGCAAATTATAGATTACACCGGGATACATAATTGTATATTATGTAAAAATTGGAAACGAACGAAATAAATTTGCAGAGAGGTGATATGTAAGTACTAATTCCGAATCGGGTTAAATATCGAAATTCCAAAATTGTTTACGGTATTACACTCTTAATCAATATTCCAGTGAGTAATGTGTACCGAATACCTACTGAAGACAGAATACATAAATAGCTTGATTGAGTAAATTTGTTCTAATTTAAAATCAGGTTGATGTTCCAATCAGATCAAATTAGGATAGAATGCGCGAGGTCTTCCCCTCATACCAAGAGATATTGCTTTACTTCTATATAGGAGATCCTCACATGTACTGTTACTGCCTGCATTACTTATACAATGATTACGAAGATTACGTTTGCCGGTTTCAGGCCCTTGGGTAAATGAAGTCAAAAGAGGAGACGCACTTCAAGCAGGTCGCATTCAAGGCTTGATTGGTAGGCAGCATCCAAACCCGAAGTAAGAAGAATGCTATGTTTTATTAGTTTAATCCCGCTTCTAGATTCAACAGAACAAAATTGGATCGAGTAACATGACTAGAACCACAACGTTAAATAAACTAAAGACGTTCAGACGAATTAAAATCTGACAGGATGAAAAAAAAGGATGAAACACTGTTTAAAACTTAAAATAATTTAGTTAACAAAAAGCAATATGTATTTCTCGAAATCACTAATATGTTAAACGTAGGGAAATATATTAAATGTCTACAAAATATGAGGGTGAAATAGACCGTCTTCATGATTATTTATTATATTGGGAAGAGATGTCGCTACGTGACACTTTATCTGAAGCCGTAGCGTCGAGACACGACCTACATTCTCGACCTAATGTTGGGAGATACTGTGAAACTTTTCAGAATAAAATATGTGCGGGTGAATGGGAAGAATTTTAAAAACAAATTTAGGTTAGAGGTAGCGATACCTAGCGATAGTATCTTACAAAAGTCGAAGTATGCTTACAAAATTTTAGTTCACTATTCGAATCAAAATATTACAAACTGAAGTCTGTTCAATACAAAGTCAAGACGTTTCTCACAGACAAAATCGATACAGTTGTATCCTTTTATCGATATAACGTAGTTGTATCCATATCCTTGTATTATTGCCGCACGGTTAACGCGTTTGAAGTATGCAATAGTAAGCAACTACCTACAATGTGCTTTACATAACTCAAATTCACATATATCCACGAATATTAACGGGGTCACGGTCTCTCGCAGGAAGCGATTGAGTAGATATAAAAACGGACGCCATTCATTATTAGATTATAATTAATGTTTTATTCATATAAATTAGTTTATTAACTAATTGCGATTGCTGCTAAAGTTTAATAACGTACCTACATGTGTTTTTTTTTTCTTTCTTTTATTACGTATAGTGGCAAAGTACGCTGCCTACGGACATCGGAAGCTTTAATTTTCCTAACACAGCTAAAGTAAAGTAATAATTTTGTTGACAGAAATAAGTATACTTATTCATTCTTTAGTCATACCAAAGGAGTGATGTATTTCGTCCAGCATAATTATTATCCTTTGTTACTTAAAATCGTTTTTTCTACCATCCAACTTTATTGGCTTAAAAATGCTTTAAAATTATAAAAACAAATTTTAAAATCTAAATTCGATTTTAAAATTCTTCCCATTCACGTGCACATATTTTATTCTGAAAAGTTTCAGTCTCCCCCAACATTAGGTAAATTGATTTTTAAAGTTTAAAGCATTTTTAAGCCAATAAAGTTGGACCGTAGTAGTAAAAAAGGATAATAATTATGCTGAACTAAATACTCTTAGGTATAATGATTTCAATATTTGTCTTTTGCATTCAGCAGCACGATGACGCCATTTTTTACTATCTTATAAATAATTTCACAACTTCGCACGCAAATCGAATCACAATGCTATTATGAAGTGACCCTTCTGTCTCAAACAGATGCGTATTTAATCTTGTTTTACTTGCTCTAGACTTGTAAGTTCGCCTAGCAACAGAGGGATGTATTAGTTTGTTGGTTAGCAACAAAATTAAATTGAACTCGTTCTTGTAACCTCATTTAAGTGCCCTCGATCTTTACAGTCAGGCGAGAAGATCTTAGTCCAATTACGATACGGTAAAATATCTGATGGCTGACTTTTGAATAAGAGACGAATTAAATTTCTGAGTGTTGATATGGCAGAGAATCAGAGACACTGTGTATTCTTCATGTTTCCTAAGCTTGATAACGATTGACATGGTTTTGAAGAATTGCGGTGATTCGGTGGCGCAGTTAGAATCTTTGTCTACTTATAAGAAAATAGGAAGCAAAATATAAAAGGGCTATATCATGCTCATCAACATGCTATGCTAACAAGATAAAGATAGGTAGGTATATTACAATGATTACCTACAATATGTAATATGTCACAATTATCCATACACGATAACAACACGAAATGGAATCATAAAATAGCTACATAGGTAATAAGAGTAATTTTATTTAATTTAGCTATGAACGAGAGAATATTACGAGATTGCCCAATAAGTACTAACTAAAAACATATAAAACCCCTTGTTTATTATTTTATTAACAGAGAATTCAGAACTTTACGAGCTTATTTTACGCAAATGTTTTCATGAGTTTTCTCAGTCTATAAACGTAAAACTTTAATGGCAGTTTCAGTATATTTAAAATTTAGTTGTCAGTAACCATTCGGTATTATATTATTGGCACTTGGCACATTCTTATCACTACGTTGGTGACTCCATTGTAACAGTGCTCCTCATTCTCTCTAGGTAAGTTATGAAGTAATCGGGCAAACCGAATTATAACGTTATTTTTTGTTAATTTTATGTAAGTTGGTACCTACATTTTAACTTTTTTGCTTTTAATGTATGCTAAGTCAGTTGACTTTTAATAAAACATTCGTAAGTAAGGCTGTAAAGAAAAGCTGAATGAGTTCTTCAAGTATCTTCATTTTACAGAAGGTTTAGAACTTCAGTAAACGCGTTAAATAAATTAGATCAATTTGAGACGCTTGCAATTAATAAAAGAAAACCTTTAACTGATTAATCGATTAACCGAGCAAGCAAAAGCTGAAGTAATCAACGAAGGCGATGAAGTAAGTAGGTAACTTCTAAGTTACTGAAATATCCACTTTCTCGACTTTTTCTCTGGTAACTTCCACAAAACGGTTTTTAATAGCTTCTACCATCGTTTAGAGCATTTCTTTAGTATATATAAATTTATATCTTTATTTTCATTTTTAGTTTATTTTAGTAGAGAAAATCAGAGAGTTTCCATGATTCGTATCGAGCATAAAAGTACCCACGTGCTAAGCAGAGGCGGGATAGATTTATAAAATGGTACCTAAAAGAGATAATGCAATATCAGTGCTTTGGCCGAAATAATCAACTAAAATCCTTCAGGGTTCATACAAGGTGACCTCAAACTGAAAGATTGATAGTGAGGTACGGTGCTTTAGATAACTTTATCGTTCGTTGTTCGATCCATCTTTATTTTCTTCAAATCAATCCAATTGGAACAAGTGTTTCATGACTGTGCTGTTACTAAACCTTTAAGTTGGTTTAAATGTACTTAATGCACTTTCACGCAAAATTATATTTAATAAATTAATTAATGTAGCGCCAGTAGTAATTTGTTATTTAATCAAGAGGGAATGTGAAGGGCGATAGCGGCCGGCGTCTGAGAATTTCAGTTTCTGGAATTTATATTACATAGTCGATTTCTAGAAGTAAAAAAGGTCATGAGAAATCCCACATGTTCTCTGATAAATTATGAGGATATGTATGGTCAGAGTGGCAACCACGAACCCGAAAGCGCAGCGTGAATAGACGTCTCACAAGTTGACCGGTGACCTGATAAGGGTGGCGTACAACGAATGATGAGGGTCGCTCACGGAGAACAAGAATGGTAAGCCCTCAATGGCCCAAATTAAGTCTCCGACAAAACACTTACATCATTCAGTTTAACGAATATTAACGGGTATGTTTGCAATGCTCTCCGTGAGGCAAGGCTTATTCCCTAGTACGGAGTTGTTATTAAAAATATAAACAATAATAATACATTTTTAGTATTCGATATTATAATCACGATCATTGTCAATCTGTGTATCAGTAGTTATCTCAATAGTATGATTCACGTCGTTATATTGAAACCTCAATACCTATCATCTACATTTCATGTACGAGAAAGGTATAAGCTACTATGGTGTCGCATCCGTAGACATGTAGTAAAACGAGATACGTCGAATGATAAATTTCAGCTTTGACGAATAAGCATAAAGTAAAAAATTGCTTGGTCTTTAACTATCTTAAGATTTGAGAATGCCATGTTAAATTCGAGTAGCATTGGTATTTCACTACGTAAAGATTACGATTATCTCTTTACTTGTTTTACGTTTCTGTTTTAGCTTGTTATCGGTATGAGCAAAACACGCAACTCATTCTCAGTCCTCAGAACCTCATTAGTCCCTTATTCTATGGCGTCGGTTTCAGTAAGACTTTCACCCTACATCCCTTCAATAGCAACACTACTGCTGCATGTTCAAGATTTTCCTCGTGATTAGTATTTTTTACATGAAAATAACGTCGATTGCTTGTAGGATGACAGAGACACAACGGTTGAGAGCCTTCTACTCACCGACAGTCCGCGTAAGGTTGTAAAAGCCATCAGAGGCTAACAAGCCATAGCACAAAAAAAAGTGATGACAGAGATGAAGAGCTTTGGCTTTGGCGTTTGGGAGGTCATGAGCTACCATTATTTTACTATAAGTAGGGCTTCTGAATCGACTAACAAGATTGTCGGTAACAAAAACGTATAACCAGGTTATGAAGTATCATTAAATTTCAGAGACGACAGCAGGTTCCATGAGACTACAATTAATGTCTGGCACTCCTTGATTTCTTTAACTGCTTCATCAGACCAGCGCGTTATTATTCCACTACATGGAAAGACGATTCTCATATAGAAAAGGCATGAGCATTCATGTCCACACTTGCCATTTAGACATTATACGACCAGGTTTCCTCACGATGTTTTCCTTCAATGTTTCCAAGTTATGTCCAAGATAATCTTAGAAAGTACATATATGATGCTTACTAAACATAAATGACGAAGATAAACTCGCCAGTATAACAAACCATATGTAAACAAACCTCGAGTTCTAATAATAGTTTCAATGCAATTCAAAGTTCAACAAACGCAATATTTTATTGGCCAATGTTTCGTAGGAGTCACGCTGTCTCGAGCGACTTCTTATCAATGAGTCATCATTTTGTATCTTTTATGAACAGAATATAAACTATTTTCTGGCTACTCTTACTTACTCTGGCTGGATATTCTATCTAGGTCACTTATGCCAGGTTAAAATGTACATCGTCTGGCCTCCGGTCCATAATATCTGTGAGTGCAGCGTTGCCTGCCTAATAAATAACCTTACTGTGTTCACCTACCGAATGCCAAGGGTGAAGAAATAGCAAACTTGTACCTTTGAGATGGCCTTATGTTCAGCAGTACGTGTTTTCACGCTGATACAAAACCGTACAAAACATGGTCCATGCATGAGCATGAGGTGATAATACTCAAGTAATGCTATTGCTCGTTATCTGGTATCGCCTAAGTCGCTAACAACACCCACGGCAAAGATGAAGTGGTTACGTATTCTAGATGTCTAGGAGATCAGATACAGGGAATCCGACCGTAACTCAAAATAACTTATTTAGTGGCAACCACCGAAGGCCTAGAGTGGTTCTAGAGTCTCGTCCACGAACCGAAAGACCCAGCGTGGGCAGACCCCTCACAAGGCGGACCGACGACCTTATAAGGGTGGCGGGCACCCGATTGATGAGGGCGGCAAACGATTAGCCGAGGTGGCGAAAATTGGAGGAGGCCATGTCAGTATACTTCTTTAGGTAGTTTTGATAATGATGTAGACATTATTATCTTATTCGCATGCTGATACTAACAACAATCACGTCTGCCATTTTACATATTGTACCAATTATGTAAAATCAAACGTGATCGGAATATTCATGTGGCAATTTTGTAAACACTTTATATTTGTTTACAGAATTGTTCTGTACTAACTGTAGAGTGTAAAGTAAATGTTATTAAACGGTACCAGTTAGTCAGCATCAAGGTAAATGAACTAAAGAGCTTTGCGAAACGTTCGCCTGAATGTTTGCCTTGTTTTCTGATTCGTTAGTATTCTAATTAAATTGTTTTTGTAAATGTTAAATGTATTGTATGTAAGTACCAGTACTGATGTTTTATGTTAGCGCAATGATTTTTGACGACAATAATGACCAAAATATCTTCTAAAATATACTTTTCTAATAATGCGATTGTAATTGCGTACTTACATAATTATATTATAGGTATAGCATTTTTAAAAATTACGAGTAATTAATAAGATTACATACTAATTATTTAAAAAATAATTATGTTGACGTCAAAAATCGTCAGAAAGTAAAAAAGGTAAGTACTTATTAGACCATTGTTGTCCTACTGCAGGCTCCGATCATATAAACACAGGGTAAAGCGGGGTCACTTGCTCATGCAAAATAGGCAATTTCAGAGTTTTATTTAGTGGAAATCCAGGTATCTTAACGAAAGTTTAACGTCACCGTATGTCATTAATATCCAAAAACTTAAAAATACATACATTCTTAATAAAAAATAAAGTTCAGTTCAAAATTACACTAATAGTTTTAGAACTTAATAGTAATTTACATTTATACCGCTACCGACCACGTTATCCAGATAAAAACTTTAAGACCTCATTTCGTTTCAAAGAGCAGACCAAAGCAAAAGCAAAGAAAGTTGAGCATCTGTAGTCAGAGTTGAACATCGGTTAATTAAAATTTTACTTATCCGAATAAAAATTGGGAAGTGTTACTTGGATGAATGCCAAATTATGTACTAGGTCGTAGTGAGTCAATATTATCAGTATTATGTAAGAACATCGATATTCTGATATATCATGGTAATCATATTCAGAACGATGAAATTGTAGTTCTTCTAAGAAGATTGTTAGCATAATGGTAATACGGATAGTCATTATTGTCTTTAACAAAAACGGTGTTTTAATTTTGCTAGCATGTCCTTTTCTGTTAACTTACAGCAAAGTCTAAAATACTGAAAGTTATAAGTGGCCCTTAAACCATATGTTATGCATGCTACAATTTTCTTCACAGATAGTTAACTCGAGTTTCGTTCTTACCTTATAATAATACATACTACTTATTCCGAATTAAGTTAAGGACTCAAAGTAGGCAAGTATCAATGTCAATTTCCGAAGTAATTGAACCTTCTCAAATTTATTTTGGACAATTACCAACTAAAAACATCCCGAGAGAACTTGGACAATAACAATATCTAGGACAAAGGTCTGAAGGGCCAAAGTGCTCTAACCTCAACCCTACGATAAGTTACAGGATTTGAGTGTGGACGATATTTCCTCCTTTTGAGCAATACTGCCCCGTAATAATGATTCAAAATCTGTACCTATGTAGTATACATAGTGCTAGTTAAGAGTTTAAAAACAAAAGTTCTAGACTGAACTTATTATTGTGAGATAAATTTTAAGTAACAAAGAATTTAAATTATTTTTTTAGAACGCTTGCATTTTTAAGTGCAGAACTCTTAAGTTTACTCAATCGAACAACAAAAAAACATGTAAAGATACTTTGGTATAGATACCTAATTAAAATAACAATAATTTTTGCTTACACTTTCAGTAAATGCTCTAAACATTGTTTTTCTTTTAGACAGAAGACATTATGCAAAGAAAAACATAAAATTGGACAAAATAAACCAAAAATATGAGTAGCGTTTTTGGATTCTTTGTTCCAAATATTTCTTTGTCCTTATAAATAATAACAAAATAGAAATCAAAGTGTAATACCGTCTGAATGATCTACGAGCGTAACTGAACGTAGCGATTATGCTTACTTTCTAATTCCTGCCCTGTTGTAACCCAGTATTGAAATGGAGCTGAACTGTCGTCTGGCGATCATCGGCTGGTACGCAGTTTTTCGGTGTAGATATGTATGTATATTCATGTAAATTATTTATTACGCGAAGCTTGCAGAATAGAGTACGCTACTTTGATTTTTGTCTGAAATCTATCAAAATTGAGTCATCGAGTCGTACGTCGTAAATTTGTTTGTTAAGTAAATCGTTATATGTCAAGGGATATTATTTACATTCTGGTCTACATAACATAATTTCACGTTTTTCACTACATCGACCAGCTGCCATTACCAGGTTCAATTCAGACTCCAAATGCTGAGAATCTCTTTACAAAAAACGTGATTTTTGTAGATTCATCTTCATATATATAAAAAACTATGTTTGTATAAGCATATTGCATAATAATAGGTTTAGGTATCTGCCATTACCGCCATTACTCATGCAATATAAAATGTAAATGAATGTAAATATTTTGTTGCATTTTAAAATAACTTGCGTCTGTTATGTTCGTTTGCGCAAATTATGAAAGTCGTTTGTGTATGTTAGTAGTTAGAAGTAAAATATACGGCGCTAATGTGGCGAGGTCAGGGTTTACAAAACTGGGGCGTCTCTAAGAAACTACCTCATGACAATAATGTGAATTTAATGCACTTGTATTTTTTTTTTAACTGAGCTGAAATTGTAATGAAATAATTTTAATCAACATCCTTTTATGTGAAAGAACGTTCGCTCGTCCAAGGCCGTTATATTTTTATACAGAGGAGGTATAAGCGCTTGCTCCAGCGCTTGCTATTGCAGAAGGAGAAACAAAAATGCTAACTATATGTACGAGATTTATGAGGTGGTTAACATCTTTCATCAGGACAGTTCAAATTCACTCAGGACAAATTGAGAGAAGAACTGCAGTACAACAAACTACGAAGTATAAATATTAAGACAAGAAATATGATGTTTTACAACACAAATATAAGTAAGTACGGCAAAAGATGTTTCCTGCATTTTATTTTGCTATTGTTCTGAAATTAAAACTTTTAATGAGCAGTTAAAACTTGGTCAAGGTGGCGTACAAAAGCGTTGGATAGGTTTCCTGTTAATATCTAACGAAATCATTCTTGATTCTTGCAGACGCTACATTTTAAACAATTAGGTAAACAGCTTGCCAAGTGATCTAACAGTTTGCCAAAGCAAAAAATATCTTTTAAAAATAGAAAACTTGGAAAGTAAGACTGAGAAACTGTAGACGTCTATCAGAAATTACTAAACATTGATAATTTACAGTTATCTTTGTTTGGTAATATATATGTGTACACTATCACACACCATCATCTAGTCCCAAGCTAAGCAGAGCTTGTGTTATGGGTACTAGATAACTGAAATATAATACATATTATACATAGGTTTTTTTCTTGTAAATACATACTTAGAATACATAGGAAACACCCAGACTGAAGACAAATACAAATGTTCATCACACACATGTGGTAAAAAAAAAAAAAACAAATATTTGACTTCCGCGGGAATCGAACCCACGACATCCGCAGTCAGTTACACTAACCACTAGACCAAAGGTGCGGTCAATATTTTGTAAGCATTGCCGATGGAAGGGTGAGAATAAGTATTAAGATACGGAGACAAGGATTATATTATAAAGGTATACCTGTTTAAAACTTTATCAACATTCTTTAAATGTTTTTTTATTAATTTAAATGAACAGATAAAAATAAAACAGCATTTTTTACGTTCGGCAACTCCGATGTTATGGCCTTATTATATCATCCATCAAAGAACTCTTAAGATTCTTAATTTAAAATTAAATCTACAAAAATAACCATCCTTCCTGTCGGGACATGTTTTGAGAGTTCTTGAGTGAGTCAGTCGGAACTCGGAACCCTCCGTCAATCGTGGGAGGACCTTTTACAACGCTAACATATATATTTATGTCCTTTTAATGCAAATATCGTTAGAGTTAATAGTCTGTTTTGAGAGACGATTGGGTTTAATTTAGATTGCTTTTATGATGTTAAATTGGTTGGTTCTTGCTAGGGTTGCCATCTCTAAAATTTGTCAACCAGGACTCCGGAAAACTCCGGCTTTTAGAGCTCTGAACCCGGAAATGTCAATAGGATATTTAAACAGAGAGTCTGTTTGTCGGTTGTTCGCAGCATGCGGACACAGTGCATATGTCGCGGGCGGCCCAGTACTTAAAATTTTTTAGGCTGGACTACAAATGAACCACCCGGACGCTCCCCGGACGCCCTCTAAACTAGGACAAATCCGGGTAAACCCGGACAAATGGCATAGGTATCTAAAAAAGTTATTTAAAAGTAATTTATCCATAACAAGACAACGTTTTATCTACGGTCAAGAATAAGACGTAAACAATGCTTAAATTGAGCATAAAGTATAAAAAATTAAACAAAACGAGTACAGCATCATTTACAGGATTGTTAAAATGGTGAAAGCTGTCGCTTAGCCTTTCTTTCACATGTTAAAACTCCTGAAAGCATGAGCACTAGCTGTCGCGGAAACTTATATATATATATATATATATATAAGTACCAACTATTACACAATATGTTCTGTGGTTACTTTCATTATCTGTGTTACAAATTTTAGAGTTCTCTTTATTTCTTTCTGATTGTAAATAAATTGACAATAGACTCGAACAGATATTTTCTGCCAGTAGGTATGTTAATAAGCCATTATTTATTTGCGTGCAGAACAGATTATACCTTCATATTGAGTAGAAATTTTCCGAACGAGTGGTTTGACCTGGACTGTACATTTCAGTCCGACCTAGATACAACTTTTTCGTTTTGTCACGACTTTGCGTTCGTTTTTAATACACCACCGCAGTCGATTATCCGATGTTATTCGCTTGCCATGATTGCATATCGAAACGATTAATGTTATGTCGGTAAAATACAATCTGGAACTGGAACCAATGCATGTATTTTGTTTTAATTTTGATCCAGGGTCTTTTAAACTGGCATTCTATGGAACAGCCATAGTAGATGCTACCAGCTACTCTGGGTACTCTAGGTAGTTTTGGTAGACAAATAGAAAACAATACATTAGTTATAAAAAACAATAATAATATTATTTATTAATGTTTTTTATAACTTGTTTAAAAAGATTAAGCCCAGCAACAACTGAACTAGTCAATTCTTTTAGAAGACTTTTCGTTGTAATGCCTGTAAAATCACCACTTGGTGTTTTTGAATGAAACAAAAACTAGTGCCTATTTCTATACATTTATACTATACTGTAATAAAGTTTCTAGCGATATTCCACACCTAGTAATATTCTCCATTGAAGCAGCCCAGGTTGGGACTGTGTCTTCACATTACAGAATACAATAGTCATAGCAACACTACCAAGATAGTGCGGTGTTTTCACCGATATTAGTTTGCAGTGCTGCTAAAAAAAGCTTTGAGATTGTGCTTTCGGCTTGTTTTATACATGATAGTAATACCAGGATAAAAAAAAGTAAATGCGAAACAAGAACAAGTAAACATTTTATGAACCGTCAAAAATACAAAAAAGCTGAAACTGTCAATTTAGTAGTCTTGATTTTTTTTCCTCGTTAATTTAGTTTTCTTTTAAATTTTGACGATGACTTTTTAACAAGTGTACAAGCACAATATAAATATTTTTGATCAATGCATTCTGTATTAATCGACCTATTTTCGTATTAGATACAATACACAAACAGTATCTCTATCGATAATTTGTAGATAATATTCATAGGTTTAGTTGAAGGAAGATAAGATTAAGCACAATCTGCTTGAATGACGATTTATCAGACACATTTTGTGCAAGTGCATGGTCTATTTATCTCATTTAAAACTAATCGCTCTTTATAATACCTAATTAATAGGTACAAGTAACATTATAACAGCCAGCTTATAAGTGATTATGAGTGACCACTCGACCACCAATAATATAGACTTTGACTCAATGAGATTTATAGTAGGTAAGCAGGCAGTGGAACCACTAAGTCCCTGGCATTGAAGAAATCTATGAGCGAAGATGATTATTGACCAGCATGTTGCAATATAAAAAAAGTATAGCTACGGTAGGTACCTATGTAATGTCAGAGCAATTCCGGATAAGTAGGTAGGTACTCAATGCGTTAATTTTATAATAATCAGATCACCGATTTACCCACTTCTATTAAGAACGTACTTTATTTTGCACAATGTAATATTTTCGCGTAAATAGGTACCTGCTTATTTACCTACCTGTCTATCTGAAATCCGAAATACTGACGCAATTAACTTATTCTGTAGTTCTAAGCTTTATAACTTGACTAGATGCGCCCCACGGCTGTGTCTCCCTCGAGAACTAGACGAATTTTCAGGATAAAAAGTAGCCTATGTCCGTCTCTGGCACCGACTACATACTTACTTATAAATTTTCATCGAAATTGGTTTAGCCATTTACGCGTTAAGTGGTAACAAACATATACCTACTTAAGTACACAACACACAAAATTAATATTAGTAGGTCTATCAACCAATGGTCTTTCTCCATTTAGCAGAGTTTGACAAACCCAGGCGAAGGACTCTACTTACACACACGCAAAGGAAAATCAATAGCACCCGAGATACAACAACAGACAACAGCTGATCTTGGACGTAAATAAATGTAAAATTTGTCACAAACACTTACCACGACTTCGGTTGACTATCGTCTGTGTTATTATAGTTAGATATAGCAGGATATCTGCAATACAAAACAGCTATGTTCAACTATTACAATATTATCACTACACAAAAATCAAGCACGTTCATTAAAAATTGTTAGAAGTTAATGATTTAGGTAGGTAGCTTGTGTTATTTCGTTGCGTTCAACTCAATGCGAACAAAGGATTGTGTTTATTTTGCAATGCAACTTACCTCTGAGCGGTGCACTCCAATACTTTCTTCTTTTCCCATCCTTCCTGAGTTTTTACCCATTCCTCACCGGGCGAACGCCAGTCTTTTGAAATAAAAGGCATTTTTACTAACACTACACAACAAAGTTTAACGCGATTAATGCGCAGCCAAACACAGTCGCACAAGTTTACGTCTGCAAAGCGAGACGCGATTTGACGAATTTGACATGAAAAGAGAAGTGCGAGGTTGCGACGACTTGCGGGTTCGAGCCGATGTATATGTGCGACAGAGAAGTCTTGTTTAGAAAAGGACATTTACGCGCATGGCTTTTGTTTTGTTGATGAAAGCAAATGTCACTAACAGCTGTTTATAATGTTTTTATAAATGGAGAACGGCCAGCTAAAATAATATACACTATGTTCGACTCTTAGATTAATAAAACAATTTTAATAAGTTGCTTGAGTTAATGTTCTAAGGTTTCGATATAAATACACGTAAACATCTATGTGATCTATGTGATATTCATAAATTATCACAAAGTCAAAAATAAATTTGTCTATGGTTGTTTCATTCTCTTTAGCTCATTCATTGTGTTTTGTTATCTGTATCTGTTAAAATTTTATTTTTATGCGTATCGTATTGCGTCAGTACAGTACGATTGAGGTTATAATTTCGCAAAAAATTGTTTTCCGTAATGGGTGACTCCAGTTTCAATCCAAAAATTAGCGGTGCAACTCAAGATCCCGTTCTGAAACAGGCTGAGTTAGCTTATATGAAGCTAATTGAAGAGAAAAATCGGGAAAGAGTGCAAAAATTGAAATTGATTTCCAAAAGAAATAGATTAACTGGTGCTGCACTAGGCGCTGGAGTACTTAGTGTTTATCTGTACACCATATTTGCCGTGAAGCAAGAAACATTCCTTGACGACTTCAACGAGCCAGTCAAAGTGCAACAACAGTAAATATGGCTGTAGCAAGGAGAAGTTTACAGATAAGATTGCCTCCTTTACCTAGTATTAAAGATGTTATTCGGCTTTACAAACTTCGTGCTCTCAGGGAGTTATCGCAAAATTTTCTTATGGAATCACGTTTGATTGATAAGATTGTGAATGCAGCTGGTAACATTGAGAACCACGTTGTATGCGAAGTCGGCCCAGGGCCAGGAGGAATAACCAGATCTATAATCCACAGAGCGCCTCGTAAACTTATTTTGATAGAAAAAGATCGTAGATTTTTGCCATCGTTAGAACTTGTTGCTGACGCTTGTAGAGATAAAGTAGATGTTGACATTATACCTGGTGATATTTTGAAGACCGACATTGGCCAGTTTATTCCACATGATGTCAAAACAGATTGGTTTGATTCTCCTCCACCTATGCATATAATTGGTAATTTACCTTTTAGTGTCTCCACTATATTAATGATACGCTGGTTGGAGATGATATCAAAACAGGAGGGTCCGTGGGCTTTTGGGAGAGCCAGGATGACACTCACATTTCAAAAAGAAGTAGCAGAAAGGATGATAGCCCGTATTCTGCATAAACAGCGCTGTCGGCTTTCAGTAATGTGCCAGAACTGGTGTACAGTGAAATATAAATTTGATATACCAGGAGCTGCATTTCTGCCTAAGCCAGATGTGGATGTCGGAGTAGTCACTCTCACACCATTAAAGCATCCTATAATAAAACAACCATTTAAAATGATTGAAAAAGTTGTTCGACAAATATTCCATATGAGACAAAAGTATTCAATTAGAGGTGCTCAGACTTTGTTCCCTGAAGCTGTTAGGGAAGAAATGGCACTAAGAATGTACAAAATGGCTGATATAGACCCTGTTACTAGACCATTTCAGATTGCTAATACGGAGTTCAGGAGAATAGTTGATGCATATGCAGAAATTATAAAGCAGTATCCTGAATTAGAACATTATGATTACAGAGCACCAAAAAATAAGGAAAAAGAAGAAAATGTAGAGCCAGGGGCACGAGAAATATAATTTATGTTTAGTTTTTTAGATTGTATGTTTTAGACATGTTTATTAAAAATAAATGTTAAATATTATTCGCTTTATTATTTACTTATATAATAACAATTTATTTTATAATTATGATTCTTGTTTTTGTTTATTTTTCTCTCTTTCCTCGAGAAGTTTCTTTTTCTTCAAAACTTTCTGATGTCTAAAAGAATTTAAATGAATTGTGTATACATTGTCTCCAATAAAAATTCTCTTGCATACATCACAGTAGTTGTAGGAATTGCCGTCATAATTCTTTTTGTCTATGTCAATATCTGGTTTTAGCGACTCAAATTCACATGGAGTGCCATTAACGAAGCTGTCAATAATATGAATAGCTTTATTCTTCACAATCTCATCCCATTTTGTGACATCAGTGGTATCCAATTCATAGATGAACGGCACCTGAAACATTAATGTTAATGCCATCTAGTGAAACTTTGTGACATCGACGAGTAACGTTAGTGTCGTCATTTGTTACGTACAAAAATGTATAATGATGTATAGAGCTAGTACTGCTACTCGACGCTAGATGTCTCTGTTATAAATTTGTGTCGTTATATTTTAGTAAAATTATCTAAATAATTTTATAAATATAAAATACAATTTATAATAATTAAGTGTTCAGAAGAATCTATGTGACCGTGTGTTTAGGCGTCTGGGCTAATACTACTTAGGGGCCCACCTAATTACTCCTATTTCATTACTAATAAAATTATAGATATTTGCGCATTATCGTCTATTTTTGAATTTTACTTAAGTCATCTGGGGAATTCACGAGGACCTGGGCTAAAGCCCAAGAAGCCATATGGTAGATCCTGCCCTATATGTAATAATAATACGAATTTGACAGATACCTACCTAATACATAACTCACTCAAGTTTAAATACGCAATAACTAATAACTCCTAATTTTAATTATTAGATACAATTCTTATTATTATTATTTGTTCAGATAAGCAGATATATTTATTTGATTTTTATCGATCATAATCTGAAGCAAAAAATTCCTAATAGAAATAGCTCAACAACTATGTAGGTACCTACATAATATAATAAAAGCGTATATATAATATTAACACTTCTATAAACGTACTTCTCTTGTTGGATGTTGTAAGAACCTTGCGTTGATCATTTTGTTCTGTCGGCGGGCATATCTTCGTGTTCCCATTTTCATGTTTTCTATACTTTGTTGAAGCAATGCTTTTCCTTCATCTGTGTTCCGTTGTTCTTCAGATAACATTAAATAGTCATGAAACTCTTTAAAACCCAGAGTTTGAAAGATGCCTTTGGTGTAGTCCGGTGGTCTGAAAATGTTCAATCGTCAGCATGAAAACGTTCTCTTCAGGCAAAGGCGCCGCAAGGATTGCTTTAAGGGGGTGCATCTGATATTCAGAGCAACTGAATAAATTTGGAGAGTAACCTATAGAAGTTCAATTAAAAGACTAAGTTAATAAGAAGATCTGATTTTTTTTTAATGCCGACAGTGCTGGACGAGCAAACGGACCACCTCATGGTAAGTGGTTATCTACTGTCGTTCATGGAAGACACAGAGTCTCTGACATCGCTCTTGCAATGTCAGGGAGTCTGAGGCCGCTGCCTACCGTAAAGGGAGAGAGGAAAAAGAAAAGAGAGAAAATTGGGCCTTTATATGTACTTTTTCTTGTCAGAGGGGTTCAAGCGCAGCCCCTTGCCAGATACTGCAGGCGCCCATGACTGCAGGACATTAATCTCCCAATGAGAGGTTGTTGATATACACTCTTGGCAGGTGTTGGTGCTGCCCGTTACCAGGTTTTTCGTCGATTGTTTAGTCCTCCTTATGACACCCACAGAAAGAGATAAGGTAGTTCCATGTTCGATCGAAGATCATGGAACTATTGGTATGTAAATAATTTTAAATGTTAGATGATGCTGCCCGTTACCAGGTTGTTTGCCGGTTTTTAGTCCTCTCTTATCACACTCATAGGAAGAGATAGAGTAGTTCCATGTTCGATCGAAGATCGCAGAACTAGGTAGGTATTGGTAAGTAAATAAAGATAAAAATATCAACATGAATCGACTAAACTCGAATGCAATGATAATGGTACTTTTGTAATATATTTTTTTTTATATTGGCCTACTAAAGTGACTCCACTCTATCTGATGGTACGCAGTCAGGGGGATGCAGAAGTGGTGGTCACCATGAGTACGTTTGAACCGTTTGGTTCGAAACCCTCTACTACCAATAATAGTACCGAAGAGGTTATTCGTAGGAGACCATGTAAATTCCACAGTAAAAGGATGTAGGTACTTCATTTTAACTATTCAACCTTATTTTATGTCAATTTAGTTCCAAAACTATATCTTTAAATTAAGCTTGTTATTAAAATTTATTCCAAGTTAAGTCTCAGTAACTAAATAAGTTTTTTTAGGTTTATGTAAGCCGATTATGGGAAGCCGACGAAAAGCGTAAGATTTTTAAGTGTTACTAGTTAACACGTTGTACTACCAAGTTGGTAGATTCTGACACCTAATATTTATTTCTGTGCCTTATGAAAAACCGCGAAGTTGTGACCTAGTAAGTAAGTAGCTTAAGCATCAGGTTGTGTGTACCTAATGTGTCTTAAATTCCTTCATTTTGAAAACTGGGACGTTACTGACATAAATAGGTTGAAGCAAAGAGGCGACATCATGAAAAAACTTGAAACTATCTATACTATTAAATAATAATAATAATAATAATAATACTATTAAATAAAGCGGAAGTGTTGTATGTTTTTTTAAACGCGCTAATCTCTGGAAGTACCAGTCGGTTTTTTTGCGTTTGATAGCTCATTTCTTGAGAAAGGTTATAGGCTAAGTAACATCACGCTGCGAGCGACGAGAGCAGAGCAGTAACCACAGATGTAACCGCACCGCGGCTGCTGCCCAACTAAACTGCCAGCCCAGTTAGAGCGTTTGTCGTGATCAATGTTCGTCTCTTCTCTGTATGAAAAGAGGCCTTTGCTATGCAGTGGAATAACCTATTAACCTATTATTGTCGAACTTGAAGACTAAAGCGTACTATATTATATAAAACTTTTGAAAAATCTTATAAAATATCACTATCACTATCCACTTAAATTTGAAGGTCAGTTTACCCATACCGAATTACATTTAGATAAGTAAGTAGGTGTTTTAGAACATAAAACTGTGCAAAAATGTTTATTTATCTGCAAGATACTCGTATCTTTCAAGGAAGTGAAACAGATCATTTATTTACACGTGCTAAATTGTATATTATGAAAATAACTGCATTTATGATAAAATGTTTCAAATCAGTCGCACTTTTGGAAGAAGGTACCTACTGGTTTGGAAAAATGCATGAGCTTTCAACAGACAAGCCTATTGATAAATTGAAGATGCCTCATACAGTACATGCTTCAATAGACTATATGCACCTATTTATTAGGTCTAGATTTAAAAAAAAAATCTGTCTGATAATTTAGGATTTAGGTAATTTGTACAAAAAAAATTCAAATAGCATATTGGTGTACGTCATTAAAATATTAATTTTAATCTAAAGGACTCAAATTAAATTCGATTTTTAGTTTCCTTTTCAAGACCAATTAAAGGGCATGGTTATACTAAATACAATAAGACTTATTTGCAGGCTTTTTTTCAATGTAGTGGCGTAAGTAGCTTGTTAGTCCTGTGAACATCATCATCCCTTCAGCGTCGAAGCCCAAAGGAGGTCGGGGCCTCCGTGGTCATAATAGTAACAATAGATACAGCCGACACATTGATCTTTGAAATTTTGTACAAAAGTTGTCACTCTGATCAGGAACAGGCGTAGAAACCCAAAATATTTAAAAATGGCGTTCATTTTATTTTGGCGCGCTTTTTGTCATTTAATCATAATTTTATTTGGCGAGCGATTCATCGCTTACGTAATATGTAGGTATCGTTCGTTAACCTCAGGCTGTGTGCGATTTACGTTAATGTTGACCTTCAAGAATTATTCTAATTATTTCCTCTACTTTGATATTTTATCGCGCATTTGTTGAGCAGGCCACGTGTTGGGTATTATTAGTACCTACCTATTAACAAATTCAAAGATTTAATATAACACCATGTTATTTTATTTAGATTAGGTATACAATTATCTAAATACGAGTAGGTATCTATAAAGGATAAAGATCAATACAGCTCTCTTTTTGAACTGTCAGACGCTCTATTTCTTCCAGATTTGTCTACAAATATTTACAAAGTTATGACGTCATAGTTTTTAGAGTTAAATGCTACTTTTTTACAATGAATTAGGTTTCATAATACAATAGTCATATAATTCGATTCTATAATTGAGCATAATTTCATAGGTACTTTATATTTAAACTTATTTTATTAAATTTAAGTTAATTCGAATAGAAGTTTAAATTATTTTAGTTTCCGTATAATTGAAAGAGGATTATTATGTTTTTCAGAGTCTAATATCGTCACGCTGAAAGCAGTTAACTTTGGACAACTAGAAACCAATAGGTATATTTTGCCTATTTGTAAGATAGATCAGTATAGGAACTACAATATAAACAAGATGGTAACTTTGGCCCAAGTCGTGACACACAGTTTGATTCATCGAAATAAATTGAAATGTTTATATTACGTGGGAACCGAATAACGAGCGTTTTAGAATAATCGTTTTTTGAAATCTGACAACGTTTGACGAATGGTTCGTTATTTTACTCTGTGGTCGTGAACTCGTTATTGAGTCGGGTTCGGAAGATTTAAATTAATTGATGCCAGAAGTTTAGCGTTTGTGTTTACTTTAATATAATATAAAAGTTGCATCACAAAAGTCGGGGTGTTTGAAGTGTTTGAAATAGTTATTTATTATGATTACTATTTTCTAAAAATACTTCTTTGTCCATTTCAGTATGTCATTTATTTTAATTCAACATAAAAATGTTTAATTTTACAGATGATTTAAAAACTGAAGAATTTTTCTACCAAACTAAACTAACTTTAAAACTATATTTTAGCCTTTAAAGTGTTCTATTTAAAAAAACGTTGAAACTTGTTTTATTATTCAAAACCAAAAAAGTAAAAAAAAACATAAGTATCAGTTCTAGCTTCTAAACTGACGGCATTTCATCCAAACTTGTAACCTCTATTTTATGCATGGAACATCTTTACTACCTATATAATTTATTGCATCCCATAAAGCTAAAAATCTTCTTGAAGCATATTAATATCGTTGTGATAGTTTATATATTTTATTTTATATTTATATTTTCACCTGTTCTGTTGAGTAGTTCTGTTGGCAGAACTACTGGTAATTTTTTTCCTATGATTCTGTGATTTAAAATACGATAACTAAGTAGTTGCTAATAAAGCATTGTTGTTATCTAGTTAGAAGAACTGCTATTCTCTTATTCCTCTTATCGTGTGATTAGTGGTCAACCTAGTGAAAGGATTTGTTCAGGTCACCTATTATTTATTATTAAAACATTCGACTTGACCTAACGACTGTTATCAACATGGTTACAGCCGTGACCGACTTTTTTTTATAATAATAATATATTCTACCACATTCACACAGCGCCATCTAGTCCTAAATTAAGCAATTATATTTGCTTGTGTTATGGGTACTAAACAACCGATATACCTACTACTTACATTCCTTTTTTTTTTTGTAAATACATACATATTATAGATATATTACACCTGGGTGTAATATATCTATAATATGTATGTATTTACAAAAAAAAAATGTGTCTGGACACAGATCAAACAATCATGCTCCTCACACAAAGGTTTGTCCTGGGTGGGAATCGAACCCACGACCTCCGGCTTAGCTGTCAGAGTCACTGAAATGAAATGAAATATATGTTTATTCATTTAAGTTAATTAAATTAACATTTATGAACGTCAAAGTTTACAAAATGTCAGCAAATTAACCTACAGCCAGTTCGCTGACGAAGTAGAGCCATGAGAAGAACTGGCAAGAAACTCAGGCCACTCTTTTTAATCGCCAGGTTATTACAATTTTTGTAAGTTACAGTTTCAAGTAGCATGCAAAGTGACGCAGGCAATACACTTAACTCTATAGATACTTAATTACTTACAGCTTTCTATGTTGTAAAGAAAATTAAAAAGTAAAATGTGTGCTTTACAGGCTGCCTCAATTTGCATATTGCTACAAAAGGTAAAGGCAACATGTGAACTGTGATAAATGTTTCTATGTAGATATTATATAAACTGTTAATTTTTGGTATAAGTATAAAGTAAGATGAACTTAATTTACCACAGGAGTTCACAATGTACCTCTATTACACAAATCACAATGTAAAAAAATTTACCAATACTAAGTATACAATTCTAACAAAACAATACAAAATGTGTACTTAACTGTTCAAATATGGCTCGGGCATCATGTCATTTAAAATTAATACAAAAAAAAAAAACATTTTATAAATTATGTCAAAATGTATCAATAAATTAATGTCAAAAAATTATTTGTTAAAGCATGTCATTCATAATAATCATAAAAAATGTCATTCATACAATAATTAACAAAAATATGTCCTTTAAAGTATAATGTCATTAAAATTAAGAGTAAAATTAATTTACTCCTTCGTCAAGCGAGCATCCCATGACTTTTATCGTTCAGATACTCATTATCAGTGTAGTAACCCTTAAGTATTAAATGTTTTTTGACAATTTGTTTAAATTTGTCTAAGGGTTTATCCATTATGTCGATAGGTAATTTATTAAATAAACGTACACCAAGTCCCGTAAACGAATTATGGACTTTATGTAAGCGATAGTGTGAGCCAACCAGTTTATGCTTACCCCTGGTGTTAATCTCATGCACATCGCAATTCCTAGTATATAGACTAATGTTACTCTTAACATAAACAACATTAGCATATATATATTGAGATGCAACTGTCAATATACCTATATCTTTGAATCGCTCTCTCAGGGAGTCTCGTCACTAACCACTAGACCAACAGGCCAGTCTAACGTCAACTTTTAACGTGCCTTCCGAAGCACGGAGACGGTGTGCTCATCCATCCATCGACCAGCCGTACTCTTTGTTGCTTATCTAGCTGATATTTTACCGCTGTGTGCACGCAACGGGCTGTAAGCACTTCAAGTTAAAACTACCTAATATTATGTTCGTGTTATTTGGCAGACTTATGTATTTCCTGGTATTAGTCACATTAGCTATTGCGTAAGTTGTAGTGAGTAGGTATATTGAATAATGACTAATCATCTAATTATATACCGCGAGCATAATAACTATAAGTGCTTAAAATATAGCTTGGTGCCTGCGACGTCTGTCATTGACATATGTGCTAGTGATAAGGACAATCTACCCGTGATTATCGATAAATTTTGATATTAAAAATATATAACCTAATATTATTTTAATGGCATATAATATAATAGATGCAATCAAAGGAGAGGAATTAGTT
Organism: Parascotia fuliginaria; assembly: GCA_963082885.1. NCBI lineage: Eukaryota > Metazoa > Arthropoda > Insecta > Lepidoptera > Erebidae > Parascotia > Parascotia fuliginaria. Next base: position 3,103,992 of record OY720182.1, on the reverse strand, counting down.
CTTAATTTAAACTTTTATTGTCTTGAAGGGGTACAACACAAATTTGAATAACATCATTGTCAAAATCATATTCATCTCTGGAGCAGTCTTATAAATGAATAAAAAATAAACAAGATTATTTTGAACGCATTAGCATTAATTCTTTCTAAATAAATTCATAATTTATTTAGTAATACATTCAAATTATAATTAGCATGCATTTATTTTATCGATATTGTCTATGTCAGTTGATTACGCATCTCTAACTAGTCTTCAAAAATCATTTATAGAGTTAGCTACCGTAATTTTTTTATTTCGGAAAAATAAAAATTATTTTATAACACCGTAATTATTCTGCAAATTATTATTAGTTATAGCTATATTAACATGTTTTTGTAGTAAAACTTATCTTAACAATAAAAAAAAGTCTTAAAATTAATTTTAAACTCGAACTTTTGTAACAGGAATTATATTATAGCTGTAGTTATAAACGAAGTGGCTAATGTCACAGGCACCAAGCTATATTTTAAGCACTATAATTATGTGGCGCTATCATGAATAATTTTCCTTCTAACTTTATTAATTGCGTATAACTTATCGGTAATTTAGAAACTAACAAATATTATTAAATATAAGTAACTAGTGTTAAGGATTACCCCTAATACTATTACTTACTACTGTTTATTTTTATTATTATTTTTTATTTCTTTCTTTATTAAGAAAAAAATGTATACTGCACTAATACGGCAACGTTACATAATTCAAATTCATTTCGAATGCATTCATTTCTATGAAACTTAGCAACAGAAATACATGGTGTCGCATCGAAAAAAAATAGCATCTTGTCGAATCATTTATGTAGGTACTGCGCAAGGAACGCAGAGTAAGATTTTAAGACTTATCTTGGTATTAAGGTTTATATAAGTTACAATGACCTTAAGAGATATTTTGTGCTTTATTTATTTATTTAACACTTCATATACATACAGGAGTATATTGGCGGACTTAATACCTGAGGCGTTATCTACCAGTCAACCAGTACAGGTGATGCAGATAAAAACAAAGTAGGGTGCATCTGAAAAACAGTAGAGACAATTTTACAGAACAAAATATATAAATATAAAAATAAACATACATACAAAGCCTACAATACTTACACATATATAAATATTTATATAACCATACATACGTACATAAACATAACATAATATAAGTGAATGATCAGTATCATTGTGGTGTGTCTGCCTGCCTACTTACGAGGAGTTCCTTCACCTTGAACTTAACGCCAAACGGTTGGTGGACATCCTGATTATGAGAGGGAGCTCATTGCAAAGACGGATTCGACCAAGAAGGAAGAGCCTACAAAATTAGAACTATAGGAAGGACATTGAAGAAGTAGGTTATTGGAAGAACGAAGAACTCTGTTATGATTACTTCTGATGTATTTCTTTGGCTTCTGTGCGTTTTTCAGACTAGTATTTGTTTGATGGAGATTAAAAGCGGTCTGAGTTTCTTGCCAGTTAGTTCTTCTTACATCTCTACATTTGCGGTGAATTGGTCGGAGATAGTGAATTGACTTACATTTCAGTTATAGCTCTACCTCTTTCAGAGAATTGCAAAGGCAAATTGTCTGACATCTCTTTCACGTTCATAAGTATAGCCGATCACAGATTTGCTTTAGCACGTATAACAAAAAACGTCATCCAAATTAAAAATCAATAAGGCTCATTATGACAGTGAAACATGTCAATGTACTGAGGTAACTTGCAAGCAAAAATAGACATTATTGTTTTGTGATGTGCTAACGAGATTTATTTACTCTAATGGTGGTAAAGCAATTTTAACGTCGACTGTACCTATCATGCCTCGCATTTACTAAATAGCCTACTTTTCTATCAACAAAACTAACAAAACAAAAATCTTTCTACACATACTAGGGGTGGTACATAACAAATCATCTCCCCATTTGTACTTCATGGAGGGAAAGGAAAAATTGAAGTAGGTTAAAGGCTTGTAAGAGTCCCAATACGTATTATGTGGGTTAATGAAGCGGCTGGCGCTTCCCCTCGTAAGATGAAGACCTATAACTAAACGTACCCCTTTGATGTATGGAAGTGGCTTCAGCAAGTTAAGTCCTTTTAAAAATGAAGGAGCTTTTCCTTTTGAGTTTGATTTAAAGCTTATGTTTAGTTTTCTGGGGAGTATCAACAACCTTCTTTAGTAGCTGTGGTGTGCAGTTCCATCTGAATACGTCTAGTGACAAGCGATATATATTATTGAAAATCAAAAAGCCCGCCTGCCTTAAACAAAGTGAAAAGATAGAAATCCATTTCTTTTACGTGCTAACGCTACATTGAAATATTATGTACCCAATGTCACTGCCACAATTAATACGAATCTAATGAAACCTCTATGTTAAAATCCATTAAGCTATATACATACTTACATACATACATAATTACATAAATACGCTCGAAAAACTTTACCCTCCTTGACTCCGGCAGTCGGGCAAAAAGGACAGTGTGCAGGAAGGTGTGATCTCAATCAATGCTTTTTTTTTTTATATCAGCCTACCAAAGTGACTTCACCCCGCCTGATGGTAAGCAGTCAGTGGAATCCAGAAGTGGTGGCTATCATACCAAAAGCCATCGTCTTAAGCTACTGGTATGGTGGCCTCCACTATGGCGGCTGGGAATGGGGTTAGGGGAACGGGATGAGGGAGGTAAGGAAAGAGGAAAAGGAGGCAATTGGGCCTCCGGCACTCTCACTCACCGAACGAAACGCAGTAGTACGGATACTGCTACTCTTACGTCGATCTTCTATGAGAGGGTAGTACTTCCCCGGACGATCCGGCCCATTCATGCTGAAACAAGCGTGGATCTACTACCGACAAATGCTCGGCTAATAATGGTAATCTAAACTTAAACTTTCTCTGTATTAGATAGAGCACCTTGTCTTGCGGTAAAAGAATAAACTGTGTGTGTGTGAATTGTTTACTTGTGTGGTAATTAAGTAACAATTTTAATCCAAAGCTTTAAATAGTAAGCTTAAAATACTCGTAGTCGATGCATTTTCGTTTAATTCTCACGGTAGTTTACATTTAAATTAGGATAAACAAAGCGTATTTGTTTGTATAATTTATCAATTAGTGGTTCCAGTTCCGAAGTCTATATTGTCATGCATTAAAGTACTATTTCGTCAACTATAGGTACCTACAATTCATTAAAAGATATTTAGAAAAGATCGTTATAGAGATGTCTAAATCTTATTTTAAATTTTCTATTAACACAAATGCTATGCATGTTAATAAGACTCAATAATAGCAGTAAGATTATGGCAGAGATGGCTTAGGAAAGAAACCAGGAGTGCCAAGAAAGTATAAACCTCGTCGTTCTACTTCAACAAAACTAAACTAAACAAAAAAAACTCAAACTAAAAAATCGTAAAAGAACTGCTTATTAAGACTGGACTATTGCTGAAAGAGCCTTAGCCTTAAGAAAAGAATATTCCTCGTACTCTTGTAGCCTCTGTACTGACCAGGTAGACATTGCTGACGTTGGCCGTAGCTCTTCCAGAGCATTAAGTTCTATGGACATCAGAATATAGTTATATCTATGTGTCATGCGGTACGCCCTCGGTTGCTACCGGCCCGCGCTTACGCACTGCTTCTTACGAACTGTTAATTAAAAATCTTGATCCTTTATAAGAAAAATATTAATTGCCATAAAAATGATCTATGTACTTATATCTAGTTTATGAAACACCGAGTATTACGTACATTAGTAAAAACAAATAAAAATAATAATTTATGCGGTGTTGTACGGTTACTTTTAAAATCGATTAAGTCTAAGCATTCGGTGTCGGGAAGTGACGCCCCCCCACTAGCGAAATATTTCACAATCTGGGAGTCGTATATACTTCACTAGTGCAGTCAGTCTACCAGTTAGTTGCAAAAAGGCGGCAGAAAATCAGACTAACACAGGACAGGCAGCAGCATTTTGTGATAAGACTGCCGCCACTGCGATCGCTAATCTGCCTGCCAAGCATGGTGATTATGGCAAAACCCCGTAATGAAACGGCACCATCAAAAATGGACCCCAGTCCCCGGTCGCCTTTCTATTCCAGACTACGAAGTTCGAAGAATCTCCGGGTGCGCATGGTCGCTAACTATGAGTCTTTTCAGAATGCTCAAAGTCGCTCAGAGGGCGATGGAACGGGCTATGTTAGGCGTCTCCCTACGCGATTGTTTAAGAAACGAAGAAACCAATGTGGCTCGCAGAGTTGCTTCTCTGAAGTGACATTTGGCAGGACACATAGCTTGCAAAACTGACGGCCGTTAAGGCAGAAAAGATCTAGAGTGGCGACCACGAACCGGAAGACGCTGCGTGGGCAGACCCCTCACAAAGTGGACCGACGACCTTATAAGGGTGGCGGGCAACCGATGGATAAGGACGGTTTACGACCGGCCAAGGTGTCGAAAATTAAGTGAGGCCTAAGTCCGCCTTAAGATCAGTAGATGTCTTTTGGTTGATATGATAAAGTCTAAGGATATGTTAACCCTATTTTGATTTTGGTAGTTATTAAATATTATGACAATTTGGATAACAAAATATCAAGTCAATGTTTTCTTCGTGATTAAGTCCGCCTTTGTGCATAAATGTGCTGTGCAATAGTTTATAAAATAATTACAGGGATGATCGAAGACCATGGCTACGCAAAGTAAGTACGTTCACTATTACATCTCGACAGTATTATATAAGAGCAAACGATTCCTCGGTCGACCCGGCCCATTTATTCTGAAGTCAGCAAGGATCTACGTACATTTATTATTTCTCATGACGAAGCGACAACAACATAGTGCTTAATATGCAAATGCTAGTCATGAATATGAAATAGTAATAGAAAGATAGGTAAATAAGAAAGGATTTGATGACTTCAAAAGTTATCGAAGCATTGGAAAAAAAAATATTGAGAAACCTGAGGGTTCAGACAAGCCAACATTGTCGTAAGCTTATGTCAATCCTATACTATCCTATACTTGACTGCACCGTTGGTCTAGTGGTTAGTGTAACTGACTGCGACGCCGGGTGTCGTGGGTTAGATTCCCGCGGAAGGCAAATATTTGTGTGATGAACATTTGTATTTGTCTTTAGTCTGGGTGTTTCCTATGTATTTTATGTATGTATTTACAAAAAAAAAGTATGTATATGTATTATATTTCAGTTATCTAGTACCCATAACACAAGCTCTGCTTAGCTTGGGACTAGACGACAGTGTGTGATAGTGTCCACATATTATTATTATTATTATTATTATACATTTTTTAATCTTTTCTATTCTATTAGCATTTATCCCAATTGTCTAGGCCCTCTGGGTATTTATGAGAGACACGTTAACAGGCGCGCCAGTCACCACCTGCGCCACGAGCGTAAGGTTAAAAAAAATATTTAGCTATCGTCACATGGGCGTAAGGTGGAAAACTTATTTACAGTTCATTACTTTTGTATACTGTTTTACAATAATTTTTGTAGTCACGGAACAGCCAAGCCAATTTTTACTAAGATGTAGAGTTCCAAGCTTGACTCTTGCTACATGAGAACTGATAACTTTTTGATAGTGCGAGCCATATGATCTCATCTTGGCAAGAAAAAGTAAGCTCAATTTAATATAACCTTCTACGAAGTTTCACACACACACACCTACTTAGAAAAAAGTTCTGTTCTACTACAAACTACGGGATAATTTGTACCAAGTATCAAACAATGGCATCGTAGTAGAATAGGCTCGCACGCGTAACATGAAACTGTAGGCGACCGCATCACCGCACGGCAGATGACACTACTCAGGACATTGCCCGAACGCCATTCTTGTTTTTATACTTTTTCTGACCATAGACACACATAGAACGTTTTAGTTTACGTAACTGTAAATAGTTTTGAAAGCTTTGTCATGTAGGACATAGTAAAGAAATTTAAGTTATTTAGCGCAAGTTAGGTAAAACTTAATTTTAAAATTAGGTGGATGGAGTTCTCAAAGTTAAACTGGAATGTAACTTTACAACCAATGGTATATATGACACATAGACAAGTGTGAAGAACAGCAATATTTGTAGTCAAGTCAATCTGCCTAGAAAGGAACCTTAATCTTACGGCATGACTATAAACAAGACAGCAGCCATAGTAACAGTACGTAGGTACTGTTACTATGGCTGCTATCTTGTTAGTGTTGTATTCTTGTTAAGTTGCAAGTGTGAGCAGTTCTGGCAGTAGGTCAGATCATCTTGACTGTTAGTACGGCATTTTTCTACATTGCGGCAGACGGCGGCTTCAGGGATACAGTGGATGTCACTCCTGAGGCCCTAGACAAGTGTTAAACATTTCTATTCAATTTATAGAATAGATAAAAAAATATATGAGATTGACATAAGCATTGGCGTTAGCTTATGTCAATCCAATACATTTTTTAATCTATTCTATGAATAGAATAGAAACGTTTGACACTTGTCTAGGGCCACTGGTGCTACACCAAGCTTCATAAACGCTGCGGTAAGTATACAAGACGTCCGCCTTCGCTTCGGTATCAAAAGCTTTATCTGCCTCACAACAAACACCTACCGAAAATATAATTTAAATAGTGTCGTATTGCAATACGATTTAGATTTATTTTATTTATTTTTTGACTGGCCTGTTGGTCTAGTGGTTAGTGACCATGACTGCTAAAGCCGGAGGTCGTGGGTTCGATTCCCACCCAGGACAAACCTTTGTGTGATGAGCATGATTGTTTGTTCTGTGTCTGGGTGTTATTTATCTATAATATGTATGTATTTACAAAAAAAAAATAATGTATATATGTAGTATATCAGTTGTACCCATAACACAAGCAAATATAATTGCTTAATTTGGGGCTAAATGGCGCTGTGTGCATGTGGTAGAATATTATATTATTATTATTATTATATTTAGATTTACAATTGAAATTTTAAAAATATGTTAAACGTAATAAAATGTCTATGTTCTCCGGAGTTATTGGTCGTTTGGCCCGCTATTTGTTCGCCCGAACGGGCCAAACGACTAAATCACAATATTTATAATTTTTGATTGGGCGTTTCGCCCGATGGAATTTTTATTGCTTTTCATGTACAGACAGCATCAAAATAGATTATGTTACTAAAAACAAGTTGTATTGCTTCATAGATTATAATAAAGATAATAAATTCAATCAACTTCGAAGTCATATACAATAAATTACACAAAAAATTACAACACTTACTTAGGAATTGCTTGTATCCCACTCAAAGCATGGTTATGACAACAATTGTCTGCGAAAAACATAATATAAGATCAATATTATTGATATCACAAAATATGCCACTAATTATCACAGTTATTTAAAATAATAATCAAAAATATCAAAATTTTAAAATTATAAACTTATCACAATAATAAATAGAAGTATCAACCTGTAGGTTTTATGACTCATTTCTTAGGATATCTAAAAACCTTAGAATGTTGAATAAATATTATTTCAACAATTAACAATAACATAGGCACTTATAATCACATTTACATTAATATCAATTACAGTAATCAATAAAACATTTATTAGAGTATTACAGCAATATTTACACCAATTACAATAATCTACAAAAAAGGTTCTTATAGCAATAGTCAACAAAAATATATAAGACCAGCTGTTGCCAGCGGCTTCGCCCGCGTGGCATACCACAAAAAATATAGCCCATGTTACTCGCTAGTATTGTAGCTTTGTATGTGAAAGAATTATTTAAATAGTTTACGTAGATTTTTAGTTTATTCATAAAAACAAACAAACATACAAAAAATCTAAATATTTACTCTTTATGAGTTTAGATAATCACAGGTAAGTATGTTTATATATCACAATAATCAACAAACCTCTATTAAAACGGCCTATTTGTTGTTGTACAATCGAACTAACTGAATTATGACCCATTTTATTGATATGTCGCTTAAAACTGTCAAACTTGTAAGATCTATCGTGTTTAATGCTCTTAGATCATTTTTAATTTCAACAAAACAACAGTGTACTTGGTAAAATGTCAGTGTCTAATAAAATGATAACAAGCTCGTTGCCAGGGAAATCCGTCTTTAGACAAATTTCGACCTACTTGCATTTAGATGGATTGCCAAAATGAGTTTATGGTGGGACATATTTCACTTGGTTCCTTAGTACAAGTTAGTTCGTTAGTTTGTCAATATTATAATAAATTAATTATAAAAATAAAAACGATTTATATTTACGAGCTATGAATTTTCTAGTATTGACACTTTCTAGACGAGATTATATTAATATGCAACAATTTTCTTTTTGATAGAAGGATCTATTATCATCCCGCACTAATGCAGGCCATTATTACTTTAATGATATTGATATTAATGCTAATAGTGCTAGCTAGTGCTTATAAAAAGCTTATAACTGAGAGGCAATGATTTTAAAGTATCTGTGGTAAACGGTGTAGATGTCACAATAGATAAACTGTTTAATGTAAATAATATTGTATGTTCATATAATATTGTGAATTTGTTTGTTTACGCATTATACGAAAAAAATAAAAGAAATAAATATTAACCGATCATAAAATGTGTCTGGGATCCTAAGCATTATTATATTAACTGACCCAATGCAGGCTCAATAGCAGGTAATCGGTACACAATTTGTAATGAAAGCGAAATATGTCTTAAATGTTTCATATTTTTTTTAACATAAAACAGTCTCAGATTATGTTGCTGATGTTACTTGGTGTTTAAATTGAAAGAAAAATTCCATCGTGCGAAACGCCCAATCAAATATTATAAATATTGTGGTTTAGTCGTTTGGCCCGTTCGGGCCAACAAATGGCGGGCCAAACGACTAATAACTCGTTCTCCGTCTATTTGTAGCTTACTAAAGGTGAAAGGATTTTTTAAAGCGGCTACGTAGATTTTAGGTTAAATCGGAACATACAAACAAACATACAAAAAATCAAATCTTTTCTATTTCTATTATTAGTTTACATATTTTCCTTCACAATAAACATGTGATAATTATGAATGCTATAAATATTAGATACATATCATCGTTGCGCAGCAATCAAATAGCCAATTTATAAAAAAAGAGTTAAGGTGTAATTTTACACCGCACACATACCTTGCAATAGCCTGCGATATGTTTTTCTTGTAAACACCATGTAATTCTAAACCACAACGTAACCTCCAACATTTTTACATCATTAAACTTAAATACACGACCGATTTTTGCAACTGTTTTATTTATGTGTTTCGGCCTAAAGCCCTTTTTCCTAAATGATTTTATCACATAATATAAATTTGTCACTATTGTTAAAAATGAAAATCCTATTAATGTTATAAATGCGAAAGTTTGTGTGTATGTATGGGTGTGTGTGTTTGGTACCAGTCAGCGCCTAAACGGCTGAACCGAGTACTATGAATGTTGGTATGTAGATAGATTTGGTTACGGAGACGCACATATTTTTTATTCCAAAAATCGGTCTGGTTCCCGCGGGAGACAAAACACATTTTAGGCGTGGGCGAAACCGTGGGGCGCCTTTAGTAGTTAATAAAGCCTAAATATCTAATGCGTATTACTAGCAATATTGTTTGATTACAAAATGTCGCTTACGCCCTTTAAGCGTAAACGTTTCAATATATAGGTGTGTAAATTCCTTGATCAAACAACTGCGGTACATTGTTTGGGTTAGGTGGTTAGCGGTCTGGATTAGAACGGATAAATTACTTGCGTCGTCTTCGATACGGTTCGAGATGTATTCCAACCGATATTGCGTCGTATAGTTTAAATGTATGTATATAATGAACTAATGTTCAATTCACTCCGTTAACAGTCTAGATAAATTTAATCTGTTTAGAAATATGACGTTATGGGTTAATTGAATTAACACTTCAGAACGTTAAAATTAAAAAAAAAGCCAGTTCGCTGACGTAGGGTAGGGCCATGAGAAGAACTGGCAAGAAACTCAGGCCACTCTTTACTTCACTCTCACTTTAAAATATAAAATGTTCTTTTATAAAATGTTAACTTACTTGCCGTCCTGAATCCTGTGTTTATTGTGCTTCTCGTGGAAATCCAGTAACTCCTGAATGAGTCCATCTTTTAACATAGAATCAACTCTGTCATCCAACCGTTTATCGTGTACTGACTGCAACAAAATAGAAAGAAGGTAACTGGTAGTTTAAATATAACGTATAGACATCAGCTCCCGCTTCGCTTTGGTATCAAAAGTTTTATTCGGTCTCACAATAAAAGCGTAAATAAAATAGTGACGTATTGCATCATTCAGATTTACAAAGGCGCTTAAAATATAAAATTTTTAGAAATGACAAAAAAAATAACAAAAAAATATAGCCTAAGTTACCCGTCCTATCAGTAGCTTTATAAAGGCGAAAGATTTTTTTTAAATTGAATATGTAGATCTTGAGTTAAATTGGAACAAACAAACAAACATAAATAATATTATTTTAGATAGTGTTATCTATTATTAGAGTTTTGTATTTCAAAAAATAAACCAGAATCTTCTCTGTTGTGATTGTTTCTCTTGATTGATTCTCTTGCTCTTAATAAAAGTTCGTGGATCATGTCTACATTAATATTAAATCATTATATCAAACAAAAGACGTCCACTGCTGGACATAGATTTCCCACAATCGCCATCTTAGCCGGTTTGTGAGCCATACTCACTGTTCGGTTGCCGGTCAATGTTATCAGCAGGTCGGATGACACAAACATTTTTTTGGTTCTGACAAAAGAAAGCAAAATAAAATCAGACGCTTTGCTATTTCCTACAGTATCATAGCATTAACAATATGGCTATGAAGTTCTGTGGTAATATAATATTTCCATTTATTTGCTGGATAATTTTCGCATGCCTATCGGTTCCGGTTATGGACACAGTTCGTGGCTTTTTCCAAGTGAGCGTAGAGTTCTCGTGAGAACTAATACAGAGTTTGCAACCGATAAGATAAGATAAGAAAATATATCAGAGCTTAGTGGAATACTACTAGATACAAAGGAGTTTTATATTCAATTGATACAACATTATCTGAAATACGTATAGGTAGTTATGTAACCAAACTATGGTTAACTCAATACCGAACTTACAATAGAAATAACGACGATTTTTCAAACAAGGAACACGACTATAAAATGCACTGCATAGAAAGGTAGTTTTTCTTAGAAGATCATGTTTAATTTGGAGGAAACCTACTAGCAATGAGAATGTACAACACAATACCGCAATTATTATAAAACTTAACTATGTCAATTAAAAATACTACAATCACATAGATACTGTAGTAGATCCACGCTGGTTTCAGCATGAATGGGCGGATCGATCAGGGAAGTACTACCCTCTCATAGAAGATCGACGTAAGAGTAATAGAACTCGTACTATTGCGTTTTGTTAGGTGAGTAAGAGTGCCGGAGGCCAATTTTCTTCTTTTCCTTTTTCGTCACTTTCCTCAATCCTTACACATAATCCACTCTCTTCACGGTAGGCAGCGGCTTCGCAGAAGGAGGAATTTTGTAGGAGCAATGCTAGAGACTCTGAGTCGTCCATGAGCGACAGTTACCACTTACCATCTTGTGGGCTGTTTGCTCGTCCTTCACTGTCGGTAATACTAATATATCTCACAGAAATATTTTGAAACCAGCACTCTGTCATTTGCAGACTTAGGCTCGGCACAAATTATGGATCACACAAATTTTGTCCCTTTGTGACAAAATTGTGTGAGAATCCTTGAATTCTGTCACCTAGTCATACGGTTCTAAGCAAGTTAGATTGTGACTTGAGCTTTATTGCAGTTTGTTTACTACCATTTGTGTAAAATAATACTTCAAGGGCCACACAGACTATAAGCTAATAACTATTATTGATTTCTTCTTCTTCTTCTCCTTTTCGTTTTTTTTTGGCAACAGAGCCGACGATTGTGTCAGCTATTTCTGCCAGCGTCAAGTATAGAATTATATTCTTGTTGATGATATTAATGGTATATTACAATGATAAAATAGAAAAAATGTGCATGAAATTAAATGACAACCATCTTCCGTGAAAACAAAAGATGGACTAAAAAAAAAAATTCAAGCTAATAACTATTATTGATTTAGTATAAGTAAAAATATTGTCACTTGTCATGTTTAACTTATTCATTTTGACATCATTTATGAATCCCATAAACGTAGTGTAAAAAGTCTATACTGACATATTAACGCCATTAATCCGTAGTGGGGCTAGCATTAGTGTCGTATATTCCATTAAAGTATTGCCTTCCATGTATTCAAATTGAGCAAAAACACGATTGTGTTAAGTTGTTAATAGCAGTAACTATTGACGCTAGTCAATTAAGTAGTGAGTTACTTCACGAGCAGACAATCGATTACGTAATTGCATTACTAGCTTTCCGCAGCGCGTTTTCATCCCGCGTTAAGTTACATATTTGATTACTGCTCTGCTCCCATTGCCAGCAGCGTGATTTTACATAGCCTATAACACCTTTTTCAAGAACTGGGTTATCAAACGCAAAAAGAATGAATCAAATCCGACTCTGGTTGAGATTAGCGCGTTCAAACAAACAAACATACAATCAAACTCTTCCGCTTTATATATTAGAGATAAACATTTTGTAGACTCGTACGTGAGAATAGAAAACAACGTTTACGTTTCGGAACGGGTCAATACGTTTAAATAATTAATGAATTATGGTTACAACAATATAAGTAATTTGAAATAATGCTTACACACGCTTTTGTTTCGTGTGGAAATCGAATCCACAAAATTTCGTTGTTGAAAGCTCTGTGCCTTCCAGTTCAATCAAACCTTTTTTAAATATTTTCATAAATTAATGTATTGCACTACCACTAATGGAGTGCACCATGATAGCAGTTTGACGCGATTGCTTTTCGAATGGTGACTACCACTCCCGGACCCCACTGACTGCTAACCATAATAAGAGCCACTTTAGTAGGATGTTATAAAATAATAAGTAAGTAATTGGGTTTATTCCCATCTTCCCCCGCATGTCTGCCCTTGAATGGGGGAAAATGGGAATTTTTGTGTCATTTTTCCCCGATCTTGTAATCGGGGGAAGATTACCCGAACTTCAAATCGCAAAATAATTTGCATACTTAGATGTAGCATAACAAATAATATTTACAATTTGGTTTACACGTAAATCACGTGCACGGCCATTGTATTTTCCGAATACATGCCGCCGCTGCCGCTGTCAATGCTGTCAGAGATAATGAGATAGAACTGTCGTTATGAGGTAGCACCTCATACGCTTAAAGATGCAATACAATTATGATTGGTTTACGAAGCGCTTTAAGATAGGTTGGCTTGTAGTATTCACATTATTTGACAAGAATTATGCCTTGAGCCGCGTTTCAACGTAAGAAGCAACTAGCGGCAATACCAGGGCATAAACTGCAGCTGTATCCTTAGTATCTCCCTCTTTGGACCGAGCTACGATTACTACTTAACCGTGTAAGAAAATTATTCTCTTTTGTACGAATATAGATATCAAACCTTGCATTGCAGACGAAAGCGTTAGAGGCACAGGCTCTCCTCCATAAGCGAACAATGTAACATGTAAGCAAACACATAGGAGCAAGTACATTACTCCAGGTACAATAAAACATAATTTGTCGTTGAAAAGAGTGTGTGTACTCATGTACGCACGTAAGAAGTTATACTTCTTTGGCGTAACAATCCAAAAATACCAAATAATAACACAACGCATACATACATAAATATACATAAATAGCATGCAACAATGATGAAAAATCATAAAATGTAATTAAAATAAAAGAATACAAAAAAATATATTTATTAGATAATAATGTAATAATTTATAATTTGCAATATAAATAAATTATACATACCGACAGTTAACCTCAAATCTATAAATGCACTTAAAACAGTATATTAAAACCACTGTTACGGTTACTTTTAGGTTCTCAACTAACTTCAGGGTGTAAAAGGTTTGCAACTAACTTCAGGGTGTTGCTTTTTCTGTCGGAGTGCGCGCGCATCGTAAAAATTCACTCTCATCATTTTTCCCAATCGCGCCAAAAGAAGTATAACTTCAATAATGATGAGATCAAACAAACATACGTAATACAAACACTACTACATTCTATATCTTTGTTAGTCACGGTTATGTCATTTGGGTCGACTGTGACAATCCTGCGCTGACCTTTCTCATGCACGATTACACGAGCATATTTTAAGTGCATTAGAGCCAGTGCATTATAAATAATTGTATACATTGTGATACATTAGTAATTATGTAACTTGCGAGGTAGGAGAGATCTAGAAGTGACAGAAAAAAGAGAAGGTGAATGTCACATTTTAATTATTCCTTAGAGTTCGGTAATTTTTTTACACGAAATATGCCTACATATAATATATATACTTATATACTAATATTATGAACCGAAAGACGCAGCGTGGGCAGATCCCTCAGAATGGTGGACCGACGCGACGCCGCGACGACTTTATAAGAATGGCGGGCAACCGATGGATGTAGGCGGCGAACGCCCGGCCACGTTGGCGAAAATTGGGGAACGCCTATGTCCAGCTGTGAACGGCTTTTGGCTGAAAATGATGATAATATAATAAATTTATGCAAAAGCAACTCTGTCTCTGTCTGTCTGTCTGTCTGTTACGCTTTCATGCCTAAGCCACTGAACCGATTTTGATTAATTTTGGTACAGAGATAAAATAGACCTTGGGAAACAACATTGGCTATCTTTTATCGCGAAACAAATGCGATATAACCGATATTCATGCAGGCGGAGTTGCAGGCAACAGCTAGTATAAAATAAACACATACAAAATTATATTTAAAAATATAAGACCGTTGTGTACCAATGCAGGGCAAAGGGCCTTCCTTCCCTCGTCTATATTCAGGTTAATGTTACTCTTTCCGCCATCAATTAAGACTAATTGAATCAAAAATAACACATACATTTACATATATTAAAGAGGTATAACATCATTATACGCGCTAATAGACCTTAACTACACAGTACGATTAACCCACATAAAGGTACGCACTCAAATGTGCATGGGCGAGTGCATGCATCGCTCAGTCTACCACATAGGTACACACAAATGCAAGTTTATACGATCGGTCACATATAACATGTAACTCATTTGCGTCCTCGTTCTCAATAAAGCTATGATAATTTCAACTAGATAAAATTAAATTTGACTTGGTTCCTTTGAGTTATACTAGTGCCCTTGTAATGTTTATTACTATAAAGCTCGAAAATAAATAAACAATGCTGATTTTGTTTTAGGTTAATGTTCTATTTAATTTAAATAGTCGTATGGTATAATCGTGTATTTACAAATAGAATAGACTAGCTGTTGCCCGCGACTTCGTTCACGTGAATATGCGAATGTGAAATCATACATTATATCAGTAACAATCAGTTTATAATATGTCTCTATGGCGAATCCGATTTAAATCCGTTTACCCATTTTGACATGATTGAGTAACAAAAATCCATCACATCATCCATCCATTCATACATCTAAACTTTCGAGCTTTAGTTTAGCAATCGGACTAAGCATCATATTAGCTTTTATCTGCCCCCTTTAAAGCCCTTAAAGTCTACTTCCCAATAAGAAAAAAGATATTACAATCAAAAAAAAATTTATACATGGACTTGACTCTACATCGAATTTGTAATCCTTCGACGACGACTGTTACAATATCTTCATCTTTTTTTCAAGCAAACGTAAGTTTAAATCTTACTAATATTATAAATTTGAAAGCTTGTGTGTGTACACACACATACGTGTGTTTGTTGCCACTCAGCGCATTAACGGCTTAACCGATTTCGATGAAAATTGGTATGTAGATAGAATTGGTGCCGGAGACGGACATAGGCTACTTTTATCTGGAAGTTCGGTCTGGTTCTTGAGGGAGACAAAACACACTTTATGCGCGAGCGAAGCCGTGGGGCGCAGCTAGTAACTTATAAAATCTGATTTTTAGATACTCAGCGACTAAGGAAATAAAACAAATTTTACTTAACTGAAATGAAAGTTTGAAGTAAATTTGAAAGTAAGCAAAAGTACCTACATATATAAATAAGTATTTTATTTAATATTTATTTGGTGTCAGAATTTCTAAAAGTAAAATTAAATGAATTTTTAAACGCACAGAAATAAAATAATCAGAGAAACTGATCTTCAATCAAGTAGTAAAAAGCAGAAAAAATCCGTACATTCGATAAATGCGACAATGACGCCCGGCCTTGCATTACTGCTCGTTCGGGTAGCCTACCTAGTGACAACAGCGCGTCCTTTGCGTTCCAAGCTTCAATTTTCAAATTCAAATTCTTTTCGAACAAATAGTAATTCGACGGTGGAAAAGAAAAACTTCTTAAGCGCCAAATGGCAAAGTGTGGAAAATGAGGTTTACTTTTTTATTATTGATTGGAAGTTATTGGTGTCTTTGGAGAATAATATGTTTAAAATTTTATCTAAATTATCAAATACAAAGCACTAACTTTACTCTATCGCAAGAAAGTTGGCGTTTAAGAAAAAGAAACTTAAAGTTAGGCAACAAAAAATTCTTATCTCCTGTAAATCATGTAAAATAATAAATGGAAATATTCTTATTAGAAACTATTAACTCATATTTGGTAAGTAAAAAATGTTGAACAGATCTTTATTTAAAACCTTGTAAAGAATATTGTTTTAAAAATTGTAATGTTCACAATGCTATTCAGAAGAAATACTTCTAATGCGTCCGTCTCATGTTGTCTTCGGACTAAACTTCTTAAGAATAGTTATGAATTAATAAAAAAAAATATCACTAAAGTAATTTAAAAAAAAAACTTCTTATGTCCAAAATAACATCCAGATGAAGAAAAGAAAAAATCCTTATATATTTACTCGAAAACAATTTGTTTCAAGAAAAATTACTTCCAAAATGCCAGACTCTTAAAAGACTTCTATTACAAAATCACCAGAAACACGTCATTTAGGAGGCTGAAAATTAGATGCTGCTCGTTCTGGCGACGGTAAGGAAAAACTTCTAAAATGCCAAAAATATGCTCCGATCGCTACGAAAGTAGTACCATTCGACGCATAAAAAAAACCCTATCTAAAGATCTAGATAACTCATTTTGGCCAAAATGGCACTTTAGAAGTTATTCCTTTCCACCGTCGGTATCTTTTTCGTGTTTTATCCGGATCAACACACTTGCCAAAAAAAGACGCGTGGAGATTGTCTTTATTGTAAGTATACTTGTCGAAGTCATATTAATAGAGTTTAGGTATAGTATTTCAGTTAATAAAAATGAGTATCATAAAAAACATACCTTGTAAGGTTTCTATGAATTTGAATGATCCACCATCTTCTTTGCCGAATTTTTGGTTTCCTTTTATTTTCTCTCTTTTCGTTTTGTTTTTTTTTTATAATAAAAGTAAGCTAAACTAAATGTTATAGGTGACAACAGCTGGACTTCCGACATGCTTGTTTCTTCAAAACACACAACACATTACACTCGCAAACGTGTGGATATCGCTATTTGGACCACCTAATATATTCAAGCGTTTGTTTATGTTTATAGATTGTGCCAAGTGGCAAGCTTGTGGATCCGGCATTAAATCTGAGATGTCATTTATTTTATTCTTTAAAAATGTAGCATTCTATAGAAGTTTCATACAAACTCTGCCACCCATCCACCTTAGGGGATGGTTTTCGCAAAATCCCGTCTTAGCGAGCACCTACGTCCCAAAAAGGAATCTCCATCCAAAATTTGAGACCCGTAGTTCTTGTAGTTTCTGAGATATCGTGATAGGTGAGTCAGTAAGTGACCTTTCTCTTTTATATATATAAATTAGAATAGACTGAAATTCAATTGGTTGTAACCAAGTTTGAAAAGAGGTCTTATGGTTTTATAGCTTTATTTGTAGATGTTTTTGCATTTGTATTACTCGATTTTAATTCAATTTAGCAGACTGACACATTATACTTAGATACATACCTACCTAACGTCACGCCGTTATAGCGATAGCGGTAAGCAGAGTACGGATAGCGTCTAAATAACCACAAGACTAACTAAACATTCTAACTTTATCTAGCCGAGAAAGTAGCCGAGAAAGTACTAGTGCTTAATTTTAAAACGATAACTAACTGGAATAAAGGGTTGAATTAATTACTTTACCTTTTCTCCAATACTTAGTCAAATGTTCCAGTGCGTCTTTGTAGATTATAATGTCTAGTCAATCTAAAGATAATAAAAGAAATGTAAAAGTTAAAGTCCTCCGATATTATAGACTGACCAGGTATTTTCACAATATCTGAATTTTATTATGTATGTTGAATTATTATATAAAGATATAATGGTTTGTTCGGTTTTTGTATAAAATTTCAAACAAAACATAGCAAATTTATTCTTATGCGAACGACTTAACGGTATGTCTACAACAGGTCTACGGAGACTATAGGCAAGCTAAAATATCTCATGAGTATTAAAAATAAATTACTGACAGGTTATTGAACGGTGAATACATAAATGAATGCAGATAGGCACCTCCATGGTAACGATCAGTTTTTTATTTAGTCTACCAAAATGACTCTACTATGTGAAGCATTCGTGATGATGGATCCAGAAGTAGTGGGCATTATACCAATCCTAGTTTTGTGACATACTTTTTCACTTTTCACTCGCCGCGCCGCCCGCTTAAAAGACTCGGGGTCAAAATTGGACACTGGAGAGAATTATGAATTATTAGAATTATGTTGCAGACAATGACCGATCGAATAATATTTTCTATCTTTTAAGCAAATTTTATGTATCTTAAAAGCCTAATAAAAATGTAGACGGTAGTAGATCCACGCTGGTTTCAGCATGAATGGGCCGGATCGTCCGGGGAAGTACTACCCTCTCATAGAAGATCGACTTATGAGTAGTAGTATCCTTACTACTGCGTTTCGTTCGGTGAGTAAGAGTGCCGGAGGCCCAATTTCCCCCCTTTCCTCTTTCCTCACCTCCCTCATTCCCTTCCTCTAACCCCATTCCCAGCCGCCATAGTGGAGGCCACCATACCAGCAGTTTAAGACGATAGCTTTTGGTATGTTGGCCACCACTTCTGGATTCCACTGACTGCTTACCATCAGGCGGGGTGGAGTCACTTTGGTAGGCTAATAAATATAAAAAAAAAAAGTATAATGGCTTCAAATTATTATCAACGTTTCGAGCATAATAAATCTAAATTTGAATGAATTTTAATTATTGTAAAAAGTGTTTTCGAGGTGTTTTCTTTATTAACCGACTTCAAAAAGGAGGAGATTTCTCAATTCAACTGAATATATATATTTTTTGTAGCAATATTTATGGCCAGACTTGATTAAACTCGATTAATAAGTTTGGAACATTAACCAGTATGTTGTATGTGTGTGATGAACTTACACTTTGTAGAGACGACTGTCTATATTATTCATTGGTTAAACTTTTTTAAAA
This sequence comes from Parascotia fuliginaria, assembly GCA_963082885.1. Classification (NCBI taxonomy): domain Eukaryota; kingdom Metazoa; phylum Arthropoda; class Insecta; order Lepidoptera; family Erebidae; genus Parascotia; species Parascotia fuliginaria. Next base: position 3,084,477 of record OY720182.1, on the reverse strand, counting down.
GATGACATGCGTTTTAGGAGCGGGAACACTTTGAAGCATCAAAGAGATTGCTGTTTGATTATTGACTGACAGCATTGTCAATACAAAAAGTATGTGTGATACACAAATGGCTGATTTGTTAGCGTAATAAACCAATCGTGAGGTCTTTCATACCTTGTTTGGTAAGGGTTATTACATTCCTACCTGTACCTACTGTACCTACCAAAGAAATGAGGTCATATTAAAGTTCATTCATTTCAAAGACTGCACCGTTGGTCTAGTGGTTAGTGTAACTGACTGCGACGCCGGGTGTCGTGGGTTCGATTCCCGCGGAAGGCAAATATTTGTGTGATGAACATTTGTATTTGTCTTCAGTTTGGGTGTTTTCTATGTATATTAAGTATGTATTTACAAAAAAAAAAAGTACGTATATGTATTATATTTCAATTATCTAGTACCCATAACACAAGCTCTGCTTAGCTTGGGACTAGATGACGATGTGTGATAGTGTCCCACATATTATTATTATTATTTAATGAACTTGATAAACATTGTATATATTTATAACGAAATATAAAGCGGAAAGGTTTGTTTGTTTGTTTGAACACGCTTATCTCTGGAATTACCAGTCGGGTTTTAAGAATCCTTTTTGTGTAGAATAGCCCCGTTCTCGAGGAGTGTTATAATATATGTAACATCACTGCGATGCGGGTGAAACCGCACCGCTGAATCCTAGTTTAAAAGTCGATGTATCACAGATAATCAAATAAAAACATTGAAGGACAAATTATAAGTTCAAAACACCTATATTTATTGTTGTTCGCAAACGTCGTAGTTAGATAAGTGCTAAGTATGTTTACACTCGTGATTGCTTGTGACATGAAGACAGATTGGCAGTACTTGCTTCATATGTACGAGAGTTGAGCCTTCGACATCAGAAAAGTTTTTAATTTATAAACATTACAGACTATATCAGCCCAATTTCTTCCTAGGTCCTCTTCCTTTTCCCTTTTCCTTACTTATCGCCTTCTCCGTATATGGTCGGCAATCAGTTGTGTTTTCTAAGCAATATTTTTGTAATGCTTAGGAAACATAGCAATGTTCATAGGTTATGGTTGCTACTTACCATCAGGTGGGCTGTACCGATGCTTGTTTGTGACCAAAGTTATATAAAAGACCTGGTGGGCGATACGCTTGTTTACCATCCAAATGCTATAAAACAATTATTGTGCTATTCATAACAAAGATGTTATAACATTTCACAACATTAGCAATAGTCCCACGCCCATTTTTTTGGTAACAACAACTTTATTGTATGTTCAGATAGTGTGTCCAGAGTGCGAAGGTTTGTTTTGTTATGTGTCATAACATAACATTGCACCACAAATTGTAACATTTGTAATCTTTGTGCATTCACGCGATGCACGTGTGTCGTGTGCATTCAATCGGTATCAGCCGAGTTGTTTTTATTATGAACGTAAATATAGTAGGGAAAGTACGGTCAGCGGCAAAAGACGCGTAGCATTTAATTTTATCGTTATTAAAGACTCCGGAGTGAGAAGGTTTGTTTTGTTATGTGTCTTAATAACATAACATTGCACCACAAATTGTAACATTTGTAATCTTTGTGCATTCACGCGATGCACGTGTGTCGTGTGCATTCAATCGGTATCAGCCGAGTTGTTTTTATTATGAACGTAAATATAGTAGGGAAAGTACGGTCAGCGGCAAAAGACGCGTAGCATTTCATTTTATCTTTATTAAAGACTGACTTATATTTGGCTTTTGGTTTATGACGTCTACGAACATACCAAATAAGTGACAAAGTACATTCAGACTTTCTATAAGTATGAATAGTTGTAAGCCGAATCGTCATCACTTTAACTGACAAAACAGCAATAATTAACTTAGGCAGTCTCCATTATCCATTATAACCTCTAATATCTCTATCCTTGTTTTTAATGGTACAAAAGAAAAAGACAAAATACAAAGTAAGATTCATGCAACGGATTATATTGGCAACCAATCCCAATATTGTAAAGAAAAATATAGATGCTGACGATGATCTAAGTCATAAGACGCCTCAAACTTTCTCGCCAACCTCGTCTTGTAATGATTGTTATAATCTACCTATACTATTATACATATAAAGCGAAAGAGTTTATTTGTTTATTTGTTTGAACGCGCTAATCTCTGTAACTATCAATCGGATTTGAATAGTTCTTTTTGCGTATGATAGCCCAGTTCTTGAGGAAAGTTAGACACGCAGTACATCACGCTACTGGAGAAGGAGCAGAGCAGTAACCAAAAACGCAGGTGAAACCGCGCTGCGGGAAGCTAGGGAATCTAATAACAATTATGTTACCTATCTACTTTATGCGTTAAACTCATTGGCACGGCTACAAGTTGATGGTATCATAAAATAAGAAAATAATAAAACAATTATCTCTAACCGTTACATAATTACTTCGTGAGAAAATCTATATCTATGTATGTCTGGGAATTATCATAAGGAATGTGTTCGAACTCTTCTTAAATGTCAACCACAGGATAAAAGCCCCTCTCAAAGTAGGTGTTTGGTATAGACATCACGCTTGGCAAGCAGATTGGTAAGTAAGCAGTAAGGTGATATTTAGTACACAGATAATACTGCTGCACGTTACGCACTTTTTGTTTCCTAAGTGGTTTCTTATGACACCCACAGACAGAGATGGGGGTGGTTCCATGTTCTACACAAGACATCACACTAGCCAAGCTATTCGTACCCACTAAAAAAGTAATCGAGTGTTTTAAAAAATAACAGTTGATAGAGGGTCAATATTATTAATTTTACAACTACTTTTGACGCAGACCGTACACAACTGAATCGGATATCTCTGTCAAAATGACAGACTAAATGGTTTTTAACGGGTTAAAAACATCACTTGCTATGTTTGTTTAAACGGTAGGTAACAAAATAAAAAGGGTTAAGACACAGATTTCCATTTCCTATTCTAAACAGAGAGTAGGTTGACTACTTCACGCTACAGAAGATAATAATCAGATTTTATTGATTAGTATTTGTATTAGTTGTTTCTAAAAATTGTACTGGTAGTAAAGAGATTGTACTTTCGACTTTAGATACAAGAATATAAAGCGGCAGAGTATGTTTTTTTGTTTGAACGTGCTAATCTCTAAAACTACCAGTTGGATATAAATAATTCTTTTTGCGGAAGATACCCCAGGTCTTGAGGAAAGTTATAGGCTATGTTACATCACGCTACTGGCGACGGGAGCAGAGCAGAAACCAAAAATGCGGGTGAAACGCGCTGCGGGCAGCTAGTTACATGATACAGCAGAAAGAGTAGCCACCAGGGACATAGTCAACTGCATAGTCTTTAAGATCCAGTTCATATGAACTGTCCGCAACTGCTCGTACCCTAAATACGAGAGTCGTTTTTTATATGCCTACCTACAATGTACTAAACCGGATTACAACTAAATATTTCTCAATAACGAATTTAGGTACATATAAGCCCTTACGTACAGAATACCCACTATATTTACCCACGTATTGGGAATGTCCATGCGGTTGTGCGACCTTCAACATTACGTGAAAATATTCTACAAAACTACCATTAATGAGCCTATAAACTAGATAGCACTAGTTTGTAATGACCTCTAAGGCTTTTGTTAGACTATAAGCGATTTTATCGTTTAGTAGATACAACAAATCTAGAATATAGTAGACTAGGCGTGTGAACTAAAAAGTAGGTACGTAAATATTTATACACTATTGCATTAAGTATGAACCTGTAAAGATAGTTGAATATTGTTATAAAAAAATAATTAACCCACATGGAGTACTGCTGCCATCTTTGGGCGGGAGCACCCGGATACCAGCTTGGGCCGCTTGACGCGGTCCAAAGGCGTGCTGTAAGAGTTGTCGACAATCCCAAGCTAACAGGCGGTATTGAATCACTAGGCTTAAGGAGAGACGTTGCCTCCTTATGTGTATTCTATCGCCTGTATAATGGGCTGTGTTCTGAGGAATTGTTTAGGATGGTGCCAACGGCCACTATTTATCATCGCACCTCCCGCCATCGGCTGGGAGTTCATCCTCACACCTTAGAACCTCTTAGGTCCCGTACAGTGAGGTTTCAGAGAAACTTTCTCCCTCGTACGATAAGGTTGTGGAATGAGCTCCCCGTCGAGGTTTTCCCGAGAGACTACAACATGGAGTTCTTCAAGAAAGGAGTTAAAAGGTTTTTAACAGGGTCGACAACGCGCTAGTGATGCTCCTGGTGTTGCAAGCGTCCATAGGCTACGGTAACTGCTTACCATCAGGCGGGCCGTATGCTTGTTTGTCACCTTAGTCGTATAAAAAAAAAAAATAATAATTAAATTCTTATGAGATGCCTATTAATAGCGACTCCACATACAATACTGTTATAAGAAACCTAATTTGTTTGCCAATTTTGTAGAATGCTCATGAGAGGAGATCGCCTCAGTGTGAAACGACGATTGTTACTTACAATCAGGCACTGCAGGCTGCTATTGTTTATCTAACAAAATTAGTAGCATAAGATCCAACTACACAATCCCTATACTCTTCCGCTATCCGCTCTTATTACCACCTAAACCCAACAGGACAATTAGGATCGTGAAACATGTATTATTAATAACTAGCTATATGCCTCCTGGCGTCAGATCAGTCGTGACTGGCAGGGCATGATCTGTGCACCTAATTACATGGAAGCTACCGCTGTATACAGACATATATAGATATTTTATTTGATAGATTCAAGTGAAGAGCCTGTAAGTCTTTTGTTTTTTTTATACAGTTTATCGCTATAGCTGCTACGAGTTGATAGCTAGATACTTCTCCGGTCTCAAAAAACAGCAACGATATCAGTAACTACATTCGTAGTTTTCAAATCAAATTGTTCCCTGCTTCTCCTCCAGAATCCGTGTTGATAAGAGTGTTATAGTTTTTTCTATCTCTATTGGATATTTAGTTATTTTCTAAACGAAATCCTATTGCCACATTTGGCAGGCCATTAAAACCGGGTCATCTGCAGAAACTGTCCTCGGACAATCTTTTATTACACACCAGTCTAATAGTGCAGTAGGAGCCTATGCAATTAACCAAGTCTTGTGCAAATTGATCACTACTGGGTCTAATACGTTCTATATTAGATGATGTTACTACCTTCTCATATTGTGAAGGTTAAACATCATTAGGTTGGCTGATTTCGCTAATGATGATACGATCAAAACCTAGTGATACTCCAACGTGCACTGATTCTAGCAACACTTACTTAGTACACATTGGAGTCATACCACGACTTCTATTAGTACAATTCTTCATACATGACTAGAAAATCTATCCTCCAGTTCACATTGCTCACGTTTTTCACCTAAACTCAGGTACAGTTATTAGGGCCATCTGTAAACAGGTTAAGGTCGCTGTTTTTTCCTATGTGTTTTGTCCGTTAACTTCTTCTAAGCCGTGCAACTGACTTGTTGACGATTCGGACACAAAATATTCGGACAATGTGTCCGAATTGACACTTTTTGATTTAAATATTTTCCACTGACAATTCGGACGCCAATTAAAAAAAGCTGTTTAGTACAGTCAGACAAAAACTTAAAACGATACATTAATTATAAAATTTTGTCCTTTGCCTAGCTTAACCTGCCTTTTAAAGTTACAACATTATTTTTACCCGACTGCGTCAGAAGAAGGGTAATGTTTTTCGAGCGTATTCATGTGTGTATGTGTGCTTATGCGCATTTCGTTCGCTTGCCCTATAGCTCAAACGGCTTGACATATGAGGTGTGGTTGAATTTAATGAAATTAGGAGGGGTTGTTTTTAATTATCTAAGTAATATGGGTCTGAATTAATGTAGAACAATATTAATAAGACGTTGATTTTTATTAAATAAAAGTTTTTTCTCCATCATATATGTAATGTGGTCTAATTTGATAAGATACAGTGGTATACCGATACAGTGGCCACGATTTGTGATCATGACCACATCACATATATTTAGAAGTACTAGTATAGCCTGACCTAGACATACTACCTATTGTCATGCAATCTATTGTTATGTCAAATTGACTTTACAGTTGCCGTCTGCGACAATGATTCATGTCGTTTTTTTTTCCATCTTTTGTTTTCACGGAAGATGGTTGTCATTTAATTTCATCCACATTTTTTCTATTTTATCATTGTAATATACCACTAATATCATCAACAAGAATATTATTCTACACTTGACGCTGGCAGAAATAGCTGACACAATCGTCGGCTCTGTTGCCAAAAAAAAGGAGAAGAAGAAGAATGATTCATGTCATTGGTTGTGTTTTGTTTAGCTGACGGTGCTTTTTAGTCCCGATAGTATCGCTTTACGCCTGTTCAGGATCATTGGATTTGAACAGGACCAACTCGTTAAAGGTAACATTGCGACGGTGTTGCAAGCTTGAGGAAACACTGGTTAGGCCTCGTAGCATACTGCTCCGACGACCGCGGCCGCTAGTGTGGTTATAATAATATATAAAATCCTCTTCGTACGTAGCCTTCTCGTGCCGATTGCCGTCCGCAATACAAATACGCAGTCGTTGTCAGTAAAAATATGCACGTTAAATACTCGTTCGTTTACCATAGTTAGCAATAAAAATATATTTAGTCTACATAAAAATGACAAATTACAATTGTACTTTTCTTGTATTTTGTTACTATTGTCGGAAACATACAACCTACTTGCTGATTGCCGTTAGCATAGACTTTTAAGTGTTTGCGATAATGTTTTATTACCTTGTACATAGAGAAGTCTTTCCCTGGCTTGGTATTACTATACGTTTGTTTTGTCTGAGCCAGTCTTATAGTTACATAGCTTCCCGCAGCGCGGTTTTACCCGCGTCTTTGGTTATTGTTCTGCTCCCGTCGCCAGTAGCGTGATTTAACATAGCCTATAACCTTCCTTAAGAACTGGGCTATCATACGGCAAACAGAATTATTCAAATCCGACTCGTAGTTTCAGAGATTAGCGCGTTCAAACAAACAAACAAAGAAACAATCAAACAAAAAAAACAACGTTTTATATAATAGTAAAGAAAGATAGATGAATCTAAAGCTTAGGGCTGCCTACAAAAGAAAAATCTGGTTTTTAGATACAAAACAAAGCACCTGAAATCCGATCTGGTTATGTAAGTTAATTACAAAATTTGGATTATAACGAAGTGTTTAAGGATCCAAGTAAACCTGCTTGCTACGCTTATCTAAGCGATGGTTGTGAAAATTCGTAAGCGGACAAGCAGCGAGTTAACTTTTTTATCGAAGTAAATATCAGAGTACAGACTATTTCCCGCCAATTCTCTACCTCCGTTTTTCATTCATCTGTATTGCGTTCGTCTACCGTACGCGCCTGCGCGTTATCAACACCCTATTTATTTTCACAGCCATGGTAATCACTATTTAGCCAACCGGTTTTTTTATTACTTTAAGTGTTGAAAATTCATTCATGAGAACTTAATGTTAGTTGGGTAATTAAATCTATAATAATGTAATAAAACTTTGTCTACCGTGTAACAATTTAACTAGAATAAAAAAAATATTTACGTTAATTTTTTTTTGTAACATTTAATAACATAAATTTTAAAAATACAGAATGCCATCATTTCAATGTCTATAAAAATTTTTTTTTTGTCTAAGTGCGCCAACTGTCGAGGATTTTTGTATTATTCAGATAGAAAATAAAATACATCTAATATTATGTTGTTTGATATTACAGTATACTCGCTTAAGGTGTACTGCTTTGTTGATGCAATTAAACAGCGTATGAGTACCGTTTTGAGGTGAAGAACAAAATGATTCTTTTTAAAGAGTCAAAGTGGCGATACTTAGCGGAGGCCTATTTTTAGCAGTTAACATATTTCGACTAAAACGATGCTGACTACTTCTACTTACTTCTTTAGATACCGATTTTATAGGAAGTCATTAAAAAACAATATATTGGCAACCCTGAAACACAGACCAATAAACGTACCAACTTAATACGAAATGCAAATTAAATAATTAAACAATACAAAACTCCCGATACGAATAGACAAAGCAATAAACACCTTTTAATTGTATCATAAGCTCGTTCATGTTTAATTTATTAGGTGGTATCAGTCTACTGTCAGACAGAGTTATGACTTATGAGAGAACATTGAAAGGGTTTTCCGTTTTTTATAATATATGAATCAACCTTTAGATAAATTCAAGTAATTGTTAAGAAACGTAGCATTATACTGGTATTTATAAATCATATAAAACAACATAATATACATTTCAACACATAATAAGTAACCAGAGATGTTACTCAATTTAAATACGGTCCATTTGCGAAGATAGAGCCGAAGAAACTCAGGCCTTTTATCAATCGCCAGATACCTACAACTCGTAAGTAATTAAAAGGAAGTACCTACTTATTTATTATCAACAAATAAGGGAACAAGCCCTGCGTCGCGAGGGTCAGAACAAACGTACAATTACAGACACAAAAGTACACCCAGATCTGCAACAAATATTTATGGATCACACAAAGTTTTGTTCCGTGAGAGGATCGAACCCAGAACCTCGTGCACAGCATTTGCTTGCGCTCCCACTGCACCCCGGGCAGTCAACATATAAAGCGGAGGAGTTTATTTTTTTTAACGCGCTAATCTCTCGAACTACCCGTCGGATATGAATTAATCTTTTTGCGTATGATAGCCCAATTCTTGAAGAAGGTTATAGGCTACGTAACATCACGCTATTGGCGACGGGAGCAGAGCAGTAAGCAAAAACGCGGGTGAAACCGCGCCGCTGAAAGTTTTGCTGTGTAGTAAAAGCTTGTTCGTTTTATAAGAACTATGATAATAAATAAATAAACTGCATTAAGTTGTGAAGAGAAAGTACTATTACATTTAATATGAAAACGTGGTCTACACTCACTATCGTGCATGCATACTAGGTAGCTAAGCAATAAGCATCGTTTATATCAATTTCAATTTACTACTATGAGTTTGACATTTAATTTTAATAAAAAGACGTTGCCTATAAAATAATATCTAAAAACAGGCCAAGTGCGAGACGGACTAGCGCACGAAGGGTTCCGTGCCATTACCTATAAAAATGGCAAGAAAATCACGTTTGTTGTATGGAAGCGCCCTTAAGTGTTTATTTTATTCTGTTTTTAGTAGTTTTTTGCAGCAAAAGAAATACATCATCTGTGAAAATTTCATGAGATACAGCCTGGTGACAGGCATACAGACGGATGGACAGCGGAGTATATAGTATAGGGTCCCGTTTTACCCTTTGAGTACGGAACCTTAAAAAGTAACTTTAATTGACATAATATTATTATATATATTTTATTTCGATTTTATTTTTGTTTAATTTTATTTCATCAGTGTTTTGGCAGCGTTCCTTCATAGAGACAAATTAGAACTAAGTTTTGAGTCAGTTTCTCGGTTCAAGTTTAGACAGCGATTTGGCTGTAGGCAAAGGCAAATTGGCTGCTATCTGATTCTAGTTACTATAACGTTCATAAGTATCAATCAAATGATTTGCCTTGCCCACAATCACCTCAACTTGCAAATCTACTTTTTGCAACTTTCATTTGTCTACGGATCCCTTTATTTCTGATTTGTTCGCGTAGAGACGCCAATCGTAGTTCTTTGTTCGAGATTAAGTTTATATAATTTTATGAGGGCCGGGATATTTAGCAGTGAACATTCTACGATTAAAATGATGATAAAGGACCATCACATCTGAACTGTGCTTTTAAGATCACATGCGGCGGTATATCTACGTACCTACTAAAAATTAAAATCATTAAAGTTTGCTAAGCATAGACGTCTTGTGTCATCTTACACATAGTTATTCTGTTTTAAATAATATCTAAAAAGTAAACATTAGGTAGTTTAAGTTTTTATTTACTTACAAAAATGTTGAGTTACAAAATTACGCGATTTTACGCCGTACATTTTGCGAACTTCTTTTCTAAGACGTCTTGCGTATAATAAGTTTATTCACTCATCCATTTATTCATTCTTTACATTTTTTTATAAACTTAAGCTTGTTTGGTCGTGCTATTATTTGGGATTTTCATCATTGGTGATTTATATATCTATAGGTATTCCATTTTTATGACTTAAAGTAACATATTAGTATTTTTTATTGCATGTGTGGTTTAGTTGTTATGGACCATTTAAAAAGAAGACATAATTTTAGTCACTCATTTAATCTAGCTTATGAAACATTGATATACAAAACTGTACATCAATGCTATGAAAGTAAACTAAACAAATGTTCAAGTACCATATCTATAACAACGTAGACTGTCCTCTGAGTCTTAAAAGAAACATTTCTTGCTTGTATCGTAATTCTCAATGTACTGCTTTACATAAAGTTCACATGTTTTAAGTTTATTGCTCCTACCAAAAGAAAAACTGAAGGCACGGGCCAAATCTCACGTAGGTGAAGCTGTCACATTAATTTATATATTAAAACGTGTTCGCGCATCCGAGTGAGAAATTCGCGGGCTGTAGGCGGCTGACTAACTGAGGCGGAATGTACTGTACAAATACGAGGCATTCAACTGCATCATATTTAGGGCTGGTACTGGCAGATTGATAGATACACGGAAGTAGATCCACGTTTGTTTCAGCATGAATGAGCCGAATCGACCGAGGAAGTACTACCCTCTTATTGAAGATCGACGTAAGTGTAATAGTGTCTGTACTATTGCGTTTCGTTCGCTTCCTCTCTCCCTCAATCCTTTTACCTACCCCCCCTCCCTTCACGCTAGGCAGCGGCTTCGCAGAGTCGTTTATAGATGACTCAGAGTCCCTAGCATTGCTCCTGCAATGATAGGGACTCTGAGTCATCTATAAGCGACAGTTACCACTTGCTATCACGTGGACTGTTTCCTCGTCAGACACTGTTAGCAAAAAAAAAAAGATAGTTGATGTCTTGAAAATTAGAACAGGTGGCTATACCTATAGTATAGGTCATATTGTAATCGGGGCTGTCCATTATCCAAATGTTTAAGTACCCAGTTAATGTAGGCGAGTTATTTTTAAAAGACAAGAGAAATTGTTTGTATTTGCAGCAGCAAATATTGCGGTTTTTACATGATTAAAGATTAGTAGACGAAATATGCTGTTACAGGCTCTGCCGACTGTCCTATAAGAGGTTCTGATGAGCGCAAGTCACTATATAGATTGACTGGCCGACTGCCACAGTAAGTAAGTAGGTGCATGTTATTTAAAGTTGAGAAGTAATTTTAGCAGCCCTGTCGTTATTATGTTTATCGCATACAGATAGGATAATTAAATAGTATAAAAACGCTTTAACGCGACCGTTCAACTCTGTGCACTATCGCGGCGATGCCTGCTTTCAAGGTTAGTACAGTCGTTTCCAAATTTTAGATTTGCTTAGGACTAAAGCGGGCAATCATATTGCGATTTGTCGTGTCAAATTTAGTCTTTGTTGTTTGTCGTGTCGCAATATAAATTTAGTCTGATCTCAGTTGCCGTATCTTTTTATTAGTACTATTAGGTGCCATTGTTATTTATCGACAGTAATAGTTGGTACTTTAGAATAGAAGGTCTATTAAAATATTGAACCTACGCAAAAGTAGTTCGGTATAGAAAGTAGAGGTTTTATACAACTAGTATCTAAAGGACAAAATTGGAGTTGTTTCATTACGAAGTTAAAATTAAAGCAGGCAGTAAATTTAGCTGTTACATCAAGCTTTGGCTATTAAATTTAAGAAGAAATATTAGCCTTGATTCTAAACTGTTATACTGATGAGTACGAGTCTAGACTAAGAGATACTTAGCCACAGTGTAACTATAAAGAATCTACCAACAGGCGTTACGTCGTTTAGCAAATTTATTTACATAATTTGGAAAATTGAAGTATTATTCACAGTGCGTGCTTAATGTAGGTAAATTGTTTTCCTTTACCATTATACCTACTTACCAACTTCTTTGTATTAAATAACTACCTAATGCAATGAAAATAAAACCTGAATAATTGCAAATTTTACCTTAATTTAGTTAAAGCACCGGTGTTCACTGTAATAGTTATTATTGGTATAATTAAAACGTGAAAGCATATGTTTTAGCTTTTTTAATTTGTAAGAGAGAACTTTTTCATTCTGTTGATAAAGGTGTAAAACCAACACAAAAATAAACAACAACACAAATTTTAAATAGCACGTTACGGTCGTATATTCCAAATAATATAATTGATTAATATCACCTGTTATCATTGCCCTAGTTTTTTATGCACGTTCGAAGACTACTAATATAAATAACAGGTTCCAATTCAATTCTTGTTGTAAATAAAAATATATTAGTTAAGTTGACACAGTTAAGTTGTTTAATACTCATTTTGGCTCATACATATTTAATTCGCGAGAAATTATATAATAATAATAATAATATTCTACCACATTCACACAGCGCCATCTAGCCCCAAATTAAGCAATTATATTTGCTTGTGTTATGGGTACTAAAGAACAGATATACTACTTATATACATTGGGTACTAAACACAGATATACTACGTAAATACATACATATTATACATAAATTACAACCAGATACAGAACAAATAATCATGCTCATCACACAAAGATTTGTTCTGGGTGGGAATCGACCCCACGACCTCCGGAATAGCAGTCAGGGTCACTAACTACTAGACCAACAGGTCAGTAAAATTAAATGGTTATATAATCGTAATATAATCTGCAAACTGAAACAAAATGCCCATTAATGTCGTGACGTAAATCTGTCGACACGTGAATGGACACCTTTACAACAATATAAAGTGTCATTGTGTAAAAATAAAACTAATAAAAGCGAAATCGTTTTTGTATAGTAACTTCGTTGTCAGCACAGTTGCCAGTCTGTTAATTGTATTATTAATTAATTAAGTGTTCTACTAATCTATATATATAAAAATGAATCCCTATTTCCCTTGGTAATGGCATCACGCATGAACGTCTAGATCAATTTCGTTAATTATTTTTTTGTTGTGTTTGTTATTGTCAGGAGAAGGTTCTTATGAAAGAAAAACTAAGAAAATTGCGCGGTGATTTAGAAAGTTTAAGAATACCTAACCACCATATTAAATTTAAACCACTAAACCGATTTCGATGAAAATTGGTATGTAGATAAATTTGGTTTCGGGAAATAGGCTACTTTTATCCCGAAAATCGCTCTGATTCCCGAGTTACATTAATTAAACACATAGCAATTTTCGCGCGGGCAAAGCCGCAGGGCGCAGTTAGTCAAGTATAAAATAGTCGAATCGAATATTATTAAATTTCATCTTTCTCTCTTAAAAAGGAATTGATCAGAATCAATTTGTTTGAAAGTAAAAAAAAATATAGAGTAAAAAGTAAAAAGAAAACTAATTTACTATTTATATTTTTTTTACTATTTTCTTACTGGATTTTAGATTATAATGTCAAAGTCAAAGTCAAAGCATTGATTTCATTTTGATCATAAAGTATGTTGCTTATGAAAAGTCAACATTACATTTTGTCAGCCAATTGACCTACAGCCAGTTCGCTGACGAGGTAGAGCTGTGAGAAGAACTGGCAAGAAACTCACGCCACTCTTTTCAATCGCCAGATAATTACAGTTATTTGAATGAGTTACAATTTAAACACTCAACGCAACCAAAGAACCATACAAAGTAATTATTACAAATTAACCAATTAATATAATACTAAGATTAAAGAAAGAAAAGAGAGGATTTCAATTATTTAGTTTTATCTAGTATGGTAATTTGACTATGTATTTTAATTAAACTGGTAAATGCACCTCCTGGTCACATTGCACGACAAGGTAATACTGGATTGAATATTATATATAATAATACTAAGATTATAAATTTACAATAATTTCATTGTGTGTAAATATGGCCAAAATGATTTTGTTGTCAAGTAAAAATCAAATTATATACTTAGTTAGGTAGGTGCTTCTTGTTCACAGTACATAAAACTTACGAACAAAAACTGTTTAATGTTAGCGAGTAATTGTAGGCATTTAATATTTTGAGGATACCCATAACGAATTAGGGTAAATAGGTACACTATTAACATATTCATTTTGGTACTAATTCAAAACATAATCATATATAACTATAATAAATTAAAAATGTTCTAGATGCATCATTTGGAAACACAACCGTACCGTTTGAAGCTTTTTTTATCTGCACCCAACCACAGAAATGAATTTTCTTTGTTACGCCTTATAAATCGTCTTAAATATTGAAATAAATTCAAACCAAATGGGCTCTCTTTAAAGTTCAAACACTACGTAACGTCTGACCTTGGACGATGCCTAGAATTTTTGGGGATTAATTTGAATTAACTACGTTACGATATTTTAATATTATGCGTCTGCTACTATGCGAGAATGATTATTTATACATATACATAATTATAATCCTTGACCATTCAATCCATATGATTTCAATGAATGAAAATTTCCATACGCTATTTAAATTTAAAATTGGCGTATTTTATTAATTCGCAATTTAAATAAAAATAAATTAGAGGCCTCTAAAAAAAATTATCGTGATTGTTCACGTAAATTAGATAATTTTTTTTTTAATATGCGAATGTTCAGGTTTTACCGTATATTTCAAAGTGGATCTATGGGTAAGGAAATAAATAAAGTGTACTATCGTATTTGCGTAACTAGATAAGTTTATGAAAGTTATAACACGCTTCATGCAAATAAATCCATTGAAGATGTGGATGTTGACAAAAATATTGATGGATTTCATATATTGTTTGGAAAATAAATGTTTCTGACTGGAGCGTTCTCTTTTTCAAATTTATTTTAACAATGAACTGTGAAACTGTTCTGTGTTTTTAAATTGCTGATATATGTGTCTAGGTTGCTAAGCTAAACGACCATTAAATTTTTTGTAAGTAAATAAAACAGTTTTGATTAATAGTAGTAATGTAATCTTTAATTACTTTTTATAGTCTGCCTGATATAAGTGTTTGAAACTTGGTTTTGTAAGATTTAGTAATCAATATTTTATATTATACCTAAATTATCTCGCACAATATATTAGGGCTGTCACGTACGAGAAGTAACATAGTGTTGCTATGTGGGAGAGCACTAACATATTATGTATTATGATCAAAATAATTTGGTTACAAATTCATGTGCACCTCTTACTATAAATAGAGTTGTAACTAATCTGTAAGTACTTATGCATTCTAGGTATCAGTATTTTATTATACCACAGTGGCCACAATAGTGAACTGAAGCTATGTGCTACGAATAAATAGGTAAAATACTATTAGAGATAATAGAATACAAATAGATGATAGAAAAAGAGCTTTCAATGAGTATTATATAGTAACAGTTAGTTAAAAATTGCCAAACCAAAACAGACACAATTAAAATTTTATATTTTCTAAAACAATAATTCTAAGTTTGGATGTCTAATCTTTTTATTGTGGATTAATTAATTTTGCAATGAATGCATAATAACATGCTATGTCCAAAACAAAAACGTTCAACGATTTTTATAGCTGACTGTATTAAAACTAATTTTAGGAGGATGCAATTGCTTATGTATATTAAAATTAGAAAAGATCGTTAACACATAAATATAATTAGGTAAATAAAAATGAAAGTAATGAGTTAAAAAACAGACATTTACATACAGACAGTATGTACATATATTTGATTCAACTTCTTTCATTAATACCATTACCTATCTCTTATTTATCCAGTTGTCTCATTTCCAATAGTGACAGCCCTGTCAATTTGCGCGTTTAATTTTTTTTATATAATCACGATTTTTTCAATTCCGAGTAAGAGTAAAAGTGTTTTCGTATTCTGCCTATTGATGCAAAGTAGGTTGTAAAAAGTATAACAGATGTTAAGCTGTGTCGACACAATGGTTAATGATTTACTGAGAAATGTTTAAAGTAGTACCTTTCTCTACAATTAAGCCTTTGCACACAGGTGGCTATTTAAAATTTATGTTGATTAGGTACCATAAATTATTAATATATGCAAGTTGATATTTTATAATGTCAACGTACCTAAGTAATACCAGAAAATTTAATTTAAAAATGTCCATTATGTATTATTATTGGTTATATTTTTTTATTGCTCTTAGTTATTGTAATCGCAGCTATGGGCGATCTATAGTCTCTGCTTACCCCATTATTGGGAGAAAGGCGTGAAGTTACCTATGAATAAGTATGCTCTTTGTCCTGTGCCTACGTATTAAGTAGGTACATATTATTATGCCATATCATTAAACTAAGATGGTGTTTGACAAGAAAAATGTATCTGCTGAATTTTCTAAGACATGTTTAATAACAAACCGTAACAAATACGTGAATATAAATAGCTATAGGTTTATTGCTATCAGAATTCAGCTAAACCATGTAGTGATGTCGTTTTTTGCAATGTGTCTACTGCATGTGCAGATTTTTATTATTGAACACCTTCATGTGCTAAAATAGGGAAGTATTTTCTGCATCCCAGTGCCAATGATATGGACTGAGCCGAGATATATGACGTTATTCTATTTTATAGCTTTTTATGGTAAAGAGAAGACGAAAGCGAACTCTATATTCGAAATCAGATTATGTATACTTCCCTTAATAAACTTAAAATATTCTAACACGCAATATTTTAAAACTTTATAGGTGTGATAATGGATTCGGTAAATCTAATTGCGCATTTAAAATCGATCATTCGCGTGTCTGGTCTTTGCGTAATAAAAAAAAAGTTAATTCTTCAGTTAGTGAATAGCTATTTGATTCAAATTGTTTCATTCATATCCGTTTAATGGTATAACATATTCGGAAATGGTTTTCATTTCAAATTGGAATGTCTATGGTAACAGCACATACCTATATTAATTAGCAATTAATTGTTTAATAAGCTTAAACAATTATCAATTGTAATGTAATTAAGTGTGATAGGTATTAAGAGAATAAAATATACGATTGTTAAATTTTTTAAACTGATAAATAAGTGCGATTCACGTATGTGAATATGTTACTCGTATTTGGCTCTCTTATGCCTGGACATTTAGGCCCGACCATCAACATATTTCAAGCGAAGAATTGTCGTGTGGTTAGTGGTCAACCTAGGGTCAGTATTTTTATTTTATATTTCAGGTCGGCTAACGACTGTTATCAACACTGCAACAACCGGGACCGACTTTTAACATGCCCTTCGAAGCACGGATACGCTTAGCTGAAATTCCACTATGCGGTCACCCATCTATGGGCATCACACTCTTAGTTGCTTAACCCGCTGATCGTTTACCGATCAGTGACTGCAACGAGCTATGAGAGGCGAAAGTTGTTCACTTATGGCCATAGTCCAGTTCTAAATTCTGTACTTACTGTGATAGCTTATGAGCCTACTACCTTTACAAAGGCCGTCAGTCCAGTTTGCAGAGAATTAATAAAGTAAATGCGTTTATACCAAAATAGAGAAATTCGTTTCAAATTAAAAAATGTATAGGTGAAAATCACAGCTGGCATTCCACTAGGCATCGAATGAACACTACTATTGTAGCCTCGAGCGTAGATATGTAGATACTAGCTTGCTGCGGCGCGGTTTTATCCGCGTCTTTGCTTGTCCCGTCGCCAGTAGCGTGATGTTACATAACATACAATACAACCTTCCTCCAGTAGTTTAAAAGTAGTTCCAGAGATTAGCTTGAACAAACACACAAACAGAAGTATAGATTAGATATTGTAGTACAATTATCGGATAATAATGTATTAATTATTATTTAATTTACGGCATTAGATTCCGCGTGAGCGTAAAAAAGTGAATGACGATTTAAAAAGCACCACTCCAATCCCCCAAGAGATCAGATACAGGGGATACGACCGGAGTAACGCCTATTATTTTATTAAGAGCATTTGTTTTTAAATATTTATGATTCCGTATTATATAAGGCTTGATATTTAATTTTTGTCTTAGGGTGGAAAACGTGAAAATCTGACGTGTTATAAAAGTATTACAGTTAAAAAATTAAACAGGCAATTCTTTAATAATCGGATAATAAGCTATTAATGCTTATGAAAAATTTAAAAATACAGTATGTACACCATTATTAATGAAATTATTTTAAATTTTTATTGAAATAAGACTTGTTTTTATTTTATTCCTTGGAGAAAATAGCAGCAGTGAGAGAATCTATACTATTATATAAAGTGGAAGAGTTTGTGTGTTTGAACAGCCTAATCTCTGGAACTACCAGTCTGATTTGAATAATTCTTTTTGCGTATGATAGCCCAGTTCTTTAGGAAGGTTATAGGCTATGTAACATCACGCTAATGACGATAGGAGCAGAGTATTAAGGAAAGACGCGGGTAAAACCGCGCCGCGGCAAGCTAGTAAAATATAATATGAATCTCATACAGCAGTAGGTATAACTGTTGCATATTTAAAAAGCAAAAGACTTTGCCCCCACGAAAGGGCTACAGTTTTAACTCTGTAATTTTACAACAAGCTAAGAAGAACAAGTCAAATAACTCAAAATTAAACATTAAAATTCAACAACTCTCTTAGGAATTAAATTTCGCAACAGACTTACTATCTTGATCTCGAGAACCCTAACGCGTTTTGTAAACGATATTGCAACCCTATTCAATGTGACCTAACAAAAAGCAATGTTTATCCCGAGTGCCTCAAATAAAGTAAAAAGAAAAAAAAACAATTTTTCTTGTGCTGACGCCATATTGAAATTTTATATACCCTATGTCACTCCCACAATCAATGTCTAATGTCACCTCAATGTATTAAAATCCATTAAACCATTTAGGTTTTAAAGCGTGCCAAAGTAATAGACATACATACCCACATACATACATACATACGCTCGATAAACATTACCCTCCATGTCTGTTGCAGTCATGCAAAAATACAACTGCCTCATGTCTATTTCAAAACGATCTACATTTTAGTTTTTATAGATGCCAATGCTTTTTACTGCGTCGTGATGCTATTAAATGGCTATCATTGATGCGAGTTACAGCCATTTTTTGCATGCTTTTGCCCGTAAAAAAGTTAGGAAAAACACATACACTAACATAGACAGTGATGTTATGGATTCGCACCAAAATTTGTGTTGCGTTGCGATTAAAAAAAGATGGCTGTTTTATTTTTTAACGATTATTATTATTTTAACAGCTATTCGAATTACTATTTTGATTAAATGAATGGGGTGAATGAATTACTTATGGTTATTGTTATGGTGTAAGTATAATTGCGGGCTACTTAATATTAAATATTAAACATTTTAAAAATGATTTAGGGTGCCGTATCTCAAACAAATGGCACTCACTTCGCTGTTCGTCTGTCTATCAAGACCCTTTTCCACAAGGCGCGAAGGTATTGAGCTGAAGTTATACTTAAATCCATTAGTAGCTACAGCTGTAAAAAAAGCTTCTAAGTCAACGCAATAAAAAATACGGTTATTTATACGTACATTTCCAAGTAAACCTTGTCCTAGAATGAAGCTGAGCTCTTACTTCAAAATTTATGATTATGGTACAAAGCAAGAGCACACAGCATACTCGTAAGTAAAGACAAAATTGTTAGTTTATAGTCAGTATCACATAAAAAAAAGTTATTTTTCATGTATGTGAAAATCATTACCTATCATGCCCTTTCTCTCATCTACCCGAAGAAATAAGCTAAAATTTCCGAGGCTCGACTTAGTTATTGAACGAACTATCGACGCAATAGTGACCAGAGGCCCTAGACAAGTGTCAAAGATTTCTACTCTATTCATAAAATAGATAAAAAAAATTATGAGAATGACATAAGCGTTGGCGTTAGCTTATGTCAATCCAATACATTTTTTAATCTATTCTATGAATAGAATAGAAATCTTTGACACTTGTCTAGGGCCTCAGGTTCGCACTTGCCCGAACTTTCATAGACTAAACAGATAATTTATTGAAAATGTCAAATATTTAGGTTAATTTTCGACGCGTAATATTTGAAAATTTTGTTGGTGCTCTGAAATTCATCAGGGCTGTTAAATACTAGAGATCATAACCTTAATTAGTATCAAAAGAACCAAAATGAATTATTAAGGTTTTTCTTATATATACAAATCACAAGTCATTGAAGTCGGTTAAATTACGTAATAAGTTTGGTAAGGAGTTTATAGTTTTTAATGGTGCTTGTGAACGCTTTTTGTCAATTTCTAGAGGTCTACGAACTTAGAATTCAACCTGTCAGGACTTGTGTGTGTACTCGTGGGAGTTTGTTAGACTGACAGATGATGACAGGGCTGTATTTGTACCGTTTGATTACTTCATTTTAAATAAGATTGAAGATCGTCTGAGGTCCAATTAACATATATTTTGATAGATCACACCTGAAATGCGTGTTGCTAAATGATAATTGCCTGTGGCATATGGGA
Source organism: Parascotia fuliginaria (assembly GCA_963082885.1). NCBI lineage: Eukaryota > Metazoa > Arthropoda > Insecta > Lepidoptera > Erebidae > Parascotia > Parascotia fuliginaria. Next base: position 3,064,027 of record OY720182.1, on the reverse strand, counting down.
TTGGATAGCTTTAACTGATTTGTGAAGAACATGTGTCACCTGTCATACAAGACGAAATCAGTAACCACCAATAAGTTACTACATCCTATTTAAAACCTTTTCATAAGTCAAACTCTATCATGCGATCGATTTTGAGTCCTTAAACACTGTTAAACGTAAAAATCGATAATGTCTAAATACCCTAATGGTTTTTTTGCACTGATCGATAGACAGACGCATTGCATAGTCAATTTTGATTAATTAATTCGACTGCTGATTCCATCTCTGTGGATATCAGTATCTGGTATCGGTCGGTACTTTGATACTGAACTATCGACAATTTTGACGTTCCGTGATTGAGAGGCGTTGAATGAACGTGGAATCATTTATTAGCTCGCATTTGATGTGCTAAGGAGGTTGATGGCTTATTTATAACAAAAACTCGACAGCTGACGTCACCACAGGTTACTACTAACGCCACGAAATTAATTCCACTGATTATCACTTCCAAGTATGTAGATAATGTTTAAGTGTATATATTATTTAGTGAGTATATTAATTATACTTACCTATTAGAATACTTTAAACATTAGCTATTTATATAGTACGTGGTAAGTCAATTATGCTAACTTAATATCACCTGCGCGATCAAGATGCCTGTTTAATTTTCTCTATTTAAAAGTACTTATAACCTCTTAGACTGTGCCCGAGAGTAGTAAGTAGCTAACGCAAACTTAATTACTAATTACATATTCATATTACCATTCTTTAAGAGCAGACAAAGAAATAAATTAAGTAATTTAACTAACACGGACAAACGTGCAACGGTTTGAATTCCAACAATGCGACCAAGTTCCGGTGCAAAAAAACAACAACATATTAAAAAGGTTAAAATACTGTTGTCAAATGACCTACCATAATACGTACTGGCTTATTATACTTGCCAAGTCAGGTTAAAGAGGGGAAATAAAGAAAAAAAGAAAAAGGAGGGAAAACGGCAGGTGCGACGAACGTATAGGATGATTTAAAATTGGAACGCTGCGGCCATTTTTTATATTAGACTATTTTAATTGGTGCTTACATTTATTGATAGGAGGTATGTGAAATTTATTGTGATAACAGTAGGTCTAACAAATGAAATATAGGTTTATTAAGAAAAGGTACGATAATATTGGGACGATTTATTGAGTGTCATTAGGGTGCTTGCATTGCTGAATGATGGGTATAGTTTAATGTTTTTATATGGTGTCTGTTTATTTTGAAGTTTATCTGACTGAACTTTAGTAGTGTTTGAGATCGGCGAACCTTGCCGCGCGAGGTTCAATGAACATAAGAAGCTATTTGTTGACACAAAAGATTATTGGTGATTGACGATATTTATTTTGAATCAGCGGTATTTCGAAGGGCGTAGAAACAAAAACTCTAAAGATTTAAAAGATTATAGGTCCAATGGAATTGTCTTTTTTCAAAAACTATCCCACATCATATTACCCTACTTCATTAAGAGCCTGATGATGCCCATTTCTGGATATCCTCACCACGCTTAAGGGCGCGCTTACGGCTAACTGTTGAAGGTTCAATGCCCGGATATCACAAATGTGTCCATTAACTTCATATTTGTGCTGACCCTTGGTGGACATGGCTTGTTTTCTAAAACAAGTCTTAAAAAAAGTTGGTGACCCAGAAAATTACAAAGTATTTTTGCAAGTATAACTGTTAATGTATAACACTCGTATGTCGATCACCCCTTGTGTTTATCAAGGGTGCGCAGACGCAACAGGTGGCGGACAAAGCCACACGTCAGACGCTCGCGTGCCTCACAACAACCGGCGCAAAACAAACGATTTATATCTACCACTAGTAACCCGCCCCAGGTCTGCACGCGAACACTATGTTTATACTACATATTATTAGCTCATAATAGATAACTATGAATATTATAACTTGTCATAAGTAAAACCAGTTACATATCTTGTTGTTGTAACTAAAATAAAAATTATACTGTGTTCGTTAAGATGAGCCGCATGCCGTGACCGAACTTCGGTGAACAAGACATTGATATGGAGTTTCTTTTATTTTGTTTGTGTTTACAAACGTTTACTCGTAATTAAACTCGGTCCCGACTGTTATCATGTTGATAATAGTTGTTGGGTCAAGTCGGATGCTGGATAATAAATTAAGGGCCAAATGGAATTTTCTAAAATAAACATAGCCTAAGTTACTCCTTATTACACCAGCTACCTGCCAGTAAAAGTCACGTCAAAATCGATCCAGCCATTTCAGAGATTAGCCGGAACAAACAGACAGACAGACAGACAGACAAAAATTGTAAAAAATGTTATTTTGGTTTATGTACCGTATATATATTCCTAAACATGTAGTAAAACGGTTATTTCAATATTACAAACAGACACTCCAATTTTATTATATGTATAGATATAGATGAATTTAAGGGGTGCTTTGGGAAAGTTTGCTATAGATGTAAGCTAGCATCTTCGCCTTCCAAAGCCGTCATGTAAAAAATTGTTTTATAAAATGTTTTATATTATATTATTTTATAAAACATGTTTTATAAAATTTTATTAAGGTATTTACTACGAACTTTTATTAGACAAATACTAACTGCTCTTATTGAGGGAGCATCCTTAGGACAAACATAGACCTGGAGACTATTATTTGCCGCTCCTATTTATATAAAAAACATAAAACAATGTACTTGCAACTCAACATACAGTCTCTTGCTGTCACTATAACTACGCTTGGACTATGAGCATGGGAAACGGCTACTCGATACGCCCTTCTGTTGCTACGCCCGTAGGGCTACTTTAATTAATTTATATTTTCTAACATATATTTATCTTTAATTAGTACCACCTCATTAACCTCACGACGCTTACTATACCTATAATTAAGTAAACATTAACATTATCAGTATTTTTGTCGAAAAAAGTCACTTTTTTTTATCTTCTTTACAAATGGTTTTACTCTGATAAATTGACCTATTATCACGGCGCTAACACAAAAACATAACCATTATAGTGATTTATTCAATAAATTAAAACTATAAAAGCGAATGGAGCCGATGTTAGGAAGGCACCTGACTCGTGCGCAACACCTGCTTTGCATTGAACTAAGAAAAAAAGCTTTGTCTATTTGTCGGTTTAATTAAGTAAGGTGCAAGTTAGATTCGATGGTCAAGCTTGCGTGTTAATGTTAGAAAGATGATTGAAATGATAAAAGTAATTGAACTTATTAGCATATTCCAAAGGTTAATGTTTCAAAATCTCGTGAAAATTGTAACCAGTTACATAATGAATAGAGATACGTACTCGTGGATAATTAGTTTATTTTTTATGTGTACTGCTTGGAAATAAACAGAAAAAAAACATATTTTTATATTTATTTATGTAGGTAGTATTATTTAAAAAATATTATTTAAGTAGTACATATTTATCATTAAAAGAAAATATCGTCGTATTTAATAATTAAAAATAGTATTTACTTATCAGCTGGATACAGTTTTCACCGTTATGAAGTGCGTTTTTCAAGCAAGGCTTTGGTAAGTTTGGTAAATAATATACTAGATGTCCGCCTTCGCTTCGCTTCGCTTCGGTATCAGTTTAATTCGGTCACACAACAAACGCCTAAATAAAATATGATTGCAATATTACCTACATCAGCGAAATATTATTGCTATTCTGCATAATTATTTTCTTTTGCTGTCTTCTGTATTGCAAATTCATTGAATTTTTTTAAATTGCTTAAAAAATATTTTAAACATAAATATAATATATACCCTTTGTTAACAGCTTTTGTTATTGCTTTCTAAAGGTGAAAGAATTTTTCAAATCGGTAACGTAGATTTTTTCTAAATCATTACAGTTGCAAACTAACATACAAAATATCAAATCTTTTCTCTATAAAATATTAGTTTAGATTAATCTATCACTTATAGGATATTAACAACGATAATAGTAAACCAAGTCAAAAAACAAAAAGAAAATAAAAAGAAAAATTACTCCAGCACTAGGGCACAAGTCCGCCGCGGGACTTTACAAACATACATTTAACGGACAAAAAGTACACCCAGACTCGGAAAAGATATTCTTATTTATTTTGAATTCAATGCGAAGCGAGGACGGGTTAATAGTTGCTTATAAAATAAATTGACAATTACAATAAAATTTTCTCAGATGTGAATGACAATTTATATTGTAATTATTATTGTTAATCTAGGTGTACGAATAGCATTCAGAAAACCACAATAACAAATGTAAAAGTTTATCTTTTTGTTGTGTTCTGAACAATACAAAGTCACTGGAAATCATTAATTATTTATTATATTTTACTTTACGACTCTGCTTTTCATATAAGTTTATTAAATGGTTTATTGAATTATATCCCAAAGAGACGTTTTTCACACGTCTGTAAAGTTGAAAGAAGTAGAACTTTAGAAAAACGAATAAAAATAAATATTACGGAATGGTGCGGTGCTTAATTATAAGTAGGTACTTAAACTTATTGATGATATATTGTGTGATTAACAATGTAAGTGAGATAGGTGAAAACGACTAGCGGGTTCACGGAATTACGTATACAATTTTTTTCGTTAAGTAATTATAAAAATGACGAAGAATCAAAATATTAGACTATTTCGCGATGTTTGGTACAAACTTTACTAAAATACAATATATTTTTTTTTATATTAGCCTACCAAAGTGACTCCATCTCGCCTGATGGTAAGCAGTCAGTGGAATCCAGAAGTGGTGGCCACTATACCTAAAGCAATCGTCTTAAACTGCTGGTATGGTGGCCTCCACTATGGCGGCTGAGAATGAGGTTAGGGGAAGGTAATGAGGAAGGCGAGTAAAGAGGAAAGGGGGGAAATTGGGCCTGCGGCGCTCTCACTCGCCGAACGAAACGCAGTAGTACGGATACTACTACTCTTACGTCGATCTTCTATGAGAGGGTAGTATTTCCCTGGACGATCCGGCCTATTCATGCTTAAACCAGCGTGGATCTACTACAGTAAAATTAAAATAAAATACTGAACATCTGTGGACATATTACACAGGTTCTCGACACTTAACTTAATAATATGACCCGCCTGGCGAGTCGGTTGTTAAATGTTGAGTCTCCCGTGTAAATAACATGATGAGAATTCGATACAATTTTGCGATAAAGAGTATTCAACAGGTGTGCCAAATATATGAATAACAGTTACATTAAATTAATTATACATTAATATAATACGTGTAAATTGATATAATATGCCGTACTAACTGTACATAATGAGTGTCTTATCTGTGAATAACATAACATAAATATATGGCGAATTATTCAAAAGAGGCAAAGAAAAAACTGTTTTTCTTATTTATTAAATTTTTTATTATAGTGGGGCGAACACAACTCTAGATGAGACATTTAGAGCTGGCGGAACTGGACACTAAAATAAACTTGTTCCGGTTCGTAAAAGCGCTAAATGCATAATGTTCGTGTGTAAAATCTTGTATCAAGGTATTGAATGTTGACATTAATAATGACTGCATACTATATACTCAGACCTAAACGTAATAAACGGTTCGCGATTATTCTAATATTCTAATTAATAAATTTATTAAGTCTCCTTTAATTTCTCCAAATACAGTTACAGACATATCTTATGTTTCCTAAAACAATTAAAAAAACTCCAATTAATTAATATTCTTTAAACACCTGTTGGGCGCATCGTTCTCTATGCGCGTGAGCATAAATTATTATAATCAACATCTGCTTAGAACAGAGGTAAAAAGTTTAAGAATAACGCTCTGACTATATTAGGAATGTCACATGCTGTTTGTGAATGTTTATCTACGTGTTATAGCTGGAATACATGGTATAGAAATACTATTGGAGGATAATATTTGTTCGAGGAAAAAAGTGACAAGGCGCCTGCAACTCCTAACTATATGCAGCGAAAGAATGTCTTAATTTGACGTCACTGGCTTTTAACTAAAGATGATATATAAGCGGCTTAGCAATTGCACTGGCTTCCCGCGGCGCAGATTAATGCGCGTATTTGCTTACTGCTCTGCTCCCGTCGCCAGCAACGTGATGTTAAATAACCTATAACTTTCCCCGAGAACTGGGCTATCATACGCAAAAAGAATTTTTCAAATCCGACTGGTAGTACCAGAGATTAGCGCGTTCAAACAAACAATCTTACGCTTTATATAATAGTATAGATTTGGCTTGCCTGGTGGTAAGTGGTTACTGCCAGTTAGATTTCAAAAGCTTTTCTACCAAGTTTTGAAGTTTTCTTTAAATTCAAAGTCAAAGCATTTATTTCATTTTGATCATAAAGTATGATGCTTATGAAAAGTCAACATTACATGAAGTCAGCCAATTGACCTACAGCCAGTTCGCTGACGAGGTAGAGCTGTGAGAAGAACTGGCAAGAAACTCACGCCACTCTTTTCAATCGCCAGATAATTACAGTTTTATACAGCACTTCATACTTTTGTCGCTCAATTAAAGCCTGGAACTCTTTGCCAGCGCATGTGTTCCCATCTAATTTTGATCCTGGGTCTTTTAAGCGGGGCGTGAAAAAGCATCTCACTAAGCCGCCATAGTGGAGGCCACCATACCAGTAGTTTGGCTTTTGGAATGGTGTCCGCCACTTCTGGATTCCACTTACTGCTTACCATCAGGCAGAGTGGAGTCACTTTGGTAGGCTAATATAAAAAAAAAAAAAAGTTATTTGTATGAGTTGCAATTTAAAGGTGGACTGATGCCTTGTTTAAGTTGGCGGGCATTCTAAGGATAGGAATGGCTCAGGACTCTAAAGTAGTGTACAATAATACTTACTCATAGAGATAACTTACATTAATTCTTCTTCATTAAGATTAAATCTAGGTCACAAACAAATGTAGACTATATGAAATTCAGTACACCTGCGGGATTCGCTTAATTAAAGATTGTAATTGCAGATAAAGTAATACATGATTATTGCCTCTGAGATATTGCAGCCACTTATTTAAATACTATGTAGGTATTAAGTCTGGGTATTTGTAATAAAGACATGATACAGTAGATATTTAAAAAAAGTTTCTAGAAGATGACAATCAATTTTAAAACAACCCATATTTGTCGTTTCATATTCTGAAGTCCCAAGCAGTTGCGACTTTTATATAATCTTTTAGGAATAAAAAAAGAGAAGCCATGTTTTTTCATGTTATTACCAGCTGCTATTTAAACAAACTTCGTGAAGCCACATTACAAAGTTATTTATATTTTACTTCAATACGTATTCTTAATCTCAAATTTAAATTCGAATACAAAGACAGCAAAAAGACACAATTTAAACACAATGTAATTTTACGTTGTTACAATGACACGTCGTTGGGCATCATGCGGTGTCGCGATAATTCAAACTCATGTTTATGCGACACATCGCTAAAACTATACATATTATAACTATTGCATCTGTTTGCAAGATTTGCATATTCAAAAAGGTTTTTAAATTTAATAAATGATGTTTTGTATTAGGTATTTTTTGTCTCCTTCTTGAGTTTAATTAAATCTGTAACTTTCAATGTCAAAATCATATACTGCTAGACATTAAAAGTGCCTCCCAAGCATTGTCATTTTGTTTCGTACCGAGCCGCCTTTATGTAGGTATCAGCTCTCTATCATCTTTTTTAGGTCATCAGTTCACATTCTAGGAGTATATAGTGCGTAGTTGGGTTTTGGAGAGATCTATGTAATTTTTATTCTCTAACCGATTCGATATTTTTTTGAAATTATATGATACAATTCTGCACTAACTAAGCGGCATGTTATTTTCATGTAAGCTGATTATCAATCGCTATCTGTCATGTTCAAACATTATAAGTATACATGGTACTTTAGCATTATAAATAGCCGGCATGTTGCACTCGCTAAAGGTGTAGCTGAAAGTGGCTTTGCTAAACTTAAAGTGAATTAGGCGGATATAGTTGATTGCTTGCGTGATAGGGTAATCTATGAAAAAATATGTTTAATTACGCCAGGCTCCACCTGGCTACATTTATTTCCAACTACGCTTACTTATCAAAATACGTTGATAACGTAGGGTTTTGTAGAAGCTGTCGATTATTGCGTTTGGTTGCTGAAAAGTTTTAGAGGAGAGATGTTTCTTTATGCAACCAGTAGAATGGCAACGCTAAATAAAGTAGAGGTATGAAAACAACTGCTAACAATTTAGAGCACTCTTTTAATTAAAATTTTTGATATGAATTACAATAAGTAATGATGATACCTACTAAAAGATCATCAGTTGTCGAGAAAATTAAAAAAAAAAACCGTAATAACACTAAATACCAGTGTTTTATTCCTCTTATTCGAACTCATGATTAGTAATGTGTATATCTCAATTCCCGTTTCAAAACAAAAATCAAAAAGTCCTTAATATCCCCTAAGGCTCAATTAAACTAAACAAGACGCCAACAAAGTAACGTTATTAATCGCTCATCGCGGAGGTCGCATTCATAGGGTTAAAAAAACGTAAACAGCGTTTCACCTGCGCGCACTGATTGGCAGGTGCGCGCAGGCGCATCTGCGCGCCCCGCCACACGCGCGGGCGAGTGGGGCGGGAGACACAACCCTTGCACATGCCGCGGCAAAAATATATCGACGTGTTCCGTTTATATTTTTTTTTATTAATTCTTTAATATTTCTTTCTAATTAATGGGTTAATGGCCACTTCTTATGAAGTAGCAAAGTTCGTAAATGTTGTGAGGTATTAGAATATGATAAATTGCTCTTCTGGTTTGGTAAAATATGCATGCATTTATTTTTGGTAAACAAATTACATCTTCTGTAAGCCCATTAATCAACCATACATTTGTGTGTGACTAATAAAATAATTAATTTTATTAATCACATTATATACATACACAAATAACGTTGTCGTTTTGTTAAAAATTACAAAAAAAATTTTTGTTATAAATCTTATTCATTCATTATTTTCATTAAAATATCCGTCATATTTTATTTAGTTTTAGCTGACGCGTCCTTTTGTATTGGTTGGCTCGTGTGATGACGAATGATAATATATTTCTATCACCGCATTGAAAATTATTTGTGGCAAGCGCAAGCTAGTTTAGTGAACCGCACTACCAAATAATATTTATTATTATTATTATTATTTTGCGCTTACAAGGTTTACCACTGAAGAAATTGTATAAATACAAATAAATATAAATGACTGCTTGCAATTTATATGGCCTATCCATTGACACAACGGGTCTCTTAAGTGCACTAAAACCACTTAAGGTAACTTAAATGAGTCACGATATCAGAATAACTCCCGGTGTATAAAGTTCATTCTGCACTAAAAATAACGGTTTAAGTAACGAATATACTTTTTTGTACTGAAATCATAACTATGTAGTGATGATACTTTGTAAACAAAACGGTACGGTCAGCAACATTTTTTTAAAGATTGTCTTATTTTTTATAATATCGAAATTCGTCTCACAAAGGTTGTCGTGTATGCAACACAGTCAGTTTAAGGTGAAGGTGGATAAGATACCTTGTTGGATGGTAATCGAAGGTCTTTCCAACTAATTGCAAAATATTATTTAATAGTGAAATTTGTTTTGGTTTATGTTTAGATAATTAAGTAAATTATTAAAAAAAATATTGTCACTGTATGTATCCCAAATGAAAATAAAACAAATAGGTAGAAATAATGGTGAAGGGCTTAGAACAAAAGTGACGTATTAAAAAGGAGACCTATTTCATCAAACAATGATAGGAGTAACGACGAACTTTTTAGAAGATATTTAGAAAAGAATTGATACAAAAAAACGAAGAAAATAGCATAATTATTTTAACCGTCATAAATATTTTTTTAATAAATCTCGCAATATTATTAGGATCAAATTAACGACCATCTCAGTTAAAGCTATAGTATGCCGTTACATCTGAAACTACTACAATAATAGATTTACAACTTTTTAACTAAACACTTCTATATTCTTAGAATTATTACAGTTTTATTGCTTATTTATTAATTAGTCTGCCAATATAATTCGTACTAATTAATGTTATTTAATAACAAAAATGTTTAATTACTTTTATCGCTGACCGTACTAATGCACCTGGTGTTTTGTTAGTAACATACCCGACGGCTCTTTATAATAACTTTTTGTACTATTGAGGATGTTTCCGAATGTAGAAAATATATTTTATTGCGAGAATAATATTTAAGAATTGTTACTGCGGTGCTTATTAGGTACTGACCTCTGACCTCTACTTTATGTAGTACGTTTTTTTCTATTACATACTGTGCGAATTACGAGAATTTACTGCAACTGTTGTGAGTGTGTGTGTGGTTTAATGATCGATAGAAATCGTTTCTGCGGTGGTAGAGGTAAATGCCTAAAACGAAATACGTAGGTAGTACAATTTCCACCTTGTAAAAATCAACATATAGTCACAGTATTATTATACACCTACCAGTAGTCCGACTCCTTTGTTGTTGATTACATGCCGCCATTGCGTATACCTACGCACAGAAACTCATTCAAGGGTTAGGGTAGTCACAACAAAAACTACTTAAATATGCTAATATTATACATACCTACTTACATTTGCTCGAAAAACATTATCCTCCTTGACTGCGTCATTCGGACAAAAATTCATTCTCTATCTCAGTACGTATTTAAAGGAAGTACTTACTTATATAGCTACTAGTAACAATTATATTAATATTATAGATGCGAAAGTTTGTCTGCGTGTGTGTGTGTTTGTTACCACTTAGAGTCTAAACCACTAAACCGATTTCGATGAAAATCGGTATGTAGATAGATTCGGACACGGACATACTTAGGCTACTTTTATTCCGAAAATCGCTCTAGTTCACGTGGGTTACAACAAAACATATTTTACGTGTGGGCGAAGCCGTGAAGCGCAGCTAGTTCTACATAAGTTTTAATTTGAAATAACGAAGGAATATAGGTAGTCATAATACGTAATATACAAAAATTATAAATAATAATAATAATATTTCAACAACTACACGACGCCATCTAGACTCAAAGTAAGCATATATTATAGCTTGTGTTATGATTATGAGATCTAGAATGCGGATATATATACTTAAATACTTTTTTTTTGTAAATACATACATATTATACATAGAAACACCCAGACCAATGCAAATAGACATGTTCATGTACACAAATATTTGCACTGAGCGGAAATCGAACCCGCGACCTCTGCGTGGTAGTCCATACACAGAACCACCGAAATGCGTAAGCGTAACCAATAAATATTTTCTACTTATTTTATTTTTAGATGTTTTTAGTGTTCTGTTATTTAATTTTACTATGTAATGGATACTTAGGCGAATATACAATTTCGATAGAAGCTCTAATAGGAAACAAACGTAGGATCGTGTTTTAAACTCAACCTATTTTAAAACATCATACAATTTTATATGAATTTCGTTCCTAACCAACCATCTGAAATGCCGCATCAGCAATAATCGACGAAATCAGCTGGAGGCACCTGCAATCCGCCAAACGTATCAGGACTAGTGTTATATCTCGTCCGCGCAAATATAAGTTATTTGATGTCGATTCATCGGAGTAGTTGGAAGCGTACTTTTATTATACTCGTTACACATTTACACCCCTTCAGGTTAGAGAGCGCAAACTAAGTGAAATTGCGCTCGTCGACCCTGCCGCTCTCTTCCCCGTGTACCCTTCATCGTTGCCCCGCGCAAGTACATCAGTCGGCTGACTGTTAGTAATAATAAGACTGTAATATAGTTAAATATTGATTAACAATATTTCGCAAACATAAACCTCTTTTCTATTTTTTACACCTATTTTTTGTTATAAAGACAAAGAGCAAGCGTAGTGATTAAAGCTTACGTCTTCTCTGTATGAGAAGAGGCCTTTGCCCAGTGTTGGGACAGTACCAGGCTATAATTATTATACTGTTACGTACCTGTTCACATTTTAGCCAGAGTATAATAGTTTCTCCAGGTCTTCGTAGTTGACCCTCACTCATCTTCTGTTCAGCTAGTATCTCACTATGAAGTCGTCCAGTCTTCAACCATACTTCTATAGATCTGAGAACAAGAGATTGTAAAGTTTAAAAGTTGATTTTATCCGACTTCCATTAGAGCTTGCACATAATAAAATATTGTCGTTGGACATCATTCAAAAAAGCATCTTACTAAGCCGCCATAGTGGAGGCCACCATACCAACAGTTTTAGACGATGGCTCTTAGAGTGGTGGCCACCACTTCCGGATTCCACTGACTGCTTACCATCAGGAAGAGTGGTAGCCTTATATAAAAAAGACAAAATGTATAGAAAATTTTTAATAATAGAAGAATTAAAATTATATATTTAAAACATCAAAACAAGTAGACAAAATGTTATCGTAGCGCGTCTTAGACCGACTGCGTTGCTTTCTGCGTACCTCCACACTTTGTATAAACTAATCTGTAAAATTACCTCTTGTACACAATACAAGTTAATTGCAACGTACTAACCTTTCATTTTCTGACAATATATCCATGTTATTCAAGTAAAGTTCTGTAAACTAAGCATCATAACCTTTCTCTGTTTATGTACGGATTCAACCAATACGGTTGGACCACAGAGACAAACTAACTAAATGTATGCATTTGTACGTGACGCGTTATTCAGAGTACCTGCTGTATTGTACCTGATTGTTGGGACGCTACTAGCCACTTCGGTTTTAACGATGTACAGCAACGGTTATACGGAAACTATCTTGTATAAAAGCACCTATGTTTTCAAGTAATTTCTGCTAACGTTATTATGCTCAGACTTGTTGAGATGGCTAGTCCTACTTACTATAGAATACTAATCTACGGATTCATTTTCATATAACGGAATAGAAAATATAATAAAAATAAACCGATCGTCTAGGGTATCAGATATAGGGGATCAGACCGGAATAACTCTAGTGAGTAGCCTCAAGATTACTGCTGGACAGGTCTAACCCAAAGAGAGATGTTAGATGCTTTACAACCATTCACAAGCGCCTTGGTGACCGCACTAAGGTGATTTTTTAAATGCATATTACTGCATGTACTAATCCCTTATTCTATTCTTACGACATCCAGAGAATGATATAAGAGGGTTTCGTACTGTAGACTGAAACGCACCAAATGATGAAACGCACCAAAAGTATTCCTCGTTAATAATAAATTGAAGTTAAGAGAAGGAATTTCGGTAGTACATCCACGCTGGTTTCAGCATGAATGGGTCGGATCGACCGGGGAAGAACTACCCTCTCATAGAAGATCGACTGCGTTTCGTTCGGTGAGTGAGAGCGCCGGAGACCCAATTTCCCCCTTTCCTCTTACCTCACCTCCCTCCTTTCCTTCCCCTATCCCATTAATTCCCAGCTGCCATGGTGGAGGCCACCATACCAGCAGTTTAAGACGATGGCTTATGGTATGGTGGCCACCACTTCTGGATTCCACTGACCGCTTACCATCAGGCGGGGTTGAGTCATTTTCGTAGGCAAATATAAAAACAAAATGAAATGCGCTTCATTTAGTGCATTTCAAAGTTGGTGCGCTTCGAGTAATACCCTGACCGAATTCCACACGGAACGTTAAAATTATCAAAGTAGGTAATTACCTACCATGTTTCTAGTAAGTATTTTACGACTTTTATACAGACAGTTTGCTGTCAGACCCTGACTTAATGAACCCTAAATATTATGGCGTATATTAGTGTCATAATAATTAATATTTTTGTAGTAAATATTAATTAATATGGCGAATAAACTAATGATAATGAATAATTCATAGGTATAACTCCCATGAGTACTTCAGTATTCAAACATATTACAAATTTTTCTGTTATTTCGTTTTGGGGTTACCGTTTTCCACTGGCTATGATTAATTTTAAGCTTCTGATGGTGTTACACAATTTTTTCACTCAGCCTGATGGTAAGCAGTCAGTGGAGTTCAAAAGTGGTGGCCATCGTTTCAAGAGCCAAACTACTGGTATGGTGGCCCTTCTATGGCTTAGTGAGATGCTTTTTCACGCCCACTAAGAAGACCCAGGATCAAAATTAGATGGGAACACATGCGCTGGGAAAGAGAACCATTTTAAGTTTTAAACCAACCTCTTCGGCCACTACTTATTATAAGTTTCTTACATATTCTCAATGAGGTAGAGCTATTGAAATCAGCAGCTACAATAACATTTTATACCGTTTTGCAGTTTTCCTTTTATATACAACTTAGGCAGCAAACAAGCACACGGTAAATGTTGTCTATGAACATTGTTCTAATTATTGTAAAAATATCGATAAGGAAACAACCAAGGAAAAAGGACAGATAAAGAAAAAAAAAATACGACAAGATAATTGGATCGTGATGAGAAGAAAAAGCAACTTGATTTTATTTGTACAGGCAATTAAGATTTCCAGTAGGTACTACTATCAACAAACCCATCATTTAAAATCAAAATCAAAAGATCTTTATGCATTTAGATTAATTTAATTAACACTTATAAATGTTAAAATTACTAAATGTCAGCCAATTGACCTACAGTGGCTGACGTTAGGATAGGGCCATGAGAAGAACTGGCAAGAAATTAAGGCCACTTCTTTTTAATCACCAGGTTATTACAATTTTTGTAAGTTACAATTTCAAGTAGCGTGCAAAGTGATGCAGGCAATACACTTAACCGTTTAGAAAGTCAACCAAATAAAAGAATAATGGAAAAATGATGATGGCATTTTAACAGCGATGCTTACTCAAATATGAAATCGTAAATATTACGGGAACGGGGTCAATTGAAAAACTGCCACGCAATCACAGTTTAACGAGCAAATTGTCATCTAAAGTGTTAAGTTAAGAATACTTCCCACGAATCACAATAAGGGTGTTGTACTGACGGCTAACTATCAGGTTACCTAACAATTTGGTGTCATCAGTAAAAAAAAAAAAAGTATAAATTATAATGACACCACATCCTGCAAGACATTTCATACTTTAAACTTGTTTGAGGCGCATTTGTCTCAGTCGAGTGACTTGCCCGATAGCGGAGAGTAGGTAAACACGAGCGAGACGATTAGTCATCGTGAACTAATTGAAATCAATAAAGACAAAAACAGGGGCTCGAACAGGCAGGTTCTTTTTCTTAGTGATAAATGAGTTTCAATGCGTGCATGTAACTGCCGTAATGTTTTACTTGTGACATTTGTGATTTTTTTTTCGTTTTCATTTACTTTATAACTTATACATGTATTAAGGTAGTTGTTTTTTTTATATTATGGTAAATTATACATAATTTTAAAATGGGACATGTCGATCATAAAGACTTAACAGGTTCAATTTCAGCCAGTTAGTTTGTTAGCGAATTGGTTATAGGCAAATTAGCTGACATTTTATTCTGATTATGACGTTCATAAATGATTACTTATTTATATGAATAAATGCCTACTCTTTAAGTTTACCCCTTATAAGGCAATAGTCCTGGCCATCTGCAGGTAGGCTGCAACGAGCTTTTTCTGATCTCTCATTGCCTGTTTAAATTGGGGCAGTTTGACGAGGAAAGTATCTTTACCCTACAAAGATAACAAGAACATCTAAGTAGTGTCATCTATGCTGTAAGTACTGATTCCTAATACTTTTAAAGAGACGATGTATCAGCAGAAGTACGAGATTAATTCTTATTGTAAATAGGTCCAGATTTAATACAGAAATAATAACAGACGAAGGCACATGACACAACTAACTGTGCTCCGATGATCATGAATACAATTTTCCATATGACGTCAAACTACTTATAATTTTGTTTTCACTAAATATTCATATAATTAATTTATGAGTTAATCTTAATCGGTGTATTGTAATTTTATTAAGTATCAGAAATAGGTATATAATAGTTAATCATTACATACAATGCTTCTAAATATAATAATGAGAAAATCAACTATTGTAAACATATTATAGATGTATGTACAGTAACGATTATATTGTTCATTGCTTCTTCACGGTCATCTAATGGATACTTTTCTACATAAACTTTTCTTTAACAATATTCATCGGCTTTTAGTCCGATTGCTGACTTACTTCGTTTAATCCACTGGGTTTTGTCATACATAAAAAATCCGATATTATATTTGATTCACGTAAATATGAAAATAAAAAGAATTAGACCTTGACTTAGCAATTTAATAGTCTACGGGTATAATTTTATTTTTCTTTTCTACGACTAATTTAAATACTACTATTAAGTGATGGTAATATTATGTTTTCCTTCTGTTCTTTATTAGGTGCCATATTTATTAAACTTCTTTTTTTGGACCATATCATCCATCTTACAATTCCTAAGCCCTTTCTTCTCAATTATTATTATAAGAGACTACCATGTTACGAAAAAAAAGCAAAAGACGCATTTAGACAACACAACGGAGGTCGGCATCATCTGCCAAAAAATTTTACAAACAACCAGACAAACAAACTAGAAGATTCAAACGCAGCATCAAATATCACCGTACAAGACCGTAGTCTCAACATAAAGACATTAAGTTCGGCCTTCTATCGCCATAATGACCACTTAAAAACTCATAAAAGTGAACTCTGTGTCTCGCCACTGAAGCAGGCGATCTAAGAAGATCATGCTCTTAGGTACTACAGTGGTGTTTAAAAACTAACTCTTGAAAAAAAGCCACCGCTAGCTTTATGGCCCTCTCAGCTTATCGCAATGTTTTCTGACGCAATAAAAGCTTAGCTTTGCTTTTCTTGAAGGAAAAACTGACTCCTTTTTTCTGCGCTAATGATAGTTACATAGCATGTTAAAACGAAACTTTAGAAATGTCAAATATATTTTATCTAATTAGGTCACAAACCCCTAAAAACCTAAATGACACCCAATTTTAATTGGCCCTGAAATCTAAATTCTTACTTTGATTTGAACTTTAGGTACAGAAAGACTTAAGCCTAACTTCGCGTTCTATTTTACTTCAAAAATAATGCCAACGAATGAAACATGAGATTGTTGACACGTACGTGGATTTAACTGTCACTGTACCAACAGTGTCAACGTGTTGTCAACATGAAAAATAAAAAAAGGAATTAACGAGAATAATATCTCAGAAGAAACGCACAAAAATAGTTGATATTCATCGTTTTGTTGCCTTGAAAAGCAAAACCACTCGCGCTGAAAAAGCTCGCAATAAACGAAAGTCAAAAAAGGAAAATATCTTTATTGTATTTGTTGTTTTTCATTATAACAAAATCCAAAATGACACAAATCTCAGAAAATATTATCTCAAAAGACAACTAGAGTTACCAATAGCAATAATTTTTTATTGAAGCTCTTTCAATAAAATAATGTTACTTCCACATTTCTTGAAAACTTTGGAAAAATACGAGACTACCGGATCGGTAAAGGTCAGCACATTTGCAAATAGTTTATCTATTTCCTCCCCTCAGATAAACCATGAAGATCAAGCGGCACTCGTCAAAAAGTTTGTTTTTATATTGACGACACACTTCTTCTATTTTGAAAGTTTTGCGTACAGCAAAAATGGTGAATCTATACATCGAAAAACTTCCAAATCTCCTTTCATGGGGATTGAGATCGATTCCCGCTACAAACCCCCGTTTTTATCTCTCTAAAGCCTTAAACTTTTCTTTCAAATCCAAGCATACGAGATGCTCCTAACTTTATCTTATCGTTTTAAAAACAAACTACATTTGTCGTGTTTCCTTTGCCAAATTGTATATCATGTTACAAAGCAACTCGCATAGATAATCATACTTCGAAAGATATTGTTTGGAAAAACATTTTGAGACCACATAAACTGTAGATCGCTCTTCAGTTATCGATTTATAATGTTAAAAAATATGTTATACAATTTCAATGGCACACGTTTCACGTTTAATTTACACACGTACTCATTCTATTTAATGCCATCTGTGATTTCTAACAGGAAAACTGCATGGCTACGTTTACTCGCGACTACAAATCAATAATCAACTAAGAGGTTACAAAAAAAACTAAGTGCTTAATAGACGAGTGTCTAGTCGCAGACATGGTAAAAAAACATAAGCAACAGGTGTAGGGGCGTCGACCCCGCTTACATCATTGGCGGGAAAAAATGGCGGCAAAAATGTCAGTGTTAAGTAAGATTCGGTCGTTGAGTTTGAATTAACCGTTTTTAGGCACTCATTGAGTTTCAGACGAAACGATTCGTTTAAAAATTGTCTGTACAACTAAATTAGACAGTTCGTTTGTTTATAATGATATTTTAAGACATAATTAGTTTGGCTGCTGTCGAAACATTTTCAAGGTTTTTCGCATGATATTATAAAAGTAATAATTTCTTTAAAATAAACAATATGAGCTCGGTGAGTGAACACGACACTAGTAGAGGAATAAACATAGATTATATTCAGCCAGTCCAATCGAATGAGTTTCTATGGTTTCTATAATTTACGGTACCTTAGACACTTGATGTACCGCTCGTATTCATATGATTTTATTGAAATAACTGTAGTATTAAGCCCTGTACTCTTAGCGCATGAAGTTGACCCCACGTCAAAGAAAGTGGACAGCTTTTATCTTCATATCAACTTGTCTTTACCAAGGTTAAGGGTTAAATTAAAAACTTTTCATTTCACTTGCCACGTATAAGATTTATAGTATATAATGAACGTCTGAACGTCATGAATCTAGTATATCAAAACTAAAAGATAGGAGATAAATTGGAGCAGCCTGTTTGATGAAGTGTCTTCACCGTAGTCATAGCAAACATTAAATAGCCTCGACAGGCCCCCTCGTGACTCCTCATAAGGTTGCAGAGATTTTTCTCGAACACTATCTACCTAGGTAAAGTTGTGTCTCTCCTGTTCCGAGAGATTTCTATTATCCTAAAGAAAATATATCTTCGTCTTCAGCAGTATTTTCCTTTTTTACCACAGTGACAGTGGTAGCGGCAGGTGCTACAGGCAAATGTGTTTTTTTCGGAGCTGAAGTCCATAAACGGCAATTAACTTTTAACATCAGGTGGGCCCTGCAGATTTTTTTGGTAATAAAATCTTTATTTTCAAATTATTTTTGGCAATTTTTAATTATTTTTCTAAGTAAATACGAAAATATACTTGCAATTAAGCAAAGCAAATAATATTGCAGAAAAGTTTACAACTGAGATATTTCACATTACAGTGGTCTATTTCAGGAGCCAAGTGCCGGGCTTATTGTAGAACAAGACAACAAGTTTCGTATAATACAGCTTTTAAAAAAACAACACTAATGAGACCATATTCAAAGACAATCCTCTAGTATCAGTAGTCCGGTTGTACTGTTCAGTACTGGACTACGGGTGGTTTTAGACACAACTAACTTGTGTATACTATAAGGTGTCAATTATCCGGATAAGACGTCATAATGAGACTAAAAAAGTTTCAATTGTACAGAACAAAACAACCGGACTACTAAGACACAAAAAAGATCCAAAGCCTCTATACCTAGAAACTCCAAATTCAAACTAATTTATTTCTTTTAGATCACATGTAAATTAATTGTTTACCAATTAACGTAAAAGTAACAAAAAGAAAATATCAGTCAATTTACCTACAGCTTCGCTGATGAGGTAGAGCCAAGAAATGAACATGTACACATTATGCGCGTCATACTCGTTGTTGTTAAAACTTTATCACTTAAGTTTCAAGTAAAATATTTTACCTCACAAAGTAGAGGTGAACTTAAACTAGGCCAGGAACTGACATAAAACTTGAGACATATGACTGACCCAGTTAACATATTATATGAATTGTTTACTACTTAGCTCTGCGCTAAGTAACACTAATCACTTGAAGGTCCATTTATTATGATTCTAGGCATATTTTTTTAATATAGAATTGTCTGTGTAGGCTATTCGTACATTGAATGACTATTTACGACTGTAACACCAATGTCAATTTTTAGCGTGAAAAACGTCTTATACAGCCACTATAGTGCCTTGCTAGTAGTTTCACACGATATCTTTAAAAGAAAGAAAGAAAGTTAATTTTATTTTAGATCTACTACGGTTTACACACATTACATTTTATAAGTTGCAGTAAGGATCGGAATCCTGCACGAGGCTCAAAAATGGATCCTACCTCAGCATTATGCTGCAGCAATAAAAAGCCACAGCAATGACTTTCAGGTAGGACCAGTGACATCTCGGATGTCTATAACATTCATTTACCAAAAAGTTTATCAAAAAAAAATATAATAACATGCACACATTAATAAAATTATAATCAGGGCTCAAACCCTACTATCCTTGCCTACTATCATTTGGTGATGGTGGACCCCAATGACTATTTTGGTAGGCTATAATATAACAACTTGTAGTAATGATTGAAGCTTCAGTACTTTGAACTTTTGGGTATTTTGCGGTAGTCCAACCAAAGGGAAACTTCGTGAGATAATCACGATGTTTCCTTCAGTGTATGTCACTAATGTCCAAGCTAAACTAGAAAGACAATTGATCACCGCCTTGAGCATGCGTGGTGTTCAAAGCTCATGCCTTCTCTGTGTAAGAAGATGCCTTTGCGCTACAGTGGGACACTGACTGACTGGTTTTGTAAATTAAAAAAATATATACGCGGTTTCAAACTCTTAACCATAAGTATAAAAATTGTAAAAAGTTTACCGAAATCATTAATCAACTAAAAACTAAATTTAATAAATTAATGTTGAAAAATAAGTATATTAGATTCAAGATTAATAACTGATTTAATGTAAATCAATTTATATATTTTGAATCATCGTCATGTCAGTCGAAAGCAATACCAGAGACTCTGCAAAGCCGCTGCCTACCGTGAAGGGAGTGGGGTAGGTAAAAGGCTTGAGGGAGGTGATAAAAAAGGATAGAGGGAAACTGGGCCTCCGGCACTCTTACTTACCGAACAAAACGCAATAGTATTCGTACTATTGCGTTTCTTGAGTTGAGTTCGTTAAGTCTTTCGTCGATCTTCTAGAACTGGGTAGTACTTCCTCGGTCGATCCGGCCAATTCATACTGAAACCAGCGTGGGTTAACTACCGTGTAACGTTACGTTACATTACTACCTACCCTGTTAAAAAAATAATTAGAAAATGGAAAGCGTTAGGTTTATTACTAACGGACGCAAGACAATATGTCTGAGAACAAGAACTAAAACAAAGAAATAAACGTGACATTTAAATCGCGAACGTGTGCAGTCACTGTGAAGTTGTAAGTTGTGACCGCATGTCAACATGCTTTGCAAGATAATGCATGTGTAATCTCATTTAGTAGTGCACTAATTGTGCGTTATAAATAGGTATATAAAAAAAAAGCATTATCTTCGTGAATGTACTCTGCGCAAACAGTGTGCGATGCAACGTCAGAGCGAACTAGAAGATTTGATAGACCTTATAACATGGATGAATATAGTAAGCTGTTTTTTTGGTAGTTAATGCTTGCTGGTTTCTGAACCGGTCAAACCGACCAGTAAGTATCTGCCCTTTTAAAGAATATCGACGCAAAATTGTATTCGTAACATTTGTACTTTTGCGTTTCGTAAAGTGTTCGAGGTGCCCAAATATATATCTTATCAACTACACATAACGCCATCTAAACGTAAAGTAAGCATATTATAGCTTGTGTTGTTAGTTCTAGAATGCAGTTAAACATACTTAAATATACTTTTTTTTGTAAATACATACATAATATACATAGAAACATCCAGACCAATGCAAATAAACATGTTAATGCACACAAATATTTGCACTGAGTGGGAATCAAACGCGCGACCCCTGCATAGCAGTCACAATACCATCGCACCACCGAGACAGTCATTATCAATAGCCTATTAGCATGCTCTTAATTTGCCTTATCACCCTAATTTGATTTCTTGTCATGTTTCGCAATAGTTTAGTTGTACTTTTCAACAATTTACAACAGCTTCATTGTGGAAACAATGTGAAAAAACAAATCCAGTATGTATAACAAGCTTACGGACCAGTTGATGGAAAGTACCATCAAAAAGGCTATTTATGATTGTTTGTCTCATAAGTCGTGTAAGAAACACCGCTCTAATCCTCACTAAACCGCTACAAGTTACAACAATTCGTGTAAATGAACTCGATCTGACATTGAATCCCACATTAATTAGTAATCCCTTTTGCCCTCAATGAGTTCTTGAATTATCGCACAAAGAGTACATATGTTCATCCATTGATTAAGCAGGAAACGGTTCGTTAGCCGCAAAAGAGCGATGACTTTAACTATACATTCTTAAGCAAATTTACAGTTATAGGTATAGATATTTTAATGCCTATGGTAGATGACAGACGAGCTTATCAGTGACCGTTCTTTTGCAGTACTAAAGGCTCAGTCACGTGCAAACTATTTCTGTAGAAACATTATTTGAAGAACGGTATATAAGGGAGTTCGTGAAGAGTAAAATTTCACGCGTTTTTTATATGTGACAAGAAGCATAAGCTCCTGATCGAAAAGGTTGTTGTTTTCTATAAACATGACTCTCAGTACCTATTGTAAATACAAGGCTAAGACAATAACATAGTCGTTTCCGACAGACATTTAAAAATAAATATAAACAAACAGAACTATATTCAAAAGTACAGATATTGTTATGCTTTATGATGTTATCACATGACGTACGGTTCCTGAGAGTTCAACATATCGCGCTAAAGACAGCAAAATTCTAAAATTTTTATATTAGAAACCATTAGTTATAAGGGCTATAAGTCAATAAGCTCAAAACGTCAAACATAAGAATGATCTATGATGTTGCGTTTTTCAAACTTTTGCACCAGTGCGGTGTCATTAAATCTTTTAAACGATTCTCAATAGTTCAACGGGTTCAAAGAGGGTGACGATTGCTTTTTGTATTTGTTTTTGCTATCTGCACCCGGCTTGCGTTGCATTGCTACGTAATTTATAAAAAATAAAATTTTTTGTCTCGGGCGCCCCCAGAACACCCTCACAAAGTTTTATTACAATCTGATCATTGGTTTCTAGAGTACCAACACCTGACAATGATCGCAGGCAGGCTTGACTGCCCATATGTAGTAGATGCTGTTAAATACATGTTACCCATGTTACAAGTAGATAATTAAACTCACTAACACTTAAAATATTTTTTTACTAACAACTATGAGTTTGTAATAACTTGAAATAAATGCATTTATTATATTTATTATTATTTGTAATAACTTGAAATAAATGCATTTATTATATTTATTATTATTATTATTCTTCTTCAACTTGCTAATCCACTGGGAAATGTTCGTAACTTTTGTCCATCTATAGATTTCTGATTTCATTCCAGGGTTGAATAAACAAACGTGCAATAACACTAAATGACAACGACGAAAAAGTGTGTTTTGCAAAAAAAGCGATTTTAGGTGTCATTGTGTTAAGTTTCCCATGAATTTCAAAGGCCAATAACGGGAAATAACAGGGTTACGTAATAGGTTTCATTCATGGCCCCTTTAATGGAAAAAAGCATGGGACCAAAAGAAAATGACGCTTTTATTTCGTGGTTTGGTATTGTTGTATAAGGTTAAAAATATACGTTAACAGTTAATAGATGGCTTTTAAGGTTGTAATGGTCTAGTGGTCTATACGCTTTTTCTTTAAACCTATGCTCTAAAAATAACTCTAAACAGATTCACGAACAGTATGTACATTTTTCTACGTAGTTTAAGAAGACGGTTGCATAAGAGAGGATCTTCATGGTTTGCAAAATTCACTAAACCATAGGCTGATATTATAGAATACCATGAGTGACAGCTACCACTACAACACTACACTAGCTATTAGACTAGTCAGTACACAGTTTCACTCCGCCTCCAAGCCAGTCGGTATCTTTGCACTTCTATTCGCAATTGAATGCATCTTACCTTTATGCAAAAGAAGATAATTAATGACGTTTATTTATAGAACTTTAACACAAAAATCCTGAACACAAAGTTCGAGACAAGTCACAATACAAATAGCATTGTCGAAACTTACAGAATAATTTCCTGATTGCATTAAATTATCCATTATTCCTTATATGACAAGTACGCATTAAAATACTATAATTACAAGTCACTTATCACTCACATAAAGTCTCGTTGTCTCGGAACAAATAAAACCGTATGGCTTGCGCAGGCGCATGCCTTCGCGTACTCGCCATGGGAGCCGTCCGTCGGTGGACAGTAAGCTTTCTTCATGTTAAGACCTTTATTTCAACATGTCATTTTGCGCTACTTTTTTTTATACAACTAATGTGATAATCTGACAAGCAAGGATACGCCTGATGGTAAGCAGTTACCGTAGCAAGAATTCTTACAACTAAGCAGATATCCTATACATTTCAATTTGTATTAAACGACTCTTTAATATATTTTATTGTTCATCATATAATTATTTATTACTAAGTTTGCCTCTTTTTGTTTTTTGTGGCGTGATAGATTTATGTCTGTCTCGTATAAAAAGGATGAAGGTCCGATACGATTGAAACCTCCCTGATCAAATTCCAAAAAATCCAATTGGAAGCAACCTACTCGCAGCATCTATCGGTCGTCTTTAGCAGGTAGTCTGCCCATCTTGCTGGAGAACTATTCGATCCCATCGCTCTGTTATTCGTAACGTATTACATTAATATTGTTAAGGTATATAACGGCACTCGAGCATCCAAAGAATGAAATAGATGCAAAAGATCACCTGAAAGGGTAATTTAGCAAACATTTTGGAAACAGCTTTTTGCTTCCTACTTAACACAGTATGGTGCATCTTCTTATAAGCTTATCGCACACACGAAATTGCTTTGCGGTATTCTTGTACTCATAACGTAAAACAAAAAGGGTATAATGCAAGTTTCGGTGCAATTTTGGTGAGTGGAAGTAACTTTTAATGTTTAATTAATTAACCTCTCATAATTGGAAGTGAAAGGTATTCGTATGAGCGTTGTATTTATAGGAATGCGGAATAAACATTCACCTGCATAGCAGCTATGTGTCAGATTTCTCGGAGGTAATTCTCTTATGGAATCAAATCCGGGATATAAAATTGTCTCTTCAAACGGTTTACTGGAATGTCAGTTGACAGCAAACATTTTGTTATGTAGTGGAAAACTCTGTAAAAGCTGTGCAGTTTTCGATGGTGATCTAGCAATTTCTGTAAAGGTGTGTGACAGTTTTCATGACATAATTCGTAACAAATAATTTCGCTTGGTTCCTCTAACTTTAAAGCACAAAATGCAATACATTCATAATCTGCTATTCAGTCACTTGCGTCCTTTGTAGAGTCTTCCATTCTGTTATTCCATATTGCATCATTTTAGAGAGCGCCTAATGCCCAATTTTCCCTTTCTTTTTTCCTCACCTCTTTTTTTTTTTTTTTTTTACAGTATAGCCTACCAAAGTGATTCCACCCCGCCTGATGGTAAGCAGTCAGTGGAATCCAGAAGTGGCGGCCACTATACCAAAAGCCACGTTTTAAACTGCTGGTATGGTGGCCTCCACTATGGCGGCTGGGAATGGGGTTAGGGGAAGGAAATGAGGGACATGAGGAAAGAGGAAAGGTGGGAAATTGGGCCTCCGGCGCTCTCACTCACCGAACGAAACGCAGTAGTACGGATACTACTACTCTTAAGTCGATCTTCTATGAGAGGGTAGTACTTCCCCGGACGATCCGGCCCATTCATGCTGAAATCACCTCGCTTAATCCTTTCATCTACCCCATTCCCTTCGTGGTACATGGTATGCACAGTTACCACTTACCATCACGTAGGCTGGGCTGCCACTGTGGGAAATCACCTGAGCTAGTAAGGGCCCATAGTTAGTAAACAAACATTGGTAATAGCGTTATCACATTTTCAGAATTGTTCCTATCACCACATATTCATTAGCACACTCCTTTATCGTAATTATCTTTTCTATAATTAACGAAGACAATAATACCAAATTATTTCTTAGAAACGGTCAACGCGGTCAACGGCTCCTTTGCCCTAGGTAAAAAATCCTAGTATGAATATAGTCCTTTGCGTGATGCTTATTACTAGGACATAGGGTTCATTTCTGTTGGACATGACAAAATTGTCACACGTGGCGCGAAGTGGGGGATAATTGATGAGATGTCTTACTGTCAACCCCGTGACAGTTGAGGCGTGATGATAGAGACTTCTTGTTATTTGGTTTTATTATTTTTTGTCGTATATCACGTGAATAGAATTATGTCATACAAATTAGAAAGTAACGTCTGAAGTAGTGTTAGAATGTTTCGCTGAAAAGTAAAAGTTTATACATAAATTTTTATTTTACTTATATTTTTTTAAAAGGATGATGAATTTTGTCTGGGTTCGCCAGAGCTTTATGCTCGGGGGTAGAAGTGTTATTTTCAAGAGCATAACTACGAGGAAACTTACTTCGGGTCTAAGACTCGAGTCGATGAAACCGCACCGCTCTACACCCCTAGCCGCGCACTACGGAGTTGCCTCCTTGCCAACCATAGCATCATTAACCAGTCCACCAAACACCAAACTCTATATATCTAATTTTCGAATTCCATAAAATTGTAATAAGTCTACACATACTGTAGACATGTCATAGCTATACTGTTAAAGTAAAAATGTGGTATGTCTATGGTATATGTCCCATGCCATTTTATATTAAAATCTCAAAGGGCTACTGCACGTTGGACCTGTAAGCTCCTTGTGTAAGTAAGCCTTTCAAAGCACCCGGTATTTTTTTTTTAATATAGAAAACACGCTGGTTTCAGCATGAATGGGTCCGATCATCCGGGAAAGTACTACCCTCTCATAGAAGATAGACGTAAGAGTAGTAGTATCCGTATTACTGCGTTTCGTTCTGTGAGTGAGAGCGCCGGAGGCCCAATTTCCCTCCTTTCCTCTTTTCCCACCTCCCTCATTTCCTTCCCCTAGCCCCATTCCCAGCCGCCATAGTGGAGGCCACCATACCAGCAGTTTAGGACGATTGATTTTGGTATGGTGGCTACCATTTCTGGATTCCACTGACTGCTTACCATCAGGCGGGGTGGAGTCATCTTGGTAGGCTAATATAAAAAAAAGAAAAGAAAAGGAAGCATGCCCGTGATTTAGAGAGACATAATAATATATTAATTTAACAAAAATGTTTACAGTACAACTAAAACAAGTTGTGCCAGGTTTTAGCATCTGCTGCTGAACTAGGCTTGTCTCCTATATTTCAGCTAACACCACACCGACTTCGGAGTACATTACAAGAGATCCGACCGGATTAACTCATTATAAGCAGGCTTGCCAGGAGAGCTTTACGTCCAGCAATGGACGTTTTTGCGCTGATATAGATAGTCAAACAAACGCTAAGACATTATACATATTATCTTTAGTGCGACGCATCACCTGATTCTATAGCAATGCAAATAGTCCCGATTTAAGACAACATTATTGGAATTCTAAACTAATGTTATGAGTTCGCATAGGTAAGATTGTTTGCAAAAGGTATTTCCTAAGGAACGGTACTATTGATATTGTCATATATACATATTCCTATAACATTTCCATTATGTCTATCAACTATATTCGCTCTGAAGGTAACTTTGAAGATATTTTATCCTAAACTAACTTTCCATATCTCGGTTTATCTCGCGGTTACATCTTTGGTTACTAAAGAGAAAAAGAATTATTCAAATCGGACTGGTAGTTACAGAAATTAGCGCGTTCAAACAAACAAACAAACTTTATATAACAGTATAGATTATGATTATTTCTTATCTAAGACAGAAAACGACTTTATGTAATAGGTACACTTGCATTTATATTCTTCTGATATGTCTGAAGACGAATACTACTACTAATACTAAAAGAGAAGAATGAAGCACTAGAAAAGCCTATTTTTTGTATGACTTTCTTCTGATGGTAAACGGCCAGTAGAATGCAAAAGTGATTACATAACAATTGCCATCATTGCAAACTGCTGGCGTTGTAGCTCTCACTACACAAAACTACATCTTTTAGTAAATATAAAACGAAAGAGTTTCTTTGTTTGTTTGAACGCGCTAATCTCTGGAACAAGTCGGATTTGAATAATTCTTTTTGCGTATGATAACCGAGTTCTTGAGGAAGGCTATTATACGCAAAAAGAATTATTAGGCTATGTAACATCACGCTACTGGCGACGGGAGCAGAGCAGTAACCAAAGACGCAGATGAAACCGCGCTGCGGTAAGCTAGTCCAGTAGTATATCCGTTCTAAGCATTCAAGCAACTCCTTGCTCCTTAGTAACTAGCACAATCATCTGTTAATAATAAATCTACAGGATTACCAATATTAATAATCGCTCAATCTTAGTTATTAATGAACTTTGCGGGATGTACTCTCCATTGATATTCATTCAATAAATAGATAACATTGTGCCAAAATATTTTTGTGATAAAGATTTTTGCGTACTTCTTAGTAATAATCAAGTATATGGTGGGTGTAATAAAGGATAATTAATTGGTATTAGTACTGCCCGTGTGGCAAAATACTGTATTAAAAGATTTGTCAAAGAATAATAGCGCGTTTCCATAATGTGTTTGATGACGTCAAATTTTAGATAATCAAACTTTACGGAATTTAGGATGTAAGGTTTTTCAGCAGTCATATACCGATGTGATTTTAGTGAATTATCAACTTTTTAACTTTCAAAAAATCTTCATTTAAATTACTTTTGGGCTCTTAGGGTTATCTATTCGTCGTGCTATATGCCCACTGCTACTTTATGTCGCTAATGTTAATGGGCTTTGCTAGTAACTTTTGTTTGTGTCGTTACAATATACTTACTATTAATGTAGTCTAGACATTATTTTTCATTCTGCTAAGTTTTTGTTATGTCAGAAAATTATAGCTTTTAATAAATTAAAATTTATAGACAGGTTGAATACCCATATTTTTTTTACACTTACCTATAACATACATTAATATGAACAGTAAGCCATAAACACACATAAGCAAGGCAATCATGGTGTAAATGAGTGACAGACGTGGCAGTTTTATTTGACAAGTTATGCGTACGATGAATGTGTATAAAAACATTTAGAATTTCGTAACATAACATATGAGTCACTTTTTACTGTAAATTTATGAGATCAATTAGCATAACGTGTACATTAGTAAAATTTCACGCGAGTTAGTAGCACGGGAGTAAAAAAAATAGAGAAAAAGCAGTAAACTTTGAAATGAATCAGCGAAGTATGGGTATTTGGTCTGCATGGCGAATAGATACTAGCCTAGACCACAGTCACAAAACACTACCTAGGTATAGTATTGCCAGAACTTCTACGAGAACTTTGGTATTAATAACAATTTTCTATTATTAGTGAAAAGGTAGAATAGAGTAATTTTCGGTTTAAATTTCTAAAGACAATTTCCGAAAGGCACGAACATTTTATACACTCATACGAATGAATAAACCTAATTTTTATCATTATCATATGAACCGAAAGACGTCCACTGCTGGACATAGACCTACCCCAATTTTTGCCACCCTTTTCGGTTGTGAGCCGCTCTTATACATCAGTTGCCAACGACTCTTATCGGGTCTTCGGTTGTAATAATAATAATAATAATATTCTACCACATTCACACAGCGCCATCTAGCCCCAAATTAAGCAATTATATTTGCTTGTGTTATGGGTACTAAACAACTGATATACTACTTAAATACATTTTTTTTTGTAAATACATACATATTATAGATAAATTACACCCAGACACAGAACAAACAATCATGCTCATCACACAAAGATTTGTCCTGGGTGGGAATCGAACCCACGACCTCCGGCTTAGCAGTCAGGGTCACTAACCACTAGACCAACAGGCCAGTCATTGGTTGTGTGGGGAGTCATTTTAGTAGGCTGTTATTTTAGCTAATATTTAAGACATACCTTTTGTAGAGTTCTATTTACGATTGAAACTATTTACTAGACGAAGCAACGAATTCAAAGCAACAAATACATTGCTTGTCTCGTAAAGCATAAAATTGCATAATATAGTATCGATAGCTAAGTTTAGTGTTTAAAAAAATGACGGATAAATTCTCGTCTCGTACTCAACAATGGATTGCCGTCAATTAGCGGAAGCAAGCACATGTTCTCGCAGCATGTGACAATTTAACAGGTGGCAGCCATATACGACTGTTTTCTATAATTGCCTATCATTACCACCAGTGGGTCTTTAACTTAAAAATAGTACTAGCAACAGTCATTCTAGAAATTCTGTTTAACCTAGTTTTGATATTTTATGTTTAAATGTAAATGTTTGAATGGAGAGATATATGATGCATGTGTAAAAATGAAATGATGAAGATAGTTTTATTTGTAGTCTATGTGTGAGAGCAAATTTTGGTAAGGTTAATTATATGATGTAGTTAAGAATACTGACGTATAAAATATTTTTATCATTTAAGTCTTGCCAGTATATAAAATAAAATTTTATTTACACAGACAGTCTCTTTTATTAAACTTGTTAGAAAATTGATCGTTTTGCAAGATTCCGACTTTGTAGTTGTTATGGCCAGGTATTTTATAGGTAGGGTCGCTTTCAACCATAATATGACAAAGTAAAGTAAAAGTACGATTAGTAGTAAGTAGCAATATACAAAATGATAAATTTAAGTTGATTTATTCTGTGAAGTATTTGATTAAATGGTTATAATTATTTTGTATTGTATTTCGGTTGAGTCGCGTTCATTCATATCTGCTCGTTATTATCCCACTGCAGGGAAGACCTCTTCTCATACAGAGAAGACATGAACTTTGTCACGCTTGTTCAAGGCGGATTAGCGTCAGTTTCTCAGAAGTCCAGATTTCCTCACGATGTTTGCCATCACCGTAATGTTCAGCTAAAATGATTTAAAAAAAATCACACTGTGACTTGCCCGGATTCGAACCAAGACCTCATGTTTACGAAGCGGGTTCCTTCACCACTGGGCCATCAAGACATTTTTATGCGTTACTTACGTGTTTTTATAAATTAGAACTCACATCAAATTTGTAATCATTAGGTAGCTAAAATAAGTGGCCTTAATTTCCTGCCAATTCTTCTCAAGGCTTTACTCTTGTCAGCGAATTGGCTCTAGGGAGAAATAGTGATCGCTGTCGTTGCAAATTTAGAGTAGCAACCGCGACTCGGAAACGCAACATCGGTTTCATAAGGTGACCCACACAAAGGTTGCAGCATACCGACTTGAATTCTACCCAATTTTCTGAGTGATGATGCTGACATAAATTCTGATGACTAGACGAATATTAATAGACTTATATGTAGCAAGTGCGAAGAAACATCAGAAAAAGAAGTGAAACTTAAAGTTAATCGTTTAACATCCAACGGTGGTCCAAACCAAAAAAGAAAAAGATTCAAATCGAAATTATGAAGCGTAATGGTTTACGTTATTTTCAATATTTGATATCAAAATAATCGCGTTTCTTAAATGTTTTCAATTTCAATCTATCAAATTTATATCGATAAATCAAATTGCTTTAATAAACTAAATATAAGGTATCTGTCGACGCAACATCTTGAAAATTATAAAGAGCTTTAAAACATTTACGACCGGCGCGACGGAGGTTCAACGGCGGTATTTTTTGCATGAATGAGTTCCCTGCGGTAAATATAAATTCATCCTTATCAGTTAATTTACATAAGAATGCATTTAAGTTTTGACATAAGTAATGTTTTAGGATTAAAACGAAACAAAATTGCAGCTTAATTGAACATCAATAAGTAGCCTCATTTATGTTAAGTTTGTTTTTTTGGCTTGAATAAAAATGTTTGTATTTAAATATTTCGTTTGTTGATAACTGCCGATGGGTTTTTGTTGAGTTTAATTCAATTAGCCCGTAATTGGTTTCCTCACTAAAAAGACGAAAAAACGACTAACGTGTTAATTTTTTTTAATTACGAGACAATGCTTTGGTAATTCGCAGTTAAAAGTAAAAGTAATTAAAAATATGTATGACAAAAGAGAGTGTGGTAATTGGAGAAAAACAATAAACGGTAGGTACCTATTTCCATATTTCAGCGCGATTTCGTAACTTTACAATTTTGGAATACTAAAGTGACTCCACTCCACCGCGCCTGATGGTAAGCAGTCAGTGGAATCCAGAAGTGGTGGCCACCACACCAAAAGCCATTATCTTAAACGGCTGGCGTCCACTATGGCGGCTGGGAATGGAGTAGGAGAAGGGAATGATGGATGTGAGTAAAGAGGAAATGGAAGAAATTAACCCTACGGCGCTCTCACTCACCGAACGAAACGCAGTAGTACGGATACTACTACTCTTACGTCGATCTTCTATGTAGTACTTCCTCGTTCAATCCAGTCCATTCACTAGCGTGGATCTACTACCGGTACTTTATGTATTTGGGTCGTCTTTTTGTAGTACCTATTTGGATCTTGTATTTGTGTCATAAACTCTAGAATTTGTTTAAGTATCCATTTTTGTCTGTTTTGCGATGAAATCATGTTTCTGGTCGAAGTTGTATATCTATACTACTAAGGAGACAAATAGTTCAACCAGGCAGGTTTAACTTCGTATAAACGATCACTCGAGTATTTGTCTCAATATCACTATCAACCTGAAGACATCCACTACCGGCACAGGCCTCAGCCAAAGAAAGATATTTGAGGGTCATGCTTGGCAGAAAGATTTGTAACCGCAGTATGGCGATTTTTGTATACTATGCAGGTAACCCGTTACCTAATATCTTCTATGTCGCCTCTTGCGGATACCGGAGACTACGTGACATTACTCTGTTTATTTTCAGACTTAGTGAATCATCGATTTATTAAATTATTATATATTTAAAATAAAGTAACAGTAATATTACAACAACCACGCAA
Organism: Parascotia fuliginaria; assembly: GCA_963082885.1. NCBI lineage: Eukaryota > Metazoa > Arthropoda > Insecta > Lepidoptera > Erebidae > Parascotia > Parascotia fuliginaria. The sequence goes on along the minus strand of OY720182.1, from coordinate 3,031,161 downwards.
TGCTATCTAGACCCAATGTAGGCTGTTATAGCGAGTTATTCCGGTCTGATCCCCCAGGCTTATGGTATGGGTTCTAGAAATGCGGATAAATATACGCATTTATTTTTTTGGAAATACATTAAAAAAGAAATAAGCGCAATCATGTATCTACTTATCGATCCCAACTGAGTTGGCTACCTATACGTCAACGTCGTAGCCTACGTGCGTTGACCACTTTTTACTCCATTCTTAATTTTCCTAATGCACCCTCTTACTTAACCTCTCACTTTCACTATCTATGTTCAAGTCATAATAGAACGCTTCGCTCATCGAACAATCTACTACTTCTTTGCCCTCCTCATAGTTCTTCTCTTGTTTACTATTCTTTTAACATTCAAGCTATCCTTCTTTGGAATGGGCTCCCTCTCGAAATCAGGACGTCCACTAACCGTGATTAGGGATTGCAATTGCTGGATCCAGCATACAGCAATCCAGCTGGATCCAGCGTATTTTTAAACATGCTGGATCCAGCATACATCTTGATCCAGAGATGCGGATCCGCAAACGTATCAATTTCTATTGTTTAGTTTTGAGTCGCCGCCATTTTCGAATCGGCGCGGCAACGTTGCCATTTTGTCACCATAGCACGTGCCGCATGAAAGGCAACGCCGCCCGCCCCCTTTCCCCCTTACCAACTGTACCGCTTATGTTTGTTTATTTTATAAATCAAAGACAGTTGATGAGTTGAATAACTGCTCTCGTCTCTCTTCGACAAGCTAAATAACCAGGGCACTTCCTTAAGCGCCGAGCTAGCTGAAGCACTACGCAACAGAATCGCAGAACGACGCCTCTCCGAAGTTACTGGTACGTTAGTGTACTTGAAAAATCCAAAAAAGTATGAAGAAGCAGTAAAAAAACCTGGCTATTTTCCATTGCCAAAAAAGAATGCGATGCGGCAGGAGATAAAAACATTGTTAAAACGAGTAAATAAACAATATATTGTAGAGCCGGTGCAAGAAGATACCATGGAGATAGAAGAAGATCGTGTAGATGATGACGCAGAACCCGTTAAAATGACTTTAGAGCTAGAGCTTGAGATAGAACTTAAAAGAGAGAAGGAGAACTTTAATAAACAAAAGCCAAGTGGTCAATTAGATTACGAAAAGATCCTGAAAAAAGAAATGAGCGTTTATGAGAGCGAAGGAGTGCGAGATGAACATTTATCAATGGTTTATGAGTATTTAATGACCTTAAAACCGACCAGTGTAGAGAGCGAAAGGGCATTCTCAGCAGCCGGCTACATATGCAGTTCTGTGCGAAGCAGGTTGGGAGATAAGACTATAGATAAAATTTGTTTTCTAAGGTCTTACTTTCAGAGAATTCAAAAAAAGAAGTAGTCTCTTATCGTCAGACTTTAAACTGCTTAATTATTAAGGATTAACGAGCGGAGAGAAGTTTATTTCAAAGCTTTTTTTGTTTGATACAAAAATACTATTGAAAATTGAAATAGTGTTATTGTTACGGTCCTTTTTTAAAAGAATGTTAATTAAGTTAATTTTAAGAGAATTTGTGAGACTGATTGCTACTGATTAGCCGTCCTCCTATCATTAAACATAAGCGTAATTAATAAGATAGTGCTTACTTAGAAACATTATGTTAAATGTTATATGAATATAAGGTTATATGTTTGTTATTTAATTTTATGTTGATTATTTTGATCTCAAATTATAAAAAAACCAAAGCAAATTAATATAAGATATCACCAAATGAGTGGAAGATTTCAAAGATTATCGTAAGAAGTACAAATTAATAAAAAAAGTCTTAAAAATGTCGTCTTTTTATTTACGTTCCACGTTTTGCTGGATCCGCGCTGGATCCAGCTGGATTCAGGTCAATCCAGCAAAAATTCCGCTGGATTGCAATCACTAACCGTGATGCATTTAAGGCTAGAGTGCGGCAGCTTTATAGCAAATTGCTGGCGGAATCGTCTTAACTTTCTTACTCGTTATTTTATGTAGGTATATGTAATTATTTATTTTAAATTAAGTATATGTATATATATACTTATATGTATGTATATTTGTCATTATGGAGAATAGTATTGCTATGTATTTATATCGATATGTTTGATGTTTTTTTAGGTATGTATCAATGAATAGTATATAATTACCTATATTTTATTTTATCTTTTTACTACTGAATGCACCTACCCAGTTTTATCTCTGCGTCACCCAAAGATTGACTGGTAGAGAATGCCTCTTGCATTAACTCCGCCTTTGTACATTTATTTTGCATTTTGCGCAAAAAGTATAAATGATAAACAAAATAAATACGTTATTAAGGAACGTAGGCATTAAGGTACAAGACGGCGATTCAAAGGCACGTCCAGCTAAAGACAATACGTAACACCAAAGAGTGTTAATATACCGTGCGCTTATTACCAATGATATGATCTGACAGTCGTGAAATCGATGTCTCGCACATAAATGTTTTATAGCATTATACTATTATCATGCTCCGGCGCTGGTCGGCATTAAAATGCATTTCTTATTTAGTTGGATAAACGATTTAATAAAGGTTGAGCCGAGTAGTTGAGAGCAGAGAGCCGTTGGATGAAGTTCAAAATCGGTCCTTGTGGCAGTTTTTGAAGAATATTTTCTCTTTTTTTTGACAGTGAACGTTTCGACTTCGCAGAGTCTTTGGTATTGCAAAATGTCATGAGCGAAAATTACCATTTAATATCAGATAAGATCTGGGTTGACCAGTGTGTGTTGCTGGTGATGACATACGGAGCAGACCCGGGTCACTAACTATAGGTCTTGTTAGAAGGCTCAAATTCGCTCAGAGGGCGATGGAGCACGCTATGTTAGGCGGCATCCTGCGCGATCGTTTGTGAAACGATGAAATCTGCCGGCGAACCAAGGTAACTGACGTGGCTCGCAGAGATGCTTCTCTGAAGTGGCAATGTACAGGACTCATAGCTCGCAGAACTGACTGCCGTTGGGGCAGAAAGGTTCTAGAGTGACGACCACGAACCGGAAGACGCAGCGTGGGCAGAACCCTCACAAGGTAGACAGACGACCTAAAGAAAATGAGAAACAAACAGACAAACACTACATAATATGTTATAGCTATAGGATTATGATATAACATATCGAGTATCGGACGTAATCAATTAATCGTGAAGGTGTGCTGACACGGCATCGATTTTATTGTTCTCGAGAGTTTATCGATGCTTCTCTATCGTGCCATAACTAGTTGTAAGTTTGAAAAATTCGAAGATATTTGCAAACAAACTTGTTCGGGTAAATCGTGTACCTCCGGCGATCCCTACACAAAAATATGTTTGAGTTTGGACAGAGCTTATTTTAACTGGTTCATTATTTTAATTCTCAAGCTACCTGTATCAAGAAAATGTCATATCGAATTATGTCTTCTATGTAGGTAATGTAATAACGTATGTGTATGTCTTCCATGTAATTAAAAGTAATTTGAGTATTTTATATAAAATCGTAGTATTTTTAAAGAAAAAAGGACCTATGTAATAAATACAATACTAGATCGTCAAACAAACACGTATGATATTTTAAAAAATAGCAAAACATGAAAAGGAATATGGTTTTAAAATATCTATAGTAAATAAACTATTATTAAACGTAGAACGAGGCGGTAGATCCTCGGCATAGATTGTCGAGCGGTTCATATGACCTATCACGTCATTCTGTTGTCTTAGTTATTTTGCGTGTCACCAAGATATTTTTAGTTACTACAAAAAATAAAATAAAATTATTTTTTATTAAAATAATTTATTTGTTTCAATTACACGGTAAAACTACGAAGGGTTATAAATAAGGTGGTTATACTGACCAGTCAGATGAAGAAGACAAAGATTAAAACTTAGAGTACATGAAGAACATTACCAAAAATGGGATATTTTCTTGCTTTTTATTACACTATTAATGCTTGACAATCGAAGTCAAGGAGGATAATGCTTTTTGTTATCTATATAGAGGTAGGCGTATAACACACATTTTGCTATAGATACTTAATGTTTTAAGTAAAATGTAAAAAAGGGGTACAATTGCAGACAACTGGTTAATATTGATAATTTCTTCACATTATACGGGGATTGTCGGGTAGGGAGCATCTCTGTGGTAATCTGTGGTAAACACGGAATCAAGAAGCCATCGAATTGATTAACAACTTTGAGTAACAAAACAAAAGTATATGGACGCTTCATTGATGTATGTTTGATTATTTCTTTGTATAAAACATGAAACAACACATCGGATCAAAAATTATACAAAAGCAATCTAATAAATCTTCAAATAGTTTAAAACAATCTCACAGTTTTCTTTTGTCGGTTTCTATGTTATTTTTTTCTAAACCATGGCAACGGATTTTGGTACGGATTTTAGTATGGATTTTGGTACAGATTTTGGTACGGATTTTGGTATTACTGTTCAGAGAATTTGTTCCAAAAATTTGTATGTATTTTATACAAATTTGGTGGCGTCCACCTTTGATGGTAAGTTGTAATCGTAACCTATAAGCATGGCCGTTCTTTAACTATCAAAAAAAAAACAAAAAATCCGAGAATTTTAAAGATTTGTAATGATGTCGTAAAACATATTCTCGTGCGATGCCGGGTGGGTTGCTAAGCTTTAAACTTAACTTAACTTAAATTAAACTTGAGTTTAACTACAGCTTACCATTCCTGGACACAACAAAGGTGGATCCTAGCCCATAGGTCATTGTTCTCTCAGTTTGTAGAAAAATACAAAGATTTTTAATCGTCGTACATGTAAAACATTAGATTGTACCTAATCCCTTAGTGCTTCATAGAAGACTAAAAATGTAATGCAAAATTTTCGAATTGAATTCGTTATTTTCTGGTTTGAAACCATATTACTAGTATTTTTAGAAATTGCATGTATCTATTTAAATTCAATCTCTGAGACTTTCAGTGAAGTTTTCGTTATGTGGTCTGAATGTCTGTTTTTCAATTTTATTGATAAACATCGTTCAGACTTATGCCATTGCAGTTAAAACATGAATAATCCTAACAAGTCAATTGTATATGTACAGGTGGTTTATTAGCCTTTGTAAACATATAATGTCAATGAAAAAAGAGCATTAAAACTTTTATCGTATCCATTATGCATATGCGTATTAGGCAAATTCTTGTACCGCAGGTCGATTTTTAATAAATATAGTCAAATGAGATAAAAAAACATCAACATTACAGGTATATCCAAATCAATAACTTAGAGATTATCAAACACGAAATGGACAAAATATTTTTTTTCGTAACATTATTAAAGTAACTGTAAAGAACGATTCGTAGATGTAACCATACATTTATAAGTCGTTTATTTTCAGCCATAAGTAGACTAAAATAAAAGAATACGTACCAGAGGTAAAATCCATAAATATGAAATAAATTTCTCTAGCACACTTTTATTCTTTTGTTGTAGAACATATACCAGAAAACACAGCATTATCGCATCTGCATATTCGCACCCTGATCTATGTTAACAAAAGTCCTTTCACTTAACCCGCATACAGTGTTCGATTTCAATTACCCTTGAAGAAAAACTGCGAGACCAAGACAAATATATAGGCTTTTATTTAGAGTGAAAGAGAGGTTACACAAACAAATCGTAGGACCGTAAAAACGCCATATGTCGTATGACAGATGGCCCAACCGCAAGCGTCTTGGTCTCGCAAGTTCGTTCACTTATGTTACTGTTTATTTTTGTACTAGCTGTGCACCTGACTTCGTTTGCAGGTAACCGAACCCTTACAGATTACAGGTTATCTTTATTTTTTATTAGCGGTCATTATATTAATATTAGTAGATATACTTGTTGGTTTCATTATAGATGAGACGGGTCGTTTGAGGAAGTACTCGTATCTTGGTTTTCAAAGAATAAAACTAGTAATAACCGTACTTCTGTTTCGTTCGTAGCCTACCTAAATACCTTTTCAAACGCTTGGCAGTGTTTGGTTAGCATAGCTTCTAGAATTCTCAGAGAAGAGAACATAAGTATAAGAATAGTAACCACTTACCATGTATATGCTAGCTTGCCGTCCATATTTTATAAAAAATATATAATTTTGGTACAACAACATGTGGCGAGTTGTTATGATAGGATGAGTTTTCCATAAGTATGATTTGAGATATTGTTTACCTATTTAATATAATTTTTTACCTGCAATAATAACAACATATCGGTTTCATTTATAATAGAACCTAATGTTTCCACTATCTATCAGTGAGTTTGTTGAGAGATTAGTGAAACTGGAGATATTACTATATTTATACTACGATCGAGCAGTGTCGCATTTTCTATATAAATGATTTTAGTTCAGGCAGGCGTCACGAGGCGCCTTGTTGAAGTAGTCTTCTCTGCCCCCACAATATATGAATGAGATTATAAATGCTATGGCTATGAGGAAATATAATAGTAAGGGAGGAGATTGCCACAGTCATTACCCACTAAAGAAGAATCAATGTAACAGCCTACTGGAAGACAAGGAGTCTCCAAATTTATGATATTACAGTCAATCGACTGCTTTTTGCATTCAGCATAGCCAAATTTTTCATCTGATCTCAACTTTTGTAAGTTAAATAATTATGGATTTTGTTACTTGAAAATGATGTGCTTCGCAATTTTCCGAAACTACGTAGGGCAAAGTTGAAAATACCGATATTCTTTGTTGTCTGGTCACGAGTGCACATTAAGAGTAAATAATGTTTCAACAAGTGTTTCACCTCCAAAAGAGCTATCTCTAGAAAGTGTGAATGAACTTTTTCCTTACATCATAACATCATTAGCCTATAGTTTCCAATTTCCAATTAGTTTCCATACACCTAATTTCGTTCGGTAAGTGAGAATGTCGGATACCTATTTGTCTTATTATCATACTGCAGGGAACTTCTCATATAAAAGATATGAACAGTATCCAGAAATTTTTTGATACTGCCATAGATACAATAGAACAAAAACTTCGGAAACCATCTATTTTGTTAACGGGATTTTAGTTACAAATCTACTATGCATGACTCTATTTTTTTTTATTTCAGCATACACAAAAATAAACCTTAATAACAGTGCGCTAAAGATGCATTATCTTTGCATCTACTGTACTTATTATATCATTAAGTCTTACTCGAAATATCAGCATAGAATGACCGCTACTATGAAGCAGGTAATTTATAGCAGTATGTAAAGTAATGCCACTAGACTATGGGATATTATACGTTAAACAGTTAAAGCGCATACGGGACCCCACTGGCCACTGTACAATATAAAACAATAAAAAAACCTTTACATTATGTACTTTAATGTTATCTCGCTACTTCTCTGGATCGTTACTTTTTCATCACACTTTATGACGCAACTAAAACAATTAAAATTAACTATTAATGTACTATTTGAACTTGGAAAGTGTTATACTAAGGCAGACAAAGAAACTTAAACAATTAACTTAATTATAACGATAATTAAATATTATAACGTGTAGTTGAAAAGTTACGCCCACAAACTTTTATGATAACTACAAAAATTGTTACAAAATTATTTAAAAGCCATAATCAACTACTAAAAGAAAACTATTTAGATATCAATCTTCATAGGAGAAGACAACTGAATGAGTTTTGTGTAGGTCGTTGACCTGCACGCACCTGAGGTCAGAAAAGCGTCACAGGCAAAGTACACATGAGCGTACGCTATATAAACACAGCTCTTGTTTGATAAATTTTCAAGAATGCTGACGAATAGAGAAGCTTAATGTAATGTAAAAATATGCAATTTCTGAAAGATTAAGAGTTTAAGAGATTGGATTGGTAATCACATACCTAGAGTTAATAATAAAATAACTATTGCAACCAGAAGGAAAATACGTAAAAACGCAAATTTACGATGCCAAAATACAGAAGGCTCTATTTAGTTTGCTTGATATGCGACCTTTTCAACGGATATTCTCACGAATCAATTTTACGCAATAAAAATATTTTTATTTGATCATTTTTAAATCTCATAAATATAGTACAATTATTTTAAAAAAATACGTTTTATGTGTCAATTAACAAATGTCTAAAACACACTACAATTACAAAGTACCTAAGTAGTAAAAAATACACAAACTTTTTATTAAGTTATGTAAGTATTTTTTATTTCTACAAACACTTTAATGCATCTAATACCATGAATGTCTATATAAACCACACTTACATACAATTAAGATCGTACACTTATTTTTATTATAAGTTTAATGACATAAAACAAATAAAATCTTCAAACAGACAATACTCTAAACTTAAGTGCTTTTATCAGAACAATAAAAAAAATATATATTAAAAAATTGTACTAACAGTATAAATATACAGGGTGATAATTACGGTTTCGTATAACAATAATAGGGGCCCGCAGAGTGGTCAATAAAAAGTCTGTTATAACCTCTAAATCAATAAAAGTGTATGTTTGTTTCATATGAGTTATCACTCGGTCACGGGTCTGGATATGTTTTTTAAACATAATTAATTTTAATGAATTATCACTTACTTATTCATGTTAGAGGCAATTAAAGGAACTTAAGGTGTCGGTTGTGTGTTTATTGTCAGTTTATATTGCAAAGGGTTGTTTTAATATTACGGGACCGACAAAAACTGCTTAATAATGTCATTAAGTGTTCACGAAAGAACGAAAATCAACGGAGCGTACTATTTATTTAAGTTAAGAAATAGAAATACGGTTATTGACTTTCAGATTTTTTATCACTGTCAGTTAATAGGTGTAAGAACAGGAGTAATAGGTGTAAGAATTTTTATTAATAACAGTTGTCACAAAACGACATACCTATATCTTAATATATAAAACAATGTCGAGTTTGTTCGAACAAGTATAACTCGAGAACGGGTGGACTAATTGTAATAGTTTTTGATTTGTTGGATTTGTCTCTGTTCAGAATAGCAGATTTACTAATATAAACATTGTAAAATTCAAGAAAAATAAATTAAAAGAAAACATTTTCCCATACAAAATGTTCGTGGGTTTCTTCGTATCCGTCAATTAATTGGACGTCAAATATTTATGCTTTCAGAAATCTATATGAAGCTTCTTGATTATAAAACAAATTACAAATGAACAAATAACTAAATAAAAAAAGGTCAAATCGATTGGTCTCAATTTTACGTCATGAAAGTTGTCTGTGATTTAACGCGAAGTCGCGGGCATCAGCTAGTATGTAATATAAGTACCTATACATGTATTAGAATTACGTTTGTGTGAATTCAAAATAAATGTTTTCTTTCTTTCTATTTAAGAAAATTATGTATAATAAACTGGCTTTGCCTACATGGTTTTATACAAGCGCCTATGAATCACCAGACTCAGTTCAGGACTCTCAAGCTCGGTAAGTTTACAACAGGCTGCCTTAGTACGAGTATACGACGTGCCACTTTACATACAAAAACAGGTATACAGTTAGAACGTAGCAGTATGAAATACCTAAATATAGTTTCCCCATTACAGTACACCGTTACTCATTACACCAAAAGGATGAGGGAACCCCTATATGCATAATAATTTGCATAAGAATCTAAATAATCACAATTTATACGTTTCACTTTGCAGTTATTTTAGCGCACGATACCAACACAATAGCACTGGTGTATTGCAATAATGCTATTCATAAGGTTATCGTAGTTTGTTTGATGTGTTTCCCGAAGCCATTTTTTTCCTGGTGTATGTAATGGTATTAATTTTATTTTGTATTTACAAAGTTATTAGTGAAAAAATCTGTTTAAAGTTAAATATAAATTGTTTTTTTTTTACCTAAAGGTTGTGGAAGAGCTATCCATACTTATTCATACTAATATTAAAGTAACTCTGTCTGTCTGTTACACTTTCACGCCTAAACCACTGAACCGATTTAGATGAAGTTTGGTATAGAGATAAATTAGACCTCGGGGAACAACATATCTTTTATCGCGAAAAAATGGTTTGAAGGGATTAAAAAAAGGGATTGAAATTTTGTATGAAAAATCGTCAATGTATAAACAGAGATATAATAAGTTAATAATAAAGAGAAATAATAAGTTTGAACATTGTGCAGTTAAGTACCTACAAATAACCACAACCTTTTTTTTCTTATTTTATTAGTATTGCCTACAGTGACAGACGAGCAAACAGCCCACGTGATGGTAAGTTGTAACTGTCGCTTATGGACAACTCAGAGTCCCTAGCATTGCTCTAACATGCCAGGGACTCTGCGAAGCCGTTGCCCGCCTTGAAGGAAGTGGGGTAGGTGAAAAGATTGAGAGAGGTAAGAAAAAGGAACGAGGGGAAATTGGGCCGTCGGCTTTCTCAGAAGCCTAAAACCATTCACAGACTAATGTAACGTAACATGCTATAAAATATTATAATATGAATATGACGCCTTACTACTAAAAATTATCATAATCTTTTTAGAGTACGGAACCCAATATACTTACATTTTACGACTGCAAAAAATAAAGCTACCTGTATTTGAACAGAAGTTAGATTTAGTTCAAAAAGTTTAGTATAATAGACACCTGATATAATACATCTGTTGTTTTTTTAACTTTTTTACACTTAAATACGGTACTTCTATTGTCACCAGCGGCGGCCGACAAAGAGGTATTAAGTTGCCGACAAGCCGGTGTATTCATAACAGTTTTTATCCAAAAAATTTGTATGTATCGATTGCATTTTGAGTTCCATTGCAATGTCTGGGATAGTCACTTATTTATAACATTGTCGGTAGATGAAGAGATTGATTGTTAAAAATTAAATTTATGAATCAGCGACGATATTATTGCATAAAACATCCTGACCTGTACTGAAATCCTATTTTAGTTCAAATCATTTACAAATTTTGTCAAAAAGATTAAAACTAACGTCAATAATTTACATTAATATTAAGTTGACTAGTTATTCCTTTCCTGTTTATGCAAAACCAAGCCACAAACGTAGTGCAGTTTGCATGCGGGACCTGATACCGGTTTATTTAGGGCAGGGCAACACTATGACAAACAAAACCACGTATCTTTTTCCTGTTACGAAAGCTACCGCCCAAGCAGCAACACAGACGAAAATATCCAAAGTGTTTATTCAAAAATGCGTTTTCCACAGATACAATATCTCGTAGAGCCTAATAGTTTGACCTGAATATTCCAGCGGCCGGTAGACATAGTTAAATATAGAGATACTAGCTGTACCCCCCGGTTCCGTCTCTCGAAATAGCTGCGCCGAATAGCGGCGCCAACGAAATTGTCTTAGCTAACTACCTATATTTTACCGTGAGTTATGTTAAATGGCTGATAAATGTTTTTTTAAGTAAACATTAGAACGACCATTTAAATAAAAAAATAGATAGAAAGATATCCTTTATATTTAGTTATGTTTTGGTTTATTTAGAAAAGTAAGATACGAAAATAATTCAACGTTTTGAAATATGAACTAATTCGTGGACCTTTTATTATTGGGTTACCTACATTGTGGTAACCTATCCTCTTAGATCACAAGGAATACGAGAATTATTATCCTCGTATGCCTTATTTTATCATTTTCTTTCTAAGGAATATAAAATTGAAAATTAAATTAATTTTAGCTTAAACGCAGATACGCTGAAATGAATTTAAACCTTTCTGTCCTTTTCTTTTTATTATCTTACAACCAGCATATGGGTCACAAGATATTAAATGATTAAATGGTTAACCGTGACGATACGGCTGTGTTTTCGAAACCTGTAGAAGCAATGCAGATACTACCAAGTCATTGTTAATGCTGAAAAAAAAGTGAATGTGGAAATAGGGCCTATAATGCAGTCACTCATGTAACGAAACTTTTTTTCGATCTTGCCCATTCATCAAGAAACCAGCGAGGATCTACTAGTTACCATTTTCATACTATATTCGTAAATTAGCTATTATTAATGAATACTGTCAACATTTCTTACAAATTGAAAAATAAAGCATAATATGATCCCTTAGTCAAATATTGAGAAATAAAAAGTCCGTTCAAATTGAATAAATAAAATGTAATAGATTTCTTCTATATCGTACATAAATGGACTTTAATAGACGTAAATATACAGTAATATACAAACAGACAAATAAACTATATTGTTTATAATACAGTTGCATCTATGCTACGTGACGGTTGAGTCAACCCATATATCATTTTTAACTCAAAAACGTTGTAAGATGCAAATTCTTCAAGTTATTTAAGAGGTGGAAAATCACTGATTAAACGAAATGATAAATTAGTTTTCTCGCCTATAATTCGTCATCAACGTTCGTTTTACGTGTGACAGTTAGAGTAATAACCTGTAGCAGGTAATGATACCGAAAATATAGGATTTTTAAAGGAGACAGGAACTTACCTAATTTAAGGTGATTAAAATTGTATAAAATATTATTAGGTTCACTTATAAAACTTTTTAAAAGTATTGTAGAAGAAAACACAATATAAAACAATATATAATAATAAAAAAGTGAGTATAACTCAAACCAAATAAGTAACAAAAAATTGCGTAAAAAAAAGTACTTATCTTAAAATCTCCAAAACTCAATTGTTTCAGTTTTAAAATACAATAGTTAAGATTCAATTAGAACTAGGTACTTTTTTTACCATAGAATAATGTTAAATCTCCTCTTAAATGTACGAAAATTTTTAAAGCCGATTTGAACCCTTTTTTATATTGGCGGTCTTTACAAATACAAATATTTCGTTGACCTTCGTCGACATGAATGGTCACGTAGCAGACTGTATCCTGGTGTAAGGGCTAAGGACGAATCCTAGACGAAAGGGCGCAAAGGATGCTCCGTGCAAACGTACCGAGCCGGGACGAAAGGGACAAAGAATATTATTATAAGGTTACGTTGACACTAATTTGAATATTTGATAAAATGTACCACAAATATGTGACCACATATTTGCTTTAACACTTTGACAAAAATTGCCATCTAAATTAAAATTCAATAAGACTTACTGTAGTACTGAGGTAACTTGCATGCAAAAATAGACATTATTATTTTGTGAAACGCAAACGACATTTACTCTAAGGGTGGTAAAGCAATTTTATGGTCGAGTATAAACTGCCTTTAATTATGCATTATGTAGTTAAGTATTGTGATATTTTCTTCTTTATGCCGAACCTGACCAGAAATCCTAACCCAGTAGTGGGTCAGGTAAGGAACTAGAAGAAATGAAAGAGATCCTTATGAGAAGAGGCCTTTCTCTGTAGTGAGATAATAAGAGTGTACTAAATAATCATTCGAATAAAGGTTTACTAAAGAAATGCGATATTTACGGAGTTTTTATACTATTAATCCAATTGACATTACATCGGGATTAAGCTGATATCAATTAGCTTATTGCAACAATGTAGTAAATATCCTCTTTACTGTGGTCAGAAACCTGCCAAGTATAATGGAGGGTTTTTAGTCAGGCAAACCTCCCCTTCCATAATGTTCAGTAGTGAACGCTGACGATGAACTATCTATACTATTACATAAAGCGGAAGAGTTTCTTTGAACGCGCTAATCTCTGGATCGCGCTAATCATGGATTTGAATAATTCTTTTTGCGTAGGATAAAAGAATTAGAGGTAGATATAGGCTATACAACATCACGCTATTAGCGACGGCAGCGAAGCAGTGACCAAAGATGTAACTTAACTATTAAATATGCGTATTTACTTAAGTTTAGGTACCAACATTCTATTTGTTCAATCCAATTACGAAACTCCAAGAATATTTATGAAATATTTATTACAATAGAATATTTTGACTGGCCTGTTGGTCTAGTGGTTAGTGACCCTGACTGCTAAGCCGGAGGTCGTGGGTTCGATTCCCACCCAGGACAAATCTTTGTGTGATGAGCATGATTGTTTGTTCTGTGTCTGGGTGTAATTTATCTATAATATGTATGTATTTACAAAAAAAAAATGTATATATGTAGTATATCAGTTGTTTAGTACCCATAACACAAGCAAATATAATTGCTTAATTTGGGGCTAGATGGCGCTGTGTGAATGTGGTAGAATATTATTAATATTATTATTATTATAATAGAGCAGATATAAGATCTTTAAATAAATGAAGAAGCTTAATCGGTTTTCTGAAAACAAGTTCATAATAGAAAAATACATATGTAATAAAGTCTTACAGCTAATATAAAATGTACATAATATAGTTCAAAGTTATCCATACTGAGAGTTAAATGATATTAAAGCATAAAAGGTTTTCTTAATAGCAGCTTTGGGTAAGGACATTACGGTTCGGTACTCGCGCACTCTCGCGAAATATCTTTAAATGGATGGAAGTTGCTAATGTAATACGGTTAGGTATGTTAAAGTCAGAAGAGTTTGATTTCGTCATCAGGTTAAAATTAAAATTAATTAAAATCATTTGACTCTGTGGTTCGGTGGTACTGTGAACGGATTACCACGCAGAGGTCTCGTGTTCAATCCTCGGTTTGGGTAAAATGATATTTGTTTTTTTTGTCGAACAATTCTCAGTATTAGCTCGGAGTCTGGAATAATGCTCGAGAAATGGCAACAGACTCGCCCCCTGTTACATGGGATCTAAAATAAAAATGGCGTAAAGTGGGTGGTTACCTATGCCTACCCCTTCGGGAATAAAAGGCGTAAAACTATGTATGTATGTAACTAAAATCATCATCATCGCCTTAAGGTGCCCACTGCATCACATAGACATTTCCTAAAGGCAGGTTTATCAATGACACTAACACGGTATGCAGGTCGGTGACCGCAAAAAGATGACAGCATAATATAAGCACGCAGCACAAATAACGTTGCCGTCTGATAACTGATATTAGATACTGTAAGAGGTGATTATTTCATCCATACTAATATTATAAATGCGAAAGTAACTCGGTCTGTCTGTATGCTACGCTTTCACGCCTTAACCACTCGACTGATATTGATGAAATTCGGTATAGAGATGAGTTAGACCTCGGGGAACAACATAGGCTATCTTTTATCGAAATATTGTGTTTACGGATATGCGTAGTTTAAGGAAATTAAATAAAAGAATAACTTTCATGAATTGACTATTATTTCCTGAAGTTACAAAATTCCTCTGATGTCTTTGAACCCGTTACAGTGCTATCGAATATCGTCGACCGGTCGCCGGCGGTACGTTAGGGCAAGTTTTGTGACGCATATTGGCTTATAGGAGTTAAAATAGGGGATGAAGTTTGTATGAAAAATTGTCAATGTACAAATAATAATACAATAAAAAAGAGATATAACAGACATTCACGCGGGCGGAGCTGCAGGCAACAGCTAGTATTATATATTTCAATAAATCCATATGAATGTAGGCTGTTAACATCCCTAACAGACAAGGGAACATTCATATCCATTTATCAATAGACGATTCCGTAAAATTCAAAGACAATAGCAAATATACGTAAATAATATTTTTTCCTAAACTCTATGATGCTAAACGCCACAGCAAAAAGTTTAACCCTCAACTGCTAGCAATTACAGCGTCTGTAAGCCAAATGGCGAATGACACGTAGAAGCCGCGTCTCCTGCTGGAAGGGCACGTAAGGACGGCTCCGAAGTTCAGTGCGTCCGCACTCAGGCTAGCCCAGACGTCCCAGAAAAACCGACGGAATGACTATACAACGATATATCGTAGAGGATGAATTATGTGAAATAAACAGTTAAACGTAAATTCACACAATACTAATCCCCAGTTTCTGAAACGCTGATCAACGAAAAAATTAACTAATCACCTGTTGTGATGTGAAATACCTAAAAGCATGCTTAAAGCATGGTTAATTAGTTTTGATCTAATTTGTTAGGTACTAATTAGATCAAATTAAACTAATTAACCATGCTATAAGCAACCTAATTGGTACTTCGCATGAGATTTAACATGTAATTAGTTAATTTTTCGTTGATCAGCCTTTCAGAAACTGGGGGTTAATCTTATATTCATCTAGCCAGACTATTTAAGTACAAAAATCAAGACAATTTGAACTAGTTTATGGTAAAAAAAGAATCATGTCCAGAAAGATGCAAGAATTAAAAACCGGCACTAGTTGCCAGTACATGTATTTCTTTCTAATTTTGGTTTTGAAGCTTTTAGTGGTCGTAAAAAACCTTTCAGCCGCTATAGTGGAGACCACCATGCCAAGTCAGCAATTGCGATGTTTGTGTCCTTCTCCTCTAAACCTCACTGTCTGCCTACCCTTATACACAAAGTGAAGTTATTTTAATAGGCAAATGTATAAAAAGGAACATGCAGAATCTTTGAACTTAGACGGTTCAACCAAATAAAAGAAAGGCATTACCTACATTAAATGTGGATTTTTGAGATGAGGTCAAAATTGAAGGTCTAGACTACAGACGGGTCTGTTATATTATTATAACACTAGGTTTGAGACAGTCCGTAAAGAGTCCCGAAGATTTTGGCCTTACGCCCGGTAGGTAGGTACTAAATTATGTAAACATTCCAAAAAGTCGATACCGAAACCTTTGTTATATTTTAACAGTATATTAATCAAAAAATTAGCTACCCTTGCTTGTTTTTGTTAGGTATAAATTGGCTCAAGGACATCTTAAGGGCGCTTTGAACTCGTCCTTAAGGTCACTCGCACTTATTCCTACCGAGGGTTCTCAAATCGCTAACATAATTCTCTAACAAGAATTCTTTTAGTACAAACTTAATTTCACAATATCATGTCTGAGCTATAACTTTTTCTTTGACAGTATATATTTTGATATAACAATAATGCTCAATTACCTTGAACTGTAAGTCTCTGTCAAGGTTAACATTGAATTAATCTAGACTATAACACACTACAAGACATAAGCTTACTCAAGTTTCCATCGTACACACCACCAAAAATAGTCGTTAAACAAAATACGTGTCGGCGACAATTAGCCTTAAGTTCATTATGGCATAATAGTATTGCTCAACTTGCGCCCTTTTTACTCTAAGGACCCAATGATATCGACATTCAAAAGGTTTAAACCAAACACGTAGATTATTTCAAAGAAAAACGTCACATTCGTTCCAAACGTCATTCCACGAATTGATCAAATACTATAATAATATATAGAGACAGAGCAAGGCCAAAACTAACTCAATTCGTTTATTCGCTATCAAGTGAACCCGCAAATGATCTGATAACTACACTTTTATCTGTCGAAGTCGCAGGTAACTCGTTAATCTTACATTCGAGAGCAGACGAGGCTGGGTATCCTGGTATAAGGGCGTAGTAAGGGCGCCGGGACCGCTCGGTACGCGTGTACCAGCGAGCGGCGAGACGATTTACATAGAGTTACCGGCGGGTGACAGATGAGTCATGTGATATTTTTCACTTTGATCCTTCCAATTTTACTGCAGGAAAAAATCCATCCTTTCCTTAACAGGCTTCAGGAAGACACGTTTTCAGGCTGATAGTTTGATACCCGTAGAAACAAAATGACTTTAGTACTAATATGACATGAACCGCTAGGAATTGAAAAAAAAATGCTCATGAGTAAAGATTACTTATTTATTTGTCGAGATACGTCAAAAAATCAACTCATATCAATTTCACATTTCGTCTATTCTGTCAGACAGGTCTCTAAAGCGTAAAAATAAAAATAAAGTTTTGATAGCCAATTGATGCGAGATCTAACTTCACTTAACGTCAAATAGCCGCAAGGTTCTATTAACGTTTTATAGGTCATAACAAATTCGCGCCATTTTTGACCGTGTCTGCGATATAAATCGTGTTAATCTGTGACCGAAGGGCAAAGGGCGTTAAGGCTAGGGCGCCGGGCGCAGACAGGGAGGCGTCTGTCCCCCGCTACGTTTACTATTCTAATCGAATGTCGAACTGCGTACTTAGGGAACTTGCGACGAATTAAAAAGTTTGCGATATAAGAATAATACTTTTTATAAACAGTTTTGCTAACTTCAAGTTATTTATGATTAATATAAGTGTAATAAATTGTTGTATTTTGAGTTGATTTCGAGATGGATAATTATAGGGCTTTTTTAATAAACAACCGTTGCCTAGACTGTTTAGAAAACGATATAGAGATTAATGAATTTTTTTAAAAGATTTATCGGTATCACTAATACTGGTAATCAACAAAATATCAAATTATTTTTTTAGGGTTCGAAGTTATGCTTTTAGTACAGCGTCTGAATATGAAATTTTCTGTAGTTTGCTCCATGCAATTTTTCTTGGCTGGGCAGCATAATGCGTAGAATTATGCCCCTTAAATATGTGTTTTTGACAAAAAAATAGTATATTATATAGTTTATAAAACCACGTCATTTAAATAATTTTATTACTGTTAATGGTATAGGTTTATTTTTTATAAAACAAACCTTCAATTTGAATAATAAATCACGTATCAAACAGAAGTTGTGAAAAATAAAATTTTACTGCGACATTTGACTGATAAAGAGTGACGTTATTCAGAGTTTATTACGGTTTTCCTAATATGACTTTGGACTCTTCAAAGTCAAACTCAAGCGGTGTTTTAGAACAGGCAATGTGAAAAGTTTTGATGACATTACCATGACGGGGAGAGCCACGTATTGTGCTTACTATACTGTATGATACGCATACTGGTGTTTAGGGTTGACTGCACCTTAAAGCAATAGGCTCTAGAAATTAAATATATATTTTTTGCTTCTAATAAATAGTAGTGGTTAATAGGGAGAAAAACATTGTGACTTTACAGATATTTTACGTTCTAGAATGTTTAGACACGATAAATTTTCGCCACCAGTTGGCGCCACTTTCACTTTCACATTGGGCCAATCAGGGTTTAACTTTCAAAAAGCGCTTGACAGCTAGACCTGACGCGTCGGTGCTGCCACCTCGTAAGCGCTATTTTGGAAAACCCTGTCAGCAATTTTCTTTTGTCCTTAAGCACGTAAATTATCCATTTTGTAAATTAAACATTAAAATTGCCGAAATGAACACTGCAAAATATTTGTTTTGATAGCGCTGTCAAAATGAAAGACTTTTTACCAAAGTGGCGCCAACTGGCGTCAAATATATATATAAACATCCTCATTGCGCTTTCCGGGATTATTTGCCGTACTCTGTTACTCTGTAGCAATAGATGGGTGTTGTACTATTGGATTGAGCACTTACGGCTGCTCACCTTTCCCGCGCTTTTTATTACCTACATATTTTAAGTGTTTGTGTTGTTTAGGTTTTTACAAGACCTTGTTTATTATTATCACCATTTCGGCAGTGATAAAATCACTGCTAAACATAGGCCTTTTCTATATATTTTCAAAAGCTTAAAAGACTCGATTGGGAACAGCTTTTAATTACGTATTGTAATTAAAAGCTTCTTTCAATCGAGTCCTTTCTTTTCTCAATAACTGGGCTATTATACGCAAAAATAATTATTCAAATTCGACTGGTAGTTCCAGAGATTAGCGCGTTCAAACAAACAAACAATAACTTTTGCTTTATTTAATAGTATCTAGATTGGATTCTGAGAATAATATACAATGAGCTCACCAGAGCCTTAGAATAACAGTGGACGAAATAAGAACAAACATAGCATAAAATCGAAAAAGGTATTTCATTTTAATTTTGAAAGAGAAAATTATTTACATATTTCTAAATAAAAATGCCTTACTATTTGTACAGCTGTTGGAAAATAACAAAGTTTATTTTAATATTAAATTTTGTGTGTTTTAGAATACTAAAGATTTTACGTTTTTTTATATTAAAAATAGTTTTAGAATAATCTGACAATTAAAAGAGTGATATAAATTTCTTGCTAGTTTTTCTAACGGCTTTATTCTGTTCAGCCTTAAGGAGAATTGGCTAACATTTATATGTTTAAAATTTGGTAGGTACTTACTTGAAATGGTGTAGTTACATTTCAAATTCATTTAGATACGAAATATGAGTTCTTAACTATGTATCTATCCTGAAAACATCCACTGCTAAACAAAAGCCTTAACAGATTAGCATATCGCAATGGACTTAATAAATCTACAAGAAATAGTCCGTAGTTTTAAAAAAATATAAGTACTTGTAGTACGGACTTCCTAAACAAATATCGAGTGGCATCTCGAACTCATGACATTCGCCCTAATTGTAGCGGCAAAGCTATTGCCTTAAATCCTAACACAGACATGTAGTCAAATCTTAGTTTGTTTACTGTTCAATTATATAATATAAGTCCAGATATGTACGGTAGTAGATAGGTAGATAGCTGGTTTAAGTATCAATAGGTCAGATCGACCGGGGAAGTACCCACTCATAGAAGACAGACGTGAGAGTTATTATATTATTATTATGCGTTTCTTTCTGTGAGTAAAGGCCCAATTTCTACCCTCTATTTTTCCTCATCTCCCTTAATCCCATCACCTAGCCCATTCCTTCACAGTAGGCAGCGGCTTCGCGGAGTCCCTGGCATTACAGGAGCAATGTGCATTGCTAGAGACCCTGAGTCGTCCATGAGCGACAATTACTACTTACCATCACGTGGGCTCCTTGCTCGTCTGCCCCTGTCGGCCATTAATATTAAAAGCGTAGGTACGTAGGTGAAGTATTAAATTTCTATACCCAAGTACTTTACGCTATACAGGCTCATCTTTCACTGACCACCCATGAATACGAATTTGAATCGTGATTAGAACCATTGGTAACAAAAACCTCCGAGACAACAAAGAGTCGCGGCAGACGATCATGTCTGTAGTGTTAGGTAGCAGGTGGTTCACCTCACTATACGCGTATACAATAGTACCTTTACCTATTATCGTACCTACTTACGTATTTTAGTAGATATGCTGCCGTAAGTTAAGTACCTAATTTATTTATAAAATACAAAATAAAAACCGGCCAAGTGCAAGCCGGACTTGGGCACGAAGGGTTTTTATCTTCTAAGGCAATATTTGTGTGCATGAACATGGCTATTTGCATTGGTCTGGATGTTTTTATGTATAATATGTATGTATTTACAAACAAAAGTAAATAAGTATGTTTATTCGCATTCACAAGCTATTAATATATGCTTACTTTTTGGTCTAGATGGTGTTGCTGTTGTGGTAATATTATTATTCTCTTTATTTATATTTTTCATATAAATTACATTTATTATTATTATTATTATTTTTTATGGTGAATATATAACCAAATATTCTGTAAATATTTCAAGCCTGTTGCCGTTATCAATATTGAGCAAAAACGAGCAAAAAAATCACGTTTATTGTAAGTGAGCCCATTTAATTTATTAAATTTATTCTGTTTTTTAGTATTTATTGTTATAACTACAGCAGAAATACATCATTTGTGAAAATTTCATCTGTCTAACTATTAGATACGGATCATTAGATACAGCCTGGTGACAGACAGACCGACGGACGGACAGCGGAGCCTCAGTAATATGGTCCCGTTTTACCCCTTAGTTATGGAACCCTAAAACCAACATTCATTTTGATGACCGAAGACCAGATAAAGATGGGGTACTAAAGGATGAGAGCGACTCTAAATAGATTAATGTGCAGTTTTCTCTCTTACTGCGAGTCTACTTTTCCAGGTATTCATGACATAGCGCTATATCAACGTTCTGGTAAGTCAACATCATCATATTAGCGAAAGATGTCCTCTCCCTATTTTCGCTACCTTGGCCTGTCATAAGTCGCCCCCATCTATCCGGTGATTACGAATATTTAAACAAAAACTAGAGGGTACAAAATTTTGCTCGGCTATATAGGTCCGCCTTAAAAATATGTTTCATTTTATAATTACTTTTTTTTTGCAAACATCGAACATTATAAATATTATATTACAGTATTAATTAAATATAATTAATACGGTAACGTACAATTTATTTGGTTTCATATATCTTTACTGGGGCGCTGTTATGACCGTTAAGATTTTTTTAATCATAGTAATTAAAAACTGCCCCTCGCTCCCTCAGCTTTCATCTCCGGTAGGTTCAGAGGTTTATTCGGTTTTTCTAGGAAAATTACTAGGACGGCCATAAATATGTGTGCCTTGACCGCAATGAATTATAAGTTTTATTAGTAAATCGTTAAAGTTTATTTTGCAATTAAGACGCGTAAATTTTCGTTGAAAATCTTTTGTTTTGACTTCTGTTTAGAATTTGTCAGGTCCTTGAGCAAGGTCAGGTCGGTAAACCGTAGTTGGGGAGCCAAATGTAGTTCTTTGACCTCTTGTGTGCAAATATGGCGCAAATGACAAGGTTATGGCGTGATAAACAAAGTGTAGGTTCTGTTTAGGTTTAAGAAATTTAAATACAAATTTTTATTAATGCAATCAACATTCAATGCAAGCACAGAAGCCTGCTGTATATGGCTTTCCATAAAGCCGAGTTTTACTTAAAAACTTATTTGGCATAATTAATGATCAAGGAGGTCATTAATACTACCTTATAACTTTACATAATACGATTACAAGCTTTTTAAGATTTCGTTCTTAGAAAGTCTCTACCAATTCTTGTAAAAATTTCAAGTAATAAAAGTAATTTTGCAATGGGCGTCAAACGATTATAACTTTAATTTCTCTCCCACATACAAATTCTACAATTCAAACGGTTATTAAAGTTTACATATCAAACAATAACTTTATAATTGTTCTAACGAAGTATAAATTTATTGTGGGAAATAGGAACACACAAAACCAAGTAAATATCTCTTTTGCAATAGTTATTTTAACTTTATGATACATTGCGAAATGTTCATATATTATTACTTATAACAAACCTCATCAAAGTACTATACGTTCATTAAGAAATAAATCACTACTTAACACGCATATAAAAATGTAACTGTGAGTCGTTTTATGAGGTAGAAGTATTTGTATAACGGTAGTAGATCCACGCTGGTTTCACCACGAATAGGCTGGATCGACCGGGGAAGTACTACCCTCTCATTGAAGATCGACGTAAGAATATTAGTTTTCATGCTAATGTTTATCGTTCGGTGAGTGAGAGCGCCGGCAGCCCAAATACCCCCTCGGTCCTCTTCCTTTTTCCTTTTCTTTCCTTATCCCCTTATCTGTGGTCGGCAACGGCTTGGTTGTGTTTTCTAAGCATTATTAC
The DNA here is from genome assembly GCA_963082885.1 of Parascotia fuliginaria. Taxonomy (NCBI): domain Eukaryota; kingdom Metazoa; phylum Arthropoda; class Insecta; order Lepidoptera; family Erebidae; genus Parascotia; species Parascotia fuliginaria. Next base: position 3,008,071 of record OY720182.1, on the reverse strand, counting down.
TACTGCGATGCTTGGAAATCAAACCAAAGTTGTATAAAAAAAAATTGTAGTACGTTTGAGAGGTATTTATACGAACGAAACTTGGTTAAAATGTTTGTTTTGTTGTGCTTCATTGTTTTAATATTACCAAAATGTATGATTTTACCTGAGTTTTGTTTCATTTGAATAAACTGCAGTTTTAGGGACACCTTTAAACAAAATACTCATTAAATTCGTCCAAGCACGAGTGTACTACTACTACATGAGTGTAATAAAATTGATTCTTCATGAGTGATCATCGCTTCATCGTATTTTTTTGCGTAAAATGAATCGCGGAAGTCTCTTTTTGAATTCCTGATTCGGACCATGGTTTGATATAAGGGTAAAACGGCCAATTCAAAAACGATCGTTCAGCGATTCACCCCACGGGCCGAATATTTCGTGGTGTGAAAGAGGAATGACTCGGCCAAAATGATGACTTTATATAAGTCTTAAAGGAACGATCCGGTCAGAATTATGACTTTTTATAAGTTTATACAACTTTGGAGGTAAACAAACATACGGCCACCTGATACTAAATGGTACCTAACTGTAACTTGTCGACATGGCGGTAATTTCTAAGCATTGCAGAAACACGGCTTAAAAACACAACCAAGCCGTTGCCGACTATGGATAAGCGGATGGAACGAAAAGGGGAAAGGAAGAAGGCCGTAGAAGTAATTGGGGTGTCGTCTACTACAATAAATTCACTCTGTTTGATAGTTGGCAGTCAGATATAACACTTTCCGGGACAGTAAAAGTATATGGCCGTGATGACAATAAAACATCTATTGTGTCTACAGTAGTGTCCATGAAATGCTCAAGATTGGTGGTACCTCAATTGTTACGCAAACTGAGCATGTTGATCTCGAGTAGGTCACTGGCAGGTTCTTCACTATATAAATTCTTAAATTGTTAACCTGTGAAAGACCACTTCTGGATTCCACTGACTGCTTACCATCAGGCGGGGTGGAGTCACTTTGGTAGGCTATAATATAAAAAAAAAGAGCAGAATTCTCCAAACACAAATCCTTTTTGTTTAAATGGCCTACATATTATAAAAATGTAAACTGTGTTAGTCATTGAAATCAACATTTTATTTTTATTATTAATATGTAATAAATATACCTAATTTATATTATCTTAAAAAACTATAGCATATTCTGTCTAAACATAAATTCAAACTGTATTCGCACGCATGTTTTATAAAGTAATCTTTCTCCATAAACATTATAAAATATTCTTCTCAGATGGTGTCGAACGGAATAATTTTCCCTTGATAGTTATAAATTAAGAAATAAAAATGTCTTGTATGTTATATTTGAGTCCCGTCTCGAGTCGGTAAGTCTAATCCGCAATAAATACGACGTTATAAGATTATTCACATCGTGTATCCGTGCCCTACCGATTTATAGCTGAATCGATTCCTTGTTTTATATAGTACGGCTTTTAAGCTCGCGTAGGTAGGTACTATTAAAGCTTATAAAATGTACCAAGAAAATATTGAAATATATTATACAATGATTTCATTATTTATTATAATGGACATGCTGAAATGTATGTAGATAGTTTCGTTTTTTTTTAATAAGATAAATCAACGAGATAATAATAATATTCTACCACATGCACACAACGCCATTTAGCCCCAAATTAAGCAATTATATTTGCTTGTGTTATGGGTACTAAACAACTAATATACTACTTATATAAATTTTTTTTTGTAAATACATACATATTATAGATAAATAACACGCAGACACAGATCAAACAATCATGCTCGTCACACAAAGGTTTGTCCTGGGAGGGAATCGAACCCACGACCTCCGGCTTAGCAGTCAGAATCACTAACCACTAGACCAACAGGCCAGTCGAGATGCTCCGATAAAGCAGAAAGTTACATGAAGTTTGGAAATTGATGGTCTAAAGTATATGGTCAGTGGAAACGGCTAAGATGACTATAAACTATTTGACAATTTTGCAACACTACGATATATATGAATTTGCCCACAGTTAAGTTTCTACAAATTTATGCTATGGAACGAACTACCAGCTGCGGTGTTTCCCGAGCGCTATGATATGTCCTTCTTCAAACGAGGTTTAAAGAGAGCATTAATATCACGGTAGGCAGCGGCTTCGCAGAGCCCCTGGCATTGCAGAAGTCTATGAGCGACAGTTACCACTTACTATCAGGTGGGCTGTTGGCTCGTCTGCCACTGTAGGCAATAAAAAAAATAAAAAAAATACCACTCACTTAATGGCCACACAAAACAGTCGCGAAAATATCTTCACGCCGTTCGGATTAGGGGTCCGCTACGTGCTCATAACGAAAAAAACCGTAGGGTTGTTATATCGAATAGAAATATTGCGCTACGCACGGACAGAATTTAAAACAAGACAAAATTAATCGAGATCGGCTGTCGAACTCGACATCGATTTTAAGGATTAACTTTAGTACCCGATTTCAGCGTTTAAAGCAATTAATTCGCTTTTATGGTTTTTACATCGGTTTTATAGTTTGAGTTTGTGGAATGTATATTAAAACTTAATTTAAGCGAGTCGCTGAAAAGATAGAAATATTTGATAACTGCGTCTATAAACGGTTCTGTCGTTAAGTGTTATAAGTACTTAGTTTGCCCTTAATAGCTTTTAAATTACATTATTAACTTGCAACATGCAAACAAGTTGACAATGTAACTTTGTGTGCTTAGTGCGGTGGAAAAGTGATCTTGACCCTAAGCAACTATGGGTCAAAACGGCTATTAAAAGTATTAGCGTTTAAGTAGTGTTCGAAAGCTGTATGCAAAGGGCGAAAGTTAACGCACAATTAATCGCAGACATCGTGTTGCGGAAACGTGATTACTGAATATTACTGTGAGAGCACAAGACACGGTCGTGAAAACAATTGAAATTTTAGGTCTCGCGAAATCGATGCAACCCCAGATTATACTACATCTATGGATGCAACACTGCTAGTAGCGGTAAAAGATTATTTCAAGACTTAATAAAACACGGTACAAAATAATAAAACATGTTCGTAATCACAATTTCTACAACAGATAAATACTTACATGTAATAGTTGTTAATTTTATAGTCGGAATGTTCCTTATTTACAACACTAGAAACTCGCGTGTTTCTAAGATTCAATAACAGTATTAGTACCAATGTAGTTATATCTAATCATGTTAATTATATTTTATGTTCCTCGGAGATATAAAACAGTGATACTTATCAGGTTGATCATCGTTCTTTTACATCTTATTAAAACTAGAAAGTTAGACATGTAAGTGTTGCATTTCGTAAGTTACTTATCTAGTATAAAAGAAAGTCGCCGGAAAGCGTCTGTCTGTTTGGAATCGCTAATCCCGAGAACTATTATATGGATTTGGATACAGTTTTCACTGTTATATAGCGCTCTATACGAAGAAGGTTTTGGTATATTTTAAATCAACCTATCGCTTTAATAAGCCGAGTAGCAAAAGTCATAGTGAAACAAGCTGGAAAATCGCAATTTTTGATACCGGCAATGCGAGGGCGCGTTGCTCGTCGTGAGGTTTAAAGAGGAAAACAATTTGCGGACTGAAGTTTACTTGTATTCACTGTCTAGTATGGTTATTTTCTAGTAATATGTTTTAACGATAGTAGGTTCTCACATTGATGGCCTTTCTTAAAATGTCAACATAAAGTTAATAGTATTTGCACCTTTACATTACGTTCGAACAATTACCCTTTCGGTGCATTTTCTTTCCTTTCTAATATAATACTAACTTTGGGTCTAGAATAACGGTGTGTAGTTATTGTGTTATATTTATATTTACTTTTTCTATTTATTTTTATTGCCGACAGTGGCAGACGAGCAAACAGTCCAGTAGTAACTGTCGATGGATGACTCAGAATCATACATACATATATATATACAACATAGCATTGCTTCTGCAATGACAGGGATTTTGCGAAGCCGCTGCCTACCGTGAAGGGAACGGTGGGGTAGGTATAAGGATTGAGGGAGGTGAGAGAAAAGGAATAGGGGGAAATTGGGTCTACTTACTTATTATCTTTTCTCTTGCGGTCGGTAACAGTGTAGTTGTGGTATTTTAGCGTCATGAATTATCATGAAGCACGTCATATAACTCGAAAGTACCTATATTTCTTAATTTGTTTAGAAAGCACATTCATTATGTCAGGAGTTAAGATCATAGTGTATTTCTTGGCCTCAATCTTGAAATACGAATCTATGTTAGTATGTTAAAAAATATGCTATATCTTCTTGAAAAACTGGTGAAATAATTTAGTTATCTTTTTGTTAGAAACCCCCAGCATATAGGTATACTAATCAATAACACAACAGTTCAATTCTTCAATATTTGTTTCGTCTATATTCGTAGCAAATAGCCGAGGATTTTGATGAAAAGGGGTGAACGAATCATTTAGATACCTATTTAGATGTATTTCGATTTTGGCGAAAACTCATCTTGAAGGGATCAAACACATAAGCTTTATTGCATAAACCTGCATGATATTACGTGAAACAAAATGAAAACGAAAATGAAAGGTCAAGTTGTTTGGAGATTTCGTTTTATATTTGTAAATATAGCTATATAACTTTTACGGTATGTCATGTTAGAATAATGTTAACTTAAAAATATTGTCTTGATAACTATGGAAGATAAAAGTTCGCATAAAGAAGTTTAATTTTTACTCTGTAGCTATTACATAAAGGAGTAACACCTATACTTCAAATAGCAGCAAAGACCAAGTAGAACCAAGCTTTCTATTTCAGCTGATGGTAAATAATTACCTTATCTATACTTTATACTATTATATAAAACTTAACTGTCAGATTTGAATAATTTTGCGTATGATAGCCCAGTTTTTGAGAAATATAAGTAAGAATAGTTATAAGCTATGTAACATCACGCTACTGGCGACGAGAGCAGAGCAGTAAGCAAAGAAATAACCAACGCGAGTGAAAACGCGCCGCGGTAAGCTAGTCCTATATAATGACTATGCTCTAAGCATTGCAAAAAGACTAATAGAAAAACAGAAGCAGTCGCTGATTGTGCATAAAGAAAATGAGACAAGAGAAGGAAAAGACAGAATGTTAATTTGGGCCTCCTTCGGCGCTCTTTCAAAACGACGAATTGAAATATAGATACAACTTTACGTCAACATTCTAGGAGGGTAGATACTTACCTGGTTAATCCGGCTTATTCATGTTGAAACTAGCAAAGATTTTTAAATAAGAACATAGCTATTTAATCCCATATGAATGAAAATCTACATACAAAGAAATCCAAAATACTCCACTGTTAAAAGAATTAAAACTAGTCGCCTTCCTTTTGCTAGTCGACTTCCGTAGAATGATATAATGTTCTCCCTTGACGTCCAGATTAGCGTATATTAAATAAAATTTTATTACATTTTGTTCAACATAATTTATAGTGTACATGTGTTGAGTTGAAAAGAATTATTAATAAAGGATATAGTGTGTCAAAACTGCACAGTTTATTATTTAATATTGTTTTTAAAGACGCAAATGTATTGTGGACAATGTTGTGTTCCTATTAAACAGGTTGCTGGCAAGGCAATCCTATATGAAGCCCTATACTGTATACAGAGCAGTAGGAGAGATTGTGTCTCGGGTTGTAAACAAAGCAGATTTTATTTAGGCAGTAGCGGCAGATGGTAGAATCAAGAACTAGACTAACTACTACGAAGCATGTCAAAACCAAAATTATTGACAGTGGTATGTGAATATTGTTGTATTAATCACAACGCTTCAATTTCAGGCTTTTGTTTTTGTAACTCCTGAGGCCCTAGACAAGTGTCAAAGATGTCTATTCTATTCATAGAATAGATTAAAAATGTATTGGTTTGACATAAGCTTACGCCTATGCTTATGTCAATCTCATAATTTTTTTTATCTATTCTATGAATAGAATAGAAATCTTTGACACTTGTCTAGGGCCTCAGGTTTTTAAATAGTAACGTACAAAAATTTTAATAATCTGGCGATTAAAAAGAGTGGCTGAGTTTCTTGTCAGTTCTTCTTATGGTCCGTCCTACTTTAACGCCAGCAAACTGGCTGCAGGTTAATTGGCAGACATTTTGTTATTATTAGCATCAATGAGTCATAATTCAATTACCTTAAATTAATACATTTATTATGATTTGATTAGATACAAGTTTTCATCCACTATAACTTCTAAGTCAGTAAAGTCTAAGAAGAATTTAAGAAGTAAAAGATGTGATTTTGATAATGTGTAGCGTATTTTATTTAAATTGGTAGAGGTACAATTTACAAAAGACACCTCAATTTCGCGCAACTATTTCAAATTTTCCTCACGGACTGGGGAACGGCGCATAAATAATTAAACTTTCCCCCTTAGCATCAACTCGTAGCAATAAACGGGCTAAACTAGTGATGTGAACAGTTCACTTCCTGATGTCTTTAAATGGTGTTTTATCGATGTTCCCACGTACGCCCACAATAGTGCGTCACATGATTGTCGATATCGCTAAATACGGAACGACCGAACGACGACGGGCGGCGGGACGGCGCGTACCGTGCCAAAATAATAAAATGATAGGTACCTACATACGTAAATACAGAATTTCGTTTTCGAACGTTGCGTGGTAGTGAAAACGAAATTTCATTGTTGACGTTTGGAGGTGTGGTTTTTAAACGAGTTTGGTGAACTCGGTCAAAAATACAATGAGAAATATTCTTTAGTATATTAATATGTACATAGAAACTATGTAAATCATAACGGTAGGAACAGACAAAAGATCCAAAAAGTGTGTGTTTCAATTATATCATCATTATTATTTCAGCCAATAATGTCTGCTGTTTTAATTATATAGTTTTGTTAAATGATTTTAATAACTAAAATGTTAATTAATGCATTTGTAACATTGACACAATTTGATACAAATATTAATATGCAAGAAATCTAAATTGGCCCGCTTGCTGCTAATTGTTTTATTCCGTGACCTAAAAAAAACGCTGTACTTATAGAATATTTATCAATAATAATACCAATATTTCTACAGCACAATGAGAGCGTAAATTCCATCATAAATTTGGTAAGAAGAACCAAATTTGCAACAAATGGATTACTAAATTGTTCTATAGTTACTGACAATTTCTTCATCAGTTCGCGTGACCTATATACACCGGTTGATTTTAATTAATAGAACGTGCTAATAAAAACGATTTTCAAGAAAAACGATGGAAGCTCGATCTTACATTAGCTTAATGTATAAAACATACACACATCAAACGGTGTAGTCCGAGTGGGCGGTGTCTGCGCACATATTTATGCAATTACAAGACTAGATATTGTTATTTTTAAAATTCTAGAGTAGTATCAAAAGACGATAACGAATATAAATATTTATGTTAAATTAACGTGTGAAATTAATTTATTAGATAATAATTATGTACTGGATAATATTATGTAGTCTAGACGTTATAATATATGGAAATATAATAATATAGAAACGGAATAAAATAATTTTTAGTTGACCATAAATTAAAATATATGAAAAGTTATTTTAAATATTTCCTGATTAAATATGAATAATTTGCATAAATTTAAATTGATTGTAAGTATTCATTTTATTTTATAATTCAGTAGCTGTAATGAACTGACAAGGGCGGAGCGTTGTACAAAGTTAAATGCATTCTTGGGAGTAATCCACGTATCCCTTGGCATTTAAGTTTTATAAGTACCAAACTTTTGTTTTGCACAGGAACAGCTTTTATCATCACTTCACACATTGTGAATTACAAGGGGGCGACTAAACAGACAATAAATTCGAGCGAAATGATTCTTCATTTTTCAGAGTCAATTTGAATTCTACGAATTTCTCGATCATCATCAATCACCGTCATTGTAGGCCTTTTAGTATCGCCACTTTGACCAATCTTGATCGAGAGAAAGGAAGGAAATTGGGCCTTGGATGGTGTTTCATCCAAGGACCAATTTCCTCCCCTTTTTCTTACCTTCCTCAAAACTTTTACCTACCTCCCTTCACGGTAGGCAGCAGCTTCGCAGAGTCCCTGGCATGGCAGGAGCAATGCCAGGGACTCTGCGAAACTCTGAATCATCCATCAGCTACAGTTATCACTAGTCATCACGTGGGCTGTTTATTCATCTGTCACATTCGGCAATAAAAAACAATTAAAACGGTAATAAAAAACCTTGTGAGAGCTGCGTCGTCCTGTTCATGGTTATAAACAGAACCTTCATTTCTTCCATGAATTCAATCATATAAATATCAAGTCACTTTCAATTTAGAATTTTTATAGCGTCCTCCAACTTTTCGACACAATAGTTTCAGTTAATAAGACGCGATCATTAAAACGATTTTTAAATACCGTGTACAAAGATACGTTTAACTGTTGGCTTCTATATTCACCAGGGCCATACCGCCATAGAAACAGTTTAACTACTATCTTGCGAACAAAATGTTTTACACACGGTGTTAATACGCACTAAATGTATTTTACGATAAAAGTGTCAATTCTGGAGCACGACGTAATTTTTTTTAGAACTTTTCCGGCGAATGTGTTTCCTCAAATTTTGTTTCAGTCTTTTAAGTGAGAAGTAAAAAGCATCTCGCATAGTGACAGTCAATAAACGGGTAAGTTTTAATAATAGAACAAGATAAAACTATTTACTCGTAAGTAATAAGGAAGACATAGTGAAGAAATCTAAACTATAATCCTACTAATATTATAAATGCGAAAGTTTGTATGCGTGCGTGCGCGTGCGCGTGCGTGTGCGCGTGCGTGTGCGTGTGCGTGTGCGTGTGTGTGTGTGTGTGTGTGTGTGTGTGTGTTACATGACATTAATAAAATACATACCATTTTCTGTGCGGAGCGAAGATATAAAATATCACAAACACTAAAGTGCTTTGGTATTAAGAATAGATCAATCATGAGATTGGTTAAATTAGGCTGTCAACTAAGAAAAGCTGAGCGCAATTATAGTCAACAGAATCGCCACCTTTCATTAAAATAAAAAATAGGTCAGGGACATATTTGTTGTACTTGCAGTTCAATGTTATTGTGTTATAAGGTTTCACTAATTATAGTTGCTTCAGTTGATTTCTCAACAAATCTTAGGAAGTAAGACTTCCACTTTAATTACTGTTTACTTTTTTTTATATTTACAATCAAAATGAATTGCGGCTTAGTTATAGCAGTCAATGGATTTTGGACGAAATAGAGACCCTACTAATAACTGCCATCGTGTTAATCTAATAGGAAGAATGATAGAGCTCACTCAATAGCTTTTTGAGGTCTCCTTTAAAAGAATTGTGATCAAAAACCGAAGAAACCTTGTGTGAGTAACGAGTGTATGTATTCTAAGTATATGTATTTTATTACAGTTATCCAGTACCCGTAACACAAGTTCTGCTTAGCTTGGGACTAGATGACGGTGTGTGATAGTGTCCACATATTATTATTATTATTATATTATATAAGTGCCAGGTGTGCTGAGCGACATAAGTATCGAATAGTAAACCGTTTAGTTTGCGACACATTTATACATTCTGGGATAAGACCCAAAGTGAAAGCGTAGTGTTCTGAAGAGAGCGAAAGACCGAATTAAACATATTTTCTTTTAGTAATACGTTTTACAAGATAGAGATTGACAAGACTGGGGCAATAATATCACTTCTACATAAAGGCGTTCACAACTAGACCGAGGAAATAAAATAAAATTTTAAATTTTAAAATATAGGCGATACAAATTACGTATTATACAAGTATGCCTACGCACACTATTTTACAACTTTCATATTTCACGCAACATAAAAACTGAATAATCTTTGTCATCATAGTAATACATTTTTTGTTATAACTACGTCGTTAAAGTAGCCTTGAATATCTTATAATAATACTACACTTTATTTCAGTACACCTAACTAATAAAACAAAAGATTAAGGATGTGTTTCATCACTTGCTGATAAAGTGCGTGATAACCTATACGAAACTTAACTGACAAATTGTACTCAAAAATTAGTTCCACAAGTACCTCATAACCCTCACTGACAAGAAAAATTTTTTAAAAATATAAACAGATTTATATAGAAGATGTTTTATCTGTTCGATATAAATCAGACACTTTAGCAGCTAGTGGTGAGACAGGGCCTAAGAATCTGTAATTGGGTGGGTACCTACGTTCTTATTTTGCATAATTAACCATTTGTGTTGAAAAATTAAAACAATAAATCAAAGCAAATTTTAGTTTGTTATTTTGATAAAGTTTAGTGAAAATATAAAATAAATAAAAGTTACCTTTAATTTCATATATTTTGTTTTATATTGCTATCGATCATTTTGAAGACCCTAACCACTAATAGGGAAGATAAGTCTAGGTCAAGATGGTTTAGGCACCACGCTTAGCAGGCGGGCTTAAGTCCGCAATAAGTAAGTTGAAAGAGTTAAGTATTTCTTCAGTCGCTTCTTATTCCAAACGCCGGAATACGAGTATACATATTACATATTTGTGAAGTATTTGTGTAAGGGTAATAATACAGCCTGTTTACTGTCCCACTGCAGGGCAAAGGCCTCTTCTCATATAGAGAAGGCATGAGCATTAATCACCACGCTTGCTCAAGGCGGATTGGCAATTTTAGCCTTTAAAGTCCAGGTTTCCTTACGATGTTTTCTTTGTGCAAAAAATGTGCAAGATAAACTGAGAAAGTACATACGATTTAAAAAATCACATTGGTACTTGTCCGGATTTGAACCCACTACCACGTGTTTACGAAGCGGGTGCCTTATCCACTGGGCCATTTCGACTTGTAAGTAAGGGTAGACTTAAGTATAACACCTCTAATGTAAATAAAGCGCTTCCAGCTTTGAAATTTTATGTTTTGCAGGAAAGTTTAAAATAATTTCTTTCAGTTAGTAGTTAGTAGTATTGCCCAAAATAAACTTTTTATTTTATTACTCTTTGTACAAAAAATGCTGTAAAAGACGTGGCTTTACGCCAAAAGCATTCTCTTCTATGCCAGCCGATTTTTGGATGGTGCAAAAATCACAAGATATCTTAGTGCTTTGAGTAATAGACAATACTAAAAGATTACTTAATTTTTAATGGCCCATAAGTCAGCTATCATTGTCAATTTAACTTGAAATTTAGCAACAATAATAATATGACATAACTCAATTACGTCAGCTGTCACTTACGTAAAATTTTTTTTCGTACATCAAAATTTATAAAATTCCATACAGGTAATTGACTGTTTATAACACATTTAAAAGTCAACCGCGATCCCAACATAGGTAGTTATGAAAAGGTGTGTCGAAAAATTAAATTAAAAATTCATGAAAAACTATTTTAATCGTCTTTATTTTTATCCTACAAACACATGGTTGTGATATGTTTATAGTCAAATAAATTAAGTCATTCAACAATATTTCAGCATCACAAGTTGCCAAAAACAAAGAATCACGAAGAATTTCGCAGTCACTCGAAATAAAAATTATATATAGTTTGAACATTAGCCCTGTATTGTAACTATGGTATACTCCGAATGTTTATGACCGCCAAATTGGCCATAAACATTCACAGTCTTCCTCAATTATGTAGAATGTCGCGATCATTAATACTCTATGTCTTGCCAATATATAACATGTTACGATTTATTAGTCGCACGTGGTAGCATACTTTCCTTGGATAATAGGCAGTTAAAGACAACGCCCACATTATTTTCTTTCAGCGTTTAATTGCCCATGATGTACCCTATTCAATAACTACTTTTTAAAAGCATATATTCAGATCACTTACACTACACTTTACGTTTATATCTGTCGTAGTTTTTTATTTTATTATTTGTTATTTAGAGACAGCTGTTAGGATGGATCCTCTCCATTAGGTCTTTATCCTGCAGTAGGACACAACGGGCTCATTTAAAATAATAATAATTAGTTATGAAAGAGTATAATAAGTTTCAGTCAAAAAACATTTATTGCTAAACGAGTAAACCTACTTTGATCGCTCAAGAGCCATCATCCTTCATCAGTTATCCATCTACCTTTGCCGGATCACAAGAAACAGTTGCGTGAAAAAGCATCTTATTATGATTTTTCACGCCATTGTGTTTTTATCCTTTGCCACCAATAGTTGTAATGTGGCGACTAAATAACGCATACAATTGAACCGAGGACATGGTGAACGGCAGTTCAACCCACTAAAGCACAAGTGTGCTATCGTAATTTTTTTTTTTATCTTACTTCTTTTTGGCCTACCAAAGTGACTTCACCCCGTCTGATGGTAAGCAGTCAGTGGTATCTAGAAGTGGTAGCCACCATACCATCTTCTTAAACTGCTGGTATGTGGCCTCCACTATGGCGGCTGGGAATGGGGTTAGGGGAAGGAAATGAGGGAGGTGAGGAAAGAGGAAAGGGGGAAATTGGGCCTCCGGTGCTCTCACTCACCGAGCGAAACGCAGTACTACGGATACTACTACTCTTACGTCAATCTTCTATGAGAGGGTAGTACTTCCCCGGACGATCCGGCCCATTCATGCTGAAACCAGCGTGGATCTACTACCGTCGCAAATAAAAGTAATACAGCATGTACGTATACAAAAGCAATGTATTAAGAAATACATTAACACATTGTTAGCTACTTGACTACAAATGATATCGTCACGTATCAAGTATTACAAGAACTGTTAAACATTACATTCGCGTTCCTAATAAACAATATGTGTGTCAAATAACACAAGTTTTAGAAATTTACGATCCTTTCTAACATTAGCTTTACCGTATTTCTCATGATTACAATACAAAATACAATTGTAAATTTCTACGTGTTAATTGAAATTACGTTCTAATCCATACTAATATTATAAATGCTAAACTCGTGTTTGTTTGTTACGCTTTGACGCCTAAACCATCAAACCGATTTTGATGAAATTTTGTATAGATATAAAATATACTTTGATAAATAACATAGACATTTTTCATCGCGAAAAATTGCCTTAAAGAGGTTCAACCTCTTTAAGGCATAAAAGTTAGGGGATAAAAGTTTGTATGAAAAATGCGATAACCGACATTTACACGGGCGGAGCTGCGGGCAACAGCTAGTGTACTTATAAAAAAGAAACTTCAATATAATAATGTAATTAATAACTAGTGTCTGTAGTAAACATTATTATTCTGTGCTGGAAATGTATGTGAAAACATGCTTAACTTAGTAATCACTAATCATAGTAGAAATCTATATTTCATGTGACGAATTTAAAAATATAGTTGTTGACGTCATGGAATATTTATTGCAAAATAAAATTGTTCAAGCTTTGTGTGTGTACTGTACAAATATACAATTAACAGATACAATTAAGTAAACTCAGACTTGAAACAATTATTGTGAATCACACAAAGTTTAATCAATGCAACTCAACCAGTAGGTACAGATGGAATTACTGTGGCGAACTTTTCGGTAACAAGCGTTGTTTCGGTAACTTCACCTTTTAACCCGCCAGTGCCGTGGTTTAATCTTTTATATAACAACGTACATGTTACACCTCTGCGATGTGGGAACCAGGGGTATATTCAATAAAATTTATACTATTATAGCGGAAGCCTTGTTTGTTTGTTTGACGCGCTAATCTCTGGAACTACCAGACGGATTTAAATAATTATTTTTGCGTATGGTAGCCCAGTTCTCGGAGAAGGTTATAGGCTATGTAACATCACGCTACTGGCTACGGGAGAAGAGCAGTAAGCAAAGACGCTGTTGAAACCGCGCTACGGAAAGCTAGTATAAATATATACGGGGAGAAGCGTCATACACTACACCTCGGAGTCCATGCATTTGCTGCTATGGTATATACTGATAGATACCATGCATGCATACATTCTATTGGAAATGGTAGCAAGTAAGCGGTCTACTTCTTGAACTTTCTTAAATACCATTACCATACACAAGCTATAATATATGCTTACTTTGGGTCTAGGTGGCGCTACAACAACTACACATGTTGTGATATTTATTTATTTATCAATGGCCCATATGCTGAACCTTCTTTGTATATTATCAACTTCTAGGTACTGTTATCTGTGCAACGTGCGCGTAAGAATTAGTACGACCGCGTTCGATTGTGGTTTAGTGGATTAGTGACAAATGACGTCACAATGTTCTATTTACATGATCAGCTGTTTCTATTTCAGATAAATCTCCTAGGCGCTGAATCATTTTATTACCTTTACATATATTAATATAATATAGGTGTGTTTATTATTGTAATTCCGCGATTTCGCCACTATATTTTACTTGCGTTATAACATATAGGCTTGATTTACGGCCATATTAATGCAAAGAATGTTTTTTTTTTGGCGATTTGCGTGGATGGCGTGACGTCACAGAAAACTTTAAAATGAATAAAATCAAGTCAAGGTTCTTCCTATGCCAAATGCCATCACTGTAGCTAGAGAATAATATAATAATATTAAATATACTATGTTGAAGTTAAAATTCAAGTTTTCCAATTAAAACGAATGGGTCAAGTCCGACGATGTCGTGAGGTCGTGTGAAATGCATAACTTGTCTAATCTATACTATTATACAAAGCGGAATGGTTTGTTTGTTTGAACGCGCTAATCTATGGAACTACCAGTCGGATTTGAAAAATTCAAAATTTTTGTGTATGATAGCCCAGCTCTTGAGGAAGGTATGTAATATCACGCTACTGGCGATGGGAGTAAAGACGCGGGTGAATCCGCGCCGCGAAAAACTAGTCATATATATAAATCACAATCAATTTCAGAAAATGTTTCAATTAAATCAGTTGACATCTAATTCTTTGCCAACTAGTGCCAACACCCACATTCTCCAGAAAAATTAACACCCATGATGTACTATAAATCAGACCAGACCTTCGGCTATGAGGAAGCTGGAGACTAATATATTATGACGCAAAAGCTCTGAATTTACTATCATAGTCGCCATAACTTTGCGAATACTATCTTGCTAAGAAAGAACAACGCAACTTGTTAACACAAGTTGTAGAAGAATAAGCTTAAACTTTATATGAATAGAGACGAGTTTTCTTTGATCGTGTGTTGTACGTATGTCTTTATTCTTTAGTGTAGAAGACGATGATAGTAAATTTGTCAGTCTGTGAATGATAATAATTTCAACAATGTTTTAAGGGAACTATTGAGAACACAAAGCAACTGATTTTTGACAGATCGCTGTCCCTTTCTTTTCTTTTATAATAATTGGGTATTCTCACTTGCACAAAGGGTATATTAGGGTTTCCACAGGTGTTGAGTATATATCTTCGATTGGAATGTAAAATGAAATGTATTATTTCACTTTGATATATTATATAGCGTTTTTTTCGCGGCTAACGTTGCCAAAAAGTACTGAAATTGCTCGATTTCCAGTTCTACATTTATGAATGATTCAGAAAACTTTATTTTTGGATGTAGATGGAAAATTTTAGAATTAGAGTCAAATTATAAAGTGAAAAATCGGTGAAATAAATTATAGGTATAATTAGCCACTAAAAGAAAATTAATCATTGTTTTTATTACTTTGCAAACTGAGTCATTATTGGCAGAGAACACATCAAGGATAATGGTTACATTTTATAATAGGTAGTTATCTTTATGAAAATTTTAATATGATTTTAATTTTTTATATGTTTTTGTTATGGATGAACTTAAAAAAGTACTAACCCGATTTTAAATGCCTTTACCTACCTGTAGAAACATATTGATTGATACATTATTGGCCAGTAACACAGGCTTAGTTCTTTTATCTAGATATCCCCACGGGGCACTTATTTCTTTTGACTTAGGTACTTATAGCACTATATTCTGTAGTTCACACGAACGAAGTCAAGTAAAAGTGACATATAATAACTCAAACAAAAGAATTGGGTCCAAATCATTTAGCAACATTGTAATCGATGAAAAGTAATGTAAACACAACAAAAAAAGATTCTTAATAACACACTATCAAAGACCTCTTTGGATAAAGAAAGATAAGAAAAAATAACTGCAATTATTAGCAACATCAGCAATAAAATTAAAAATAAAATAAAAATTGTCAATCCTATCAAAAACAAATATGTAAAATGTTGCTAAAACGTGACTATGTGGCTCGCACTGTTAAAATGCTATCTCATTTAAGCCAAGTTTCTAACTCTACACGCCAAGTCTACAAGCCTAGACTTCATAAACTCTACACCTTAGCCAAAATATGTGGCTTGGCCATTTCGTTAATACAAGACGCATCAATATCCTTCTTCAGGCAAGGGTAACAAGTTTATAATGCCTAATGGCAGAGCTCATTGTTGCCTAATCTCGGACGTTAACCTGGTAACCTTGTATCTCTTCCTGCCCTCACCGCTTTGATATAACCGTGCATATTATATCGATTTAAGTATTAGTGATGCGTAGACAGTCCTCTGTTTTGCATACAACATTATGCCTTTGTTTAGTTATTAGTTGCCAGCGGGTTTGCTTGTGGTTTAAGTAGCCTTTTGCCAGACTAACGATTGTGTGTATTGTAAAACGGATTGTGTACCACAGTCATCGGAAAGCACAATTTAGACAAGCAAAAACTAAAAAATAGCTAAGAGATGAAATGTACTACCGCATACCGTGGTGAGTTTATAGAGACCTTGAAAGATTTCTATCGATACATTTTATTCAAGATAAAATTCGCACGTATTCTGTTAGACATATAATTATTTGTGTGACACCATGTAAAGCTCCCTCCAACTGTTCACAACGAATGCTTAAAGAAAATTATATTGCTAGAATGTTTTAAAATATATATAAGAAAGAATTGTGGAAACGAGTCGTATTAACAACAAACTATGTGACCGTCACAAAAACCGCACATATCCTATGATAACGTACATACTGTTCAACTGATATGTTTAATACTTAAAATATTATCTTTTATAACATTTCGGCATCCCAACATCTCTCACACAAGTACATGTATCACTTATGTCGGCCATATCTTTTCACTCCTTTATGCACAATGGGTTTAGTATGCTTAGTTATATAAAAGTAAAAAAAACTTTGCTGCGATACGATAATAATGTATTAAAAACCTACTGATTTAGATCCTCGCTGGTTTCAGAACGAACGGGCTGATTCCTTCGAGGAAGTACTACTTTCTCACAGTGTCGTCTGTTTTTTTAATACGTTGTGTTATACTATGGCGTTGTGTTTTTTCAAGTAAGGATTTTCTTTTTTCTTTCTTGTGCCTCCTTTAAAGGAAATTAGATCGAAAATTCAAAAATCTTAAAATAAATTAAAAACTTCGATATTTATATTCTCCATCGTTAATAAAATAAATAGTATTTTAAATTTCTAAACAGACAGACAGTTTCACATACAAATAGTAACTACCTAATCAAATTTGTATTAATATGTTCTGGTGTACGTCGGTACCTTGCGAAACAGTAAGGTCAATTCGGCAAATTTTAACATACGCATAAGGCTACGGAATAATAACGACTACATCTGTTGCTAGGTGCTTATGGCAGTCACTGAAGCACGTTTTTCAAATGGTAAAATAATTTATGGCATTATTACCATTGATATAATATTATGGACTGGGTGGACAGCGCGTGACGATGCGATGTCGCCGCATTAATGATTCTACTGTAGGAAGTGGCTCCAATTTTAGCTGTTATATTAGTAAAATGCTAAGTTATACATTTGATCTGTATACTTAAATTATTATTAGTATTTTAACTAATAGTTATGTTATATTGTTAATATACACAGTTGAAGGTTCGAAATCCGCAAAGTAGAAGAAGAAATTTGCCAAATTTTTTTTAGACATAGAGACACCCAGATGACAAAGAACCCTTAACAGTACTTCCCCCAGTGATTAATTAAAAAAATATATATTTTCAATAAAAACAAAATCTCCAACAAATACACTAAAACATAAAAATATTTATTTAATGTTAAGTGTGTTGTGTTTTGTGTCTTCTTGCAATTGATATCAGAAGTAATTTTAGACGTGAACCTTGTCGCGAACACCCTACCGTCAAGTGGCGAATCCCTAGGGGGTTCGTGTACCCTACTTTGAGAAACCTTCCTCCCAAAGGAATCTATGGAAGAAGACTTAAATTAAAACAATTATTCGAAATCCTGTAGTCTACTAAAGCCAGTGTCTGGAATACGATAAAGAGTAAAAACATATTAATTATAGATAATATTCTTATGCCGTTTATGAATAAGAAACAAAACGCAAATATTCGAATGTCCATATTATTATCTAAACATTTACATCAATGTACATTTGCGTACAATAGGCCTATTGGTACATGAGATACGTAAGGTACGCATAGTAATACTTTTCGACATTGAAATTTGTGTCGTTTCGCGCGTGATATCCTGGGTGTGACCTATTTAGATCGTTACCAGCCCCAGCTGTCATACTAATGTTCTATGGAAAGTTTTGTACATTTATTGGGCCGGTTGCCATGTGGTAAACTATACTATTATATAATCTCTGTAGCTACCAGTCGAATTTGAAAAATATTTTTGCGTATGATAGCTTAGTTTTCGAGGAAGGTTATAGGCTATGTAACATCACGCTACTGGCGGAGAGATCAGAGCACTAATCAAACACGCGGATGAAACCGTGTCGCGGCAAGCTATTATGAAGTAAAGTTTGTCACAAGTTCGCAAAGGCTCGAGGATTAGTAATGAGGTTAACATCTGCATGGAGTTTAATAGTTGCTATTATTGAAACGGAAAATATTCTTATGAGCTAGTCGCACAAAGAGAATTTATTTTGTCTTAAATGGTAAGCTTCTGCATGAGTAATGGTACATAGCCTATATATTTATGTATAACCTCACTCAAAAACTGAGCTGATAATTATTCAAACCCGACTGGAAGTTCCAGAGATTAGCGCGTTCAAACAAACAAACAAACAAACAAACAAACAAACAAACTCTTCCGCTTTATAATAATATAATAGTATAGATTGTCTACATCATTTAAGACCGCAGCATACGCAAAGGTATAATACCTTGGACAGGACTGCGTAGTGCCAGGTTCCCTCTCGTCCGTATCTCCGTGACATATGCTCTTTTATATATTATTTCTATGAAACGATATTTCCAAAATTGCCCGTCCTCTCCGTATAAAACCCGTCACACATTATTATGTCACAGCCTTTAATTTACATTTACAGTATCGACCAAATCCATTTTCGGACAATGTAAGCAAACAGTTTTTTCAATATTTTTCTATCAAAAACTCCATATACGATGACACATGGGTGTATACACATTCTGTTCACTATATACTTCATTTTGCAACTATTTCTACTAATGATTAATAATCAAATCTAGTTTATTTAATAAAATTACGAATTACTTTTTGCGGTCGAATAAAGACGTCAAAATGATTGACAGTTTTATTTTTTCTGTACTCTATATTGTCTTTGAAAACCAATGTTGTAATTTATCAGAAGAAATAAGTTTAACCAATACATATCATAGGTACATAATATTTTGTCATTTGCCCTCGCAAGTCTGAGTTCATTTGTTTTATTGTAATATAGTATAATAAAATCGTAACATACATACAAATTCCATTTAATCAATATTTCACAATTTTTTATCAGGCGGGAAAATATTCAAACGTATCCCAGTATTCCATTTCAGTCCGTGGTCAAATAGTTGTAATTAGAGGTCAATGCTTAATTTAAATTACATTTATTTATACATTAGGTAAATTGTTTGTCATATCTTATAGTTTATAAGTCAACGGTTACAATAAAATACAATACCATATTTAACATAAATACAAGTATTTGGAGTAATAAAAATAACAAATCAAATAGAATTAATCGATTACGCAAATAGAGTATTAGTAAACGTAATATTATTTAAAAATGTTAGAAAAAATTAATGAGAAATTATTATTTAATTATGTATGATGACATTAACTTTATTATTATCATCCTTTTCCCCATCACTAGTAAATTCATGAAACCATAGACAATGGCAATATGGAGGATTGTTTACATTGTCCGAAATTAGAATTGGAATGGACTGTACAGTTAAGCTTTGTTTACCTAATGCTCAATAATGTTTAATGATTGTCTATAAAACATCCAGCCAGGCACAAGATTAATCTGTAAGAAAATTTATATTAAGATTTGGTATGAGACAAGATTATAACTGAGAAAATCATAAAGTTACCGCTATTAGTTTCCTCCTGCGAATCTTTATAGGCTTGTAGGTGTCTATTGTCTTAAATATAAATTTAAAAAATAAATCAATTTATTTTGTGAGTTTTCTGGACTGGAATATAAAGCTACCCTTCTCCTTCTTCGTTGTCTATAAGTGGCGATTATGAGTTTTTTTTTTTTTGGCTTAATAAACTGGATATAAAACTGGCAGAAGAGCATACGCAATATGTAAGTGTTATGACTTATGACCTTCTTAAAGTGAACACTGAATACAATTTTTTTTTATATTGCCAACAGCGGCGACGATCAAATAACCACGTGATGGTAAGTGGTAACTGTCGCTTATAGACGGCTCAGAGTCTCTGGCTTTGTTCCTGCAAGGCAGGCTAGGAAACACCGTCAGAGCTAAATGTCCGTTTTACGAAACTGGAGATCTGACTGACGAAACAACAACTTCGTACAGTCACAGCCGCCATCACCGGTCATGGTTCTCTTAATAAACACCTATTTGTCATAGGAATTACATTTGACAGCCCGTTGTGCAGAGCTTGCATGCGGACAGACGAAACAATAGAAGACATTTTTTTTTGTTTCTTTTCCACACAACGCCATCTAGCCCCAAATTAAGCAATTATATTTGCTTGTGTTATGGGTACTAAACAACTGATATACTACTTATATACATTTTTTTTTGTAAATACATACATATTATAGATAAATTACACCCAGACACAGAACAAACAATCATGCTCATCACACAAAGATTTGTCCTGGGTGGGAATCGAACCCACGACCTCCGGCTTAGCAGTCAGGGTCACTAACCACTAGACCAACAGGCCAGTCAATTACTACAATTACAATTACTACAGACATATTACTACAATGCCCTGAAGTTGCCACATACAGGGCAAAACACTTCGGTGACCCAGATTCACTCCACGAGATTGCCGGGGACATCAAGAATCTGCTGGCGTTCCTCAAGGAGCTGGGATGAATCGAGTGATCGCTGCACACGCAAAATACGCGCACAATCATAGAGTTGCGGAAAACAGTCTGTTGATACTAATACCAATACCAAATGCACCTGCAATGCCAGGGAGTCTGCGAAGCCGTTGCCTACCGTGAATGGAGTAGGGTACCAAGTCAAGAGTACTCCCGTCAAGAGTTGTGACAATTGCATAACTTTTTGAGAGAAGCCCAGGTCTAGCAATAAACGTCACTACGGACTAAGATTTTCTCACAAAGTTAAAAAGAGACTGTTATATGTCTCTACATGAATAAAACTTAAAACATATAAAATAAACAACTCAGACCTAGATGCCTTTTAAAAAAACTGGACGAGGTTGTCATAGAATAGAGAGGTGTGGAAAATCATGGAGGAGACCTTACCTCAGCACTGGGACAGAAAAGACAACTCGGCAGAATAGTCCACGCAGTAGCTGTGTAAAAATTTAGCCATAATCATTCATAACCGTTCTGTGGATGTCATTCAAGCCGACTAATGATATTCTCTAAGTTATACAACAAGCCTTTGAAATTGTACTCGAATGGACTATGTATTATGACCCAATACAGGTGAAACGTAGGCGTAACAAACCACTGCCTAACCCTTTAAACAAAACGATGTGAGTAAACTATGACTAAAGGAAATCGCCAACGAGAAACGGTCGTATAATACTCAAGCTTAACAGGAAATAACTCATAGCAACAAGTAATACATCAATCAACAGTAACTAACGGTACATTTATTCAACAAAACAAACAAATACTCCAACAACAGAGTTACTAATTAAAACTATTATCATAAACCCGATTACAGAATTATTTAATAATTACGCAACTAAGTAACGCATATAAAATTATCAGTTTCGTGGACAGACGGCCATGAAATTTTCCGCGTGTCTGCCCTTGAACTAGTGCGGGGATTTGTCGATAAACGCTGGGCGAAAACTACGATAACACGAATTCGCGAGCCGCCCTCAATTTACCAACACACGATAGCTGAGCATAATTTTAGATACGGCAGTGGGTGAACACGATTGATGATGGAAATATGAACGTAGACGCAGATTTTCTCTATTTTTGACACGGAGGTATACGAGGATTTCTTTTAGAATGGAAAATCTTTTAATTATATTTTGTTGCGATATTAGTTTAATTTTGTACTCAAATTGGACTCTAAATCTCTTTTAGATATACGACTAACAAGAATACAGCTCGTCTGACGGTAAGCAGCCTATGGGCGCTTACAACAGGAGTACGACTTGCATGCTCCTACTTCTAAAAATCATATTTCTTTCTTAAAGATCGCATAGTATCAGTAAAGTTCGGACAGTGAAGACTCAATCGCGAACTAGCGAACTACGACTATATACTACCGCGTGTTGGCGGTTGAATTCATTGAAATCCTATAAAGGGTGGGCAGGAGCATCCTGTGATAAGAATGTCAGAACTGCGGTTGCCAAACTGATTGGTGGAGATTTAGCAACCCATAGCTTTTAGAAGTGGACGATTTTAGGCTGAAGTCTCGATTATATTAATTAAAGAATCAGTATTAGCATGAATCTTAACATAACGCTCGATATGTATAGATTTCATCTCATCAATATTGAAGATAGAATGTTATGTTAACAAGTTACGCCACACCCATTATGTGACTAGCCGATCATGTTTAACATTTAGATACGAATTCGCAGAATTTTCTGCTGTCATAGAAGCCTTTTGCAAACCTGTTGCTTCTGCGTAATTTACATAGTACTAAATTTAAGGAAAAAGCTTTAACTAAGTCTCATAAAGGTATTATGTTTTTGTTTATAATGTTCATTTTCTAGAATTGGTGACAGAACTGTGAAGGCAAAGACAGTCCTGGTTAAAGACTCAATTGAGGTTGGTAAGCTTTACTACTCGACGTTGGGAGGTGGCGACATCAGACTCGATTAGAAAAGTATTTCTAACCTAGCGGTATATAACTATACTAGCTTTCGGCGGCGCGGTTTCACCCGCGCGTAATATGATTTGTTGTTTCCCTCGAGAACCAGACCGATTTTCGGGATAAAATGTAGCCTATGTCCGTCGCCGGTACCGAATGTATCTACATACCAGTTTTCATCGAAATCGGTGCAGGCGTTTAGGCGCTGAGTAGTAACAAGCACACACACACACACACACACTCGCACACGCACACGCACACGCACACGCACACGCACACGCACACGCACACGCACACGCACACACACACACACACACACACATCTTTGTGCGTCAGTCGACGTCTTTCGCCCCTAAAATGGTTTATCCAAATAGAACGACAGGAACACAATCACTGCTTCTGGTGCTTACTGGTCTGAGGGCCTAGATAAGTGGCTTAAATGCTAATAGAATAGATGACAAAATGTATGGGATGGACATGTTGGCGTTAGCTTATGTCAATCCTATTTTTTTTTTAATCTATTCAATTCTATTAGCATTTATATCACTTATCTAGGCACTGTTGGTCTGTTGCTCGTCTGTCACTATAGAGAATATTATGATTTATGACTTACGATACTGGCTAAGGCCGCGTTTTTGTCTAGCCTAGTTATTTTTTCACTATAAGTTTAGCCAGTTCTTCTTACCTCACACATTTTACTTTAGATTTTCTTATAAATTTCTTATTAAACTATTAACCATTTTTAAATATAGGCAATTCAGATTTCGCGTAACTAACCTACATAAACTTGTTTTTTAATCGCCATGTTGAAAATAAAGGGCCGGTCCACTACGCCAACATAATGATTGGTGAGGCTATAAAAACCGTACATAATTAATTATCATATTCTGGCCTCTTAAACTTGACTATTCCGTATCATGAAGACAGACAGAAATAATTATAAATATTAGCAAAATATTAATATATAATTAATCGATACATAATTTTAAATAATCATATATACAAACAACCTTGAACTCACTACGGTAATCGTCGAAAAAAAACTGGCCCGATAATACTTTGACATTTTCACATACTTGCCAGGTATAATAAATTAAAAATAATGTTGCCATAAAATATCGGGAAAATATCGATAGTTCATTGCGATAATTTGTTATAATAATACCTATTTCATTACGATAAGTCCTTTGGATTGATTTGGATCTATTTGGCGCGCAATTTCATCTGACTAAAAGCTTTTTTTTAACTTTGTACAAGTACAACTCTATAAGTCTAGATAGCGTTGTGTTTTTATTATTTTAATGCATATGATAAATATGAATGGAAATATTTACGTTTTCATTTAAACCGTCATTCACTATAGGACATAAACCACACCCATCATTCTCGTATTTTGAAGTATACGAGCCTATAATTTGAAAACTATGAAAGCTTTAGTCTTCTATCATCGTAGTAGACGTCCAGTTGCATCTTGTACGTTGTGTGTATTTCTATTATTGTAAGGTTCATCAAACAAATTTATCACATACGCTCGAAAAACATTACCCTCGTTGACTTCGAAAGTCAGGCAAAAAGAAAATCTCGAATGCGGATGGATACTTTTGAATAAACTTTACTTGTGAAAAAAATTGGTTTATTATTCAAAATTGGTAATGAACTAACTAGATAAGTATCAGGAACGCCTAAATTTTGTTCTTAGCACTACGAATCGTCGCGATATTTAGAAATTATTTTGATGGCGGCTTTAGTTCATCTACTAAAAGTAACTAGTAATTTTTAACCTTGAACATTTTAAGGCATTTCAAGGTATCTAATTACACGATAAATTAATTCACCACGTGATGGTAATGATAAGTAAAGATAATAAATAATTAAAAGAATTATATAACATTGCGAGATAAAAACGCTCAGCTGTTGGATCACGTGTTTCAATTATATCATTGTGTATATCAGCTGGGAATGTGTTACTACGCATTATGTACTGTGGTTTTAGATAAACTAATACAGCCATATGTAAAACGATAGCAGATTTTCGCGGTTTCCGCCCTAAAATTGTACTATATCTTCCTGGATGTGTAAATTTTTCAAGCTAGAATTATTATTAACTAGCTGTTGCCCGCGACTTCGTTCGCGTGAAAATTCTGATGTGTACCTGTATGAGAATATTGCCTGCCAGATCTTACGGCATCCGTACATTGTATCAGTGATAATCAGTATAATCCGTTTCTATGGCGAATCCCATTTAAATCTATTTACCCGCTACCACTAAAACTGACGAAATTTCACAAAAACTTTCGACTTCTATTGTCCCACTTAATGAGGATAGCTTCTAAATATTAAAAATGAGTATTTTCTAGTAATTTCGAAATCCCACTATAAAAACTATTGAAGTTTTATATAAACCTTTGAGGATGATTGATATTCGCAAAATCTCGTCTTAGTGAGCACCTAAGTATATCCTAAAAGAAACCCCCATGCATAATTTGTGCCTCTTAGCACTCGTAGTTTTTGAGATTTCGTGATGAGTGAGTTAGTGAGTGAGTGAGTGACCTTTCGCTTTTATATACATAGATTAATAGACGCCTAAAGTAAGTAACTTAAATTTAAACTTTATTAATGTGTCTTTTCATTCCTATGAACTTTGGCTTGTGACGTGTCTCTAGGTGAGTTGACATTAAATTGCTGTCAAATCACCTTTAACGGATAAATTATCGATGTATCACTTTAATAATAAATTTATCGTCACATAAACTGCTAGAAATTGCTCATCAATTGTCAAAGGCTAGAAGTATTTTGCATCCAGCCAAAGATAACAAGACATTTTTTATTTTACTGCCTGCTCTGGCACCTGCTTTATATCTTTCATAGAAACCTGTAATTAGTTACCTATAGAGTATAGAGCTTGCGTCACTTTGCATGCTACTTGAAATTGTAACTTACAAGAAACTGTAATAACCTGACGATTAAAAAGAGCGAACTGGCTGTAGGTTAATTAGCTGACATTTTGTAATTTTTAACGTTCATAAGTGTTAATTCAACTAACCTAAATGAAAAAATGTTTTTGACTTTGAATTTCCTATGTTAGGATAAGTTACTATCAAATCATGCCACAGACTTTAGTGAATAAGGATAAGTCACGTACATCTTAAATGTCTGACGCCTGTCTTGCATCAGCAAGATAAGTAAAGACTATACAACGCCATTTGTTACGATCCACATACACCCTACGGTAGTAGATCCACGCTGGTTTCAGCACGAATGGACCGGATCGACCGGGGCAGTACTACCGTCTCATAGAAGATCGACGTAAGAGTAGTAGTATCCGTACTACTGCGTTTCATTCGATGAGTGAGAGCGCCGAAGGTCCGATTTCCCTCCTTTCCTTTTTGCTATCTCCCTCATTCCCTTTCCCTACCTTATTTCTAGCCGCCATAGTGGAGGCCACCATACCAACAGTTTAAGACGATAGCTTTAGGTATGGTGGCCACCACTTCTGGATTCCACTGACTGCTTACCATCAGGCGGAGTGGAGTCACTATGGTAGGCTACTATGAAAAAATAAAGAAACACCCCTTTTCTGCAACATTAATTAATCACTTCTTACACGCTTGTCTATTACGAGTGCTTCCAATTTGGCCTGACTGACAACAGTCTCTACTGTGACGTTAATGACCTTAAAACCTTGCTTGAAGGCCTTGTCATAGTGATTATTTTATTATCTAATAACAAAATGTCACAAAAATCTTATCACGCAATTTTTAACCTTATTAGAATTACTACAGAACGAAAATGGCGTAATAGAGCTGTCGTATTTTATGTTCTTTTTCCACAAAGGCTGCGTAATATATTATCATGGTAATCCGATTTTACATTAAATATAATTTTGCCTTAAATATTAATTTCTATGATATAAATGGAGATAGCAATAAATTTAAAGTAATAAAACAAATACGAAACTAAATACCCGCATAGATTAAACAAGTATATTAATTGACCTTTAATAGATATAAAAGATTAACTACAATTACTAAGTACGTATTAATATCATAATCCTATAACATTATATTTGTTCTTGAGAGATTAGATATTAAATTAATATTAGAACGCTAACGCCTGAAATTTTTGTAAGATATTTCTACAGGTGTGGGTTACATCATAATTCTTTAATTACTTCTGTGTTATTTTAAGAGTACCGTACCCAAAGTTTAAAAAAGGGGAGGAGGACCCTATTACTAAGACCCAGACCCCAATAATTTTATTACCGGCTGATATTTTTGTATTCCAATTAATTCCTAGCATATCCAAACAATATACAGTACAGTCATGAACAAGGTCATTATCATTGAGATGATAAATAGCGAAGATATTTTTAATAGACACTGATTTATTAAGAATTTACTATACAAGATAGACTGTGGTCTTTGATTTAGAGTAAAAAACCTCCCCATTTCATTCCGAGGGTGTAAGAGACCAGCAACTAGGATAATAGCAGGTAACGAGCAACGGTTACTTGTACAGGTACTAAATATCGCGTCGCGGTGTTGGGGTCAACAAGACAGCTGACAACCGACTTTGTTGGCTTGGTGAATTTTGGAGAGCCGAGAATAATTGTCCTGAAGTAGACTGAAGCGTAGTGGCTTTTACAAAAACTTACGTACGCAGTCTAATGAGAGTGTTTAAGAAAATTTCGCCATCAGTTGGCGCCACGCTCACTTTCATATTGGGCCAATCAGGTTTTAACTTTCTAAAAGCACTTGACAACTAGACCTGACGCATCGGTGCTGCCATCTCGTGGACGCCATTTTAGAAAATCTTCTCAGCTATTTTCTTTTGTCCTAAAGCACGTGAATTATTCATTTTGTAAATTAAACATAAAAATTTCCGAAATGAAAACTAGAAAATATTTAATAATAATAATAATAATAATAGATAAATGTGCAGTCATGCATGTAAAGCGGGGAGGGATTGTGGAATCTGACGGGATACAACTGTCTGATTCTACACGACTTAGACCTCTATCTGCAACCGAAACATATAAATATCTGGGTATGTCACAGGCGTTGGGTATATCTGACAAAGACATGAAACAGGTGTTACAGGAACGTTTCTTTGGCCGCCTGAAAAAAGTTCTTAAAAGTCTTTTATCGGGTGGTAACAAGGTGCGGGCCTTTAACAGCTGGGTCATGCCAGTCCTAACCTATTCCTTTGGCATAGTCAGATGGACTCAGACTGAACTGGACGCTCTTGATAGGAGAGTCCGTACACAGTTGACGACATTCCGTATGAATCATCCACGATCATCGGTGATGAGGTCGTACATCCCACGGAAGTGTGGAGGTCGTGGCTTTTTGTCTGTCAAGACTCTCCACAACCGTGAGGTGTGCAACCTCAGAGAATATTTTATAAAATCAAATTCATATATGCATCGGAATGTCGTCGTTGTAGATAACGGCCTCACCCCGCTGGGTCTGGCTAAAGAGAACTGGCGCAAACCTGTTGTGCTTAGTATAGCGGAGCGCAAGGATGTATGGAAAAGCAAGGAATTACATGGACGCTTTTATCGGGCCTTAAACGGGCCCGATGTCGACTCATTAACATCTGTATCCTGGCTACGATTTGGTGATCTCTTTGGAGAAACCGAAGGTTTTGTCTGTGCAATTATGGACGAGGTTCTAATGACGAACAACTACCGGAAATTTATCTTAAAGGATGGGACGGCAGACATTTGTCGGGCATGTCACTACCCCGGAGAATCCATAAGACATATTGTCTCTGGTTGTTCTCGTCTTGCGAACGGCGAGTATTTGCATAGACATAACCAAGTAGCTAGGATCGTCCACCAGCAACTTGCTCTGAAGTACAAGCTTGTAGTCTCTGAGGTACCGTACTACAGATATGTGCCCGACCCAGTTCTCACAAATGGTCGTGCCACAATATACTGGGATCGATCTATCATCACTGATAGGACTATTGTTGCCAATAAACCTGATATAGTGGTGATCGATCGATTAGAGCGCCTTGCAATGATCATCGATATCACCATTCCACATGATGACAATCTCGTGAAAGCAGAAAAAGATAAACAGATAAAGTATTTGGATTTGGCTCGCGAGGTTGTCGACATGTGGGATGTGGATTCGGCGATCATTGTTCCGATAGTCATATCAGTTAATGGACTGATTCCTAAGAGCCTCCATCAACATCTCGCGAGGCTCGCGTTAGGTGGCTGGATCGTGGGCCTGATGCAAAAAGCTGTGCTCGCTTGATACGGCCCGCATTGTGAGGCGGTTCCTATCTCTGGAGCCCTAATCACCGGTAGCTTGGTCCCTGTACCCGATATCGGTGGGTCTCCATATTTTTATATTTTTAAATGTATATTTCTATTATTTTTTATATATATATATTTAAAAATGTAATTTTATGTGTACATAATTAAATAAAGAGAATAATAATAATAATAATATTCTTTATTGTACACACCACATACCAGATACATGTCAAGAATACAACATAAATATAAGTAGGTACAATGGGCGGTCTTATCGCTTAGAGCGATCTCTTCCAGACAACCTTTGGATGGATTTGATGATAGCGATATTTATTTTGATAGCGCTGTCAAAATGGAAGACCTTTAACCAAAGTGGCACCATCTGGTGTAGAAAATTTTCCTAAACACCCTCATTGATCGATTGGAGAGACGAGAAGCAATAACAGGACGCGAACAGTATTGCGAACAGCAAAATTTATATAATAGACAACCGACAGAGAACTATCTTGCTGTATTAGTATTCTTGAATACTTTTGATAAGAAACTGAGAAGCCGAGAGATAATAACGAACAAATTTAGAACATTTCCTTACGTCATCAAACAAGCAGTCACTTTTGGTACGTAATTTTAATCGCGAATATGAACGCAAAGGTCATCTGTTAAGAGTAGAGGAAAATCCGGTTGGAGGTCTAGATTATCTAAAGTACTTATGACATCACAAACATTCTGAGCAGCTCTATATGACGATAATTAAATAGGTGCCTATTAGAACACGATAGCTGCCAAATCTAAAAATGACGTATCATTATATCAGCCTGGTAAACCTTCCCTAATTTTCGCCATCCTGTCAGATCGTGAGCCGCCGCATCTGAATGCTTATTCAGAACCAAAGAAAGCTAAAGTTATCTCTAACAAAAACGGAGTTTAATAAATGATTGGATGAGTAAATCGGAGAAGAAAAGTTAGCATGACGATTTGAGGCCTTTTAAAAAGAATTGGTGAAATAAAGCGACTGACAGCCTGGACTGGAAGGTTTTAAGAGGTCCTTGCTTAGTGGCATAGACTAATAAAAATAAATCTTTGTTTAAGTTTTCAATATTTCGACACTAATACACGAGTGATTCTAACGCTAGTAATAAAGCGAATCTAGTGAACCAATTCATAGTCTACAAAATCTACAAAAAGTGCTTGTAATATTATCGAAAGAAAACTCCGGTTATCACTTATTGTCACATTAATGTTAAGTAAGTACCTCTAGGGGCTCTAGGAAAGGGAAACGGTAATTCACACACCTTGTGAACTCACCGAGCCAACCATTCGTTTGGAACTTAACTTTATGTAAACTGAATGGGCACTGACACATTCTTTGTTAATAATAACATTCTTTAACAACCATTCTCAACATTTATTCGCATTTATAGATTGTATACATAGCGTATATTAACGAACATCACAACCAAAATTAATAATCATAATATCAATTACAACATTTCATAAAAAAATATTGCTTGTTTACCCACAAAGCAACGTGGTGTGAAGATATCAAGAACACTGGAACGGTATCCAACCCAGGGATACCATAAATAATTAATTCCTAATTAGGACATTCTCACGTCAATTACAAATATAAAAAAAGCTAAGTTCACCGAGCATGCATGTTATTAAACAATAATATATAACATTCAAAACATTAGGGAATAAAACACCAGTGTCATTTGGTCCCTGACACCCTACTAATACCGGGTAATTGCGTAGAATTAAATAGCTTTGAGAGCTCTTGTTACGATGGCGTTTGTGTGAATTGTGACTTCCTCAAAGATGAATCGAATTTGACGGCGTTGCGCGGTTATTGTAGGGTAACCATACGATTACATGGTCTATAAGAAAGAAGATTGGAAAAGTAATTGCATTAATACTTACAATTAGTTCTATAATTGTAAAAATTGTATCATAAATTAATTTCAATATAATCCTTAATTTCCAATATTGAAGTCGAAATGGTCCAGTGGATAAGGCACCCGCTTCGTAAATACGAGGTAGTGGGTTCAAATCCGGGCAAGTATTAATGAGAGTTTTCAAATCATATGTACTTTTTAAGTTTATCTTGGAAATTTTTGTCTGAAGGTAAAGGAAACCATCGTGAGAAAACCTGGACTTAAAAGTCTGAAATTGCCAATCCGCCTTGAGCAAGCGTGGTGATTATTGCTCATACCTTCTTTATATAAGAAGGGGCCTTTGCCCTGCAGTGGGACAGTAAACAGGCTGGTATTATTTTATTTTTATATATATTCCTAACCCTTAATTGTCATCAATGTATTTTGACCAATTCAGTAATGCATGTTGAAATATAAAACGAGAAAACGCAACTTAACGTTTGTTAACCGTCTTTTGAAGAAAATTACGCGTAGTATGCTGTTTGTTACAAAGGACTGCAATAATAAGTATAGCCAATTTGTAATACTACTCAAAAGAAAGGAATTAATAAGAGAATAAACCTGCGTTGAAGCATAAGCCTATGGGCGTTTGCAACATTAGTAGGTTCCCTAATAAATCTTTATATTCGTTTTTAATAAACTCCTTGTAATAGTCCCAACAACACATAGTAATTATGATGATGTAGATGACCACATTTTTATAATGCAGTTATCGTAAGTCAGAGGTTAGATAATTCAAAATGTGCCGTGACCGTTTCAACAAAGTTGCAATAATTTGATAAGAATTGTTACATAAATAATAATGTGACGAAAGAGCCTCAGTAACAGTTATTGATAATGCTATATACAAATAATAATGCGTATAGAATCATTTATACGCTTGATACAATAACACAAAACGTTTTCGTTCAAGGCCAGCTTAGATTTTTCCTTTAATGACGTATAAATAAACCGTAATAAATTATAAAGCATTTTCTAAATAGTAATGTATTATAACAAAGCTGAAAAGTAAAATCACAGTTGGTAGATATAAAAAATAATAAATAAAAACCGATTTAGTAATTGATTCTACTTTATCTTTGTGGCCATTGTTCGGTCCATATATAAATTTTCCGTTCTGTCGAGTGACTAGAGTATAATTTAGAGAAGCTTTAGACAGAGTTCATTTTAACAAAAGCAATTATAACAGTACTGTCATCAGCTCACTGAAGCTACTATGCTTCAGTGAGCTGGTGACCTATGACTATGGCGAATTCAACTTTGATAAAGAGCAAATCCTTTCAGATCTTTTAGACTCCATTTTCTAGTCTTATCGTAATAAGGCCTACACCTAGCAGTGACCACCTATGCCTTGGGTGATATTGTACAAGACATTATTTAAAACGTTCAAAAATATTAACTTTGGACGATACTCGATATACCATGACTTCTTTAACGGCATTTCTAATTTTGACTATAGTAATTATTTATTACAAGACTGTCTCAGAATTTCCCCAAACTTGTGGCCAGCTTAGCCACCTGTACGAAGGAGCGCTTGTCGGCAACTTAGCGCGTGGAACTTTTAAAAGTCGCTTCGGTTTAGACGCGCGCGCATTATTGCATGTAACATACGTCATGTCTGATGTGAGGGATAAGTCACAAGCGGTAGCGATGGTGACATTCCTTGGACTTTTAAAAAAAGATGAATAGTTTTTTTATGTAACAATTCGATAATTTTATTTGACCATTATATATTTAATGTGTCATTTCGCGTATGAGAATAAAGTGTCACTTTCCGTCTGTCAATTCGCTTAGTCTTCATGATGTGTTAATTCGCTAGAATACGTGTCAACTCGCTTACCTATGTCATTTTGCGTAGACACCATGTGTCATTATGCGCTTTTGATTACTTATAAGTGTCATTAGGCGTGTCATTAGGCGTATAATAGATTTAAAACTTATGGTACTGAAACCATGACAATTAATTACAAAATATTTTCTGACATTGAAATAAATTGTTTTCTGTCTTTGCCTGTGTTATGTTTTATATTATTCTACCTAATGACTTCCTTTAGTTTGAAGGTAAGCAGTGACCATGACCATTTCAGTCGTAGGACGTCTACCACATGATACACAAATGCCGTTCTACTGTTCATATTAATACTACATATATTAATGTCGCTACATCTCACAACTAAAAGCATCCCCGTGTACTCTTATTAGCTAGCATCGAAAGTTACCGTGCGCGTAATAACGATGTTTTACCGCATAAAGCACGAAGCGAACAGCCCGATCATTTTATTATATTTATATACTAAGGACTAAGTGTAAACGTATGAAGCCGGGAGCCGTGACGAGCTCTTGTTATCTCATGTTTTCAAGTACTTTGCTTTGTTTTAATGGACTTTTTGTTTTTCTAGAATGTCAGTTTCATTACGATACAAGTTTAATATTTAATGTTAAGTCTGTTCGAACAAGTTTTATGTATTAATTATGGCGTCATTTTCTTTAACGTGTAGGTGAAAATTTAGAGGATTATAAACAACTAGAGGTCCGCGCTCACTTCGTTTCGGTCTCAAAAGTTTCATTCGATCTTACAATAAACTCCCACGGAAAATATCATATAATAATTATTATAAAAATGACTGAAAATAATATGGTACTTAAACATAATAAAATATAGTCTATGTTACCCGCTGAATTTATTGATTTTTGAAGGTATCATTTTTTTTAAATCGGAACATAGAGTTTTAGTTAAATCGTTACAAACAAACAAACATACAAAAAATCAAACCTTTTTCTTTATAATATTGATTTAGAAAATAAAAAGGCTGATAAGTGAACGATTGTAGTGCTGTCACAAATCCGATGACAAGGGTGTCGTGGAATGGATTTGGGATGTGACTACTAGAACACCTCCCTTTCCCTTTAGAACCTGCCTGTGTCTGTCAGTGGATGCCTGATGATGATAATGATGCTGAAGAATCTAGAAAGATCTAAGAAAAACGAAGAGTATCCTCTCATAGAATATCGACGTACAATTCGTCTGTACTTTTACATTTCGTCTGGTGTTTGAGAGCAGTACAGTAACAATATTATCAGACTGAAGATGTTCAGTGTTAGGGTGCGTTTCAAATTCTACGATCCCGGCCGGAGCAGAAGCTGGTAGTAAAGTTATAAAAACAAAAAGTAAACGCAGAAAAACTGCACTTCAACTTAATGCTATCATAACAATGAATTGAAATTGTTTAATTATTTAAAAAGTATAGTACTTCGTTTGGTGAATGTTAAGTATCAAATTAATTTAATTGCTTAGTAGGTACGCTTAGTTACAACTGTAAAGGTATGAACAGACGACTGCATTTCGTACGGTACCTACCTACATTTTATTTCAACGTTCTATGCATTGCATTGGTATTTGGTTTCTTAAATCTACTTTATCAGAGATGGCTGACATTTTGTAATTTTTACCGTTAATTAGTGTTATTTTAATTAACCTAAATGAAAAAATATATTTGGATTGGATTTGAAGAGCTAAAATATAATAAAACCAAATTTCTCTTTTGCCTATATCTTGTCTCGTCTTTTGTAAAGTTTCATTAAATCACAGAAGCTCTCACTTAAAATGAACACAAAGCTTAAATTTCTAAGAAATATAATGTCCGTAAATTATGATACGAATCATAGATGTTTAGTGTGCGGAGCCACGAACCACCCTCTTTCACCCTAGGTGTGGTAATGCGATGAGCTATTAATCGGGTGGTTGCTTCTAACGCAGTCATCTAATCCACCTGTCGAAGCTCCTAATTGTGTCAATCAATCAATCGAGCTTGTTACGAGAAAACAAAACAGTAAGATGTTGATGAGAATTTCTTCCAAGTATTGTCAGTTAGAATGATTGAATTGTGTAGGAACTAATGGTATTATAACTGATTTAGTAATTGCAAATACTTCTGTTTATCCGGTTTTATAGTCTGAATAAATTTGCTATGATAACTGGGTGACCACAATCATGGAGCTGTACTGCTTACCATCAGGCAGTGTGCTGGAATTTTAGTAAGGTGACATAAAAAAACTAGCCAAATGCGCAATTGGCTGGATTTTTAGAGCAAAAAAAATCACGTTTGTTGTTTAAGAGCCCTTTAAATATTTATTTTATTCTGTTTTTAGTATTTGTTGATATAGCGGCAACAGAAATACATCATCTGTGGAAATTTCAACTGTGTCTATGTCACGGTATGATATATCTCACGGTAATGAGATACAGGCTGGTGACAGACGGTCAGACGGTCAGCGGAGTTTTAGTAATAGGCTCCGTTTTACCCTTTCGGTACGGAATCCTAAAGATTGAATGCCTGTGCATAAATTCTTCAATCAATCATTTGCGTTTACTAGCTTTGATTGATCATTTAATTAAAGTCCTGCTAATATAAGCTTAAATGAGTGTACCTCACATTACAACACTAAACTACCCCATATACAAGGGTCGTTTTCAACGGTAACAAGATCCACACGATTACTCATTTTAATTTCAACTTATGTGTTAAGAAACATTATCTGGTAGTAGATATAAGATTTCAAACCACACAATACAGCATTGCTGACAGCGGAAATTAATAACATATCTTTAGATTGAAATGTCATGTTTGCTATTCAATTCTCACTGAGGGAGTAAGTTTTAGAGTTGTCATTTCTTCTCATTTGATGCGAGTTATATATTTCTTCATTTATACTTACTTCTCATTAATTCGTGTATGGGATATTTGTTATTGTTCTGAATTAGCAAAAATCGAAAAAAATTAAAGTTCTTGCGGGTCCTGTACCGCTTCATTTAATACAATTTTGTACTATCACATATTTTAAATTATTTTTAAATCATTTAAGTTGATCGTCATATAAGAGGATTTGTTTTTTTGTTTCAGTATTTCGAATGTCGCGGTTCTATTATATTCGCAAAAGATTTCATATATAGATCAGTATCACATAAACCTAAAGGTGTATGAACATTAATAAAACGAAACAGTCCTTATTTTGGACAGCCACTTAAAAGATAAGCCGGTAATAAAATAAATAGTATGATAATATCCTAGCCTAGCCTGAAGGCAGGGGTTGGCCATAGTAATACACAGCAGGCGGATTGCAGACAGCGGGCAAGTAATATTTAGTAAGCAGGTAAAATTGGTACCCGTTAGTTTGTACTTTCTTGAACGCATCTTACGTACGACGCTCATGGGAAAGAGTGGGGTAAAACAACCAACTGATAAACAATAAACAACTAAACTTATGCATGTATTTCTATGGCACCCATAATCTATTTTCACAATACCGAGTCACTATTGAAATTACCGATTTTAAAATGTCATGGCTGACGATAAAGCATACATATAAAAATAAAGCTCTTGTACCTGTTACATAGAAGTACAGTCAAAGCTTTATTTATTTATAGAAGCTATGTAACTTGCCTTTTTGCATAAGCTTTTAAGCTGAATTCAAATAAATATTATAAAAGAATAGGTTTTATAATAGCTCTATTAATTTTGCAATTAGTATGAGGCTAATGCGACTACAAGGCAAAATTATTATATGTCTGAAAAGCCATGTAATAATTTTGCCTTAAGAATGCCAAAAAATGGAGTAAAACCACCAACTGATAAACAGTAAACAACCAAGCCTACGCATATAGATAAACACAATAATCTTGCCAGAATCCTGGCACAATATATCAAGGTACGCTTGACTGACGTCAACGAAGGCCCTTCTAATAACCAACGAGTTACGACCCTCGTAGAAAAACCAAGATAAGTAACGACTTCCCCTAAAGATGATAACCTTTAATTAGCTAAAGCTCAACTCTCATTTATTAATTAAAAATGATTATGTAAATCATATAATTTTACACTCGAGTGATTGTAACGTGTATATTTTTTTACATATTATTTATATTAATTAGTTTGGTGCGAGCGAGATATAGATCTGTTTTACTAGTTCACTGCGGATATGGTTCCTTGGCGGATCACTTACTTGTATGGTGTAACTGTTATGTAGGATCTATATCAGAGATCAGTTCATGTTTCAGTAATAGCATTTTGTTTTGTTTCTAAAGATAACTACCGCTCTAGGGTCGAGCCCTATATCACGCGTGAAGCATTTTAAAAACACAAATAACGAAAACATAGCTATAGCTATTATTTGTAAATAGTAAAGTACCTGTTTTGTTCTGTCTGCTTATCCGCTACTATTGTAATAATAGCCTAGACAAGTGACATAATCGCTAATAGAATAGCTAACGCAAACATTGTCGTTAGCTTATTGTAAATTGACAACCTCTGTGGTTCGGTGGTACTGTGTATGGACTACCACGCAGAGGTCGCGGGTTCGATTCCCGCTCAGTGCAAATATTTGTGTACATGAACATGGCTATTTGCATTGGTCTGGGTGTTTCTATGTATATTAAGTATGTATTTACAAAAAAAAAAGTATATAAGTATGTTTATCCGCATTCTAGAACCCATATCACAAGCTATTAATATATGCTTACTTCTAGATGGCATTGTGTGGTTGTTGTGGTATTATTATAAAAAAAAAAAAAAAACCCATACATTTTTTATTTAATCTATTCTATTAGTGTTTGAGCGACCCTCATGTCTTATAAACCATAAAAGTACCCATAAAGTACGCTAGTAGGTACTATATAATATAAATAGCATTAAGTACTTTATAAACAGTACAACACTAAAGTTTAAAATCTATAGTGAAGTGTTTAATAGCTCAATTGAACTAGGTAAAGGAAAAAGTCAAAGATCTAATTGCGCTCTAAAAGTTCCTACAAACTCCTAAATCACAAATGAAGACTGAACTTGCCAATTACAGTTAATGTGACTGTTTATATATTTACGATTTGGACTTTAAACTATTGAACGGATTGGGTAGATAAAGTTGTGTTAAAGTCAATTTTAAGCGTTCAAAGTTTACAACAAACTAACCTATAAGCTTACAGAAGAATTACGTGATCAGATTATGATGAACTGACGTAGACACTTGATATGAGAGATGTTTAATTTGATTGCAGCTTGGTTTTTATATCGATTATTTAGAATTGTATTATGAATTTCATGAAAGCACATTTTCCGCACTATATTAAACTTTTTAATCTAGGATTATAGGGTGCCTAACTACGTGTAGCGAAATGCACAATCTCTTCTGCTACCAACGCAAAACTTTTTTTAAGAGCATTGGTCCTCATCACTACCCTTTACTAAGAATGATGAATGAGAATGAATGACAGCACTAACTAGGTATGACTGCGATCTTCTGTAAAATAGAGGTTATACTTGTTCAGTCGAGCTCACTAAAATCTGCTGCGTGCTACTTTTACATTAAAAGGTACGGTAAGTAGTAAGTACGTTTTTTTTGTACTATTGTTTGTATCGTTAATGATATAAGTGTGCCCGCACATAAAATATAATCTGTAATACACAGATGTTGACTGTTACGACATGACAGCCTTATCTGTAATATTCTGGAATGAAAGTTAGAGGGAAAAAGAGGAAGAGGAAGGCCTAGGATCCCGTACCTAAATCAGATAAAGAGAAATGTTGCTGCCATGTCGTACCAGGAGCTGAAGGAAAAGGCACTGGATTGGACTGGTTGGAGGAGATTGCATCAATTGCACCGACAAGAGCAGAGCTTTTAAGTTTAAGAGGAAGTCAATACTCAGATGGGGTGTTTACAATGTAAGCGATTGAAACAGTAGTAGCTAATTCGTAGTTATATGCCACGGGGTCAAGTACGCACATTGTTGTGGAACAATGAGCACCTCGAGGATAGAAAGGCAATAGCGCCTACTGTTTCTACAGGGCTGCCTTGTAACATCATTATTACTTTTATGGTGCAGATGATTTTTGTCCATGTATTTCTGCCAAGAAATATGGATAAACAACGTAGGTTTCTTCTAGAAAAATGATTTTCGGCTAGATACGATCACCTACCAGATGCAGATGGCGAATGATGGATAGTAATGGATTTGTGGGCTCAACCAAACAACGACATACTATGAAGTTTTACAATGCTTTTTGAATCACTTGAAATCTTTTGCCCGTCTAAAGTAACCTTTGGTAACCACCAAAGCAATACTAGAAGCTGAGCTTGATGGACAAGATGGTATTCAGGTAATACGGATGATCTCTGCTTCTGGGTCAAGTGTTATGAAGGTAAATGTTACTATGATGGCATGTTAAGTAGCGTAGTTTCTCTTCCCCCGGGTTTTAAACAGATGTAACATACAAAAAAAGATGTATAAATTCTTTGTTATAAATCTACAAACTGCTAAATCATTTAGGTATATATTTGCCTTTATATCTATTTGCCAGCGCAATGATATTTTTTTCATATTAGTCTACCAAAGTGAGTTCACTCTGTCTTGATGGTAAGCAGTCAGTGGAATCCGGAAGTGGCGGACACCATTCCAAAAGCCAAACTACTGATATGGTGGCCTCCACTATGGCAGCTTAGTGAGATGCTTTTTCACGCCCCGCTTAAAAGATTCAGAATTAAAGTTAGATGGAAACACATTTTATCTATAGATTTGCGTAAACTAGTTTAAGTGAAGATGTACCTACGTAACTGCTATGAATGACTGCAGACTTTTTTATTTCGGTGCTAAGAAGGGCAAGTTCACCACTAACGAAGTACATAAAAATATTAATTCTTTATTTTCTTCTCACAATCACAAATCAATACTGCGTCACTCGCTTGCTAAGGGTAAATGCGATTATACCAAAATTCTCTTATTATCTCTAGTACGTATTTTCAAAATTAGAACGTTTTAGGCTGTAAAGGTTTCGTGATTTTGTTTAGCAACAAATGATGTACGAATTGAAATTAAATTCTTTTGTATATAGGTTTTAACTAAAATTGTTCTGTTTGGATGTTCTCATAATTCGTATCGACAATATCAATGTCATCAAGCTAATGAGCGGATGTGCGAATTAATGAATGAGACAGACGCCGTTCAGTTGAATGTTTTGACTATTACGTCATGGATTACCAGCTGGTGTATTCTAATTAACTTTACGTTTACATTATGTATAATATATATAGGCGCTCATAGCTCGTTGCACTCACTGATCGGTAATCGATCTGCGGGTTAAGCAACTACGTGTTTGGTTGGCCTATGGATGGGTGACTGCTTAGTAGAATTTGATCTGAGCGTCTCCGTGCTTCGGAGGGCACGTTAAAAGTCGGTCTCGGTAGTTACCAAGTTGATAATAATCGTTAGGTCAAGTCGGATGCCTGTATTATAAATTACGGGCGACCTGAACAAATCCTAGGTGGACCACTAACCACTCGATAAGAAGAAGATTATGTTTAACAAGGATCGTAATTGTAATACTATAGAAATGACCATGCTGTATTGACTAAATACAACGGTAACGGCTAATTACGTATCTTAAATACCAGAAGTACTGCAGCTGCTTACCACAAATCGCTTTCAAATTCAAATTTTTAAAATCATCAAAATAGTTTTTTTGCTTTATGCAAATCTGATATTCAAATAACAATATTGGACACATTAGTTATCACTTCATAATTCTAATTAAGCTATTGCATAGCTTTTATCGCGGGCTTTAAGCGCGGCGACCGAATCAGGAAATTCCGTAACGAAAATAAAACCTAACACCCTCCACGCAATGTAATGTAATGTCCCAGTTTTATTCTTTTTCGGAGTAAAAATACTTAGTAGGATGATAAAAAATCCTGAATAACCCACATGTATTGTAAGATAACAAAAATATTTTAAACGATAAATTAACTTCTCATTTATTAAATAAAAAAAAAATGTTTTCTTATCGGTCACCACGCTCAAAAAGTGTAAATATTAAAGAAAAAAAAAACAGCATAAATAAAAAATAAATAAATAATTATAATTGCATAAGTTGATAAAAAATGCTATGCAATAGCTTTACTCGGCAGTCCCCGAGTGCCACAGGTTTTTTTTCCTGTTTTTAATTGTTTAAGGCATATATTATGTTTTAAGAGATACATTGTCGTAACTGATACAAAACTAATGATATTAAAACTTATCAAATCATTTTAACTATACACAGCGTTAAAGAATTCTTATTCTACTGACTCCACGTTTAGAAAACAGCAAAAATATACATTTATTTTCAAAATTATTAGGGTCAAAACGGGTGTCGCCTGGAAGAAATGAGACATCATAATGAAAGGGTATTTGACCCATTCTTCTATAAAAAAACGACTTTTCTACAAAAATGGTGGAAAGATTTTAACAACACAAAATTACATGGACAATGGACAAAGCACACCCAGACACTGAAAGAATATTTATAAAATCAATGTTTCGTCCAATGCGATTCGCATTTGTCTTCAAATAATTAGTCGACATTGCTATTTGTTTTTTTATTCCGCCAACTACTCTAAAAAAATTTCACACCAAAATTTATGAATTTTTAATTTATTGCAAAATATATTCTAGTTATAAGATTATCATAATTAAGGTTTTATACCCAACCCTGATCCACACGATACCGTTTATACATTCAAGGTTTTCGATTATAGTGAATTATTATACCTATTATAATTCTATACCTACTTAATATAGATAGGTAGGTAAGTAGCTATATGAAAGAATGAGAAATTGCTATGTGTATCTTACACATAGCAATTTCTCATTCTTAAAGTTGACGTTAGACTACAGTAAAATTTATCCTTTGTCACATTTGCTCCGCAGATTAATGATAGCATATCGAAATTTATCAAAATACCGAAATTTATGTTACAGCATCAGAATCAATCTACGATTTAAGATTAGATTTGATTTAATTTTAGCCGCCGAAACATCTCTTTAAACAGAAAACATGTGAACGTAGAAATAATAAATAATAATATCGTAGTTAAAACACGCCTAGCAACAGCGTGACAAAAAAATATTTCGTTATTCATTTTAAATACACAATTATCACATATGTCGCTCCCTTTCTAACACATAACAAAAAAGAGATAGAAGTACTACATTCATAATAATATAGCGTCATAGAATTACGTGAACATGTGTGTTGAACGTGATATTGAATTTTGTCCGAAGTAGCACGCGGCGCCGTGGCTTAGTTGGTTAAAGCGCCTGTCTAGTAAACAGGAGATCGCGAGTTCGAATCTCGCCGGGGCCTAGCTGTAGTAAATTCTTTTTTGAAATTTTTGTATATTTTTTTAAACATCATTATTATATTGTTTATTCATAAATAGTTTCTACTTAGATGTTGCCTTTGCTAGTTAAGTCAACACTGAACGACTACTAAATAAATTACAGGATATTTAGTAAAATAAATTAGCATTATATCCACCAAGTACTAATTTGTAATGCATTACTCTTGTGTACCTATTATTAGTAAGTATATCATTGTATTATGAATATAGTTACTGCATTCTAAGCCAAAGTAAAAAGTATTAAATAATAATATTGTTTTACCTACAGAATCTTGATAAAATTATAACGAAAAAAATTTAATGTTACCGAGCAAAGATGTTTCCAAAATACGTACTTTAATCTAACAATTTAATCTCGTCTATTCAATTCAATTCAATACTTTATTTGCATATTCCACAATGATTCTTAGGTGGTAGGTAGTATTTTAATTATGTTACTTGTAAGGCACAGAAAAATAGTGGAGACGAGGTTGCTCCATTATAAAAAATTTAACAAAAAATAAGTTAAAATTAAAATAAATAAATTAAATTAAAATAACTAAAATTAAAATTAATAAATAAGTGATAGTTAAAAATAAAATAAATTAAAAATTTGGAAAAAAGAAATTGAATTACAATAGATAAATAAATTACAATTCGGTACTATTTACAAATAAATTTAAGAAATTCTAGAAAGACCTAGAAGTCAGTTAAGGTCATTGCACAGATATAATAATTAAAACAATGTAATATAATAAAACATAATCTCTAAAACAAAACGAAACAATCACAAAACATTTCATCGGTCTGTCTGTTTCTTTACAACTTCTAAGCTACAAATAATATTGTCTAGAGAGTTTATACGGTAGAGAAAAACGAAAATAATGAAAAATTGTGGCTACATAGGTACTTTCAGTGCAATACCGGGTACAATATATCTGTTGTTTAGTAATGAGAAATGCCTTGTTATATGTATAGCAGCTGAACGTGTCGATTTCAAAATCCAATTAAATTTGATACAAAAAAAAATCAAACGGAAAATTTTCTTCATTCTGAATTCACCATAATTAATTTTGTTACTCGCTTTGAATACATAAGAATGAGAGTGATTAGGAAAATTTTCGCGCCAGTTGGCGCCACTTCAACTTTCACATTGTGCCAATCAGGGATTAAGTTCCAAAAAGCGCTTGACAGCTAGACCTGATTAGTCGGTGCTGCCACCTCGTAGGCGAGAGAAAATACTCTCAGCAATTTTATTTTGTCCAGCACGTGAACACATTTTGTAAATCAAACATTAAAATTTCCA
Organism: Parascotia fuliginaria; assembly: GCA_963082885.1. Classification (NCBI taxonomy): domain Eukaryota; kingdom Metazoa; phylum Arthropoda; class Insecta; order Lepidoptera; family Erebidae; genus Parascotia; species Parascotia fuliginaria. The sequence continues at coordinate 2,964,217 of OY720182.1, read as the reverse complement.
AAATGAACACAGAAAAATATTTGTTTTGATAGCGCTCTCAAAATGGAAGACCTGGCCGTGACAAAAATTTTCCTAAACATCCTCATTGGTTCACGAGCAAATTTAAAAACGCTAATAGTACGCATTGAGAAAGAGTAATGAACTATAATTATTATAGTGGACATTCGATTGTGCTTACCGTACCTACTCGTCCTGTTGTAGCGTCGGCAAAAGAGTCTTACTATTAAACTTATTTCTAAACATTTTTGTTTTTTTAAAGGCAAGCAATTTTGTTATAAAGTTTTTTTTTCCTATTCATCAATCGATGTATTAGTTAAGTTTATTTACTTTGCAAATATTATCAATAGGTAGACACTGCAATATCTGACAAATTGTTTTGTATTGTTTTTCTATCAGACTCGCTTGCCGAGGCGCGGTTTCACCAGCGTCTTTGCTTACTGTTCTGCTTCCGTCGCCAGTAGCGTGATGTTACATCGCTAATACCCTTCCTTGAGAACTGGGCTATTATACGCGAAAAGAAGTTTCAAATCCAACTGGTAGTTCCAGAGATTAGTAAACAAACTCTTCCACTTTATATAATAGTATAGATACCAACATTTCAAAACTGTGATCGGTTTCGTATTGTTAATTTTGTGGTGTAATAATTAGTAGGTAAATATATATTATATTTTTCTCCTGTGATAGAGACACCTTCAGGCAGAACATTAAAATTTGTGAAGTGGTGACTACGAACCACAAGAAAGAAAGAAAGAAAAGTATTTTAAACTATGTATTTCCTAGACTGTATTTTTATGAGTGGACAGCAGCGTAATAAGACTCTCATTCATATAAGAAAAAAAAAGAAGACGAAATGTGGACAGACCTTTCACACTCTGACCGGTTAAAGTGGAGAAAAAAGGTCAAATTTTTAAAAAATGTACTTAGGGAAGTATTATGTCTAATAGTGGCTTTGATTTCGACTAAAAACCGTGTCCCGTTATTTTTACCAAAACAACAAAACAAAAGAAGTAAATTAGTACAGAAAATAAAAGGTACTTGAAGAACTTAACAACATCTTAAGTTTAGAATACACTACTTGCGGAGTAGGATGTGGAGTTTGTAAGTCATAATGAGTGCCCATGTTACGAGTATATCTCGAGTAGATACATGGAGTAATTATGTTACATGTTATAAGATGTTGTTGAACTTTATATTGTACTAGCTGTTGCCCGCGACCTCGTTCGCGTAAAAATTCGGATGTATGCATTTATGAGAATATTGCCTGCCTGATCTTACTGCAATCATAATTACATTGTATCAGTAATAAATATCAGTATAATTCGTCTCTATGGCTAATCCTATTTAAATCTATTTACCCGCTACCATTAAAACTGACGAAATTTCATACAAACTTACGACTCCTATTTTCCCACTTAATAAGGGTAGGTTCTAAATATTAAAAATTGAGTATTTAGTACTATTTCGAAATCCTACTATAAAAACTATAAAAGTTTCATACAAACTTTGACACCCCTTTTTACACCCTTCGCAAAATCCTGTCTTAGTGAGCACCTATGTCCTAAAAGGAAACCCCATGCAAAACTTCTAGCATTGTAGTTACTGAGATTTGTGATGAGTGAGAGTGAGCGCAAATGACTATTCGCTTTTATGTATGTAGTACATTTTGTTTTTCTTTCGGGTGCTAAAATTATCAGGCTACTCTGTGCGCTTACTCTGGAGCATGCCACATACAACTGGCCGTGGGAGAAGCAGCTTTCCCCCAAGTCTACGCCCGCTACTAAAGAGTTTGATTTAATCTGGTGCCATTGCATAATTTTGGTGGATTTATATTGCGCAGCAACATACCTAATTGGCGCGCGCGAATCATATAGCGTACAGTAAAAAAAGTGGGCAGCAACACCTTTTGACCCAGCTGATCAGCATCAACGTCTTGTGTTCCTATCCCATCTTGCAAGTAAATTATCTAACTGTCCGCTATAAGCTGCTCTTAATTGTTCCTAATATAACTCGAACTTGCCATCTCGAATTCTTTTCGCAAACATGTCTACTAAAATCTGGCTAAACAACGAATGAAAATATAGCAGATGACTAACTTCTCCTTTCCTAATCATTGCACCAGATACCATTATATTACCACTGGGATATGAAAATGAAGTATCCATCCTTTCCGTAACAAAACAAAAGTGGATACTGTTATGCATCTTATGAGCGACGGATTTCCCTTTTTGTATGCAATGATTGTCTTATCATAGCTCTCAATTTACAATATCTCGCTTAGAAATTGGTGCCCGTAAATAAATATAGCAACTTCATTTGACGTAGATTGATTGAGTTTTTAAACATGTGTCAAAATAAAATATTTTTAAATCAAAAGCACTTAGGAATATTGATATTAACTTAGAAGCCAATCAACCCCAAAATTTCTTTCTTCCCCTTTTTAACCCCGTTAAAGGATGAATTTTAATAAAATATGTTACACGTTTTCAATTAATTCTGGTAAAGAATGTTTATGCAAAATTTGAAGTAGATTAGAGTAAGGAACCACATTGTCCCATACAAACTATGCCACCCCGTTTTCACTCCCTTAGGGATCGAATATCGTAAAATTCTTAGTGAGCACCTACATCCTAAAAGGAACCCTCATGCAAAATTTGAAACCACTTGTAGTTTCTGTGATTTCGTGATGAGTGAGTGACCTTTCGCTTTTATAATAGATAGGTAATTCAAAGGGTATCTTATTATATTATTTATATATAAATATTTATACAGTCTTATTCGTAGACAATATATACAAATTCTACAATTATGTTATTTTTATTTTCCAAAATTTTGTTTTGCGAACGCTACCATATGAGTACACACGAGGAATGGCAAGGTGCGTGGGAGTCTAACCCAGCATTAATTGCCAACACATTACCGGGCAGAGAACAATAGGATATTAACATACTAAATGTGATCCAACTAACGTATGTGAGACATATAGCGACAACACTTTGTATGCATTATGGACACCTGATTTTAATTGGGAACTTTCGATATGTCGTGATGTGATGAAGTGGATAATTTTGACGCGACAGTACGCTTGTTGCATACGTTTTGATAGGGATCGATGTTAACTGCATCATACTGATATGAATCTTAATAGGTACTAAATTAACGTACCTTCAATGGTAATGTATTTGTTAATACTGCTAACATACTATAGGTTATAGTTATGGTATATTTAGGAGTAAGTAAAACCGAGACGGTTTAACACATAATGATATAACATCTTTTTGGAGTTGGCTTTTTAAAACAAAACAAAAATCTAAATGTTCTAGTACCTTCCCAATGATAAAAAAGAAGTACTTTTGGAAATATGCATCACAACATAGAGGCTTTCACAGTACTATTCTCAAGTACCTGATTGTGACCTCATTCCTTCTTCGAGTAATCCTGCCAAGTATTAAATTTCTTCTTGTACTTTTAATTGACTGCCGACATTTTTTGGTAGCACAAAGAGCATCTAAATTATTAGTACGTTGATAACCCGAATAAAAATTTAGAGAAATGTAAGTGAATTCTAATGACAGCCATCTGCCGTAAAAATGAAAATCTAAGTACTTAATAAACAAAATTATATTCGGTTTGTGAAACTGAGATAAAATACCTAGTGTAAGTGTCTAAGGTTAGTGTTTCAAGTGTCTCTTAGTACTTTCAAGCCATTACTCAAGTTCTATAGTAACTAGTGACGTAACTAGATATTAGCAATAGCAGGCTAAGGCGTTGACTGTACAGCCAATCATAATGACTCATTCATTCCAGTGGTATGCTAAATGCCAGTGTTGCCAGATGATCTAGAAATTAGCCACATTATTGGGTAAGTTTACTCATGATATGTGACTTTTTACAGCAAAGACTGTATTATGATAGTAGAGTAGGTGCCGTACCTATTTAATCGAATCCTACTAATATTATAAATGCGAAAGTTGGTGTGTGTGTTACCACTTAGCCCCTAAACGGCTAAACCGATTTGGATGAAAATCGGTATGTACATAGATTCGGTGCCGGCAATACACATAGGCATTTATCCCGAAAATCGCTCTGGATCCCGAGTAACATTTATTAAACACATACCAATTTCCGCACGGGCGAAGCCGCAGGGCGCAGCTAGTATGTTTATAATAATCATAATACATTACATAGCCACACCCAGCAGCTATGGTCATGTCGTTCTGCCACCATCAATCATGCGGTCTAATACTTTGTTGATATTAATCTGTAATATAGATAATGTTTACTGGTCGATAACCCAGTGAGTAAAATTAACAATTCGAGTTTAAAATGGGTTATTCCGTGTTCATCCTATGACGTCTCATCCCTTTTTCACTCATCCCAAACTAGTATTCCTAATTTAAAATTTGTTTTAGAAATTTCAAAGATCCTTTACTTACCTGTAAAGACTAATTTGTAGGGGATCAGAACAGAATTAAAGAATAATAATAACCAGAGGGGATCAGATCTGGGGAATCCGACCGCAATAACTACTTTTTTCTATTCATTTGGTTTTATTTTATTCGATGGTACACAACCGGTAACTACCACTAATGGACATTAGAAGCACCAGGAATATGTGAGAGTTCGTTCCCTGGCATTTATTCTCCAATTCGACACTCACGGGAAGAGATAGTGTAGTGCCATATTCTACACTTAAGACCACGTGACCGATAAAATTAGCTACACAGATTATTTAGTTTAGAAACTCACATAATATACTTATATTTCATAATATTTTACCAGAAATTAGGCAAATTAACACTTATAATATAGCAACACTACAATACGTTCTCTAATTAATTCACACAGATTAGGTGGCACAAGGTCACAAGGTCCATTCCAGCCTGTTAAATTATAATTTCCATAAAATAGGTACGGAAGCCGCCACCAGTAGTATTCCAAACTTGGTATCAGACCGACAATTCGACACATGGCTATTATAAATATTATAGTTGCTATGGTAGTGTGGTCGTCTGAGTTAGCGGCGACACTAGCTCATGGAAAATAATGTATGAAGAAGACAGTTTTGAGACCTTAACTTCATGCATAAGACCACACAACCACCAGTAGGTCATCTCGACTTTGGATTTTGGCTAACATTTTTTAATAAATCACAATAAAATACTAAATAAGATATTAATTATGTTTCTTGCACTAAACATTATATTCGCTTTTCCTTCCTCATTCCCTTTTGCCATTGCCGACTACGGGGTCGGCAATGGCTTGGTTGTGTTTTCTAAGTATTATTACTTCTGCAATGCTTTGAAAACACAGCCATCTTTATTGGTTAAGGTTACCATTTACCATTAGGTGGACCGTATGCTAGTTTGCCACCTAATATATATATATATATGCTATCTACACCCCTTCCTTTAAATGAACTGTGACTATTCCAAATTACAGTCCACTGTGCACTCAATGTGGGCTTAACACTTTGAACGCCATGCAACCAGGGCACAATGGAAAATCTATTGTTTACAGTCACCGGCGACCGAGGTGGCGCTTAAAGAATTAATGAGCCTTACAGGATACATTTTTCTGGTTTATTTTTTTAACATTGATTCTGATTCAGAACATTTTATTAGTTTGTAATACTACCAACCCCACAACGGGTCGCACGTCACAAGATAGCTAATAACAGTAAACATTTATTACTTGTCAAACAAACTGGTCTACGAAACCGAAGGTATGCGAGTCTGTATACACCGCACTAATAAAACACTCACGAACCTTAACGGAAACATAAAAAAATATATCTACAACTGTACGCACTTCGGAGCTTATTGTCGAAAACATCAAGGGCACACGTAGGGTTATCGACACCCGACAATTAAAAATAATACTTTTTGCGCATTTTTTTATCTTCGTTAATTTAAATAGACCCTTTATGGTCGTGATTATAAATAGGGTAAGATAAAAACGTAATAATTTATGATTAGTTGGTTAAAATAATGATATAATTTATTATAGTTGTTGCTTTTATAATTAATAACTATTTTTAATTAGTGAGTGCTTTGTGAATTACTGCTGTGTTAAAGGATTTATGGGTATTATGTGGTCGTTAATTAGGCACTATAAATTCTCGCATTATGGAGTCTTATGAGATAATAGTGATTCAAACCATATATGTTAGGCAACTAATAATATAGAATAGATACTCTTGTTTATTAATTATAAAATTGTATTATATGTATCTCGATATTCTTGTTAAATAACAACGCCTGCTCTTAAATACAAATCATTGAAATTGTAGACAGATAATTTAGAAACAAACAAATGTTAGACCCGTATTTATAAAACAAATTTTATGGAATCATACAAACATTTGTCTCGAGTGTAAATCAAAATTCCATTACTAAGCCTAAAGACAGGAGTAATCATTTTAACTAGACCAATGCAGTCAAAATTTTCTAAATGTAATAAATATCGCAAATATTTTAACAAAAATAAATATTACTAAAATAAAATAGTGCGTGAGTAGGTGACAACCCTGGCAGCATCACTTTGAAGGGCGACATCTGGTGTAACGTGGTGTGAATGATTAAGCTAATATTAAATTGCAACTATCGGTCATGCTGCAGATATAATATGGCGCCACTATCAAAATTTAAACTTAATATTTTAATGACGGTTATGATCCCAATTAGTAAACCTTTTGAACAAACACTGCAGAAAACCATGATTTTGTTGAAATAGTTTTATTTATTGTAAATGGTAATTGCCGTTTATAGGCCTCGAAAACCTCAGAAGTCTTACTGCTACCACGAAAAAAATACTTTTTTTATTGCCAACTGTGGCAGACGAGTCAACAGCCCACCTGATAGTAACTGTCGCTTATGGACTTCTGCAATTCCAGGGGTAAGTGAAGGGAATGAGGGAGGTGAGAAAAACGAAAGGGGGAAATTGGGCCTTACTATACCTATTTGCAGCTGAAATATGCTAACAATCCCTACTACAGGGATTACTTAAGAGCATTGAAAACCACCCTTCAGGAACGTAACACAACTAGTATAGCTAAAGATTGTAGTTTTCCTTCAGCTTACACAAAAGTCTCTAAAGAGAAATGTAATCCCATAATTGTATAACCCTTTTTATTTTTTTAAAGCAGTGCAATTTTGTAAGGAGCCATGTATAACATCGAAATAGATATTATGTAATCACGAGACAATAAGATGGGAAGTATAATTTTGTTTTATTTTTGCAACATTTAACCCAGGGTATCAGACAGGAATAACTCAACATTATTACAATACAAAAGATTCATTTCTTTAATATAATAATTAGAAATTAACAATAATTAAAAATATGTCATGAGTTCACGGCATTTTGAAGTCATTGTGCGTATTATTCAGCCTGAAAAATGTCTGAGAAGAGCTTTAAAGGCTGTTTATTATATTTATAACATAATAGGTACATTTTTTATGAATTTCCTAAAGCCTGAGAAATATTTGAATATTTTTACGTCTGACGGCACCATTTGACTTTTTTAATGTGTCATTAAGATAAAATACAATAATTACAATAATTTATGTGGCGTTTTATGCAAGTACTTCACTCTAGCTATAAGAATGGACGCACTTCGAATAATTTAAGTTTCGTATATATTGTAATAAAATTATTTATTATCTCATTTAGGAAGCACATTATTATATAATTTATGTATGTATATTGGGTCGTTATCTATTAAATTGCCGTTTTACTTTATATATTTTATCTTTGTACCGAGTTACGTAATTCTATCACTACTTCCAAAATATATTTTTTATTTTGTAAAGAACTGTATTATGTCAGAAATTCAATTATTTATTGTATGAAAATGTAGTTTGTAACACGCCTGTACATTGTCGTCAAAATAAAATTACTTGGATTTATAATTTGTTATAACATATTATCACACCTCAAAAGCAGTGTTACGATTAAAAAAAAGAAAATAATTTGATAAATCGGTCAAGTAAAATAATGTAAAAATGGAGGTCTTGAAGAACACAACATTTTTTCGCCGATGTGTTGTTCTTATATCGTAGTAACGTCCTTTAATGAAATAATATTTAATCGTGTAATAAAGACTATATAAATATATCGCTTTTCCAATCGCATAAGGAGAACTATATTTCTGGCAATCTATTTTAGTGATACCTTCTACTAATAGTTAATTTTCAAAAATAAAATCATAATGTATCTCGATGTTTATTTCTACAGTTGTTTAAAGTATATTACGACTAAAATTTATATTCCAATCACAATAATAGTTTCACTGAGCGTGGTATTGCAACAAATGTAGCAATAGTAGAAAATGTCTTCAACAATCGCATGATATATTCGTACATTGTTGCTATGGTTACTCGTCGTATAATGTAACTGTTGGATTCAAACTACATAATAACCAAACAACAAGAAAGAATCAAACGAAGAACGACGATTATTGTCATGTTTTAGGAGAGAGCTTAATCTCAGTAGAGTCGACATGCATCTTCTGATACCTTACTGAGTATACTAACTTCGATCTCATAAACCGACTTTCAAAAGTAAGAAGAGACTTTTATCAGATTTAAAGTTTATTTTTTATTGAATAAATAAAAGTAAAAGTAGGAGAATGAAGCTCTACATTCAGGTTAAATAAAAAGAACTGAAAGAAAGCCACAAGGCATTGAAAAGTAATATTTGTATTACACTAACAACAAATTCCGATTAATAATATTTACACGTACCTACGTATGGACACAACAATTCATAATATTCATTGGTTAGATTCAAAGGTATAATAAAAAAAAATCGTAATAAGCGATTGATCAAAGTTATAGCTCGCCACATAGCTGAAATATATTGCTTTTAAAGCTATAAAGGCTATGAAATATCCGTCCATTAATCGTTAGCTAACTTTACGAACATATTAAAATCCTTCGATTTGTTGTAAGTGGATACGGTATAAGAATGAAACTTATATAAAGGGCAACGATATTAGAATATAATAGAATATGCTTTATTGTACAGCACACGTAATTTAAAAAAAAACTAATGAAAATTTTAACGGTAAATAGGTGACAACGGGCGTTCTAATTTCTAACAATAATCGCTCTCGGTATTAACTACAATCCAGAACTATCCGGCGGCCATGGTCACAAATCATTGAATAAATTTCTTTATCCATCCTATTCATTCATAATCTTCTACTTATCTAGGCACATAGGTAGGTACCTAACACCCATTTAAATGTAAAATGTAATGGATGTACGAGTTTAATTTTGCGTTTACTTGCGTCACAACGAGAAATGGAATAGTAATTAAACGGAATCACAAAGCGAAGTAAATATAGTTAGTAAGTACTTAGTATAAAAAACGTAAATTATATACAGAACTCGTTTAGCAACTTTGAAAACTAACAAAATTATAAATTCCTTAACTCACAGTAAGTAATTAACAATGTGCTAATTTCCTTAACTCGAAACATATGCCAAAGTATATCCTGTTTTTTACGATCTAGGAGCGCAGATATTTTATCTTGAAAAAATTAATTATGAGACATGAACCTATACAATCAAAATTATGCTCTAAACTATTGCTGTTAAGGTTGAAATTTGTATGTAAAGCGTGCATGAGGTGCGAGTTTCATGAATGAACGTCTCGGCATGAATGACGGCGGATATGACATCACGCGATGGCGACGAGGCGCCGATGCGCGTACGCACACTACAAACATTGTATTCATAAACAGTAAATCAGGTACGCGATGTCTTTTAAATATTTTATTCTTAAAATTTGCATTTTTCCTTGTTTCAACATTTGAACTAATAAATCCAAAGAGATATTTCGTATGTCGATATTGGTTTATGAAAATCTTGACACGAAAATATTTCTTAGCTATAACAGAGAACGCCTGCATAGCATGCTACTTAAAGCAATGATGATTATGATGACATCAATATGCTGATGCTATGTTGTTTTTAAAGCGCGATACTGTCTTTAAACGGGCCTTAGCAAGCACTTATTTCACGATAGTAGCGAGCTAGCGGCGTAGTTGGGCCTCTAAGGTTCTATTTAACTTTAAGTAAGACGTGTGTGACATTCATATTAAAGTAAAAGACATAATATCTTTTACTTTAATATGAATGTACTGTAGAATTTGCTATATTATAACAAAACCGCCTAAAATTGAGTAAGGTTTTTATATTTGAGGTCATGAATGTCAGTTAATATTACTATCAGAAGAGCTATTGGTTTCTATGCCACAGAAGGCAATAAAAAATATACCCATTGTAACCTATGTATTGTTATATCAACATCATATAAAACTCAACTTAATATTCGACGTGACAAGCACTACTTGTAACGATTTAAACGTGCGAAACGTGGACGAAATTATAATATAGTACATACATAGTTTCCTACTACGTTCATTGCGTAGATTTCATTGAGGAGATGTGCGCAGTGATAATTTGCAAATCCAGTTGTACCCTTCGAAAGGGCATTGACATTCGACTGGCCGTGGTATTGGAAGATGACACGACATGATTTAAGGATTATGGCAAATGACTGCGCAGTTGTATTCGTAGTATATGCTTACTCACTAATCCTGCACGTATTTTTTTTGTTTCTGGCTTCGATATGCAATAATGATAACGATATATTCTTAAAATAAATTAGGTCGAAACAGAGCACTTCACATCATTACAGCGTGCACGGTCACTATAACTTTAGAAATTCATCGATATTTTAAAAGACGTATTCTTTCTCTATTTATACCGATCGTTATTACTACGATAAAAATTTGCAATTAAATATATTAATAAAGTTCATTTAAGTCTCTGATTAAGGACCACCATGCCAGATATTAAGCAACCAGGTGGGGTCCTAGAACGTTGTACTACATCCTAAAACCCATCAGTGCAAACTGCTTGCCCGGTACTATGTCGACTTTGTGAGATGCATTTTTGGCCGCAAAACCGAGCAGTATTTTTTCTTCAGACCGTCCACACAAACCTTAGAGTTTTTAGGTGATTTCGGAATCTGTTGAGCTAGGAATTCTTACATGATGAATAAAGAATTGAAAATAAATTAATTACTGTCGGTTGAGTACGGAACCTAAATAGGTTGAGCTAGGAAAAAAAATGTGTAGGATCAAACTTCATCGAATGAATACGGAACAAATCTGAATTTCATCAGATTTAATGGTATTACTGTATTTTCTGTACAATGTTCGTAATATTGTCAATATAACAATCTATTTACGATTCCCATTGTGTACGATACTGCACATGCGTTCAATGATTCAGGATTTTGATGTTCTAATGAATGGAGTCTTTGTCACTATAAATACTGATTCGTAGTACCTACTTATATTATATGCGATTTTTTCTCATCGTGAAATGTTAAAGTAATAAACTTAAATATTTATAAAGTTCTTGCGGTAAGTGTAATTTTGATCTTCCAGAAGGTAACTTAACCATCTCGGTTAAGCTACCTTCTGGAAGATCAAAATTACGCTTTCAAAAAATATTCTGTCTGCGAAAAAGTTTTAAGACTAAAAACAGCAGAACTGTCTTAAAAAATGACAATTGAAAACTAACCATGCGATAAAGAAAATTTGACCAAACAAAACCAATAGATATTTGTTCATCAATTAAGGAGCTACGATGCGACAAATAGAAATACAACGAATATTAATTAAAACATACTTCTTTTTACACCCTAAGAGGTTTAATTGAACAAGTTATAAAAATGTTTAACAATCATCATCTTAACAATTTCGCGATACGTCAGACTGTACGTAATTATTATAAATATTGATTTATTATTTCATAGAGCAACACCTACTGACCCTGAAAGTTATCAGTATCACCTTACTATTTACCTACATAACCGTAGCCTTCGGCCTCAATATCTTTCACATATTAATTAGCTAAAGTATTGTTTACTCTTATAATATGTGGGAATGGGAACTATGAATGGATAGGTAAGTTTTTCATATCGCATATTTCAGGCATCTACTTATAGTACTTATATTATTGAGGTTTTTTATTATTTAATTTTTACTTCTATTAAACTGCACAGCAGTTTGTTGGCAGACGTAGCTTCCGTATTATTAAACTAAATGAATAATTATGATTCTTATTACATTTTCTAATTAATTTTATTAAATAATTAACTGATTACCTACCTACTGTTTTCTTTTTTATTAATAAAAGAATAATAAAAAATAAAATAAATAAATTACAATAAAAAGCACAATAAAGTAATAAATAATAATACTTTAATATTACACAATTGACTAAAAATCGAGAGATATGTAACAAGGTCACATGAAGTGCCTATGAAAATGCGATCGAACTTATTATGGCTAAGGTCTCGTGGAGCGTTTTTTTCTATGGCTGTTCACGGTCGCGGATAAAGCACAACATTGAAGTTCAAGTTCAATGTATGTTATTCAGTAACATGTAGGTTGATAAGTGAGCGAATATAATCAAATTATAGTTTCATGATCAATGTCTAAATAAAGTGGAATCAGGGATTAAATACTCTTTATTCATTAACCTACGCAATGCCAAGGGCTCAGCGAAGCCGTTGTCTCCCGAACTATTGTATCGTATCCTAGAATATACAGGAACACCAATCATACAACCTTCAAATATAATCTGTCTATAAAACACCAAAAATGTTAAGCCTTTGGATTATCTAATTAATGTGATTTATGCTTTAGACGTCACTTAACAGGTCTTAACGAGCAGCTACTTATTATGCAAAAGAAACACTTAACACAAATAAATACAAACTATTTTGGCTAAACACAACGCGAACCACACGTGTAGAAACCAGTTAATCGTGAAATGTAAATGCGTGGAATTTTCTCATACGTTATGTCATCAACCTACTGTCTATTACAGAATATATTTCAAGGACAGAGCTAGCATTTTCATTCATTGTAGTTAACTAGGTAATGCCAGTGGTTTCACTTATTGTTGATTTCAACAAGCCTATGTTGCAGGGATTTGAAACTTATGAAATGTCATCTAAACTAATCAATTTTGAGGTTCATCCATCGGTTGTCAGCTAACTTCATCAAATCATATAGATCCAATTTCAACTTGAAGATGTTTTTTTTTTTATATTATAGTCTACCAAAATGACACTCCACCCCGCCTGATGGTAAGCAGTCAGTGGAATCCAGAAGTGGCGGCCACTATACCAAAAGCCGTCTTAAACTGTTGGTATGGTGGCCTCCACTATGGCGGCTGGGAATCGGGTTAGGGAAAGGGAATGAGGAAGGTAAGGAAAGAGGAAAGGGGGGAAATCGGGCCTCCGGCGCTCTCACTCACCGAACGAAACGGAGTAGTACGGATACTACTACTCTTAAGTCGATCTTCTATGAGAGGGTAGTACTTCCCTGGACGATCCGGCCCATTCATGCTGAAATCAGCGTGGATCTGCTACCGTATGGTACGCTTAGGAGACGTTTGTGGCCAAAGTACGTCGTTAGGCTATGTGTAATTTTATTATTTCTGAGACTTATAGTCTCGCAGGGTTTTTATCAGAAACACAGACACAAAATTTTGTACCGTGTCAAAATCACATCTCAGCCCATAGCATTTGTAAAGTCGCATGCATGCGGCTACTATGTAAACATACAGATGTACATGTAGACATACTACGTAGAGGTAGTTACATTTCTATTTATGTCTTTCTTAAGCCAAAAATAGAAAAATTAGGAACGAAGCTCTTGGACCTCTTTTTCACAAATTTAATCAATCGTTTTTTTTCTAAAACATTTACAGTCATACATAAAGTTCATGTTTTTATCATACCGATAGCATAAACTTGCAGAAATACTACTACTGTGCAGTATGTATGCCGCTGCATGCATCTGTATGGCTGTGTGTACATACAGATGTACATGTTGACATACTACGTAGAGGCAGTTACATTTATAATTGTGTCTTAAGTATAAAAATGTAAAAATTAGGAACGAAGCCTTTGAAAAAACGATTGCTCTATAATCTCTTTCACAAACTTACGGCAATTGTCAAAGCTTAGGTTCAAGTCTATATCATACCGATAACATAAACTTGCAGAAATACTACTACTGTGCAGTATGTATACCGCTGATTGCCGCTGCATGCAGAGCGTAAAATTCGTTATCTCCGTCACATAAAGTATTAATCAATTAGCTGTAAATACTTATAATTCAGTGCTACCATGAAATTTCACTTACAATTCACAAGTAAAAATATAAGCTTATTATAAGTACGACAATAAAATACTGCTTTTTACGTAGGTATACAAACTATTACAAACGTGCGTGAAAGAATGTCGTAATAAAACCTTAAAAATATTGAAATACGGATAGTTTTGTACGTATTAACTGTATATCTAAGGCACTCGTGATGGTGTACATTACATTACAATAAATCAGTCAATACACTCCGCATTCCAGCGGTGGGTCAGTCTGCTAATATTAGACCGTGAAAATTAAATATTATGTAAACGTATTTAATTTTAAAAGCTTTAAAAGGATCGATAATACGTGACTTTGTAGTGGTGTAACAATGTTTTAGTTGATGAGCTGACTAATGCATCTAAGTCGTTGATTTTTCTATCTGTTTCTTCGCTTACTTTTATGAAAACACGCAAAACATTTAAATACGGTTTCACAACCGTTTAGACGTTTCTTCCAGAAGGTTGAAAGTATAATACATGCATGTTGACCTAATATAGAAGGAAAAAGCTAAGATTAAACTATTTTAAATTAAAAGCATAATAGCTTCCACGTGCGAAGCAAGGGCAGAACGCTAGTTGTAATCTATACTAATATTATGAAGAGGTCAAGTTTGTGAGGTTGTAGTAATCTCTGGGTCTAATATACCGATTTTGAAAATTCTTTTTTTGTCTGAGAGTTCAATGCTTGAAGAAGGTTATAGGCTACATAACATCACGCTACGAGCAACGGGAGCAGGGAGAGGACGACTCAGAGTCCCTAGCATTTCTCCTAAAATAAACCGGGAGTAGGCAAAGCCGCTGCCTACCGTGAAGGCAGTGGGGTAGGTGAAGAGAATGAGGAAGGTGAGGAAAAAGGAAAGAAGGAAAATTGAGTCTTCAGCGCTCTGAAATCACATCGTAATACATAGAATAACTCTGAATCGTACAATATGTATTCTTCTTCTCCTTCTTATAGTAAAAGTAAGTCTTCTTAAAGTATATATGTTATGCAATGTGTATTACATATATACTTTACAGAGTGAGAACTTTCCTGTACTTAAAGTCCTCAGAAAAATTGTAAAACTTAGAATACTTCTATATATTATTATTATATTATTATTATTATATTATTATTATATTATATATTAATATATAACCAAATCAAATCTATAATAATTTAATATCTATTTAATTGATACAGGACTAATGAAACACAAGGTTGTCTCTGTTTGGAATCATATGTATAACAGTTCTAAAAGGCCAAGGTCTCGGAGCCACCTAGCAACTGAACTTAAATTGTTTAGACGGTGTCTCAATCGCTGACAATAGGCCTTGCTCTTCCAGTGTGTTGCACCACGCGTGATTTGTATAAAAGGAGAGATATTTACAAACAACGCCCGAACACGCACGCCCGCACTACGCTACCTGATGCGGTAACAGTTGCTGCGGGGCAGTGTTTTTTTTTTTTTTTTTTTTTTTTTTTATTTATATTAGCCTACCAAAGTGACTCCACTTTGCCTGATGGTAAGCAGTAAGTGGAATCCAGAAGTGGCGGACACCATTCCAAAAGCCAAACTACTGCTATGGTGGCCTCCACTATGGCGGCTTAGTGAGATGCTTTTTCACGCCCCGCTTAAAAGACCCAGGATCAAAATTAGATGGGAACACATGCGCTGGCAAAGAGTTCCAGGCTTTAATTGAGCGACAAAAGTATGAAGTGCTGAACCGTTTGGTTCGAGACCCTTTAGATTCCACTGTGAAAGGGTGGCACTTTAGTCCCGCACGTGTCGTTCTGGATAAAAAGGGAGAGGGTGGGATTAATTCAAAGAGCTCTTCAGAACACTCTCCATGGTAAAGGCGATAGAAGACGGCCATTGAGGCGATGTCTCTTCGCAGCTGTAAAGGCTCAAGGGTCTTAGTAGCCTCCGGGCTTCCGATGATACGGACTGCTCGCCGCTGCAACCTATCGAGTGCATCCAGTAAGTACTGTGCGGAGCCATCCCAAAGATGAGAGCAGTACTCCACGCAGGAACGAACCTGTGTCTTATAAAGAAGACAGAGCTGCTCGGGCGTGAAGTACCGCCTCACCCTGTTCAGGACACCGAGTTTACAGGAGGCGGTTTTAATGACGCACTCGATGTAGTTCTTGGGGTTGAGATCTCGGCTGATGTCCATACCCAGGATACTTAGGCTATCCTGTAGTGGTAACACTGTGTTCTGAAGAGAGGGAAGGGGAAGGAACGGCGATTTTTTTGCAGAGAACGCGCACACCTGTGTTTTCTTGGCATTGAACTCGACCAAATTCTCACAACCCCATTTAGAAATGCGGTATAATACTTGGTCGAGCTCAGCGACAAGTTCTAGGCGTTTTGCCTCGATGTCAGTCTGTTTAGCCGCAGGATGTCCGAGATATCGCCCATGCACTGTACTATCATCTGCATAGCAATGAATGTTGCCAAGGGACAACATGTCATTGACATGCAGAAGATACAGGGTGGGCGACAGGACGGACCCCTGAGGCACCCCAGCGTTGACCTGCAAATAATCGGAGGCCGATCCGTCACAAAGGACTCTAATGCGGCGCTCACGCAGGAATGCGGCAATCTAGTTGCACAGCTGGGGTGGCAGACCATATGCTGGAAGCTTGGACAGAAGCGAACGGTGCCAGACTCTATCGTAGGCTTTGGTTATGTCAAGGCTGATGGCCAAGGACTCTCCATGCCTGTCCATAGCTTCACCCCATTGGTGCGTGATATATGCTAGAAGGTCACCCGTAGACCGTTTTGACCTGAAGCCATATTGTCGGTCACTAATTAACGAGTGACCCTCTAGGTAGCGGACTAGTTGGGCGTTTATTATCCGCTCAAGCACCTTGCAGAGAACTGAGGTGACAGCTATGGGTCGATAGTTGCCTGGCTCGGACCTATCCCCTTTTTTGGGAATCGGTTGAACATTCGCCTCTCTCCAAGCCTCCGGCACAATTCCCGAGGAATAAGATAGGCGGTATAGGCGCGTCAATGCAGGAGACAACTCCGCTGCGCATTTCTTGAGAACCACCGCTGGAATACCATCCGGTCCGCTGGCTTTCCGAACATCGAGCGACCTTAGTTCCGCACGGACATCACGATGCCTAATACGGATATTAGGCATAACGGAGTCGCAGCCAGATATAGTCGGCGGGTGCAAGTCACGGTCGTCGATTCGGGAGTTAGCCGCAAAGAGTTCTACAAGCAAGTTTGCTTTCTCTTGCGGCTCGTGGGCCAGCGATCCATCAGGACATTTCAAGGGGGGCAGCGAAGGCTTGCAGAAGTTGGATTGCACGGCCTTGGCTAGTCGCCAGTAGCTACGGCTACCCGTAGGATGCGAAATCAGTTCTTGCCCAATCCGTGCAATGCGCTGGGCATCCGCTCTGATGTAAGCCCTCTTGCATTCCCTAGTGGCTTTATTGTACGCTGCTTTTAGGCGATCCAAGCTAGGGTCGCGCCGTGCTCGGGCCCTGATCCAAGCGCGGTACGCCGATTCTTTTTGTTTAACAGTATCGGCGCACTCACGGTTGAACCAGGGACGCGTTTTGCCGGCACTGGTGACATCTGAGGATGGAATGTAATATTCCATACCTAACAAGATTTCACCAGCGACAGCAGTAGCACTTTGCGACGGATCCCTGTTTTTAAAACAGCGTAATGCCCATGGGACGGAAGCAAAGTACTCCCGCATACCATCCCAGTCTGCTGACGAGTAGTGCCATAGTCATCGCTTTACCTCCGCACGTCGTGGGGGAGCAACAAGAGGCACTGAGGCGCAGACCAAACAGTGGTCGGAATTACCCAGTGGGGCGTGGACCGAAACACTGTATTGGTCTGGGTGACTCGTCAGCAGTAGGTCTAGCAAAGAGGGCGCTTGACCTGGAATATCTGGTATCCTGGTGGGATGGATTACCAGTTGCGTCAGGTCATGCGTGAGAGCGAATGCATGGGCGGCTCGTCCCGCATGGTCTGTTCTGAGAGAACCCAACCAGGTCTCGTGGTGGGCGTTAAAGTCTCCCAGAAACACCAGTTCCGCGTTCGGAAACCGCTCCTGCGCTAAGTCTGCCGCCTGACTCAGATGGTCAAAGAGTCGAGTTGTCTCCAAATCTCCGGAGTGGGAACGGTAAAGGCACGCGTAGACCCGGCTCAGAGAACCAAGATCAACGTGAAGCCAAAGGATGGGGTAGGATGGGTCCTCTAGGCAGCGCAGACGGCGAACGCAAACATCCGCCCTGACGAATGCGCATACTCCGGCCTTAGCGCGAAAGCGCTCCTCGAGCACATAGCCGGGGTAGTGCAGGTATGCCGTGTCGTCAGGGCGGCGTATTTGTGTCTCCGTTAGGAAAAGCAAAGCCGGCCGTGCCGTCTCGAGGTGTTGGTGGACGGCGTTGAGGTTTGAATGGAGTCCACGGATGTTAGTGAACTCCACCTCAAATAGCGGGTTGGTGGGGGAGGAAGATGCCGCTGTTTGACCTGCTGCTTTTTTGCGTGCTGCCATGTTGGAGGGTGAAGGAAGGGGCGTGGAAAAGATGACTGCCCTCGCAGCAAGGCTAGACAAGGTGCCGAGTATTGCTTCGTCATTTAACTGTGTGGCATGGTGGTAGCCGATCCGCCGGACGGAAGGGCCCCCGTACCCTCTCGGAAATGGTCGCCGGGTCCCACCATCCGGTCACCAACCGGCACGACAAACCACTCCGGGATTATGCGCGACCTGGTGGGGCAGCCTCCTAGGGTGGTTAGGCCTAGTTGGGCCCCTGTACTATGCCGCGGGCGGCCAGCGGCACCACCGTTTCTACGGGTCTCCCTGGCCGGCGGGTCGACCCACACCACCCACACAATGACTCCGCGGATACTCAGCTGGTCCCACACATGCTGCGAGGATTGCCATCTTTGCATCAGTTGGGCCTCCGGCACTCTCACTCACCGAGCGGAACGCAATAGTACGAATACCATTACTCTTACGTCGATCTTCTATGAGAGGGTAGTACTTCCCCGGTCGATCCGACCCATTCATGCTGAAACCAGCGTGGATCTACTACTATACAAGTGTGTGAATCGTCTTACTTATAAAATTGCATAAATAAAAATACACATCTGAAACCGCGGTATATATCTAGTATAGTAAAAACATACAAGAATATCTAATGTTGAAGTCCATTATTATTATCATTTTTTTTTTTTTTTATATATTATAGCCTACCAAAGTGACTCCATACCGCCTGATGGTAAGCAGTCAGTGGAATCCAAAAGTGGCGGCCACCATACCAAAACTCATCGTCCCAAACTGCTGGTATGGTGGCCTCCACTATAGCGGCTGGGGATGAGGGAGGTGAGGAAAGAGGAAAGGGGGGAAATCGGGCCTCCGGCACTCTCACTCACCGAACGAAACGCAGTAGTACGGATACTACTACTCTTAAGACGATCTTCTATGAGAGGGTAGTAATTCCCCGGACGATCCGGCCCATTCATGCTGAAATCAGCGTGGATCTACTACCGTACAATCAGCGTGGATCTACTACCGTTAGTTAATATTATGAAATCAAACAATAATCTGTATGAAAATTAGCAGACAAAACGGAGTCTACGCTGTAAGACTAGTTTAACAATATTGAATATTAGCTGCGCCCTACGGCTTCGCCCTCGCGTAAAATATGTTTTGTATCCCTCGGGAACCATACCGATTCTCGAAACAAAAAGTAGCCTATGTCCGTCTCCGGCGCCGAATTTATCTAGATACCAATTTTTATTCAAATCGGTTAAGCCGTTTAGGCGTTGAGTGGTAACAAACATACACACACACAAACTTTCGCATTTATAATATTAGTAGGATACTAATAGCTATTTTATACTTATGCATCAAGTTATTAACTTATACATAGTTTAAAAAATCAGTTAAGCTGAAACGACATTTGTATATGGATATTTTATGGTTCATAATGAATTTCGAGAATAAAAGATCCTTGATGGTTTCAATATGCATGAACCAGATCGACCGGAGAAGTACTACTCTTTCATGGAATATGGCAAAGTGTGCTTGGCGCTTCTTTATGCTATTTAACCCTATCATGGACACTACTGTAGATACAACAGATGTCTTATTGTCATCACGGCCTTTACTGTCCCGAAAAGTGTTAATAGATTTTTTTTATTTTTTTTAATTTTCTAATACATAGTAAGTAATAGGTCTCCAACTTTACTCATACTAGTTCGGTAATACAGGTCCTAAAAACAACCCTTCCCAACCTTATCACAAAAACAAACGCTACCGGAAAACAAATTTCAACAATATCATAATAAGTAAAGCTACAAGGTAGAAGTTTCTAGAACTAATTATCGTTATTACATAATACAGACAATCTGCAAGCAAACTTCTACAACATAACAGTAGTAGATGTTTGCAGAATGGCCCAATGGTGCGTACGGACAATTGAACACACTTCCTTATTGTACGGCATGCGTCATCTTCCCGTGGACCTGCCTCGCTTCTAGAGGCTCCTAACATAAAATAAATGTGTCACGCATTTTTAAAAATTTGTGCACAAATGTAATTGTCATATTTTAAAAGTTTGTGCAAAAATGTAAATTTATTGTCACATTTTGAAAGTTTGTGCAAAAATATAATTGTCATATTTGACAATATAGTTAATTATTTATTTACTAGCGACTTGCTTAACAAGGATAATAATAATATATTTTTACCACTTAATTAGGAATACTTACTTAAATTGGTTTCATATTCTAGAAGAGGATAAAAATTCATGCTAAAACTGAATGTAGCTGAATAATTCAAGAGATTCTAATGAATTGTGCATGCAAATCGTTTTGAGACTTTAGGACGTTGCAATTTTTTTTAAATTTTAAAGCTTTTAGATTTTCAAACAATTTGTTACAAACATTATTTTAGCTTACTTTGCGTGTGAACTTATAATGAAATAAAAAAATAACAGTTTATTACATCTATGTTATAGGCTTATGCAAATCATTCTTTTTTTTTACAACTTAAGTAGCGAGCTCATCTGTTATATGGAGCTCGCTACCTAAGTTGTATAAAAAACATGAAACTCTCGGCCACAGGCTACTTTGCCTCGGCCGCTGCTGATGTCTATTAGCGCTGGCTACTATTTATCTTCAGGTGGGCTTAGTGGTCTTCATTGGCACCAATAAATACAGTTAGTATTGCAAATATTTGATTACGAGCTAAATGTATTGGCATGGCAATTGTTATTCGAAAACCGTTACCAAATTGTTGGTAAGTAATGTATTTAGTCATATGTATAATAGCTCTAAACGTCTTAGGACATTTAGGAGATGATTCTATCTTTACGGACGGACGGTCGCTTCGTACACTCAGCGCCTAAACGACTAAGCCGTATTCAATGAAAATCGGTATGTAAGTTACATAGATTCAGTGCTGGAAATCGACTGGTTTCCGAGTTAAATTAATTAAACACACCATTTTACGCGCGGGCGAAGCTGCAGGGCACAGCTAGTCACAAATAATTGTAGGTTTCCCCTACATTTAATAATAAAAGACGACATGCTTTACAGAGCTTTAATGGTCTTTGGCCGAAATTTTTGTAATAGTCAAACAGGTTATACACTTATTTCGTACACAGGTGTTCTCTAGGATAGACAACACCTTTGAGCTTAGAAGCCATGTCGTTTTAGTCCAAATAGTTTGTGGAAGTACCGTTATATGCATTTATTGTATGTATTTATTAACTAAATTTCCGCGGCGAGGTTTCATCCGCGTCTTTGCTCTGCTCTCGTTGCCAGTAGCGTGATGTTATAATTATAGCCTATAACCTACCTCGAGAACTAGGCTATCGAACGCAAAAATAATTTTTTAAATCCGACTAGTAGTGCCAGAGATTAGCGCGATCAAATAAACTGTTCCGCTTTATATTATAGTATAAATATGACATGAGGTCTGTGATTCAGAATATAGATCACCTCATACCTTACTGTGTAAAGCGTAAGAGGTGATTAGAGAATACAGGAGCTGGCAGCAACGTTTACTGCGTACTTGGTGTCATCTTTAGCGGTCACCTCCTCGCCCACAAAGCGTAATAACTGGTGATTAGCAAACTCTTTCTATTGAGAAAAGATCAGGCACCTCTAATAGCAGTATTATTTTAATGTTACTTTGTGTTTGGTCTTTTTCTTTTGTATCATTAAAAACAAGGATAGATACAAAGCGAGGTTATAATATGATTGCTATAAGATGTTGTGGGCTCCAGGGCTTGCCGCTGATGTAGAATCTAGTTTCAGCGGCCCATCTGTTAAGGCGAGAGTAGGTGCTTTGGTTTATTCGGTATTTTGGCCACACCATCGCAGGCCAGCGAGCCCAACATAGCTGCCTCGTTTTTCCGGACGGGGCCGTATGCGTAAACAAAAAAAAAGGCCCCCCAGGGCATACACTGTCCTTTGTTTCTCTGTTTAACATAACAGTCGTCGTGTTAAACTGATAATAATGATATATTAATGTAAAAATGTATATTTACATATTTTATATATTATTTATATTTTATATATTAAATGTTTATTTTATATATTTCAGCATGAATGGGTCAGATCGTCCAGGGAAGTACTACCCTCTCATAGAAGATCGACTTAAGAGTAGTAGTATCCGTACTACTGCGTTTCGTTCGGTGAGTGAGAGCAATTTCCCCCTTTCCTCTTTCCTCACCTCCCTCATTCCCTTCCCCTAACCCCATTCCCAGCCGCCATAGTGGAGACCACCATACCAGCAGTTTAAGACGATTGCTTTTAGTATAGTGGCCGCCACTTCTGGATTCTACTGACTGCTTACCATCAGGCGGGGTGGAGTCACTTTGGTAGGCTATACTATTAAAAAAAAAAAAAAAATTGAAATCGTTTGTAACGATTGACTTTTGGATACTTCTAGCCAGTCAATGCTATTTTGGCTAGCCAAGTTCTGCCGTTTAAAATATTGAGCATTGAAATAAAGTTTAAAATCATAAATGTGAGTCAAAGACATCCAACTGACAAGAGACTTATCGATACAGAAGCGATATGCGGTCAAGGTCAAGGTCACAGAAAACCAAGAACATTATCCTTAAGCATATATTTCAGACATTTCTATATAAAAACGAGAGACTTTGTATTCTTGTACGCATTCATTATTTATTACGGTTCATAAATAATTTGATACATAATAGCCAAGGCTTGTGAACAACATTTCAGCGAATGGTCGTAAATATGAATGCAAATATTACGAATTGGTTAACGAGATGTCGTCGTCGTGTCCACTTTGCGTTGTCGGGCTTTATTGACATTGTAATTATAACGTGCGTGTTTGCTCAAGATTAGGTGCTAGACAGTTCAGTTCACGTTGGTTGCGGCTGTAAAGGTTGGCCATGGCTCGACATAAAAAAAAAATATTGAGCTATGAAAATACACATTATGGTATCATTTTTTAGTATTTCGACTCTTAACATGGTTTGTGCTTTTGTGTACGTGCTTTATTCTGAACAGTTGACGTCGCTTGATAGAAAAATGTACTAGTCATAAAACTTTTGATAGTTCTATCTAAAACCATGATCTTGTGAGTGTCCGGCAGGATGTGTGTTTTGAATTAGTCGTATCAGTAATTAACATTATTACTGGCATTAAGTAAAACTACGTGGAAAGTTCAACAGTGGTTCAACAGTAAGGAATAAGGGAACAGGTCTTGAAGAGGTCGCCATCACTGTATGTAAATCATATAAAAATTATGCCTTGAATAATAAACTCACGAGCTTCAGTACGTTATCAGGCAAAGAGAAGAGAGGAAGTTCAATAACTTGGCAAAGCTGACATTGAAACAGTTCATCAAAAATAAGACACACTTCCTCATTTTACGAAACTACACAAAATAATTTATTTGATGTGTTTCAATTTCTGTAGTATTCGCATTTTTTTATAAAATAGGTATGTGACAAGCAAAGTTATGCGCGCGAATTGCGTAAATGTATTGAGAACAGCGCAAAAAATCAAAATAGTAGCAGTTTATGAAGCTAAACATTATTCGCGGACTTTATTTATAAGCACTGAATCAGAACTCAGTGGACCGGGAAGGCCACCTATTTATTAGTTACATAAAAATATTATCTGAAAGTCTCATACATACTTCCTGGTTGCTCTGCTAGTTTTTTTTTTATATAATACATGTACTTACCTTAATATAACAGACTTTTCTTTATTATCTTTGTTAAAAATACAATTCATACTAATATTATAAATGCGAAAGGTGGTCTGTCTGCTACGCTTTCACGCCTAAACCACTGAAGCGATTTTGATGAAATTTGAGGAACAACATATGCTATCTTTTAACGTGGAAAAATGGCTTGAACGGATTGAAATAGGTGATGAAAGTTTGTATGAATAATGCGATAACCGATATTTACACAGACGGAGCTGCAGGCAACAGCTAGTCCTTCTATAAGCACACAAAGTTTGTGTCACGAGGAACATTGCAAACACACAAGTAACGGAC
The DNA here is from genome assembly GCA_963082885.1 of Parascotia fuliginaria. NCBI lineage: Eukaryota > Metazoa > Arthropoda > Insecta > Lepidoptera > Erebidae > Parascotia > Parascotia fuliginaria. The sequence continues at coordinate 2,939,470 of OY720182.1, read as the reverse complement.
AAAAAAAACAGCCAGACTCGGAAAAAATATTTATGGGCCAGAAAAAGTTTTGTCTCGTGTGGAAATCGAAACCACAACACTCTTAAGCACTCCCATTATACCACTGGGACAGTCAAATAAGACAATCGACGATTTTAGATAATAATTATAGATTTAGTTAATGGCTACACTGTTGTCTACATTGCTACAGGTTCAAGTCATGTTAGACTGTATAAAGTTTTTAAACACAAAATATCGATAAAAAAGGTCCATTTCGTTCTTTCCAATTAGCATGTAAAAATTCGCTAAATAAATCATTACTTTGTTAATGAATTGAATAAATTTTTATATTCCAAAAATATCATCAAAATGTATTTTTAAATGATATTTACAGAAACACATCTTATACCAATACATGCATATCATACATATTTATGAAGCATTATCATTAAGGCTATAAGAACATGCGGTGTCGCCTCATAGCTATTTTAACTCGTTGTGCGGCCAGACGGCCGTGCGTAGCAACAGCCGAATCCGACGTCATTGCGTAATATAATAATTGTCTGGAAAAATCCAACAATTTGCATGCTGTAATAATGTCTATGATATATGAGCAAGTATGTATAAATAATAGTTGTATAACCTAGTTTTGTATAAGTGGACATTACGTATACATTCAACGAAATGGTAGTAATCCTTACAACGGCTCTACTGGCTCTAAATTATAGTTTAAGTACTCTCGTATTCGTAAAAATATATAAGTTTGACTGATTCGGTCATACAAGGATGTATCTTAATGTGTTGGAGATAATTTTAACCAATTACTGTATGTACGTAGTTTTCGCAAGAATGTACTTAATAAAGATAACGCGGCCAAAATGTCAGGGTTTAAAAATGCGCCCAAAGTTAGCTATTATACAATGATATGAAACTTTTTTTGCAAAGATTCGAATTCAATTCGAATTCGAATTTCAAATTCATTATAATACTTATTTTTTTATTTTATCACTGTCATTAAACCTTGGAATAATCTATTCTACCAGAGCAGGTTTAATATAATATTAATTTGTAATTGCTATACTTATTTAACAATATTTTTATTAAGCCTCTCGTTAGAAAGGCCTCTTCTCTGGACTTCCATATCTTTCCTAATAAGTACCTAATTTTTAATTTAATTATTCTGCGTTCTGTATTATATATACATTATGCAATATACAGCAAAGACTTATAAATCGCAGACATTAAAAAAATAAAATTACGAAATTCTTTGCATTAAATATTTGCTGAATAAATTTGAATTCTAAATATTGTATTAATAGAATTCATTATATTCTAATTATACAATTTATAGGGCATTACCCTTGAGGCATTGGAAACTGCGCAATTGATTTACGTAGGCATTCGTTACTAGGAAGTAGTTCGCATTAGTGAATATTTTCCGTCATTCTTTGAAAAGAGCAAAGTGATCTCTGAAATCTATTAGACATATTTTTTTGAGCTATCTTGTATATCTACAGATAGAGGTAGGTCAATGGGGAGTAACTACAACCTGCAGAAGATAGCTACGGTTGTAAGTTAGTAGTATATAGCTTTATAGGCTTTTAAAAGTGCCCCTTACCCTGAATCTATCAAATTCGCATTTTACACGACTCTAGAGTCCACAATTTACGTCACAAATTGCACCGAATGAAAGACTTTAGTGAAAAAGAAAGTGAGCAAGGCGTGACTTTCTGTTATGAAAAAAATACGCACAGAGACTGAACTTTCAAAGGATTTCAAAATACATCGTATTATATAGGTAACTTAAATGGATAACAACGATCTCTCAGTCTACTTAACGTTTGAACAATAAACGGCTATACAAAGCAAGTAGGCCACGATAATTTGCATGTCATATCTTACTTTCTCGACAGACAAGGACAGTTTAAAACTGACCGTGACGCCCTGTAGGATAAAGAGAGATAGGTATATTTCTTTTAGGAGATTTGCATACCACACACAAGAGTAGATTGCTTTACATCAATATTCTGTAAGAGTAATTAGTACTCCTGCTTGCCCGTTAGTCCGGCCCATTAATTTCGGTCCACATTGAAACCAGCAAGAATATACATATCGTTATCACTATCATTAAAAAAAAAAAAAACAAATAACTACGCACTGTATTAAAATTCAAGTTTTTCCGGTCAGTTATTAAATTTTTTGTATGTTTGTTTGTTTGCAACGATTTAACTAAAAATCTACGTTACTGATTCGAAAAATTCTTTTAACCGTAGGGACTCAATAAATAAGAGTACGTCCACTGCTTAATAAAGAATTTTTACAAGTAGATAAGATTTTATCCGGTCGTGAACCGCCTTAATACTATTAATAGTATATTATTATACAAAACAATAAATATACACACCTCACAACGTGTTGTGTTCTCTATATCATTACATTCGTATTTTATTGAATGAAGACGTTACATTCGTGTAGTTAATAGAAATAAAAACTTATTTATATCTTTAATTGACGTTCACACGAAACGCCTAGTACGAAATGGGTAAAAAATTAACCAGTATTCGATTGTCTAGTTTTTGTTACTCATTGTATCAGAAAGGCGCCGTTATGAACAACTTGAGCACAATTTTAAAGATATCTTCTTTACTGGACAACTAGTTCTGTCTCGTAAGAACTTATACCCAAGCTACGGACGCAAAATAAATCGAGATATTTTTTTATACAACTTTGGTGACAAACAAGCATACAGCCCACCTGATGGTAAGTAGTAACCGTAACCTATAGAGATGGCTGTATTTTAAAAGCATTTCAGTAGTAATAATGCTTAAAAAACACAACCATTTCGTCGTCGGCCAAGGAGAAGGAGATGAGGAAGAAAGCGGAAAAAGAAATAGGACCGAGAGTCACAAAGTTTTGCACAACAATCCCACAAACAATTTTTCTACACTTCTTTCTTTTACTATAGAATGGTCCAAAAGTGGAGTCCCAAAAAAATATACAAACGTCTTGATGATGTCATAATAAATCATACTCAATCAAGCAAAGGCTGCTTAATTCTAAATCAAAACCAATATTTATAGGAAAACACTATACTTGCAGCGCAGGACAAATTCAGTCATCAATTCAGCTGCCAATCTCTTTCCTCACCTGTAGAAGAGGCCTTTTTCCTGTAATAGACATCTTAAAAAAAGATGAAACTACTGACTCCTATTTCCTCATATATATTAAGACGCTTTGTACATAATAGAAAAACTTCTGGAAAATTCCCTAAACATATCCATTTCAAAGCTAATTCCAAGTTTTATGTTCGTTGTATGATAATTTTCTGTTTTATATATTGCGCTCGCGCAACTCCGGCTTGCCGAATGTATAGTAATCACGTGATAAATAATTCGGGGTTATCGTGTGGCTTTATTCACGATACTGTGTACGGTGTCCATGATCCTTAACATTAGATACGGGACTATTGATATTTGAAAATCAATTGAAAACTTCTTAGACGTGTTTGTAAACAAACGGGCTATGTACCTGATTTGAGAAGGATTTTAGTAATATCTAAATTATATTTTAGTATGTCGAAGTTGACGAAGCTAGTTATTATATTTTATCGCTAACTGGGGCTAACTAATACAGCAAATGTTTTAGAAAATTGGTACCATACCCGACCACCCACCATCACAACTGCTGTATATTAGAATTAACTCTGGCTCTAAGCTCTTACAATCAATGAGTTAGACACTCCCGGGAGTTGCAAGAGTAGCTAATCCTGTAATTGACCCCGTAAGTAAGTTAATTTGAAGTCGAATGTAGGAGTCAGTCAAAAATCAGCTGAGTCGTACCTGAGTAACAGATATAAGGGATCAGCCTCTAGCCATGTCTTCGCCAACTTCTCGATAACCAATGTTACTTTCAGATTCAGCTACAATATTTCTATAAACATTTGTTTGAAACTTGAACCTAGATGGTTCAAGTATTAAACAAATTTAGCTCCGCCAATAATCTTATGTTTACTTCTATCATGCGTTTTGAAATAAATATATTGCCGATTCCTTAATCTGAAAAACAGCCGGCACAACATCCGTAAGTTAGTCAGGCGTAAAGTTATGTATGTATGTTTGTAAGTAAAGTATACATTTTTTTACTCTATAAAAAAAATGTTTGGCGTTTCATTATTTCGGATACAGATGCAAAATTAAAAGCAATCACATAAAAATGAGTTCTAAATGCACTAACAGAGTTAGAATTTTAGATCATGTGAATAATAACTATAAACCTCGAGGTCTTCAAACTGAAGAAGTAAAAGAACGTAAGAAGAACCGACACTCTTTGTTGTCGTCCGAAAGGTATAAAATAAAATAATTTTTATAATTGAATAATAGACAGGCACGTAACACTAAAAAGTGCTATTAGATACGTAAGTTATGCTCGTTACCTAGTAATCCCACAATCAGGTAACCCATGAGTAACTAAATTCTTATTTTTACACGCTCTGTTATTTTTTACACATTATTTATTAATAAGGTTTAGTTTGATTTATATTATATAATTCAAAAATAAAAAAAAGAATAGTTGTAATGGTTATAATAAATCAATAAATTCCATCAAATATTATACAACCACGGACATTTATTAAAGTTATAATTAATGACTAATAATGACCTACAGCTGTTTCTACTTTTCGTAAATAAATGTAGTAATTATCAAAACTTAAGTTATATCGCACACGTCATAGAAAATCGACCGGTTTAGCAGACAAGCAATTAAGTCGACCCACATAAGTGATCGTCGCGACCCAATCCGCGAATTAACTTCGCAAACATGGCCGCACTAACCTCGGGTAGTAGCACCAAGGTCACTTCACTCACACATTCGCACTCATCTACGAAATCCTTGGTAGCGGTTAAAGACCTACGGAAGTTGTCGTAACGTCTAGTATAACTTGAACCGCCGCCTTCAATACATTGCCTCCTTCAAACCACCGTCCACGGTTAAAAAGGAAGGTTTTTGCGACTGGTTTGTAGGTTTTATGTCATCATATCATGCGGCCTTCAATTCCTATGTTTATATAAACCGCGTGAACAAGTTTCGCGAAGTTGTTGCCGGGTGGAAGTGTGTATTTTTTCACAATATCTAATTCGGTAATAGACATATCTGAGCCTTGTACGATATGAGTAAAGGCGGTTATTTAGCATCCGTTTTTAGTGCGGCGGACATCTTGCCATTTATAATTATTAACTAAGTAAACGACTTCATTAATGAACTTATATATATGAACGTATGATCAATGATGCCATTTTGGTCTTACAGAGTTGATTAAATTTCTCTTTACCTAGTGTTCTTTAGGTGTATTTAAGAAATCTTGCAAACTGACTCAATTATAAAAGAGCTACAAGATACATTACGCATAACACTAAGATGACGAAATGCCCTATATTCGAATACCTAACTTTAGAACAGAACATTACGAATGGCGACGGCATTAGTAAGAACTATAAAGTAGCTTTCAGAATAAATCATAGAAACACCAATACGTATTATGAAACAACAGGAAGTTCTAGAAGTTGATGAGGTTGAACGAGATATCTTCATAAAACATTAAACATAGGAAACTGACTATCTACAGCTATAAAAAGGGAATAAAGTTGATTATTCGTTCAAGGCTGTTAACTATTGAGTTGTTATAAAAATTCATTGTAATTTATTCAAGAAAGGGACAGTATTAGGCAGCTAGACAACACAAGTTTATAGATAAAATATTTGCTAACAAACTCGATTTGGTATTAAAATTTTAAGCGCCTTCCAATAATAGTGAAGTAGGGGCAAATAATTTAAATATTGCTGCGAGCTATCTGTTGTATGGTAATTTTCTTCGTATAGTTTGAGGAACGTTCTAGCCGATGAAAGGGTAAAATCTACATAATAATTTGAATAATTACGTATGTACACCAAAATATGAATCAGCGTGTCACTAGACAAAAATAAAAGGAATATTTAGTTAAGTCACTTTTAATTTCCATGAGATTTTATCTTAAAATATATTTTAGATAATTGAAGTTACAAAAAACATATTTATATCAATTTCGCTAGATCTCAAATTATTATGTTCCCACCAGAATTCAAATTTAATTACTCACAAACGGTCCCACGGCAATAATACATAAAACTTCACATGATAGGCGAGAAACATGTCGTACGTGGTCAAATTCTCGCACCACTATCGGTTGATCTGCCAAATAGATCTCTAATATTAGTAGCACAACGTCGAAATTAACGTAACTCCACCCTCAGCATCAGATTGATCAATTTGACACACTGCGTTTGAACTTTGACATTACCAGATAAAATTGATATAACATATTTTAGAAAATAGATTTGCAGTTAACAGAAACATTAATTCAAGGCATTAAAGATGAAAATGGAATGTTTCAGGTTATTTTATGATAAGTACGTGTTATTGATAGTCGGTTAACGATGGATTCATTCATAAAAACCGGTCATAGCGTTAGCATCGTCTGCGTTGTTATTGAATGAATAACATCAGCGTATGATTTATTTATAAATCAGTACAAAGATAACTAAAACAAAATAGTTAAGTGGAGTCGCTTAGGTATGGCAAAAACTTATTTATGTATGTGTGTTTAAATTATACGGAATGGAAAATTTCATCAATGTATTTTGATTGTTAGGTACAAAACGCAACTGAATATCTGAATTGATTTTATATAAGTCTGTAGACTTAAATAAAATCAATTCAGATATTCAATGTATAATAACTAATATACATATATAAAGTAGAAAAGTTAATTATCGTAGATTGATGGATGAAAATTATAACATATCTATTAAGCGAAATCTAAACGATGAAAATGATTTTGATAATCAAAGACAGTCACCTTAAGACTAATAAAGTTGGATTTTATACTCAACTTCAAGACGATTCATTTTTGTAGCGATTAATTAGGTACTAAATATAGTAACTTCAATTTAAAACTGAAACGATTCGACGTTTATGCGTTCTGAAAAACACAGACCAAAAAGTTTCTTGATTTTCGTTCAAATTTTCTATTGTCATGATAATGTAATGATGCTATTCTCATTTAGCATGAAGAGCATCATACAGTGGTCCAATATTTTAAGTATTCTGATCAGTAAATTAACGCTATAAGATTTTGTTTTTGTAACAGAACAGCATAACTTGTTAAAAAACAATATATCATATTACTATGTAGCTTTCTGCGGCGCGGTTTCACCCGCTTCTTTGTTTACTGCTCTGCTTCCGTCGCCAATGGCGTAATGTTATATAACCTATAACCTTCCTCGAGAGCAGGGCTATCATACACAAAAAGATTTTTTTAAATCTGACTGGTAATTCCAGAGATGAGCGCGTTCAAACAAACAAACAAAGTCTTACGCTTTATATAATAGTATAGAAAAATAAAATGTTATTTAGCTACTATTACTTACCTAAGTACTTTTCTTCTATTATTTGTGTGCAACCGCTCCGCCATCACAGGATCTATAGCTTTCAATTTCGCATGAATTTCTTCATTAGTAAAGTTTTGCTCATTATCCAAGTCTTGTTTTAATTGATTTTTATCAATTGCTACATCTTCTTTTTCTTTTTTATCTTTCTCTGTTTGAGATTTGTCTTCTGATGTCGAAGGTGTATCTTTTTCAATGTAATCAATATCTTTGGCTTGTCTCTTTGATTCTGCTTCTCCTACATTGCTAGAATCGTCAAAATTTCTTTTCCTTTTACTGACGTCCCATAACAAAGCTTCATTGTCATTCATATCTTCTACGAGTATCTTATAAACTATAGATTCTATGTAGTAGTTAGTCCCACCTACCACAATCGGCATCTTGCCTTGTTCTATTAGGTTTTCAATCTGATGTAAATGTTGAGGAAAGTTTTGTAAATAAACAATTTTTTGATAAACTTAAATTATTGACTATATTTTAGCGTTCGTAATGGTAATTTTATATGCATTATAGAGCTGGTAGGTTTAATAGGCTTGAAATTCTGCTAGATTTCGCACTGAAATTGGATCGGCACGGTACGGTACGTACGTAAGTACGGTAGTAGATCCACGCTGATTTCAGCATGAATGGGCCGGATCGTCCGGGGAAGTACTACCCTCTCATAGAAGATCGACTTAAGAGTAGTAGTATCCGTACTACTGCGTTTCGTTCGGTGAGTGAGAGCGCCGGAGGCCCAATTTCCCCCCTATCCTCTTTCCTCACCTCCCTCATTCCCTTCCCCTAACCCTATTCCCAGCCGCCATAGTGGAGGCCACTATACCAGCAGTTTAAGACGATGGCTTTTGGTATAGTGGCCGCCACTTCTGGATTCCACTGACTGCTTACCATCAGGCGGGGTGGAGTCACTTTGGTTGGTTATAATATAAAAAAAAAAAAAAAAAAAAAAAAAAAAAAATCGGCGTAGCCAGTAAAGGACCACCCTTGTAACAAGTCACACTATCGCAGACATACACACACACTTCACACATTTTCCTAAATTATATTATTTGTTTTCATTTTCTTCATCAGTAGTTCTCGAAAATTAATATTATTTTGGTAATCTTAACACGGCCTCTCGCGATACAGGCTTGACCTAGTGTGGGAACCATTGGAAAATAAGTTGTACTAGTTATAAGGCTTTTTGGAAATAAAGATTTTTGTATTTTGTAAAACAATTATTTGTGTAATCGGAGGAAAAATAATACGTTAGAGATAAGTTAAATATGACCAGTACGACCACAAAGTAAGCACATCGTCATCATCATCATATCAGCTAAAAGACGTCAACTGCTGGACATAGGCCTCCCACAATTTTCGCCAGTAAAGTAAGCACACCTAGACTTAAATCTCTATCTAGTGGGGATCAAACCTACAAACGTTTGAACCCGCAGAGACGAGGCCACCTAGATTATACTATACGTGCAGTCATAAATAAGCTCGGTAAATGAGTTTAATTTCTTTAAGTGGTTCACCACGTGTATTTGACGCAATTTATTATAGGAATTTTTACGTTATTGACAGGAAATATACCACTTGTTCTCTAAATATCAAGATTTGTTGACATAAAGGTGATTTTCAAATATGCAAGAGAACAAGAATGCGGCTAATTTGCTATCAAATAGCGGATGTGATTTCTTACATGTTTCAACTGTTTTTACATCAACGATTAAGCAATTGACTGCCTCTGTGGTTCAGTGGTACTGTGTACGGACTGCCATGCACTGGTCGCGGGTTTGATTCTCGCTCAGTGCAAATATTTGTGTGCATGAACATGACTATTTGCATTGGTTTGGGTTTTTTATTTATAATATGTATGTATTTACAAAAAAGTATTTAAGTATGTATATCCGTATAGAAGCTATAATATATGCTTACTTTGGGCCTAGATGGCGTTGTGTGTAGTTGTTGTGATATTATTATTATATTATAAATTAGGTGCCTTAAGTGTGTTTTAGCCTTGACTTATACTGAAATGTTAGCTGCTGGTAGATACTGCATTGACGCCAAGAATTGGCTTAGAGCTGTGCAAAGATGTCAGTGGCTGAACACTGCACTTGCTGAAACACAATGCAATCTATGCAAATTTGTAGGCAATATTTTGTATTAAAGCAATAAAAGTACAATTTCAAATAAACCTTTTAGTTGTTGATAATACTTAGTTTTATGTTTTTCCTTATTTACAATAAGTAGAGTGTACTTTGGTGTTACCAAGCAAGCGTAGATACAGCATTAACTAAATAAAAGTACAGTTTGTGTTTGTAGCGGAATCCGTTTCACTCATTCAAAAGCTGTCGATAAAATGATGACGACTCGTTAACGGTAATATTAAACTTATTATACCGAATAAAAGGCGGTGTACCAAATGCGTGTAAGCCACTTTGGTGATCGTAAGAGGATTATGCGGTGAATGGCCGGCGCGAAAGAAGGCAAACCTTTCAAATACTTGTCAAAGGTGACCGGCACTTCTACGGATTGTCCGAAAATTGTTTTGGTTAGGCTAATTACGATATGTCTAGTACGTAACCGCCGATGTAAATCCCACTAGGAGGTGAGAACCTTATTAATTTTAATACTATATTAGCTAACTAAAATGACACTACTCTGTCTGATGATAAGTCTGTGAAGACCCATAGAAATGGTTACCATAAAGTGTAATATTAATGAACGTTTCATTTAAGACCACTATATTACATTTGGTCTAGTCGAAACATTTAGGCGCGGTTCTAAGATCCCTCCGGTCGACTCCTTCACTTTTTAAGATATAGAATAATTTTATTTTGTTTACCCTTATAGCGTTAACTGTGTACTAAATATCAGCATACTTCTAATACCAACTACTCCACGTAGTGGTGCAAGGCAGTCTACAGGAGAATGTGAACGAATAGGTTGTTAGACTTTGGGCATTGGAAAGTCACCTAAAATATTATAATTATTTTTAATGGTACGTGTGTGTATGAAAAGATTAATGAATGTTGAAGAGGAAAAGGAGGTATGTTTGAATCGTAGCAAATGGCGTTCTATAGTCTCTGCTTACCCCATTTATGGGAGACCGGCGTGAAGTTATGTATGTATGTATGAAAAAACAACTTCAGGATTTAAAGTAGGTACATATTTTATGTATCTATATATCTATCGTATTCCAACAAGGATAATATATAATATCCTTAGACCTGAAATAATTTGGCTTTTGCAGACTATCCAAGTTCACTTTATTAAATAAAAACAGACCATTCTTTCTATAATCAAAGTAGGTTGTAAACAGTTCTCGGTTTACTACTTATCTTGTCAAAATTATTTTTGTGTCTGACCTAGTTTAATAAGTATTAATAACTATTTATCTATGTACATAATATTTTATGTCGTACGTTTCATCCCGGCTTATTACATTTCCACTGCGGGCTGGAGATCGTTTCTCATACTTAAAAATAAATAATTTAAAAAAAAACAAAAATTGAGTTTAATACTATACCTATATGTACAAACTTAAACAAAAACTAAAAATAGAATGCCTTAACATAACTTGAACAAACCAAAATATGATCTATGTTTATTTTGTAATTTTTTTCAAAAAGCGCTGAACCAAATGCCATCAAATTTATATGGGACCACATCTGAAACATGACCTGCCTTACAAAAAAAATAATAATTAATATCCATTCATAATTGACGGTGAAATCGCGTAAAAACATTCAAACCTCCAGGTAATTAGGCGATTTTAGATTTGAAAATAAAATACTAATCATATATACTGGTTATTACAACAAATTCTTTATACTTTTTAAGATTAGCGGAATTACATGCGTGCTCTAACAATAGCAATAGAAATAAATATTTTTTTGTGATAGTTTATTATATGCTTTCAAAAATATCGCACCGTCATTAAAACAGTATTTATTTAATGAGAGGAAATACGCATCATTGGAATTTTCCATCTTCTGTTAGTCGCCTTGTAGTTTACAATTGCAAAATAGCATTTGATTACCTATTTTTATTAAAATTTATTTTTTGTAAATAGTTGAAAGTAATAACAGTAAGCTAGTTTTACATTACACATTTTATTTATTTTAATTTCATTTTTAAAACGATTGCACGGTTGAAGGAGTAGAATATTATGTTGAACTAAACTATGTGTAACAACTTCACCTAAAATGTTTAAGCAAATAAAGATTTTATTTAAATTCTCATAGTAACAAATTAGGAATAATTTTACTTTGGTATGTAAACCTAATACACGTCTAGTTATTAATAATGTATTAAAATGGTCTTAAATATATAAAGGTTAAACTAAATAAGTACAAAAAAAAAAATTGGTACGTATTCAATATTTAAATTTATAATTTTAATGACTATGTTACCTCATTTAATATTTATTTCGACATCGAATAAATCTTTATTTGCTTTAACTTAAAATCTTTATTTGCTTAAACATTTTAGGTGAAGTTGTTAACTTCACCTAAAATGTTTAAGCAAATAAAGATTTTATTTAAATTCTCATACTAACAAATTAGGAATAATTTTACTTTGGTATGTAAACCTAATACACGTCTAGTTATTAATAATGTATTAAAATGGTCTTAAATATATAAAGGTTAAACTAAATAAGTACAAACAAAAAAATTGGTACGTATTCAATATTTAAATTTATAATTTTAATGACTATGTTACCTCATTCAATATTTATTTCGACATCGAATAAATCTTTATTTGCTTTAACTTAAAATCTTTATTTGCTTAAACATTTTAGGTGAAGTTGTTAACTTCACCTAAAATGTTTAAGCAAATAAAGATTTTATTTAAATTCTCATACTAACAAATTAGGAATAATTTTACTTTGGTATGTAAACCTAATACACGTCTAGTTATTAATAATGTATTAAAATGGTCTTAAATATATAAAGGTTAAACTAAATAAGTACAAACAAAAAAATTGGTACGTATTCAATATTTAAATTTATAATTTTAATGACTATGTTACCTCATTCAATATTTATTTCGACATCGAATAAAATCAAGTATGACAAGTTCTCAAATTAGGATTTATTTATAGTATTAAATTACTAGTATTGGGTTTACCTTAAAACTTTAATTAATTTTGCCAAATTAAACGCTTGTAATCTTTTGAATATTTAACAAAGCCTCAATGACGCATACGTATACCTTCCGGGTTGATTACCCTGGATGATGGCCATTCAAATTAAATAATAGATAAAGAAACACCACATTAAACATAATGTATAACAATTAATGCTAAAACTGTCTGTTTAAATTTAGCCAACAGGTAATTTATACGAAACTCATCGTACGAATTGTGAGAAAGAGTCCATTACGAGTCCATTACTATTTCACGGTTATAATTGGCCTTGTGGCCTGCGATCTAGAACGAAGAACCTTCGAATCTTTTCATATGAGTGTCGTAGCACATGAAACTATTTGATTTGTGTCTGGATGTCTTGCAATCAAAATAGGTTACTACTTTAACCACAGTGACATAGATCTTTTGGTAGTCAAATACAAAAGGTGCACCTATGCAAAAAGCCCAACTGATTCAACATTTAAATGTAAAATTCTCAGTATTATGTATTAGACGAGGCCTTAATCCTGCAAAACGAGGTGGTATTATCATCACAATGTTGTAAAGGATACAATTTTAAGAGCCCTGTTTCTGAAGTCGACTACGGTGAACATCTGATGTGGTTCAAGAATATCCAGAAGATGATGACGAGCCATCCCTCTTTCTTGGGCACTGGCCTTCGCAGTCATTACGTCGAGCCCTTTATAGATCTGAAACAATATTACATTACTCTAAATAAATTTAATAAAATAAATAATCCAGCTACGAGCTCTGACTGAACATTTAGTGTCATGCGTGGTAAAGTATTTTTCCAAACAAAGCCACTCGATAGTTAGTGGTAACCGAATTTTAAGGACATCGTTTTGCTCCCTAAGCATTCCACAAACAAAATGTATAAGGAGTCGCTGCTTTTTATAATTTAGCCATCGAGGCAGGCATTTCATTTATTAATATTTTTTTAAATCTTTAGTTGCTAAAACTATGTGTAACTTACCAGTAAATTATCATCAGCACTATTACGTAACTAAGTACAAAAGGTACTATAATTTTAGCGCAATTTTAAATACATACTAATTGTTAGTACAAAAAATTATAAAAACACCTTAAGGTGAACAAATCGTGTGACAATTATGCTAATGAAAGTAAAGAGTATGAAATGTATGTAAGCAGGGCGGCAGACGAGATGCCTGAATAATGCTTCTGGCAGCTTTCAATACCCATTAAAGAAGGTTAATGGTTCTTTGAATGGGCCAGCCCGTATTCATAACGGCACTAATTTTAGAACTGGTTTTCTGAGTTACCGCGAAAATTATCGGAAAAGCTGTATGAAAATGATAGAGATATGGGACGTATTGATTTGTTTTATGGTCATAGTTCGTAGTTGCTCTATGCAAAGTTCTGCACTTTCTATGTGACTTCGTATCTGTAGGTAAATTCAACCAGCCACTGGAACACGATCGTGTAGCATGTAGACTATAGAATGAATTACGTATTGCGGTGTTTCTTGAACCATTTGATGATAAAATGCAGGGATGGGTTACACTTACGTTCTGAATAATGGAAGTTAGATATATTACATTCGCGTAGATTTTGTTGGCGGCGAGCTTATTGTCTTATATTGGACACAGATCAAGACTTTGAACGCATAACAAATCTTTACGCGACCCGTGATTTTGTTCAAGAATATCAATATCACTGTGGCACCTATAATAGTATAATTTTAAAAATATTAGGTATTTGACGATAGAATATATAAGTAAACAACAATAGATAAATAATATTAACAAAATTTTTAATATTCATCTAAGTTATCGGCAAATTAAACCAGGTCAATATTTTGCGTCGTACCTTTGAGACTCGCTGTTTTACGTAACTACTCTTATCATAGCTCAAAATACGCAAATTGAACATTTCGTAATTGCGTAATATCGGATATTACGCGATGAATTATAATAAAGTTATCAAAATATAAACAAAGTAAAATATACTTAATCTTTATCTAAACCAATGTCAAATTTTAAAGATATACCTAAGTAGATTTGAATTTTGCGCCGCATTTTTTTTTTTTGATATCTCGATATACCTAATATATATTTATATTTATGTGAATTACATTAATATCAAATAATATTATCACAAAATATTTTTTTTAACAATCTGGCATTACCGTGAAGTAGGTCTGTACGCGACACAGCGATAATTCTAATGTGCGCCGGTTCTCTTTTATAAAAACTAAACAAATTAAACACCAGAATCTTACTAGTAAACATTTCTTACATTTACAGGTAATTTTTAAACGTCAGAACGCTACAAATTTGTGAAAAATACGTTGAAACTTTCTCAAATACATGGATGTATGATTAACGTGTGATTATTATTTTCTTTCTTTCTTTCTTTTTTATGTATGATTAACGTAAAACTCTAGAACTATAAGTATACTGCGGTTTAGGTACTCAATGACTAAAGAAACGTATTACGCAACATTTCAATAAGGCTGTGCTATTTTCAGTTCCATAAGGCCAAGTTCAGAGAACAGGCTACTGCAATCTAAACAAATTGGAAATTTCTTAACTATATAAACTGTTATTTCTGTTATGAAAGCTGCATTGGTACTTGGAAAAAGAGCAGTAATAAGTAATGTATTTATTCATATTTTAAGTAGTTTGTCTGAACTGTATGATTAATACAACTGGAAGCAGCGACATTCGCTACCTTCGCATAATAAAATTGTAGATGAAATGTTGAAGAAGTACGTATCATGTCATATTATGCGTCTTGAAATATATGATGTGTCGAATAATAATTAATCTAGAACATACTACCAGTACCTACATAAAAAGTAAGGAATAATTCGCGACTTGTTATCTAAAAAGTAATAACGACATGATCAGGAGGCGTTTTATCACATTTGCGCAAACCAGCCAAATAATACCTACATAAAATGGAAAAAAAATCATAATTGGTATGTCGTAGGGTTATCGACAATTACTAAATGCCCTTCCGTTTCGTTGCTGCGTCCATTCACAAGATCAAAGTGACATTGGCTTATCATAACTACATTAAACAATGTTAATAAAAATTGTGTCATATACGTATCATAGTTATGACTATTTTTGCATGATTGTTCCAGCTTTTAATGCATTTACAGTGTGCTGAACATTATTATAAATACGTTAGACAGTAGATGGACTTGGGGAACAATTTGTTTACGATTATTGAGCTTATCAGATGTTATGCAATAAAGCACAAATACAGAGACAAGTGGCAATAAATATAATGCAAAATTGGCATCCACGCAAAGGAAGACACAGCGTAAACAGATCCCTTATAAGTTTGACCTACGACCTGACACAACTAGCCAAGGCGAAAATTGTGAGAGTCCTATTTAAACCTATGTGTTAACATCGGCTGATATTACGATGATAATAAATGTGGCTTGTACAATGTAACAAGACGCTGTAAAAGAAAAATATATCAGTGCTAAAATATGAACACACTAGCTGTTGCCCGCAGCTCCGCCCGCCTAAATATTGGATAAATCTCTGTTTATAAATTGACGATTTTTCATACAAACTTTCATCCCATTATTAAAACCCCTTTAAGCCAGTTTTTCGCGATAAAAGATAGCGTATGGTTTAATCTATCTCTATACCGAATTTCATTAAAATCGGTTCAGTGGTTTAGGTGTGACAGCGTAACAGATAGACAGAGTTACTTTCGCATTAATAATATTAGTATGGATTCCTTTTACTGCGGTTACACATTACTTATGTGTAACGTGATTTAAAGATAAAGAATAAGTTAAAGTTATTCGTCATTTTAGCCAAAATGCGTCTACTGAGACCCTAGACAAGTGGCATAGATTTTTATTCTATTCATAGAATAGATAAAAAATGTATGGGATTGACATAAACTTACGACAATGTTAGCGTTAGCTTATGTCAATCCCATACATTTTTGCATCTATTCTATGAATAGAATAGACATCTATGCCGCTTGTCTAGGGCCTCTGGATAGCCTAAGCGATACATTTGGAGAGTTGCCATAATCGCCAGGCTTGGCAGGCAGACAGGCGGTCGCAGTAGCCATCGTGATCATTTCTCTGCTGTTTCATGTTATGGTTTGACCGCTATCCTTCGGTTGATTGAGTGTGCTAGTGAGCGATATTGATGTCGCTTTATGAACTAAGTTCATAAACAGGTAACTAAGTTCACTCTAAAATTTGTGCCATAGCAAATAGTGTTAGAAGTCTGATTGTACCTGCAATAACAGACCTTAATCTATTACAAAACTATGTAAACAATAAAAATATGTATAAAAAGGGTATATTATTACTGAACTACCGACTAAAATATGACAAAAAAATATAAAATATACAAATACTAGCTTTCCGCGGCGCGGTTTCGTCCTTTTTGCTTATTGCTCTGCTCTCGTCGCCAGTAGCGTGATGTTACATAGCCTAACCTTCCTCGAGAACTGGGCTATCATGCAAAACGAATATTTTAAATCCGACTGATAGTTCCAGACATTAGCGGGTTCAAACAAACAAACAAACACGTCAGCTTTACATAATAGTATAGATTTACGGAACAAAAACAGTGAACAAGTTTTAGTGTATAGAAACAATAGAATAAAATACTCTAAATGACAATAGGGTCGGCGTCTAATGACGTGACCCACAAACTCGTAGACGCATCGCTGATACGCTAAGGTCTTGTCGGTGAAGTAATGTTGCACCTTTGAAAAGGGCATGACGAACTACAATTATAAATTAAAATAACACATTGTAAGGCAAATTGTATGTTTATTATATTTATTCATTTATGTATAAAACTTAATGCACTAATATACAATGGCGTACTTAATGCCATAGGCATTCTCAATCAGTCAACCAAGGTAATGCAGAGATAAGCGAACACTTATTAAAATTTGGCGGGTAAGTAGTTTGTAGGTAGGAAACGTTTCGGACTTGACGACGACAAGAAATCCCTCTGCAGGGAAAGGCCTCCACTCATACAGAGAAGTCATGAGCATTGATCGCCTTGCGTGCTCAAGGCGGATTAGCGATTTCAGACTTTCTCAGAAGTCCAGGTTTCCTCACGATGTTTTCTTTCACCGTCGGTCAATAATGCCCAGATAAAGTTAAAACGTACATATGATTTGAAAAATCACTTTGGCACTTGCCCGAATTTGAAGCCCTGATCTCGTGTTTACGAAGCGGCACTCGCTTTACCACTGGGCCATCACGACTTGGTTTATTTTTATAACAAAATGTTTTTGCCAGTAAATATATGAATCATATCCAAGTAAAGTAGTAGACAAAGTGCACCTATTACTACTTGACACATAAAACTGAGATAAATATAACATAACTAGTTTTCCGCAGCGTGGTTTCATCCGTATCTGTGCTTACTGCTCTGCTTTGCTCTTATCACCAATAGCATGATGTTACATAGCCTACCTATACTACTTTAGGCGACTGTTACACGTAAAGTATTTATTGTGATCCACCAGTAAATACTGATGTATCGTGGTATTTAATTAACGTGTAACCTAATGTACTGATGTACCTGTGTCATTATTTATTAATGGATTTCTAGATTTTTTGATTCTGTATTGATGAGCCGTCGGATCGCGCGCGGTGTAGATGTTCTTTCGCCACGCCCCGCAGCGTAGTGCGGCGTAGTGTGTGCATCGCTTTATCGTTAAAGTTCCATGCCGTTGCACGTGGAACCTATCAGGCTACGCGCCAATGTCGGTTTTGTTGTTTTACCCACTTTCCCCACTTCCCGTTGCTGAGCCGCTCAGTAGCTTGTTTCAGAGCTAAATCGACTAATGAGGAAGGATGGTGGGTTGCTAGGTGGTTAAGACGTGGCAATATCTATTTAAAAAATGGCAGGAGCAATGGTAAGGCTCCGTGTCCATAACTGCCATACAAAAATATTTTTGTGGATATTTTATTTTACGATATTTTAAGCTATGTTGTAGATTTTAAAAACCCGTGTAATTTAATTTTTGCCATTAAATTCAAATTTGTGTACCTTTTCCTTTGTTGTAGCCAATTTTTTAATTTTTACTTTCGCCTGACCTTTTTATTTAAACTAAGCTCTAAAATAGTAGCCCTGTAACCTTTAATTATCAGCTCTGTGGCCATTTTAGACGTTTAAACAGCAGGAGATCGACTACAATACTGACGTAATAAATATTGAACGTGTAGGCTGGTGTATTAATCCATCAGTAAAAACTGAGATTAGACGTTTAAACAGCAGGAGATCGACTACAATACTGACGTAATAAATATTGAAGGTGTAGGCTGGTGTATTAATCCATCAGTAAAAACTGAAATTAGACGTTTAAACAGCAGGAGATCGACTACAATACTGACGTAATAAATATTGAACGTGTAGGCTGGTGTATTAATCCATCAATAAAAACTGAAATCCATCAACAAATACTGTATTGACGGATCACAATAAATACTTTACTTGTAACAGTCGCCTTACACATGTCGTCGCTTAATAAAAATCTGAAACTCTACTAACAAATGAGCTCCTCCTTTCAATTTTAAACCCGCGACAGCCCTTTTTAGCGTGGAAAGCTACTATAGCGGACGCCAGCAATAAAATTTAAATGATAGTTTTTGGAAAGTTCTACACTTCAACTAAACTTTTACCGTTTGGTTTTTTTATATAAAAATAATAACAGAACTATCAACAGGATCGAACTTTTTAATAACAAGAAAGATTTTTTTAGGAGTATTGATGACTTAAATCATGAGAGTCGTCAGTGTCGAATTAGAAATACATACTGTTACATAAAGCGGAGGTTATAGTTTGTTTGAACGCGCTAATCTCCGTAACTACCAGTCAGATTTGAATAATTATTTTTGCGTATGATAGCCCAGATCTCGAGGAAGGTTATAGGCTATGTAACATCACGCTACTGGCGACGGGAGCAGAGCAGTAAGCAAGGACGCGGTTGAAACCGCGCCGCAGAAAGCTAGTGTACTATATAAACGAAACAATATCGTCACAGAGTGTAACTCTGACCATTATTCCAATACACTGCGACATAATATATTCTAATATTCTACCACATTCACACAGCGCCATCTAGCCCCAAATTAAGCAATTATATTTGCTTGTGTTATGGGTACTAAACAACTGATATACTACTTATATACACTTTTTTTTTTGTAAATACATACATATTATAGATAAATTACACCCAGACACAGAACAAACAATCATGCTCATCACACAAAGATTTGTCCTGGGTGGGAATCGAATCCACGACCTCCGGCTTAGCAGTCAGGGTCACTAACCACTAGACCAACAGGCCAGTCAATATAAATATAAATAATCAATGTAAATTATTCCTCTACTTACATTTTCACAAACTGATGCAATAATATACCGATCAGTAATCATTCTGGTAACTTTGTAATCTATTGCGGTAGGGCATGTAAAACATATTTCATATCTGCCACACTAACCGTGACCTCTGACCAACATCATTTCGTACCACAAAAGGTGTCTTTGATAACTGGCTGCCTATCATCCAACATACGGAAGGCCTTAGTAACCAAAATAAAAATTAATTACAAGAAGTCTCTTTAATTGGCAGATTCTGCAAATGCGACCAAGTTAAAAAGACCTATGGATACGTGGTAAATGTACTAAATATTAAGTTTTTTATTGTTGGTGATTTATTATCTGAATGTAAACATCGCGTTATTGACGCACGCTCGGTTGATAGCAAAAAAATGCTCATCTAGAGTAATGCCTGTAAACATATTTTGCGTTATCAAGTGCAATAACGGTTAAAATATAAAAAAATATGATAAATTTGACATAATTATCAAATATACAAAATAATAATGATCAAAGATGACTTTAGGTATGAGCGGCATAAATTATTAGATAAGTTATGTAGAACTTTTTTATCGTCTTTCGAAAATAGTTAGCAAAAATTGCAATATAATTAGTAACGACTATTTACTTGCGAAAACAGCTAAATGGTGCATAATTTTATAATAAAACTATTACACTTGTTACATATCAATGTATGTTTTCGAAATAAAATAAATAAAAATAAATAAATAAGTTATACAAAACTGTTGTCAGCGACTTTGTCTGCTCAGGCATAGTACATAATATCTATGTAAATAATAGCCTATGTGTTATTCTGATGTTTGAGCTATATTATTGTAAAGATTCATTAAAATTCATCCAGTGGTTTTCGCGTAAAAAATATGCAAACATCCACAAATTTATCTATCCAAATTTACTGCCCAGAAGGGCCAGACGAGTTAAGCCGGAGGTCGTGGGTTCGATTCCCACCCAGGACAAATCTTTGTGTGATGAGCATGATTGTTTGTTCTGTGTCTGGGTGTAATTTATCTATAATATGTATGTATTTACAAAAAAAATGTATATAAGTAGTATATCAGTTGTTTAGTACCCATAACACAAGCAAATATAATTGCTTAATTTGGGGCTAGATGGCGCTGTGTGAATGTGGTTGAATATTATTATTATTATTATTATTAATAGGCGGCAGGCTACCTGATGATTAGTAGTAACCGACGCTTATGAGCTTTTATAAAAACTTAACCCATTAGCTATATACCTATGTAGTTAGTGTTCTAGGTTGTATAATATCACAACAACAACACACAACGCCATCTAGACTCAAAGTAAGCATATACAATAGCTTGTGTTATGGGTTCTAGAATGCGGATATACATACCTATATACTTTTTTTTTTAAATACATACATATTATACATAGAAACAACCAGTCATATGCAATTATACATGTTCATGCACACAAATATTTGCACTGAGCGGGAATTGAACCCGCGACCTCTGCTTGCCAATCTATACATAGTACCACCGAAACATAGAGGCAGTCAGATATCAGTCAGTATCTATAAATATAAAACAGAAGAATTGTTTGTTTGTTTGCTTGAACGCGATAATCTCTGAAACTACCAGTCGGATTTGAAAAATTCTTTTTGCGTATGAAAGCCCAGTTCTCGAGGAATGTTATAGGCTATGTAGCATCACGCTACTGGCGACAGGAACAGAGCAGTAAGAAAAGACGCGGAAAGCTAGTCAAATATGTTGCGAGAATCCGGTGTTAAGCACTCACTATAACACTGCACCTGACCTGCAATATGTGCTTATTATGAAATAGTATCATATAAGTACAATTCGCAGTAGGAAGTAATACGAAGACAACTTGCAAAATCGATGACACAAACAACAAAGTTTCTAACTTCTATTATTAACGTACCTATCTTTCAATAACCAATTTCATATCAGAGCTTTTTAAGCCACCAAAGACTTCCTCAAGAACTGGGTACTAGGTATAGGAATACAGAAAAATAATTATTCAAATTTAACTGGTGGTTCTAGAGATTAGCGCGTTCAAACAAATAAATAAACAAATTCATCTACTGCCATTTTTGGCGCGGCTTCACCCACGTCTTATTGCTCAGCTCCCGTCGCCAGTAGCGTGATGTTACATAGCCTATAACCTTCCTCGAACTATCATACGCATACGCAAATATAACTGGTAGTTCCAGCGATTAGCGCGTTTAAAGAAACTTTTCCACTTTATATAACAGTATAGATAGATTTATACTGGAGTGTCACTGGGGTATCCCAAACCTACTGTTCACGGATTTAGTCAAAAGTAAAAGAAAACACAGCCAAGAATCTGCTCTTCGATTTCGTAATAAAAACTTGTCTAATTTTACGAGTTGTCATTGCGATAGGTATGTAACACATGCGCACAGCAATAGTAATTATTTAAATATTGATATACTCGGAATCGTCATTGGGTATTCATATTTGACATTGGTTTAACATATGATAACAACGCTTGATAAAATTCCTTTAGTATTTAATACCTAAAGAAATCAGTTATTACCAGTATACTTTTTCTACTATAAAGCGTAACCCACACATAGCAGGATGGCAATAAAACAAAGGCTTCTTATATGGCAATTCCTTTACTTAGCTTAGCCGGCGGCGGCCTATGATCCTAGCATGTACCACTAGCAGATTAAGATGCCGTTTTTAGCTGCCATAATTTCAATAAAGGATTGCGCTAGTATGTATATATCTACTTATTACATACCTACGACCACTCAGTACCTATAGCATACAAACCGATAGTTTACGATTTCAGTCATAAAACACTAAAACTTCTATGAGAAAACTAGCATAGGTACGAGTATACCTTCATAATATGTTTCAAGATGCTCTCTGTTTATGTCTCTTCTGAAAGCCTTCTTTCATAATCATCAGTGTCATAATCATTACATTTGGCTTACGAGTTGGTGACTGCAGTTAATATAGGATGAATTAGGAATACCAGCTTGGGATGAGAGAGAAAAAATGAGATGAGACGTCATAGGATGAATACGTAACAACCCAATCTCCCTTGTATAATTCATAATTTTTTTAATTCTAAAAAACAAGCACCGCTCTTAGGGCACAACAAGGACATGTCGCGACTTTACAAACAAACAATTAACGGACACAAAGTATACGCACGGGATTCATTTTTATGGACCAGAGAAAGTTTTGTCCCGTAGGAGCATCCAATCCTTTTGCATAGCACGGAGACACGGAGGAAATCGTGAGTAATTTCGTTCTAAGCTTACCTATTACTGGCATACGATAAAGAAAAACATATATTATTGAAGAAATCTGCACTGTATTGCTTTTTTTTTACCTGGCAGCGGCAAACGGAGCCACCAGGGGATACATTCAAATGCCATGGTAATAACAAGGGCTTTTTTCGTTTGCATTTCATACATAATTTGTATTACTTTAAATGACATTGTTTTATCGTTATTTCGATCAACAATGCCCCAGTGAAAGAATATAAACAGTGATAATACTATCTTTTACGTTCATTCAATGTTCGCGTGACAATGAGTATACTACAGTAGGTAATCTTTCATTGGTGTAGTACCTACTTATAAAATAATTACTATGTCATATAATCGATCGGCAATATTGTTTATTATTGAAGTACACGTTGGAGTGTTAGACAGTAGATAATAAAATAAGAGCCGTGTTTGCAAGATTGTTTGACTGATAGTGTCAGATAAGTACTCGAATAAGTAAATAAAAACCCACTTAAACTTTAGAATGTTTCGTAAAATTAAAATACATACAAAATTAAAAATCGATTTCTTTGAGTTGTCATTATCAGATCCTGGTTTCCTTATTATAGTACCACCATTGGAATATCTCCTTTCCAACATTAAAATAATCATGAAAATCGGTTCATAAGACAAAGTTATCCGCGAACACACTTAAAAAAATGTATACTGTCGAGTTGAGAAAAGTCGGTTAAAATCAATATAGGTGGATAGTATCTATTGGTACTGTTATATTTCAACCAAATCATACCTGATTGAAATAGCTCTTCTACAGAAGACCCCAAGAGTCGTAATGCACGAGCATTAAGAACAGCCAATCATATGACCCAAGTAGTATAAATATAACATTTTAAGGTAAACGTTTAATTGTGTATTTATATCCCACGTAACTACTAAAACGGCTGGTCATATATCGAACGAACAATTAGTTACGACTACGCAATTCTATATAATTGTTCTAAAGACGATTCTAGATTCTAAATATTTATACAGTGAGTTGAACAAAATTTAAAATTTAAATATAAAAATTATCGGTTATGTAATTTAATTATGTATGACAAATATGTTTATATACTCTGTATAGCAACAAATTGTTTCGTGTCTGCGATAAGTGTATGTAGCGGGTTATTGTGAATTAAGTAGTATGGGTAATTTCACTAGTGATATTATAATTGCAAGGACGCTTGTCATTCGTTTCTATTTCATAAAGTTTAATATATGTAGGAGCTATATCGTTAATCGTTTAGTAAAATTGTGCAAATCTTTATTGATATCACTGAATGCACCAACGGAAATAGTTTGTTTAAATAGATTGTATAAAATGGAAACATTTGACAAAAGTCCGTGCGACATAATATTAAAAGATGTTGCAAACAATATTACTAATAATAAAGATAACAAACATCTAATCCATATTTACTTCTTGGTAATAATAAATCATGACACTGAAAATCACGTGTGATACGCATTTTTATAAAAATAATCAGTTCATTTAAATGAAATTAGACACATTATTTCGACTAGTTAGCAAGTCCCGATAATGTTTCACCTTGATTAATCCAACTGTTCTTCTCAATTAATTAAATTTGTGAAATCTGTTATATTATCTGCCTTCCAGTGGCGAAGCGTACATATAACACGATTCCTGCCGGCTTCCCTTTTAAAATATGTCCTGACCTCCTTATACCTATCACTGCTTGCGTGTCTACTCAAAAACTAATTAGCCTTCCGAAACTCAAAATATTTTAGTCCCACCGGCTTCCCTCCTCGGAAAAGTGACTCTTCGCTACTGCTGCCTTCTGAATATGAGCGCTACGAGAAAATGGTATTTAGGATGGTGTCCACCAATACCAGACCCATTATCATCTTCACGAGAAAATCTACACTATTATATGAAGCGGAAGAGTATGTTTGTTTCTATGCATGCGCTAATCTTTGGAAATACCAGTCGGAAATATCAAATAATTCTTTTTGCGTATGATAGGCCACATCTTGATGAAGGTTAAAGGCTATGTAACATCACGCTACTGGCGACGAGAGCAGAGTAGCAAGCACAGACGCGGTTGTGTATCAACAGTAACATAGTTGCAGTAATGAATCTACATTAAAAGTAGAGATACTTATTATTATTACACTACTAGTAGTTTCACTTATCTGTCTAAATTCATAAAAAGAATAGATTTGATTTTTAACCAACTTCAAAAAAAGGAGGAGGTTTCTCAATTCGACCGTACATAACTTTTTTTTTATGTGTGTTCGCGGATAACTTCGTCGTTTATGAACCGATTTTGATGATTCTTTTTCTGTTGGAAAGAAGATATCCCAAAGGGTGGTACCATGATAAGGAAACCAGGAACTGATGGTGGTATCCCAGAGAAATAGAGGGGATCTTTTGAAAATCGTACTGGCAACATTACATTAGTTATGTTTTTACTAAGTATTTTAAGGCACTACTATTTAGTGAAGGTTTGGAGCCGATCTGATAATGGAACACAAAGACAGTCGAGGGAACTCCTTAACGATTTACAGCAATTAGTTGGTGTTTAGACTTAATTTATTTCTAATGATGAGAACTTTGCACCCGTATGGGTTATAAGTGCCATTACATGTGACCATAGATAGTCGAGGGAATTCCTTAACAGCAGTTATATCGGGCTTACTTCATACGGTTCAATGCGCCAAAATGTTTAGTGTGTACAAAAATAATGCCTAAGTAAGATTTAGGTCTACCCATCACTAAAAATTGTAAAATAAAATAAATTTTAACAAAAAGAAAACCGACTTCAAACAGGAAGGAAACTAAAAGTAATAAAATAATTTTAAACAAAAAAACCGACTTCAAACGGGAAGGAAACTAAAAAGTTAAAAATAAGTTTCCTTAGCAGAAAGTAATTCGTATTTTGATTTAGTTAATCAGAAATGAATGAAAAAGTATTTTATAATTTTGAAGTTGGTGACAAGTAAAACAATAACTAGGTACCTATACGTATTATCAATCTTAATTTGCTATTGTAGTAAGTAAGGTTCTTATAGTATTTGCTTGGCACCAACTTCAAAATTATAAAAACCGAATAAAACGCCAAAAGCCTACTACCCAATTAAAGAAAGAACACAACACACAGATAAAGAAGTAAAACGGCTTACTTACGGTTTAGGTGTTGACCTACAGGTATATAATAAAATAATAATCTTTTAGGTACGTATTAGAAACAAATTACGGATGACTAATTGAACAACAATGAAACAATTTGTATAGAACTAAATTGTGGTTTCGTAATCAACATAACCATAGTTACGACTTAGCACAGATCTCGACAGCTAAGCTAACAAGTTGTAGATGACCTTCTGTTATTATAGCAAAATGTTGTATTTAATAATATGGCTACAGATAGCTAACGGACATACGAAAGAAAATGAACAATATACCATTACGCCTTTTTTTTCGAAAGGGTAGGCAGAATATTACATCCACATTACGCGAGCCATATAGGTTTGCATATAAATTGAGACTTCAGGGTAATACAGTAAATATCACTTTACACGTCCTGGGCATCGAACTGTTCTCTATCTGGCAGTCTATACACTGAAACATTAACATGTCAATTCGGAAATTCACATAAGTTATGCATTCTCCAAATTATATGTTACACCGAATAAATGTCTTTTCTTTTGTCACAAGAAAACCACAAATTGTATCTAAACGCAATTTGGGTAAGTTTGAAAACAATCAGTATAATAACGTCGCACGTATCCATAAATATTCTTTTTATATTTACGTAGTACATAAAACATCTAAAAGCTCGCATATTTATATAAACGAACCTAAACTAATTATAACAACATTATATAAAATTCTGCAACAAAACCATTCTCACGAAACAACACTAGATCTGTACAAATGTTACGTAAGCGAGTAGGTCGGGACTGAAAATACTCGGTGTAGTAGGGCACCCGGTCAGCGTGGGTGCCATTCATAACGTGACGTCAGAAGTCAGTATGATACTGCACTGTGTACACGATGTTTACGATAACCGATCAATGTCATACGGGTTGTGTATGCAATGTTGTTTGTGCGTCAGTTAATTTTGTTAAACTTTGCGTGTTATTTTTTTTATTACATTTTGAGACTGTGTAAAGCGATTGTTGTGTTATTTTTCATGATGATACGATTGAAGTTTAAAATGTAATATGTTCGTAATAACATTTATACTATTATATAAAGCGCAAGTGTTTGCTTGGTTATTTGTTTGCTTGTACGCGCTAATCTCTAGAACTACTAGTCGGATTTGAAGAATTCTTTTTGCGTATGATAGCCCAGTTCTTGAGGCAGGTTATAGGCTATGTAACATCACGCTACTGGCGACGAGAGCAGAGCAATGAGCAAAGACGCAGGTGAAAACGCCACGAGAAGCACGTCTATTTATAGATGTGAATCAAAGGATTACAGCGCCTAGTTATGAGTTATTTAGGCAACTGTTAATGCTTCGGAATTTTGATAATACTCATACAATGCGAAACTATAGTGGGATAGAGCTTCGGGCGGGCGCGCGGCGGTTCAATTACCCACTTAATTTTTTATTCATTCTTTTTCAGTATTCCCATCTACCTTCACGGCTGGCAAAACAGTCCCAGTTGTCCCATCATTGGACAACACAATCGGCCTAGTGGGACGGACCCGGCAAAAGATAAGTTGTGTTATTTCAACGTTGTTTCTGCGATGCTTAAAGAACACAACCATGTCTAGTTGTGGTAACTACTTGACATAAGATGGGGTATCTGCTTGTTTGCTACTAAACAGTAAAAAATGCACAACAATAGAACAAGCTAATTTATAATAATGGCTAATTTATAACTGACAATAAATAAAATAAAAAACAGGAAAATTGTACAACAAACTAAAGAAATGTCGAAGTAATACCCATAGCTATGAATGAAGCTAGACGAAGAGTTGATGTGGGCTCGTCGTATCGATGTACGTAAAGGTCACTTTACTCCATCCGTTGTACCTATCTGATTAACAAATGTGACGTTTATACGTGGGAGGCGCTGATTAATTTATGCCTCTTTATTATTGTAGAGTAAAAGTGAATAAGTGACTTTATTGAGATAAATTTTATTGAGCTTTTATTGTTAGTTAACAAAAATATGATGCTGATTTTATGGTGTTGAGTTTTGTTATTATACTAGCCATCCGCGGCGCGGTTTCAACCGCGTCTTTGGTTACTGCTCTGCTCCTGTCTCAGTAGGGTGATGTTACATAGCTTTTAACCTTCTCAAAAACTGGGCTATCAAACTCAAAAAGAATTATTTAAATCCGACTTGTTTCCAGAGATTAGCGCGTTCAAACAAACAAACTCGTCTGCTTCATATAATTATAAATATAGATTACTAGCTGTCCGCAGTTTCATCCGCGTTAATATACAACTTTCATTACTGCTTTGCTCTCGTAGCTCTTAGCGTGATGTTATTTTTGCGTTTGATAGCCCAGTTCTTAAGTTAAGGAAGGTTAAAGGCTATGTAACATCATGCTACGAGCAACGGGACCAGGGCAGTAACCAAAGATGTAATTTAACGCAGATAAAACCTCGCTGCGGCAAACTAGTATACATATATATGAAGCTGAAGAAATTGTTTGGTTGAACGCGCTAATCTCCAAAACTACCAATTGAAAATGAAAATCTTTTTTGCATTTAGACGTAATTTAACGTGGCCAGCTAGTATTCCTTAATAAGTTCCATGATTGTTGGTGCTTTAGTAAGTGGATGTTTAAGGCAAGACAGGCTTTAAAACAGATCCGTTTGCTAACATCTCATTTGGACTGGCAATACACCTACGTGTTTTAGCAATATCCTGTGCGCAACGTTCATTGTGGTCGGTTATGGAGGAGGCTCTTGAGCAACTTTATTGATTACTCTTTGATTTGACCTGTTATATTAATATAGGGTTTCTTTAATGGCCATTTAGGTAGTATTGAGCTAGTAATATTCCTTTATTTAAAAGTCCATCGAAAGGGTGTCTGGAAGAGATCGCTTTTAGCAATAAGACCACCCATTGTCACTACTTAATGTTGTGCTGTCCCGATATTTGTTTTGTAATATGTAATGTGCAATAAACTTTATATTCTATTCTAGTATAACGATTGAATTAAACTGTGTTAGCGAGTTTTATTGATAAAATTGTCTAAGCACTTTGAACAAAATCCAAACATACTACAAAAGACAACAATTATTCATGTTTTTAGAAAAGTTTAATCAAATTATCAATTTTTGGTCGAAATTCTTTGGCCAGGGTTCAGCAATGAAAATTAATTACTCGTATTTATCAACATTATTATTTAATATCTGTCATAGCGTGGTTTCATCCGGATCGTAGCGTCATGTTAAATAGTTTAGAACCTTCCTGAGGTTAAGAATGAGGGTTTTCCAAAATGGTGCCCACGAGGTGGCAGCACTGAGGCGTCAGGTCCAGGCACCTGTCAAAGAGCTTTCAATCTTTGATATAAAATCATTATAACCGTGAACGATTCTATTAATTTTAAACTGGGAATGAATTTTAATTTTATTTTGAATTTTTGTAAATGGAAGACCTCTTACCTAAGTGGCACCAACTGGTGGCGAAAATTTTCCTAAAAACTCTCATTCTATTGTGTATGTTATCTCATAATGTAACCGAACAGAAGCAGCTGTTCTCAACATTTGAATGAATCAAACCTGATATTGTTAAAGTATTAAAGTAAAGCACACAAAAATACCACCGTATACGATGGCACTGTTAATACGTGATTCATTTTGTATTCCTGTTTGGTTTTTACACCACCGAGCTTATTCAACCATTTTGTACGTATACAGACAATTTAATAGTAGCCAAATTAAGCATTGGTAATTAGAAGCACAAATACGAGTTTATTCGATTATATTTATCCTAAGCATCACAAGTTAGGGGAATAAATCTCATCAAGCCAGTCTCCTTTCAGAGAAAACTTAAATTATTGTCTACTAGCCAAGTGCTCGGCAGAGTTCGCACTTGAGAAAGTTATGTCGAAACTTGAAGCGTGCTTAAGTAGTTTTCCTTAATTATTAAAGCGACAGATCGTGCTTTTCTATCGTATGTTTATAGAAGATATGTAGGAATAGTAGATCGAAAGAAGTATCTGAGGGTAAAAGATTTCTTTCTTATGATAGAAAATATAGGCTGACGTAGGACCTTTAAGTAAAGGCCAAGGATCGTATGTAGCAGACATATTTTTATACATTCGTCAGCTAATTTTAATATATCTGTGATACCCAAAACCCTGATCGCAGGAGTTAAAAAAATCAGAACGGTGTAAACTAACCTTTGCCAATAGACCTTCAAAGCGCCAGGTTTGGATCTCTCTTAAATTTACTTTAATTTTACTTGTAAACTACTGGAAGTCGCACGTCTCGTGTGATCTATCTGATAAGTCCAAAATTTCATGAAAAGATGAAGGAAATTTAGGATAAAGGGAGTAACATTAGGTACGCTATCGTACAGTAAATACTAGTAAATATTCTAGAACCTACCTTCACAACAAATAAACACCTAATAAAAGAGCTAAGTGAACATTAGATCTGTTAATATATGATGGCAATTATAATATTTTATCTTTGTGACGCGGTATGTCATTTAAAAATATTATTTACGTAAATCATTCTTAGTCTGACCTCTGAGCTGTTCAGAGGTTGTAGGTACATAATACTCCTGATTTACTGTGTGAAGTCTCAACCGAGTGGCTGATACCATACTATAGGATGGAAATAGAAAGATATTGAATAACATAGTTTTGCCTGCGATCCGAAACGCTCATCATTATCAAAATCATGTTCTTATTATTAAAAGAAAACCTACCTTTATTTTTCTTTAAACTATAAAAAAAATAAAAAAAATTATGTTATATATATTTTGTAATATGCTGCCTAGTATAAGCAAAGGTTGGGTTTAGGCTTTAAAGAAATTGCTTACAACTCAGGTAATAAGTATAAAAATAAATATTATTATACTTATCAAATAATTATTACTTATGAAATAATAGGTAAGTAACTTAGGTATTTTTATGGGTACTTAATATTACACTTATAAAATGTTGTACAATTAAGAATCTTCTGGTTTATTCTACGTTTTTGCTTGTTGTTTACCAAAAGTTTAAAATTAGATGTAAAACAAAAAAGCGTGCCTAGAAGAACGTCAGGGTCAGTTGACTAAAGAGCCAATGAATCGAATTTGACTGATGTATATGTTTTATTCTACGTTTATGTTGATGCCAAGTCCATTCCAGGTCAAAACCTTGAACACGTCCTCCAGTGCAGCGGTAAACAAAATCATGGCCAAATCGATTCGCTGACGATATCGTGGTCATGGATGAGACCGTGGAGGACCTCAGTGCAATGCTCGATGACCTCAGAAAAGTCTCCCGACAAGTGGGCCTAAAAATAAACATGGACAAATGTAAAGTAATGACCAATGTTCATGTTACACCCACTACTATTACGGTCTGAGACTCGATGCTCGAATTCATTGACGAATACATACCTAGGACCAACAGTTCGATTAGGTAAGTCTTATTTCGAGAAAGAAGTCACTCGTCAAGTCCAACTTGGCTGGGCAGCGGTATACCGCAGTGTGTAATAAGGTCTTTGACCAGTGTGTGTTGCCAGTGATGACATATGGAGCAGAGACGTGGTCGCTAACTATGAGTCTTGCTTGCGGGCTATATTAGGCGTCTCCCTGCGCGATCGTTTGATAAACGATGAAATCCGCAGGCGAACCAAGGTAACTGACGTGGCTCGCAGATTTACCTTTCTGAGTGGCAATGGGCAGGACACACAGCTTGCAATATTGACGGCTGTTGGGGCAGAAAGATTCTAGAGTGGCAACCACGAACCTGCGAAGACGCAGCGTGGGCAGACCCCTCACAAGGTGGACCGACGACCCTATAAGGGTGGCGGCCAACTGATGGTTGTGGGCGGCGAACGACCGGCCACGGTGGCGAAAACTGGGGGAGGCCTATGTCCAGCAGTGGACGTCTTTTGCCTGATATGATGAAGAACGTCATAATTATGTTTTACGTTGCATAGGACCCAGTCATTGTGGTCCCCTACACGGTGTATCAGATCGGAATAGAAATATAATTTAAATCAACCGATCCCTAGGGGATCCGATCGAAATAACTTGTCTGTTTTTACCCGCTCTCTGATACTTTTTAGGTAAACGTAGGTACTTATACTAAAACATACGTCCTATAGGATATGACGTAGGCGGGTATTTCGTAGGCGTATACTGAAGTACTACTTAAACTGCGAACTTAACATTTCTCGGTATTTTATGAAGTTAGAGAGTTATTAGTTGTTTGTGTAGGTAGATATTGAACAGATAATAACGTGATGTTTACTTTAAAGAGGGCGGCAAATAATAGTATATTGGAGTATGGACTTTTAATGTACCTACTGTGACTTTAATTAAGGAAAAAATAGTGGAATAAATATTGTGTTTGCTCATTTGACATCCTGAAATTTTTTAATGTCGTGGACTAACAATCCTCTTCTCTCTGATTTACTGAGATATTTTTTTAAATACCACAAACGTCACTTAGGAATGTGTGGCAGTCTTACGTTGCTGTAAATGATATTAGAAAATACTGTAAGTCTGTATTTGTAGCCATATTATGAAGCCGTAGTTTCAACGAGTGATAAGTATAGTCGCAGAATTGAGCGATACTCTTAATACGGCATACGTTGTTCTAACCAATAAAATATTTCTCAAAAACG
Organism: Parascotia fuliginaria; assembly: GCA_963082885.1. NCBI lineage: Eukaryota > Metazoa > Arthropoda > Insecta > Lepidoptera > Erebidae > Parascotia > Parascotia fuliginaria. Next base: position 2,906,434 of record OY720182.1, on the reverse strand, counting down.
ATCTATTGGTAAAGCAAAAGAAATATTTCGCTGCAACATTATAAAGAGAAAGCATTTATTTTAAACATATGCAATGTTCACGAAGGGCTTATGTGAGTGATGTGGTACGTTCATCACGCGGCTTATAGTGTCAAAATTGTCAAACGTACAGCCTTACGAAGTTGCTAACGTCGCGTGCACACGAAAATATTGAAAATTGGAAAGGAACTTTGTATATTTGAAGATGTGGAAATATTTTGTAATATTCAAATTTATATAATTTTCCCGTTCCAGCCCTTCAAAGTTATAGCTAAGTAGCAATATCTAGTTTAAAGACATTTTAGTCGTAATTCTACTTTACTTGAGGCACCCGGGCGCCCTGAGGCCCTACTCATTACCTCTTACAGCAATTATATTATAACCTTACTTTTTTCTATCCTTGTTTTTAATGGTACAAAAGAAAACACAAAACACAAAGTAACATGAAAATGATATTGCTTTAGGACCTGCCCTCTGCTCTAGTAATACAGTAAACTCATGCCAGAATTCCAAAAATCTCTAATGCCACACAAGTTAGGGCGACGATCTGAATAAGTAGACATGTAACCGATAGATTAGGTTTATTTTGTAAAGTTTGTTTTTTTAAAAACAGTACTGTCTTCTTTGGTTCTATTAAACTTAAACAAGGTGAAGTTTAGATACAATAAAAGCTCATTATCATATCAGCCAAAAGATATCCACTGCTAGACATAGGCCTCAATTAATTTTCGCCACCTTGGTCAGTCGTGAGCCGCCATCATCCATCGGTTGACCGCCACCCTAATAACGTCGTCGGTCCACATTATGAGGGGTATGCCCACGCTGCGTCTTCAGACTCCTTCGTTTCTTAAACAATCGCTCAAGGAGACGCCTACAACTGCTGGTCATAGGCCTTGTCAATTTTCGCCACATAGCCCTGTTATGAGCCGCCCACATTCATCGGTTGTCCATAAAAGCTCAGTGCCGCTAATAGTTGGTCTAGTCCAAAGTTTGCCCACGCGTACAATGATGACGCGCTTTCCACCTCGTTATCAGCCTACAATGACATCACAATATGACAAGCTAATACAACCTAGCTAACACGCTATGCCCTAAATACTTTGAAGTGCTACTATTTTTGGTGTTAAAAACAACAACTACACAAAGCTCTATCTAAACCTAAAGTAAACATAGTAGCGTGTGTTATGGGTTCTAGAATGCGGATAAACATACTTATTAATTTTTAAATACATACTTTATTATACATAGAAAAGCTCAGACCAATGAATATACATGTTCATGAACACAAATGTTAACACTGAGCATTTAACCATTAAAGGCATTAAACCCGCGACCATTGCATGGTAGTCCAAACGCAGTACCACCGAACTACAGAAGTAGTCAATAACGTCATTCTTCGCCGCTTCACGTTTGATAACTAATTTGGTGTGACAAGATTTCTTAAATTGTCTGTCACATGTAATTTGCAGTAATTATTTAAAATATTCGAAGTAAAATCTTATAATTTGCAATGTGAGGACCTTTAAAGATTTGTGTAACACAATTACATGATAAAATATGTTCACTGTTCGTGTAAAAGGTCAAAACAAGCATAAAAATATTTTCTTTTATTTATTTACTTTAAATAATGCCTGAATTTTAAAGTGCCTTTTGTTAAATGTTTCATTAATCCTAGATTGGGTTCAAGTGGTTTTAAAATTTAATCGCTTTTAGTATATATAGAAATGTTAAAAATAGCTTCATTAACGTGTAGTGGCCGGGCAAGAATAAAATTATCCAAACCCTTTTAATCTGCGGGTATTTTACAAGGCGATTAAGGATACAAATTTATGAAAATACGACAGTTCTTTAGAATTGTGTCCGAAATATGACAATAGTCTCGCCAACCATTACATTTTGCCTATTAAAGCTAGTTAAGCCCTTACGGCGTGGATCTATCAACAGATTATAGTTCTTCAGTGCACGTAGATATTAATAAATAACACGCTGTCAAAACAACTGCTACCTATATCACAGAGCAAAAATTAAAAAAAAAACGCATGTTTTAAAAACTTAAAAACTCGAAACACTTCCGAGGATAAACGTAAAATAACCGTCTAAAGGACATTAAAAGTGATTGAATACCGTATTCAGAACAGCTTAGCAACAAACATATTGAATACCGCGTTCACTTTGGAGCCGGACCCCAGTAAATCACAAAGGTAGGTCAGGGAATCGCAAAAACAACAAAGAGACGACAACCAGTCCTCCTGACCTCCAGACGGCGGCCATAATGGAATCAGGGTTGTCACTCACTTGTACGAACGCTCGAACGCTTTTTGTGTACACCCTAAAGCATCGCGATCTTATACCGGGACTACATTGTGTGTTGTTAGGAAAATCTTTTGAGGTGTGTTCCTTGGTTTTATATGAGTATTTATTTATACGTATGAAGAATATTAATGTGTACGAGTTATTTTAATAAAATATTGAATGGGTTGAGGTTCATTTGATGTGCAAACTACAGAATTTGGCCTTACTGTTACTAATATGTTGCTATTGTTGTTATAGCTTTTTGCGTAAGTTGATATATGACCGTGGAGCCAATAGGATATGAGGACGGATAAAGAATAGGAAGAGCTTCGGCATTCGACTACGAATCTCATCATCAAACAAAATGTAAAATTATGAAAACGAATACTTTACTCCAATATTCTGCGAGACAACAAAATTTCCTCGGTCTGGTCCGTTCAGGATGAAATCAGTAAAGGTCTACTCTACTGCCTACCGTAAAAAATGTTCTCTAATAATTTTACTTCATACAGCAGAAGTGTCCTCTTTATCGCTCTAAATGAATATCTCCCGCCTAAGATATGCCGTGGTCGATAATGGAAGTCCCTAAATAGACTGCGGACTCAGGTCGGCTAAAGCAAGAAAATATGGTTAGGTGGGGTTTCGCAGATGGTACCAATTTGGAGTGTTTGTGTGATATACCTCATACCATGTCCCTTACATCGTGCCTGAAGGATTTGATTGCTTCTTCTTACAATGTAGTTAATGTGGCCACCTTCTGGGTCAGCACAATATAATTTGTTTACCGTCAAAACGCTAAGAAAAACGAAAGCGAAAGTGCATAAAAAAATCTAAATGCATAAAATAATACAACAACCGTTATACCAAAGCAGTAATAAAAAAAACATTAATATGAGGATCATAGGACTATTAAAAAATCATTTTGTTAACAAAAACTTACTAACATTTGGTAGCGAAGTAAATCCTGCTTGATAAATGAACGGTGACCTTATGTCGCGGTCGTATCTGTCGAACTAATGTGCATAGTAGTAAAATAACTAATGAAGTATTTTGTAATGCATAGGTTTAGTGGAAAATAGTGGGTAAAGAAGTTGCTGACCGAGTTTGGTACGAAACAGTTAAAAGACAATTATTATAAAGCTTTCCGCAGCGAGGTTTTACCCGCGTTATGTAACATCTTTGGTTAATTACTGCTCTGCTCCCGTGGCCAGTAGCGTGATGTTACATAGCCTATAACTTTCCTCAAGAACTGGGATATCAAACGCAAAGAAAAATTGACGAATGTTTATTAAATTTCTAGATATAAGCGCGTTTACATAAGTAAACAAACGAATAAACTCTTATATCTATACTATTACATAGAGAAGAAATATATACAGAAGAGTTTGTTTGTTTGATTGAACGCGCTAATCTCTGGAACTACCAGTCCTTTATATTAACCACCTTTATGTTAAGAACGAATTTAGTAAGCAATGGAATATATTCGCACAAGTTCAACGTACCTGGTGTTAAATGTCAAGGCGTGAGTTATACAATTCTAAATCATTGTTTAGATTCAATGTCAATGAATAATATGAAAATTCGGCAGTTGTAACTAATGTATGTATGAAATGTGTGTAAGTAATAGAATATGATTCGACAGTATCGTTATTAGTTACTGGTCATAATGTCTTTAGGATAATATTTGGGACAGCAATGTCGCTATTCTTCTAGAGCTAATTTTTTCTAAAACAAATATTCTGCAATCTTTGTTCATTGACTAGTTTATTTGGTACTAGCTGTTGCCTGCAGCTACACCCGCGTAAATGTCAGTTTATTTATTTATTTATTTATTTATTTATTTATTAGGATTACCAACAAGAGAAACACATACATAAAAAAGTAACAAAACCTAGGAAATGCATGCTTGGTGCTCTCTCAATTATAGGCAACCACATCTAACTTAAAATATTTATACTGCTAATCTATCACAATGTAATGAGTAAAAGTAAAAACACAATAATAAGTTGTAATGAATAATAAAATGAAATGAAATTATGACAAAAAAATAGAATAAGTATAAGTAGGTAATTACAAAGGCCAATAAAATGTGAGTAGACAACAAACGTAATAAATACCACTAAGAACGCATATATTCCATAATTTTACACCTGAAATTAGACTGAGTATTACCAAAAATGTCCAAATATCGCATAAGGCCGCTATTAGACTATCATATAAATATGATCAAAGATGTGTAAGTCATTTTTAAATGAAGAACATATGACGGTATAATAACTACATGTGATTATCTATGATCATAATTTGAGAGTCGTAGAACTATGATCATAGAATTTGAAAGATATGAAATCATATATATATAATAATGTAATACCGCTCTAATTCATTTTTAACTAATCATGAACATGTCTTTGATTATATATTAACGATTTTTCATACAAACGTTCATCCCTATTTCAACAGTCAGGCAGTCAGTTTTTCGCAATGAAATATAACTTATGTTGTTCCCCAATGTCTAGTCTATCTCTGTACCGATTGTATCAAAATTAGTTCAGTGGTTTAGGCGTGAAAGCGTAACAGACAGACAGGCAGACAGAGTTACTTTTGAATTTACAATATTAGTATAGATATGTGGATAACTAGCTAACAGGATAACAGTTTAGATACCTGAAACTGGTAAATATTAAATGTCTACAGATTGGCGAATCTTTTAGTAATTGCGGGCTAAGTATTACAACTTAGTCTTTATAGTAGATAGTAGTAGATACTATAAACCGGCTAATATTAAGCTCTGATAATTATATTGTACTAAGGCAAGTTAGCTTAAAGCTTGTTCCACCAAACACCAACCAATCACTAGTATTAGTTCTTAGTATTTGAACAAACCTCTTCAAGGATTTAGTAGAGACCAATATTTACTATAATGTTATTTGAATATACATTACCTGTTAAAATAAGGATATTGTTCGTTATGTAACAGTGACGTTCTTAAACATGAATTTGACGTCGGTCTACCCTAGGAAAGAAAATGTTTATTTTGACACAAGCACAGCGTATCAAATAAAGTTTTAACAATAGCGTAGTACACATTTGGTCTAAAGATTCCATATTCGAATTCAAATTGGACTTGACCGAAAAGCGAATTTCGAGTGCTAAACGATAAATACAGGAAAAATGACATGCCTATTTTGACTTTCGACAATATGTTACATATTTCATAATTGTAGGAAAAATAAACCCAGAGTAGCATCTCATAAAACTCCCATAGTGGGGGCCAGAAGTTAACCACGATAATTGGGATGGTGTCCACGCAACTTGGGATCCCATTAACTGCTAACCATAGGCAGAATGGAGTTATTTTAGTAGGCTGATAAAAACCATGTACATAAAACAAATTTGTCATAAATTATAGCTCTTCTCCAACTGGACTCACTCAGTGATCCCGCGGGTACAGTTGAAATGTGGGTATATTTTAAATTGGTCAACTGGATCCCCTCAATTTTTTTTTAAATTATACGGACCTGACACGAGATTTAATTAATTCTGTCTTGTTACATAATGGTTATAGAAAAAAAGAACAGGACATTTTTGACAGAGGACAAAAATATGAAGACACAATGACACAATGATAATATACTCGTATGTATACAGACGGAATTTTTACGAAAAAAAATCCTTGTTTTCAGCGTTAATGGACATCAGTAGAACTAGAAAAGATGAAAACTCACTTTGGGTATCGTAAGAGCCGAAAAAGGAAATAAATGGTAACGTTAAAGGCCTGCACAGACAAGGTACTGTCCCCTGGGTACTTTTTATCGACATAGATCTCTTAGAAATTGTATCGAATAACGCATACGAGGAACTAAAACTACCCCGTACAAAAAGTCTCCCAAATTACGGCGACAGATTTTTAATTCCCAAATTACGGCGAATTACTCCAAGAGACAGGACTGCACAAAAGTACAGGGCAGTCCTAGACAGAACTAATGTAGCTAGGTGTAACAACGCACACCACGAACTTCCACAGCGCTTCACTCAATATTGGGAGAACAAATAATAATAATAATATGTGGACACTATTACACACCGTCATCTAGTCCCAAGCTAAGCAAAGCTTGTATTAAATGACCGCACACCGTATGCGTTGCGTCCGTGACAAGTACTCGGTGAACATTTTTACACGATTCCGGTATTTTTGTCCCACGGGGACAAAAGTCCCTCGTTTGCGCAGGCCTTAACAGTAATTCATACAATTTTAAAATTCACAAATAGATGCTAAATGTCAAGCAGTGCAAACAATTGAAAAATACTTTATTACTTAGATATACGAATAGGTATTGGTTTCTTTAATTTAATATCTAATATCATAAAGCAATACCGTAATAAAACGTACAGCTATCTAAAATAAACCTTATTTCGTATTCGCTAAAGAAGATTTTTCTTTACAGTATGCAAATCGGAGTTGTCAGGTGTTTAAAACATTTTATTTGATATAAAAAACAGCAATATTGTGGAATTCCAGTAATGTGATACTATTTGACAATACGGTGTTGTTTTTATTAAGGAATTTGCATCGTCGTGATATATTTTATATTAACTTTGTATATTTGCTTTGTAGGTATTTGTAGCCTGACTAAGAACCTATTGTTATTTTAATACTAATAGGTTTTCAAGAGCGTTGCGTTGGTAATACAAAGTATAATTAATAGATTTTTGCTTGTATGTATGTATATTTTGACAATAATATGCAGGCAGAAAAACAACGCCTACACAAAAGCATGTACCTATAATGCAGTTGTTTCGAGTCGTAGGTATTTTTTTCCTCTGGGAGTAGAACTTACAACTACTAATCAGTATAATGACGCCCATTGCTGGACAAAAGCCTCTTGCGAAAAAAGTTTGCTTTAACATCACACTTGCGGGTTGATGATCGCAATGAGGTAATATTTTGTGTGTAGGTTTATGGCAGCCACGACCAGAGCAGGAGTGGGCCGATATCTCAGACTGGACACGACCAAACTCACAACACTCGACGCAAAAAACACTATGACTGGATTAATGTGGAAGTTATGGCAGCATAAGTATGAATAGGAACGAACACTATATTTTCCATATAATAATTAAGAAGCTTAATTTTAATGGAACTTTGATACGATATCATTTAATACGTGTTTTCCCCGAAGCAGCATGGGATTCGAACCCGCGATAAAGGCAGGAAGGTTGCGGTTCTCTATCGCGGCTTGTTTCCGCGTTTAATCTTAGTTTTTGATAGTGCTAATTGGGTATTTTGAACCAAGTAACGAGTTCGTTAAAAGTGTTCTATGAGGCCACGCAACTGTTAGGGTTATGAGGATAATATAATCTGTTTTGTTGCTTTCAGGAATGGTGCGGAATAATAGGTACTCTATTAAGTTTCCGTTGTTCAATAAATGATTAAAGTAGCGTATTAAGGTCTATCTACACACATCGAAGGCGTGCCCGGAATGTGCCCGGGACGTGACCCGGCCGTGCTACAAAATAAGAAGCTCCGTTGCCGGCACGGGCACAGACATGTGTTATCAAGTCCATTGTCATATATGCACCGATATTTTTTTCATTCCTGATGGAGCACAGCCGGGTCAGTACCCGGGTACGGCCCGGGTACGGCCCTGATATGTGCAGGCAGGTAGAGCTTTATTCCTATGAATCAAAGAAAAAAAAGAATCATAGACATACAAAATTTAGATTTCGCCTATCATATAATGCCGTAGATCAACATTTCAGGCGGAAGACATCCAGTGCTGAGCATACGCTTGCCTGTTTCTGAGCTGCACTTTTCCATCGATTTCAAGCCAATAACGTCAGTCTATAAGGAACATATATACGATGAGCGTTCTTATTGGTAGGTAGCCATCAACCAAGAGTAAATCAGATCAGGATAATAGACTGTATCTTTATTTATAATATTTATTGTAGTTATTAGTTATTGACGCGTCTGATAAAATATTATGATAGTAAACGTATTTATTATTTAACCGACTTCAAAATGGAGGAGGTTATCAATTCGGGTCGTATGGTTTTTTTTTTTTTTTTTTTTTTTTTTGTATGTTTGTTACCTCATATCTCGGTCATTTATGAACCGATTTGAAAAATTTTTTTTTTATTTGAGAGGGTATACTCTGAAATTGGTCCCATTTTTTTATTATAAGAAATGGTTCAGTGGTTGTATGTTTGTTACAACTTAACTCCGTCATTTATAAACCAATTTGGAAAATTCTTCTTTTATTTGAAAGGGTATACTCCGAAATGGGGTCCCATGTTTTTTTTATAAAGAATGATTTAGTAGTTTGGCTTCAATTTAATATTTTGTAACAAAACGTTTGCAAAAAGTGAAGACGTGTAAAGCAACACGTCGATGTCTTTTGCGACGAATTATCTGACATTGACATGTCCATGCTACAAGTGCGAAGTGATTTTCAAAATTCATTTTTTGTTAGAAACGAAGTGGCCCTGGATGAGTGACCATAATATGCATTTTTTGATCTGAGCGATTGCTCGATCAGTTAAATTATGATTTTTGATGATTCTTTATTGTTGGTAGATCATCACTTTTTTGTTTTGATTTGTGGTTTCTGGGATTCAGGGTTTAGCGATCGAGAAAGTGTTGACAAGGACCTTATATCTCTATTTACAATCTTACCTCTCGTCTCTACTTTCTTTCAAACGGCGCGGCGCTGTCTCATTTGCGCAGCACGTTTAGTAGATCTACCCATATTGAATATATTTATACACAATTAATTCCCACTAAAAGTTTAAAAATAAAATTATTTTTAGAAAAAAAATGTAAACCGACTTCAAACAACACCTACATGTTCAATCCTTAACTAAAAAGTAGAAAATAATATTTTAATTACTTCATAGCAAAGAACATTAAAGGGGAATCAACGCAATCCTTGATACCTATAATACTTTACTATTTATAGTTTTTAATCAGTTATTTTGGAGTCGGTGCCAGCCAAGAAGGATCATAATGACCTTCATAAAAATAACCTACCTACTAGCAAAAAAAAATCTTCTTGATTAATCTATTAATATATGAATGAAAAATATAGATTTAATACAAGAAATCGAACGGAATCTGATAAGTGCGCTTCAAATTTTTTATGTATATCTGAACACAACTATCAATGACGTCTGCGTTCACAAGTATGACCGCGTTCGGGTAGTGCACTCAGGCAATCCCCACACGTGCAATTACCGCCCCGTGCATTACAAAAGTTGGTTGCAAAGACAGAATTAAAGATCCTTCTTGGCTGGCACCGACTCCAAAATAACTGATTAAAATTATAAATAGTAAAGTATTATAGGTATCAAGGATTGCGTTGATTCCCCTTTAATGTTCTTTGCTATGAAGTAATTAAAATATTATTTTCTACTTTTTAGTTAAGGATTGAACATGTAGGTGTTGTTTGAAGTCGGTTTACATTTTTTTTCTAAAAATAATTTTATTTATTTAACGGAAGCTGGCATTCCTGCCTAATGCCTATAATGTTAAACGACGGCAAATAATTTCCTTTAACTTTCAGTCGGCAAAGTTTTTTTTTCTAATAAAAACTAAACGATTGTAATTCTACAAATAATTTCAATATAATAGGCACTGAAGTGGGAATGGGCTGGCCATGTCTGTCGAAGGACCGATGGTCGATGGAGCAAAAAAGTCCTAGAGCGGAGACCGCGACTCGGATACGTATTAATCTAACAATAGTCGAACATTTTAAAGACGCTCCAAACAAATGCTGCCATACTAAATAAGAAGGATTCGGTCACCTAGGGCCACTTACTCCAACGACCACCGACTAAGCTCCTTGTTTGGCCATTTCCTATTAGGTGCTTTTCCCGGTTAGGCCATTCCTCGAATTACCTATACGTGAATTTCTAATTGGGCCACCTCCCCTAATGACCACACTGTTTATTCCTAGTTGGGCCATTTCCTTGAATGACTACTATAGTGCAGTTGAGGTCAAAATATATTTACATATTGGGACCTTAACGTCGACGAAAAAAGAGAAAACCAATAATTAAGTTAGGGTTAATTAGAATATCGATTCAATTATCGATTAACGTAACAGAGTCCATGCTTTTTACGAAAATGCTTTCACCAGATGATCAAACTCTGACTTGGCATGCATGACATGACATCGACACTCGTTTCGTATCGTCTAGTGCGTGTTCCTTTTGAGTGTTTCCTCCCATACTTTTATTGATATTTTTCTCAACCCCTGCTTTCCTACGGACTTCTGATCTTCCTTCATGTACGACCCTTGCCTTGCTACCATACCGGACATGGAGAAGACCGCTTAAATGTTGAACTTGGACTTGTTTTTTGGATTCTACGAACGGCCTACCGATTGGATATTAACTGACATTATGACAAAGAAGTTGGCCCTTCAGGGATTTATCCGTAAAGACTAATGTGGCAATTTGAGGAAGTGGCCGTAAAAAGAAGTCGCCCCTAGGAACGTGGTCTTTTGGGGATTGAGCCGTTAGGGGAAATGTGATCGTGGCCCTTTTAGAGAAGTGGCCGTTAGGAGAATAGGGCATCAAAGGGAAAAGGCCGTTTAAGGAATGTGGCCCTAGGTGACCTAATCCAATAAGAACGCAGTAAGTACAAGAAACAACTTAAAAATATTATCTAGATATATTTAACAAACAATATTTTCATTTTATGTAAACTAGGTACATTTAATAAAAAACAAAAGATTCCTTATGTATCTACATAAACGCACGAAAACATGCAAAAAAGGAGTCCGAGTTTAGAATTTTAAGTGTGTGCGATCAAAACATGCCGAATGCAGGTGGGCCGATGACCTAGGCATTGAGTTATATGCATACATATGTTCATGTAGCCAACGAGTCCGAATATTTGGAATACCAAACGAACTGGTATTTCGACTTTGAAAACTTCGAAAAAACTGGACGAGCGCGAGTGACCAGAGGATATCTTTAATTGTTACTTGAATGAGTTTCTTGTTTATTTATTGTGTTCGTAAATTGAGTAATTTTTTTTCTTTTAAAAGTATTGTTTATTTAATAGTCACTTGTAGTATAACTTCTGCGTTTAGTTATGTTGATCCAATATTGTCGTTGGTAAAATAAAGTGACCAAGGATCTTAATTAAGACCTACGGGCGTTATCACTTACCTAACTAGGTATAGTTTATTTATATTGCGTTTATTCCTTTAAAAATAAATTGTCTAACATATTCCGGGATATTTTGGATGTTAAATACATACTCAATTATGTACTATATAGGAAAACATAAGTTTTATCGTAACTTATAAAATAGCTATATCACTTCGCAAACATGCTAATTAAGTGCTTGCTTAGTATCCTATTGAATAAAATACCTATAACAATATGTATACCTATTATCAAATACGTTAAAATTATTTAAGCAGTTATGTTTTGGGTGTAAGCAGATATCTTAACCATAAAATATTTTCTAACAATATCTTTTTGTCTTCGATATTTACCAGCTATCGACCGTCATAGATTTATTTAGATCTTAATTTAGATGAAAGCTTCATAACTAACTTTATTATAAATAATCGGATTTTCAAGGAATTCCTCTTGAATGATAAGAGTCGAGCGAAGTAAATTGGGTAGAGACAGTGAAATTTTCGATGGACGAACATAATTTGAAAATCGCAAGTTGGTAACTAAATACGCTCGGCAAGTATAATACGTACGACTAGCGTTCCGCGGCGCGGTTTCACCCACTTCTTTGCTTACTGCTCAGCTCCCGTCGCCAGTAGCGTTATGTTACATAGCTTATACCTTCCTCGAGAACTGGGCTATCTTATGCATAAAGAATTATTGAAATCCGACTGGTTGTTCCAGAGATTAGCGCATTCAAACAAACAAACAAACTCTGCCGCTTTATATAATAGTAATAGATAGATAGAAGTATAGATTATTATTGGAATAGATTATTATTGGCGCTGTTAGGTGACTAGCAGCCGCCGTTGCTGGCACCGCAGCATTAAGCTGAGTGGAGTCCAATTCCTACACAGATGTGACGTGCAAACAAGTATTTTAATAGTGTTTTACAAAAAAAAAACATTTGTTAAAGTGTAGTTTTAGTTTTAAATTTTATTTTCTGTACTTTTGAGTGTTATTTCTGTTTTTCTTGTTTTTTGTGTGTGCAGAATAAAATACTTTCTTTCTTTCTTTTAGACAGCACAGAGTCACGCAAGAAAAGAGAAATGTAAAAAGTGGTAATAAATGATTTATAAAACCTAATATAATCTTAAAATTAAAAGTATGTAGTACCGGTGCGGCGATCCTCAATAACTCATAACCTCTTTAACGGCAGGCTAAAACGATATTTAACATAATATATCTTCGACGAAGAGGAAAACCGTTGTCATTATGCCAAGAAAACATAACTTATATTCTAAAACTAATCATTTATAACTATTACCATATTATGTCTTCTGCCGTTAAACGTTAATTTAGCGTTATATTCAGTTTACTATTACACAAACAATTAGTAGACTTTAAGCTTACCATTTAAAATACGTTAAAATAGAAAAGTTTCATTTTCACAACGCGTTGATTAGTTAACAAAATAGCGACTAATTATTTCCTATTCGTTACTTTACGACTTGCTGTCACGGAGACAAACGATTTTGAAATAATTCTTTATTTAACCTTCTGTTTCATGTTATATCTATTGTGTAGAGTATTGTCTGGCTGCCATACTCATAATATTCTTGACATATTATAAGTAAATAGCTTTTACCGTTTACCGGTAATGGTCAAATTTTAATTGTTCTATCTTAGATGAGAACGCAACTTCGAGTCGGCAATTGGAACACCCTTTCATAAAGTTAAGAGGACGCCCTCGTTTAACTTAATGTGTGTGGCGTTACTAATTAAGATTAAGAACATGCCACATAAACTATAAAAATTTAATATACATTTTATCACTTGCTCCACGTAACCGCTATATTTATTCCCTGCATAGTTAAAGTAACCCGCCTCAGTGTACTCGTATACAAACTTCACCTGTATGCACCATAAGCGTAAATTTCACATGCGATAAGTAATAAAAACACCTTATTTTTTAGAACTAATAAAAACATTCCTATCGGTCGTTCCAAACGACCTATAAAACCGTTATCCTGCACTTTATAACCGAACCAAATTAAATAAATCTACACTCAGAACACCGCACATATAACGCCCAAACTTCTAAAATTAGCAACCTATATCTATGTTGCGAATTTGAATGAACGTTGTTTATTCTCATTTAAAGGCAGTACGAAGACAATTTAATTTGGCCGTGTTATTTGTAGGTGCGTTCTAAATTACGTCAAAGACGCATTCCATTCGAAGAGGAAAATGAACGCAGCGAATTCGCGGAACGCACCGTTGCACTATTAATACATTGACAAAGTATTTACTTTGCGTTCAAATGAGTGTTAATATATTTTAGCCCTTAAAACATAATCGATAAGGTTGTAAGTAACAGAAGCTAACATTATTCGTTATTTAATTAAGTTGGGTAAGGACAAAGTCCGCTACACACTTTACGCGGGAAAATGTTCTAACGTCGATGAGTCAGCATTCGAGTCTTTACTTCAAACGCATTCGTGACTGGTGTTTTAAATTTTGCGGTTCAGAGATAGAAATGTCAAGATATCGACCTTTCTGGTTGGCTACTATTGCGAATACAAGTAGTTTTCTAAGGCCAATGATTAGGGAATGCTAGAAGGTTGTTTCTTTGTTTAGGATTTGAAAATACTTGCAAGAAACAACGACATTCTAGACCTAAGCCTAAAATTAAATAATACGAAAATAAAAGCATTTAGTATTTTTAAGGTACAAACTATTTTATAATCTGCGACTGTTCTGGATCTTGATCTCTGTGGTTCTGTGGTACTGTGTACGGACTGCCACGCAGTCGCGGGTTCGATTCCCGCTCAGTGCAAATATTTACGTACATGAACATGACTATTTGCATTGGTCTGGGTGTTTCTATAAATGTATAATATGTATTTATTTACAAAAAAAAGTATATAAGTAAGTATATATATCCACATTTCTAGAACCCATAACACAAGCTATAATATGCTTACTTTGGGTCTAGATGGCGTTGTGTGGAGTTGGTGTGTGATATTATTATATTTTTTTAATCACAGTTTTCAAGCTTTAAGACATCATTATTTTCTTTTCTTCGTGTTAACTGCCTGACTCACCAAGCAGATAAAACGAGGAAGAAAAATCGAAACGTGTTAGAAATGGAACAAAGCCAACTATGCCTATACTCAGTCGCCTGTTAGATTGACTGTAAATAGGTCTGTCTATCAGCATCTACGAGTATACAAAGTATAAAAAAAGAATAAGAAGGCACTGGAAAGCATCTGTCTGTTTGAACGCGCTGATCTCGAGAACCACGAAATGCATTTGGATGCACTTTTCACTGTCATAGTGGGGTTTAAAATACATCAACCTATCACCTATAGGAACCGAATAGTAACAATAATATCTCTATAATCACAATCACCCGTAATGATTGATTCCGTTGATTGGTAGAGAATGCCTCAGGCATTAAGTCCACCAAAATATTTTGTATATTAATTACTATGAAGTTTTTGATAAATAAATCTATGCTATTGAACAAAGTGAAAGAGTTTGTTTGTTTGTTTGAACGCGCTAATCTCTGGAACTACTAGTCGGATTTGAATAATTCTTTTTGCGTATGATAGTCCAGCTCTCGAGGAAGGTTATAAGCTATGTAACGTCACGCTACTGGCGACGGGAGCAGAGCATTAAGCAAGACGCGAGTGAAAACGCGCCGCGGAAAGCTATCAAAATAAACCTTTGCACGACTTATGTCTAAAAAGAAAAAAATAATACTAAACCAAGCGGGCAACGAGCAACAACTTTTAGTACTGATACGAAGCTAGGTGGGGGCGCTAGTCAGTGTTAAAAAACGCCTCGATGAAACATTCAATCTAACAAAATAAAGTAAACAATATAGTTTTTTTACCCTATGGTCAAATATGCAAAGAATTCAATTGATATGCTTCTGTTATGCAGAATGTTCTATTTATATTGTGGAAGTCCTTATGCGTCCTTCCTTCCGTTGTCGAGTCTTACGTCCGAAGTCATTACACAAGTATGTCTATCAGGCCACACGCGGCTACTCTCTAGAGGTCAGTAATATTACGTAAAAGCGTATTGTCGAAGTTTTCTTATGACTAAAAGATAGATTACGTAAAGCGGTAAATATTTTGGACGGTTATAAGTCCACGTCCACCGTTGGTATAAGTGACTGCCTTCCATCAGGCGTATGCGTTCTTTGTCATCAAATTATAAAACAATGGCATAATGTAACCATTCTAGTAGTAACTAGACTATTATATTATTATTATTATTTGATGTATTCGTTATTCCAGTCAGATTTCCCAGATCTGATCCCCTCTGGTTATTATTCAATTAATAATAATAATAATAATAATAATAAATGTTTATTGTCACAAATAGTCTTTACAATATGGTACTGGTACTGATTCCCAAACTAGGCTGAGGCCTGTGTTTTGGAAAACAGTGCTCAGTCAAAACTTGACACAGAAGAATAATAAATGCACATAAAGGTAAGTTACAAACTTATAAACATAATTATTAAACATACCTATTCTTTTTTTTTTAATTAGTTCGTAATTCAAAATGTAAGAACTACAATAATACAAGGAGTGTGTGTGTGTGTGTGTGTGTGTGAGTATGTGTGAGTATGTGTGTGTGTGTGTGTGTGTGTGTGTGTGTAGAAGTGTAAGTGTGTGTATGTGTGTAAAAGTGTGTGTGTGTGTGTGTGAACGTGTCACTTTACAAATTTTAGAAGAGTTTCAGTGTCTTCGTAATCTAGCTCGAGTAGCCAGCTTGTTGCTTTCTTTTTAACCTCGTGGCTATTAAGGCCTACAATGTTTTCTTTTCTGTTAAGTATATTATAGACTTTGCAACCAAGACCTTTGTATTGACATCTGGCAGAGGCAGTTTTGTAGCTGACCCTAGGGCAAACCGGTTGCTTGCTACGTTTTTTCGGGTCAATTCAATTCAATTTATTTATAAATATAAATTACAAACAATATACAATATAAGTAGTTACCCTTTGGTCCTAAACTAAGTCAGTGCTTGTATCTTGGGCAACATCAGGATTACAATTAATAAATATAAATTACATACAATATGGTGGTACAAATTATAATTCTTTAATTCCATTCTGATCCCCTACAAATTTAGTTATTCCGGTCTGATCCCTTAGTCTTTTTGACAGGTAAGTACAGTCAAGAGAAAAGTAGTTTTAGTATTATTTAACTAAAAAATAATGGAAGACAGGCATGATGTATGAGAATTAAAAATATATAGCGTTTTGAGCACCAAAGGTATTTACGTTTTCCACTCAAAACTTCAAAAAGTATAATTAAAACGTTGCTGGTAATGTAGAACAAAAGCAATTATTAATTTTATTCCACATTCGGCACCTAATATTTTAATGACGGAATGGATGTCCAATGTTATCGAACAAGTCCAGAAAAAAGTCAAAGTTTAGAGAAAAATCAATCGTTCTATCATTAGATATATGCTAGATTGTCTCTTATATGCAGATAAATAATCTGCTCTGTGGGTTTTCCATAACCATGAGGGTGTTCAAAAAAATTTTTGCCACCAGTTGGCGCCACTTTCGTAAAAGGTCTTCCATTTTGACAGCGCTATCAATACAAATATTTTTCAGTACTAATTTCGGCAATATTAATGATTAATTTACAAAATGGATAATTCACGTGCATAAGGTAAAAGAAAATTGCTGAGAGGGTTTTTCAAAATGGCGCCCACAAGGTAGCAGCACCGATGCGTCATGTCTAGCTGTCATGCGCTTTTTGAAAGTTAGCCTCTGATTGACCATGTGGCAGTTGAAGTGGCGCCAACTGGTGGCGAAAAATTTCCTAAACATCCTTATAAAGAAGAAAGAAGAAAGAAAGAAAACATATTTATTTGACACAGACAAGAAGAGACACAAATTAAATAGGAGATTAAACAATTGTAATTACTATCTAATATAACGTGTGGTATTCGATCCAGAATATAGCACCAGGCACTCTTCCTGTGACTGTTTATCCGCATGTCCCATGCTGGCACCGCTGGTAAAGATGATCGGCGATCGCTGTACACAAGCGTCTGTCAATCTGTCTTGACGAAAATCGATAACGTAAAATAAAGTAAGAAAGACAAAGGCTAAACTCAGTGGATGGTCAACTAGACAGTTAAGATGATGATAATTATATGTAAAAATTCATACTCCCATAATATATTAATATTATAAATGCGAAAGTACCTCTGTCTGTCTGTTACGCTTTCACGCCTAAACCACTGAACCGATTTTAATGAAATTTGGTATAGCGATAGAATAGACCTCGGAGAACAACATAGGTTATATTTATCGCGAAATGACTTGAAGGGGTTGAAATAGGGTATAAAAGTTTTTATAGAAAATGCGATATATAGCTTGTAGACAATAAAACAATATGCTTTCAAGTAATCAGATTGCTACTAAACGAACATTATTATAGTAATGAACTAATGATATTTGTGACTCACACGGATTCGAACCCACACATCCATTATTATCAACCAATTACGACAGTCTTGATTCCGTATCAGCCTTAGTTTCCTGATAAAAATATTTTGCATATTACGGTACGGGGAAAAACCGTTCTCAAGTACATATTTAATAATTCCTGAGAACAATGTGGTGAATTATGCAAATTTTCAAATATTTTCTTTCCGTACTCGGTACCTGGTATTGGCCTCGTGATATTAGAAATTGTATTTGCATGTTTTTATACAATAATGTGTGAATACTCTTTCAATTTAAACGAGTTATTTCAATAGTCAATTTTCTTCGTTCGTTTTATTTTCTTTTACGACACTACAATAAGAGATCAAAAGTTTTATAGTTTATACCAAAGACCACACGAATGGAGATCATACAATATATTTACTAAAAGCTATCAAGACGATTAGGTCGCACGAGGTTTATAAACTTAACCTACTGGTTATATTTATAAACATTATCCCTCTTACAACAATCGAATCGAATATAAAACCTCACTTTACAATATTATAATGTTAATCGCTAAAACTAACCTTTGACTGCCCGTTTCCGGTCTGAACCGGACATTCCTACCATAACGTTTGCGAGCGAACCATAGACTGATGGTAAAAAAGTTGCATCATAAACAGGTTTCGGTTATCGAGAATCGATGAGGAAAGAATAAGGGTTATTATCAATAGGCATCTATATATTAATATTAGTAATATTATATAGGTATAGTAGCTGCGCCTCAAGGCTTCGCCCGTAGTTAAAATTTGTTTCGACTCTCTCGGGAATCACACCGATTTTCGGGATAACAAATAGCCTATATCTGTCTCCAGCACTGAATCTATCTACATAGTAATTTTCATCGAAATCATTTTTTTTTTGTTTTTTATATTAGCCTACCAAAGTGGCTCCACTCTGCCACTTGAAACCAGAAGCCGATTAGGCGCTGAGTGGTAACACACACATATAACTCAATCTTTCGCGTTTATAATATCAGTAGGATAGTTGAATTTGCAGCTGCAAGCGCATTGGCAAAAAATCGCTGCAGGATTTTTGCTATACCAGCAGCTCAGCTAATATGCTGATAACTTCAAATTGGCAGCTACTTAATTGGACTATCTCTAAAGCTCATTTAAAAAAGGACATGTAATACGCAATTAGATATGATCGTCATTATTAAGGATACCATGATTGGCCGTTAGCAGTCATTTTAGCGATGAAGAGATCCGATCGGAATAAAATATTTAAATATATTTCGGTATGATCCCCTACGCAGGGGATAAAATAAAATTAAAATAAACCAATCCCCCATAAGACCAGATATAGGGGATCAGACAGAAATAATTCATAAAATGATAAAATCAACTTGTAAAAGATCCGCAAAACAAACCGCAAGAAAGATATTTCTGAGATGTATTCTATTCTGATCCAAAAGGAAAGCGTAGCATAAAAATAATAAAATGTTATTTTATATATTGTTTGAGTAACGTACTCGGTGTTCCAAACGTAACTTCCCCCTTCAGAGCTTTGTGTAGGTAATATACCCACACTAAATGTAAATACCGATATGTGCGTCGAGTATGTACGTACATTCGATACTTTATGTAAAATACTGTGGCAGTTTCCAGAAACAATTTCTCGCAAAAATGTTCGCGTGTTATTATTTTACTAAACATTTTGCTTTTAAAAATATTTGTTTGAACGAACTACGCTGGAGGTTTTTTACGCAGTGCTGTTACTGTAGGCAGGCAATCGGTGCAGTTTTTGTTTTACTCATATTTTATATTGTACGTTCTTGGCGCCTATTTTTGCCCGACTGCTGAAGTCATGGTAATGTTTTTCAAGCGTATGTATGTATGTTTATTTCGTTGGCAGGCTCCTATGAGGTGTCGTTAGATTCGTAAGTGACATAGGTTATATAATATTTCAATGTAGCGTCATCACAAAAAAAATTGGTTTCTTTCTTTTCAGTTTGTTTCAGGCAGGCGAACTTTTTGTTTCTAATAACATATTTTTTAAATATTACGTATTTAGGAATAATAACAAAATATGAGTGCATGAAACCTTACAAGGGCTAACTTATCAACTACAATTAATCTCTATAACCACAACAAGGAATACTTTAATATGAGTATATACAAAATATGAGTATTTGATGACCTTAGCAAAAACATATACTTACTTATTTTAAAGAGACGCATCTTGCAATATCGTGCATTCCCAGTTTATTATAATACATTTATGTATTTTAGATGATTTAACGTCATACATAATTGTCATAATTATAAATTACAACATTTCTCTTCTGTAAATGAGAGTACCTA
The DNA here is from genome assembly GCA_963082885.1 of Parascotia fuliginaria. NCBI lineage: Eukaryota > Metazoa > Arthropoda > Insecta > Lepidoptera > Erebidae > Parascotia > Parascotia fuliginaria. Next base: position 2,886,154 of record OY720182.1, on the reverse strand, counting down.
CACTCGCGGGAAAACAAATTTCTCCGATCTCTAACCAAGCTGTTGGCGGGAACTCAGTACAAACTCACGTCTAGACACATTAATTTAACTCACCACTCCACACTCCTGAATTCTACATCACAAATTACGTATGACGTCGAAAGTCAACGAGTAAAAGTATTGAGTTGACCTTTCGCTAGTTATTTGTTTAATCTAAACTACTATTAAAGCAAAAGAGTTTGTTTGTCTGAATGCGCTAATCTCTGGAACCTCCAGTCGGATTTAAATAATTATTTTTGCGTATGACAGCATAGTTTTTGAGCAAGGTAGGCTATGTGACATCATGCTACTCTCTTTTTGCATATGATAGCCCTTGAGCAAAGTTATAGGCTATGTAACATTACGCTACAGGCGACGGCAGCAGAGCAGTAACCAAAGACGCGGGTGAAACCGCGCTGCAGAAAGCTAGTGTACTTATTGTATATTATACTCCTACTACGATTTATAGCTGATGCTCTACAACAGAGAAAGTTGCCAGAAACAGCTAATACTCGTATTTGAAAGCCGATAAGAGTGACTTTTGCCCTTTGCTATTCAAACTAAGCTATATAATAGCTCTTTAGCCCACTGCAAGAAGCATTGATTACTTGCTTAAGCCTAATCAGTAGTTTTGGATTTACTTTCTTATATAACCAGAATGCCAAGTTTTGAATTTAAAGGAAAAAAAAAACATTTTTTAATAAATAACCGAATTGACTAAATTTATAGGGGATCAGAACCGAATCTATGAATAATAATAATCAGCGGTGGATCAGAGCTGGGGGGAACGACCAGAATAACTCGTCTATTTATCGGTTTGATTTTCTATTTTATTTCTATGCAAGTATTTGTTTTAAGATGTTTTCCTTTATTGTACAAATTAGTAATGTAAGGTAAGAATACTTAAAGCTAGAAAGAACATAAGATATTGCAAATCATTTTAAAAATTAAGAGGCGTTCTTATCATCAGACATAACCACAATATATAATCAAATAAAATAGTTTACTTAAGTAAAATTATCGTAACATAAATATGTGTACGTAGTAAATATACCGTAGGTGTACCGGATGTACTCTGCTTACGACACGCTAGTATCACATATAGCAACTGGGGCATAGTGTCAGTGAAAACATGTTTTTTTTATCGATAATGTTGAAATGATCAATGATTAATATGATCATACTCGAGATTGATTGGATTCTATTTGAAAAGGACGCGAGCATTGACATAAATGGCCGTTAGAATTTAAATTTGAAATAATTTAAAAAATAATTGCTTCTATCGGTTTGGCATCTATAATAGTAATAGTAATAAATAATATTAAAAAAATGTGGCATCAACGTACAGTTAAAATCATTTCAATCATTATCTCATTCACAGGACTCATACCAAAATCGTTACACACGTCATTAAAAGAATTAGACCTACATAAAAACACATACATATCACTACAAAAATCAGTTATCATAGACACATGCTTCATAGTTCGACGATTCCTCACATCCACTACACGAACACCCACAACATTACACAATGAACCAACCCACTTGGCATAAGCCCGTGATAGGTTCACATTCACCAGCATTAAGCTGAGAGTAAAAGAAACCCGTAAATAATAATAATAATAATAATACCACAACAATCACACAACGCCATCTATATGGGTATAAGTAAGCATATAATTAATAGCTTGTGATATGGGTAATATACTTTTTTTTGTAAATACATACATATTATACATCTAAACATCCAGAACTATATTTGTTTATTCAAACCTGCTAGAAGATATGGTCCACTTTCCAGTTATTTTTCCATAGCGTCTACGTCTATGTCTCGTGTATTTACCAAACCCTCTATTCCTTAGTCGTTGGGTACCATATTCTCACTATTCTCAGTAACCGGTAAAGATGAGATGGTAACATTAGAATGAAGACCAACGTTAGGTTTAGGTAGTACATACCTTTGATCCTAGGATCTCGACAGTAATGAACTTGAACAAAATGATCTTGGTTAATACCGTTAAATCCTATATGCAAAACATACTCGTAGTAATCGTAAACATCGAAAATAGAATTAACCTTAACTCTGACGCAAAGCAAATGTGTTAATGAAGGAAATGCCGTAATGACATCAATCGGCTATCTTTAACTAGATTGTATACACATTTCTGCCAACATACGAGTATTAGTAAGTAGGTATAATGAATGCACTGACGTTTGCACAAATAGACAATATCCGCAAATAAGGAAGTTGAAGTTCAATTTCTAATATTTATTTCTATTTTAGCTAACAAAAGTATGACTTTTAGGTGCAGAATTACACCAATGTATAAAAGCGACTCAAGATCAGTCTTTAGACTTCACAATTTCCGCCCTTTCCTTTTTCCTCACCTCCAATCCCTTCACCTACCCCAGTCCCTTTACGTTAGGCAGCGGCTTCGCAGAGACCCTGGAATTGCAAGATCATTGCCAGAGGACAACTCCATGAGCGACAGTTACATTTACCATCAGATAAACTGTTTCTCGTCTGCCATTGTCGGCAATAAAAAAAAATGCTTCGGAGATTATATTCAACAAAGGACACGCAGAGTAACAAATTACTGTTCATCTTATTCTTTTCGTTAACACATTACGCCTATTGTTGTCACCTATCTCATAGTCAAATAAGAAGATCTAAATTTGTGAATTTTTAATAATGCATACTATTATTCAAAAATGAATGAATGAATTTAAACAAAATCTATAATCTGAAAATGCAAAGCACAGATCTTAGTACCTAGTTTATTATCACCTGTTTTTGTTTGTTACAAATTACTACGTAATCATTGCATCTATACTATTATTAAAAGCGAAAGAGTTTGTTTATTTGATTGTTTGAACGCGCTAATCTCTATAACTACATATATTTAAGTCTATGTAACTTCAGCTAAAAGGAATGTTTATTTAGCATTGTTACTAGGTTCCGACGCAATATGTATGTTTTACATCAGAACATAAAATTTTGCACACCTAAAGTTTTGCACAGGCGCTGTTTCGGTCGCATGGACAAAGAAAAATTATGCAATGACGCCGCTGCACTCAACTGGAATTCTTTAACGGCGGCCTCCACACTTGAGGACAAAGTCGAAATTTTCAACAAATCGATTATACAACTTTACGATGTACATGCCCCTGTGAAGAGGATAAGACTTAAGCGACCACCAGCGCCTTGGATGACCAGGGGTGTTCGGATGGCGATGCGGCGTAGGGATCGCATTTTTCGAAAATTTAAAAAAGAACGCACCGATGACAATTGGCAACAATTTAGAGTTGCAAGAAATCGGTGTAATCAGATGATACGCAATGCAAAACGCCGCCATATTCTTGATAATATTTCATCCTCTTCTCCTGCCAATATCTGGAAGTTCCTCGGTACTCTAGGTATTGGTAAACAGCGATCTGCAGAGTTGTTTCAGACAATTGGTTTGGACGACATCAACCGTCATTTCTCCTCTACAACTCCGATTGATAACCAAACCAAGTGTCATACTCTGGAGTACTTAGCTAGCCTTCCCCGTCCTAACATAAATCCATTTTCCTTTTCTCCAGTTTCTTCGGCAGAGATCAAAAAGATAATCATGTCCATTAGGTCTAAAGCTGTGGGCTGCGATAACATCAGTCGCAGTATGATTATACCTATCCTTGACCACCTTCTTCCAGCCATTTCCCACATCATAAATTTCTCTCTCCAGGTAGGCAGTTTCCCATCTTTATGGCGTAAGGCCTATGTCATCCCTTTACCAAAAATCTCTAATCCCACTCTTGCTAATCACTTCCGTCCCATATCCATACTCCCATTCCTTTCCAAAGTACTTGAGGCCTGTGTTCATAGACAATTGTCTAGATTCGTGCATGAACATGAGTTACTTAGTCCATTACAATCTGGATTTAGGCCTGGTCACAGTACTACCTCTGCACTCCTTAAGGTGACTGGTGATGTGAGAACGGCTATGGAGGACGCTAAGGTCACCATCTTGACTTTAGTTGACTTTGCCAATGCCTTCAACACCGTCAATCATGATATCCTGCTAGCCATCCTCTCCTACTTTATGATCTCTGCCGAGGTATTGGAATGGTTCTTGTCTTATCTTCAGGGACGTCAGCAGTCAGTGCGCCTGGATGATTCCTCGTCCGGTTGGTGTTATCTTGATTCTGGTGTTCCTCAAGGCGGCATTCTCTCTCCTATATTGTTTTCAATTTTTATTAATCTTATAACCCAAAATCTTCAGTGCTCGTATCATCTGTATGCCGATGACTTGCAACTTTATTCACACGAAAGGGTAGACTGTTTACATACGGCAATTAATAAAGTGAATAATGATCTGGACTATATCAAGAGCTGGTCAGATAGATTCGGTTTGATGGTAAATCCCAGTAAGTGCCAGGTCATTATGCTAGGTAGTCAAAATATGCTACGTAAAGTGGATAGTAGTACGCTTCCAACAATAGCTTTTGGTGGTTGCCCTATAGAGCTGAGTGCTACGGTCAAAGACCTTGGTCTGTACATTGACTCTGCTCTAAACTGGCAGGCTCAAGTAACATGCGTTAGTCAAAGGGTCACTGCTACCCTACGCGCTCTTTATCGCCTGAAGAACTTCCTGCCATCCAAGATTAAGGTGACACTTGTGCAAACTTTAGTTTTTCCTCTAATTGACTATGGTGACGTATGCTATTTAGACCTGAATGCAGATCTTCTCAACAAATATGACCGTCTTCTCAATAACTGCATTCGATTCATTTTCAATCTTCGTAAGTATGACCACGTGTCTACATATCGCTCGCAACTAAATTGGTTACCTATTCGTCAACGCCGTAGCATGCGTACTCTCACTACTCTCTATTCTTTTCTAACTTCTCCCACTCCTCCCTCTTACCTAATGGACTCCTTTCAGTACTTATGCAGCAACCATCATAAAAACCTTCGTTCTTCTAATAATTTACTTCTACAATGTCCATCCCACTGTTCTAATTTCGTAGACTCTTCCTTTCCTGTCCAATCTATCCGTCTGTGGAATGCGCTCCCTCTTGAAATCAGGATGTCCACTAACCGTTTTACATTTAAGGTGAAGGTGCGTGAACTTCTTTTGAATAAAAAAAAGCAGGCTCATCACAATGATTCAGATCAAATATATATTATTAAGTTTATGTATATGTGTATATTTATATTTTATATTTATGTAGGTATATTTTTGAACGTAAGGCTATGTATGTGTATGTATGATTGTATGTATGTTTATTTAGTATTGTAACTCCTTGTGATAATCTCTTCATACTGTCTTCAGATACACCTATTTTGTTGTTCTCTGCATCACCCGTAATGGTTGACTGGTAGAGAATGCCTCAGGCATTAAGTCCGCCAATATACTTTGTATATGAAGTTTTTAATAAATAAATAAATAAATAAAATACATGTGATCAAAATATTTCGCTCACACAATTTACTTTCATTCCCACTGGTCACGATGTAAAGATAAATCTATAAAAAGGTAACATTGTTAGCAGTTTAATAGTAAATGTAGACAATAAAACGAGCGTATAACAGTTTGTATAACAACGTAAACTGTAGTTAAACTTGTGGTGTAAACAGATTCTATTTCCTTCGTAGTAGGTGGCCGGCGAATGAAGGTGTTATTTTTGCCCTTTGTACTCATTGTACATCGATAACTATACGTACAACGAATTCACTCGCGTTAAATTACGGACTCTACTCCCGTACGTAGGTTGTAGGTTGTTGTTAAATACCTAGCCTTTATCTATCCTTAAGAATTGTGCTATCAAAACAGAACTTTCATATCCGATTGGTAACTACTGTTTATTGACATGCCTGAAAACTAGCCTGAGCTATATTTAAAAAACCAGTGACTTTTAAACAAATACAATGCAATTTTTGCAACTTATATATATTTTATGTGGGACTTGACCTAATCAAACAATTATTATTGTATTAAAATTTTATTATTGTACACATCATTGTGTAATATTGCGTTCACATATTTAGAGATTAAATTTCCACCCACCAATTATTAAAGATACAGTTCAAAAAGTGCGGAACGTGGGCGGAAATCGAAGTAAAATCAAGCGAGGCATAGAAGGAAATGTAACTAAACACACCAAAAAATAGATTTGGCAAACATTACAGCACAATAAACATTTTCAGACACACCCGTGACTAACAGACAGAAACACAAACAAATAGATGTGTATTTTAATACTGAAAATGCGCCGAACTTCCGAATTCCCCGACAAATGACGAATGAATTCTATATTTGAAAAAGATTTGACATTTTTCATGCGCCTGAGTGGAATTAAGAACAAAATGCTAATGTATTTTTAATGAATCATGCTTTGTATGGAGCTTTAGAATAGATATGGTCTGCTTTGGCGCATGAATAACATGAATCATTTCATAATACATATTATTATTTTGTTCAATCGTTAATAGCAGTGTAGGCAGGCTTATCTCTCCCAAGGTAAACCGATGATGGTAATGGCCAGGCAACCGATGGATGAGTGAGTCGCAGGAGATACTTGGACTATATACAACAGTGCAAAGCGAAACACGCAGAACTAAGGAACTATCCATCAGAGAGGCCTGCTTTTTGGTTTCCTGGCCCTTGGCGAGACCAGAAGAAGGCTAAAATTAAAGCATTTAAATGAAACAGCGTAAGGAATAATTTCCTGCTCATGCTTGACTAATTTATTTTAGCTGTAACCAAGTCCTCGTTGACAGGCATATGGTTGGATAGAACAATGTTTTAAGGTAAGAACAAAAAAGTTCCGAGGCGTATTTGCTACGAGTATTAGTTCAAAAAATCTCGGTTAATCAATGAGCTCTGCGTGGGTACATTTAATGTGAAAGGCTTCTGTAAGTAAATGTAAGTATGAACTTGTACAATAAGAACTTTTTCTACAAGGTTATAAGTTACAGTTTTATCAGAAGCCATTAGCAACATTCTTACATCTATACTGATATTATAAAGAGGAAAAGTTTGTTACTTTGTTAGGTTGTATGGGGTAATCTCTGGATCTACTGAATCGATCTTGAAAATTCTTTTTGCGTTTAAGAGCCTTGAGAGTTCTTAAGGACGGTTATAGGCTATGTAACATCACGCTACGAGCGACGGGAGCCGAGCAGTAACCAAAGATGTAACTTAACGCGGGTGAAACATTCTGCGAAACTCTAGTTAATAATATAATTTATTCTGCAACTTTGTTGTTATAGGTTAGCACAGTATCAATTAAATATGTATGTAGGTCAGATAATATAATAATAATTTATAATATAATCGCCATATTTGACCTGACGAAAAAAATATATCATCATTCTCAGTCATGCAATCTAGACGCCCCTACACCGTGATATAAATGCGCGAGTGTTGCTATTAGTTGCGCACGCGACGATGCCGATGCTATGGTGATGATTTAAATTTATATATTTTATTTGTGTTATATTTTTTTGTTGTTCATATGACCATAATTGTGAGTTTTCAATTGTAGCTCTGAAGGCCTAGACAAATGGCGTAAACGCTAAAAGAATAGGGAATTGACAGAAACTAACGCTAAGCTCAAATCAATCTCATACATTGATTAATCTATTCAATTCTATTAACGTGTATGCCACTTACACATACCAAACAGAATCAATCCAAATCAAATAATTTCTGAGTACCCAAAAAATATTTTCGATCGCAGTTATGCAAATATATATGAAATGAGTTTGGCACTCCTTCATACAGGTTATACACTAACCTAGTTAGGAGATCAGAACTGCACCCAGTAAAATTGTAGCAAATATGTAATTTTACCACGTATAAATTTAGTTATATATAACTACACATGTACTGCAATACCTTAAGATCAATAAAGATTATTATTTTTATTATTATTAGTTTAGGTACTATCAAACTATTGAAACACGTATCTGGACGAATTTTTAAAGAGTAAAACCCAACACTTTTTATTCAATTGCTTAAACACAGACAGACAAACAAATAGTACTCTTCGACATAGATATCTCGGTAGGCATTAGGTGAGGTGTCCAGATAAGCATCACCTCTGAATTCGGATTTGAACTGTGCATTATCTGAATGAAACTACGAGTAGATCCGGCTGGCAACAATTCACTTACATTGTCGTATAGAGTTCCGTAAAATACGAAAAATCAGAATAGCTTGTGGAAATTCTTTATTTTGAAGTATATTTTTGGCCCCGTCGCGGCGTCGCGGCGTCGTACCGTATGCATCATTAGGTAAAGAGGCAACTGGACCCATACTAAAAGTGGGACCGCGGTCTTAGTTACCCAATTGAATATTCTTATTGATATTCTTTGGACGACTAGGTCCACTTAAAATATGATTAAAAAATGTATTGTTGAAATTCAATCCTTGTGCAGTCAGCAGCAAAAGCATTCCAAATTAAACTCGAAGATTGGAATTAAAATTATTAGTTTTTTCGTATCATTCATCATATTAAGTATCGCATAGAGCGAGACCGGGACTAAGGCCAGTTTCACAGACCGCACTTGAACTTTACCTTAAAAATCTGTGGATGTGGGCCTATAGCTTTATAGGCATATTCTATTAAGAAACATAATATTTTTGGTTTAAAGTAAATTTTTTCATCAAAGTAAAGCCAATATGCGCTCTGTGGATCCTGGACCTATTTGACAGAAGCTAAAAAAGTGCCACGTGCGATATCTACTTAGATAAATAAGTGGGTACCGCACGTAATATATCACATTTACTGATCAATATAATAATAACAAGAAATTAAACTGTTTGAACAAATATCACTCTTAAATATTTTATTTATTTATGGACGACGAGTTTGAACGTCTATACAGACCTACGACCGTTCAACCACCGAAAATATATGGTTTACCAAAAGTACATAAGAAAAACGTGCCCTTACGCCCAATTGTAAGTCAAATCGCATCACCTACTTAGGACTTAGCGAAACACGTAAGCTCGGTACTGCAACCAGTAGTTGGTAAGACCTTGTCGTTCGTAAAGGACTCTCGCCATTTCGTGAACATCCTCAGGACTGTGAAAATGGAACCAGATGAAGTGATGGTGAGTTTTGATGTGGAGTCACTATTCACAAATGTTCCTATATACGATTGTCTTGACGTAATCGAGAAGAAGTTGAGGGAAAACGGTCTGTCAAATGAGTACGATGTTCTGCTGAGAAATCGTCTAGACGTCAAATACTTCCTTTACCGTGGACAATATTACCTCCAGATCGATGGAGTAGCCATGGGCAGCCCAGTCGCACCGGTGATGGCTAATATCTGGATGGAGCATTTTGAAGAAGGTATAGACCTTAAAGCGTTTCACGTGAAAATATGGAAGAGGTACGTCGATGACGTCTTCTGTATTATGAAGGAGGGTAGACAAGCAGTGGAACAACTGGCTGAATACCTGAACTCCATACATCCGAATATACGGTTTACATATGAAATGGAGATGGACAGATCGTTAGCCTTTCTCGATGTGAAAGTAATAGTTCGCGAAAATGGGTGTTTAGCACACACGGTCTACAGGAAACCGACACACACAGACAGGTACCTTCACGCCGATTCGCACCACTATCCGCGGAAATTACAATCAGTCGTAACCTCACTGACCAATCGAGCATATGACCTATGTGACCCTGAACACTTGAACAGTGAGCTTACACATGTTCAGGAGGTACTAAAGCGGAATGGATACCGGCCAAGCATGCGCGGTCCAAATAAGAGGGAAAAGATGGCAGTAGAAAGCAGAGCACCAGCTTTTATGCCCTATACAAAAGAAGTGACGGACAAAGTTGGAACAGTACTACAGTAATACTCCATAAAGACTGTATACAGTCCGCACTCCAAAATATATCATCACCTGCGTACTCCGAAAGATGTCATCCCTCTACAAACACCTGGTGTCAACAAGGTGGATTGCAGCTGTGGAAGTTCCTACATTGGACAAACCAAGCGCACAATAGCGGAAAGGGTCAAAGAACATATCACAGCTGTCAAGAACCGTCAAACAAATAAGTCTGCGATTGCTGGACACCTGTTAGAGTCAGGAACCAACCACTGGATTGAGCTACATAGGCCGCCAGTGCTTTCCACTGATCGGCATTACTACTCCAGGATAGCTCGAGAAGCGGTTGAAACTAAAAAGTACCGAAATTTCAACCGAGAAGACGGATACCGCTTATATCCATCTTGGAATCCAGTAATCAGCAGGTGTGAGCGTCGCAGTTATGACAAAGTAGGCCAAAGTGAAGACGTCGTGAGTGTTGTGTGTCGTAGTACTGACTTTTTACAAAACAGTGTAACAAAAGACAAAGTGAGGGTAGTTGCCGAATCCCGAGCTTCAAGGCGAAGACGACGCCTGGCTACATCAGTCAGCCCGTGACCATGGTCGGTGTAATTCGACCGAAACGTCGGGTAAAGAGGTATGACACCTTATAATAATTTTCTAACACGAGTAAACCCGTTTCATAAATATAGTTAAATATCACTCTATCCTTTTAATTTAGATTTGCATATACATATAATATATAATTAACTCAAAATATTTTTTAAACTATAAGAAGAATACATTTTAAACACTTACTTAATGTATTGCAGCTAGCAGCCTTAAATATTACTAATAAATTAAATTGAAACACAATACGTAATAATATTGCGTTTTTACTCACGTCGCAAACTATGATTCAAGTATCGCAAATACTAATGGCCCTCTGGATATTCATACCCCTCTGATAAGCTTTTGAACAGTGATTGGTCGAGTTATCAGGTGATTCAACTACCTGTTCTAAAAACAAAAGACTCTTTGACCATAAAATTCGCGCGGGCTCTCAAAATTTTCGTAATTGCGATGCGATTTGCGTAATTTTGGTATTTTCGTATGTACTTACTTAAACTGATACGTACGTATTTAACTGTTACTAAATATAAGTAATTACTATAAAGATTAATTGTGCACCAGTTTTTTCTGGCGACGGTACATTTTACGTCACATGGTTGGTGGTCCCAGTCGACACATTCAAAAATGTTATTGGGAGACTAGGACCGCGGTCCCAGTTCCTTGTGGTCCCAGTCGCCCAATTACCCCATCATTGACCTGCACCATCAATGGTACAGATAAAACTAATTTGTTTCGTTTGCACCCTTAATGGTGGAAACGAAACCGCGGATTTGGTATGGTCTCATCTACACCATTGAGGTGACACTATATACACGTACTATCAATGCTGTTGTATATTTAAACATTTCCTTAAAGTATTTCTTTTTGTTTTTTTTTTGTATTTTTTTTATTTAGCTGGCAACCGATGGATGGAAGGTGGCAAAGGGGGAGGCCAGCAGTGGACGTGTTTCGGCTGACATAATGAAGTATATTTTTTGGATATAATCGATTTACTCAATCTAATATAGATAGTTATACGTAAGAGAGGTAGAACGCGGCAGTTTCTTCGCTAAATTAAGTAAATCTTTAGCTTTGAGATGCTGACAAGGATAATTAGACCTCATTTTTGAATTGCTGGATAACAAAAGAGATTTATAGAGCAGAAATGATTAGGAAAGTTGGTAGGGGTCGCCCTAGACTAACATACGCGGACCAAATAGGTAGGTGATGTGTTGACAAAGAGCACAATACAAGCACCCGTAACCGACGTGTGTGTATGAAAAGATTAATGAATGTTGAAGAGGAAAAGGAGGTATGTTTCGATCGCAGCAAATGGCGTTCTATAGTCGCTGCTCACCTCATAAATGAAAGACTGGCGTGAAGTTACGTATGTATGTATGTTGAATTGCTGTTTTAGCAGAAATGAAAATATTGGCTATCTCTCTCAACTCTTCATTATGTTTTTATACTGAACCAGAACATCCCAATATCCCCTATTTTAAAAAAAATATATGTTTGACCATTAGCCTATTTGCGTTTGCTTTATCTACAATACGAAAACATATAAGTACCAGATAAAAACGGCTACTGACCTCGGTTAAATTTAGAAATCATTGTAAAAAAATTGGACCTATCTAACATAATCATTCTTCATAAAAACTAATTTGAATTGACATAAATCTAGGCGATAGCAATAGTTCATTTTGAGGGAAAAACACGTCAGTAAAAGTATATAGGTCGCAGAACTGACTACCGTTGGAGCAGATAGGTTTTAGAGTGGCGACCACGAACCGAAAGACGCAGCGTGAGCAGACCCCTCGTATGGTAGACCGACTACCTGAATAAGGGTGGCGGGCAACCGATGGATGAGGGTGGCGAACGACCGACCAAGGTGGCGAAAAGTAGATGACTTTCGGCTAATATGATATAAAGTATATTGTGCCTGGTGAATGGCAAGGCTCGCCCTCAGCTACACGGAACGAAATATACTGGCAAAACGTGCTGTGATACACGTTTGCCCACCGCTTCGAGAGAAATGCGTGATGCTCCGGTCAACAATGCTGATGCAGATGCTAAAATATGTACGACCGCTAGGTTGTTAATAATCGAACTCACAGTCAGCACAGCAATCGCACTAAGCGAAGCCGTATGGCGCAGCTGGTATAATTATAATTCATAACTTACTGTAAGGCCATATAAGTACTTTTTGTCTCGCCCAATCAGGCGTCATGTAATTTAATCTATTAAAACGTTTGCATGTGACGATTCCATTGACCTGAGTTATATGTAAACGTGACAGCCTGACCTTACAACGCATAATAAATGGTTACATGAAATGTATATAATGTTTTAATATAACAAGCAAATGGCCTCAAATGATGGTATGTAGTAATTGTAACCTATAATATAACACAGTATAGTATTAAGTAGCGGATTAACCGCTCAGCCGAGAAGCCAATGTTGGTGACAAATTTGCTTAGAAATCTCGTTGTGCTTTATACCGCTTTAAATTTATTTCAAACCTAATCAATCAGTCTAGAATTACTCTCCTAGTACTTCATTATCATATCGGCCCGTAACTATCTCACTGCAGGAAACGGCCTCTTCTCATACAGAGAATGTACGAGCATTGATCGCCACGCTTGCTCAAGGTGGATTGGCGATTTCAGACTTCCTCAGAAGTTTAGGTTTCCTTACGATGTTTTCATTCACCGTCAGATAAACTTAGAAATGTCCAGATAAACTTAGAAAGTACATATGATTTGAAAAAACATTGGTACTTGCTCAGATTGGAAACCCTGACCTTGTGTTTACGAAGCGGGTGCCTTCACAACTGGTCCATCACGACTCATCACGATATCGTGGTACCTATATGACAATAAATTCTCCTATCACATGGATCAACAACAAACATGTCTGCTTAAGTTCTCTGAGGACATAACTCCGTTAAGTGCATGTGTTTCTGTGTCATCGATCAATATGATTATCGAACTCCTGTTTACCGAGAAAACAGTTTTAGTTAAATTACTTTACTTATTACTTTATTTGTTATTTTTATAAATAAACACCATTACACGTCCTTTGGAGTACTACTTTCCAGAAGTGATGGCAACCATTCCAAAAGCTATCGTCTTAAACTGCTGGTATGGTAGCCTCCACTATGGCGGCTGGGAATGAGGTAGGGGAAGAGAATGAGGGAGGTGAGAAAAGAGGAAAGGGGGGGAATTGGGTCTCCGGCGCTCTCACTCACCGAACGAAACGCTGTACGGATCCTACTACTCTTACGTCGATCTTCTATAAGAGGGTAGTACTTTCCCGGTCGATACGGCTCGCTCATGCTTAAACCAGCGTGAATCTACTACCATAGGTACAAACATTATGTAATTGCTTAGGTCATCATCATCATATCAGGAGAAAGAGGTTTAGGTAGGTATCTATACAACCGATGTATTCAGAGGGCGGTTCACGTATCTTATTAGGTACAATTACTGTACCGTACAAATAAGAATATATGTACCTCTACGAAGAGAAAACCTCCAAGGTATTAATAACTAAGCTTAGATATTAATAACTTATTCAAGGTTAGAACTTCATAAAGCATAAAACTACGCATAAACCAACAAAACAATCAACAATAAACAAATATTACGTTGTAACCTTTCAGTATTACGTTTCAGCCTTAATGACCCTGTACCTATACTTGGCGCATACTAGTTTCAAAATGAAATTAATATTCAGCTCTAAATATATTGTTTGTTTGTAATAACTTGTTTAAATCAGTCAGATATACAAGCAAGAGTAGTAAAATCAACTTCCTAAATACTTTCGACAAGTAAATTGATATCTAAACTAAACATATATTTTTTTTAATACCGACAGTGGTAGGCATTCAAACAGCCTACGTGATGGTAAGTGGTAACTGTCGCTCATGCACGACTCAGAGTCCATAGCATTTCTTCTGCGATGCCAGGGACTCCACGAAGCTGCTGCCTACCGTAAAGGGAGTGAGGTAGGTAAAAGGATTAAAGGAGGTGGGGAAAAGGGAAAGAGGCGAAATTGGAGTGCCGGCACTCTCACTCACCGAACGAAACGCAATAGTACTACACTCTTACGTTATTACTTACTCATAATATTACTCTTACGTCGATCTTCTATGAGAGGGTAGTACTTCCCTGGTTCATACCAAACTTATTTGTTAAATAAACTTGTCTATCAATGTGTGAAAAGGCTCAATATGTGTACATTAGTGTGTACAAAAAAAAATGTGCAAAAGCTAGTTAAACATATCGCACCGAATCTCGAATCATAGTCAGTAAATAGTAAAATTATTATATTACTCAACAATATAAAGGAAAATGTGAATAACTTATAGTTACTTAATGAGGAAAAACCGTTGGCAACAAAAAATATGCAATAGGCTGTCTGTGCAAAAACATAAATTGGCACACTCGCTAAAGGCGTGGTCACAACTGCGTATTAAATACGAAATAGTCAGGCGACGAGACGCGCCAGTAACTTTATAAAACAGGCAAATTATTCAGGGTATACTTAGAATATTGTAAAACCTGGCCTTTTCTACATATTTTCACATTAGGCAACGCATTGCCAAAAATTTAAACGATCAAATACTCTAAAGTTCTTGCAATGATATTATAGAATATCATTGGGTTCTTGTCAATTATGTCTTTAGGACTGTGTTTAACTGGAATACGTGTGACTAAAATGCAAGAGATTGTGCATTCGATTCTGACACTCCTATGCCAAACTGTAAGTACATTAATTTATAAACATTTGTTTCTTGTTTTAGTGTACTGTGTGTCCGTTCATTGAATGTTTGAAATGTATCACGCATCGCGAGGCTTGTTTCCTAAAGAAGTTCAAAAAAGAAAAAAATAAAAACAAAAAATCAAGTCGTCTCTAGCCGTAGATACTCAGTATGAACACGCCTTAACAAAAATCAGGCGCATACATTAACAAAAACAATGCCTATATAATTAATGAAAACAATAAATGTAGAACGATAATTCGCAAATATTTGTTTACAAGCAAGAATCATTTTACAATATAATGCCGTTTAAGGTATTTACATTTATGTTGACAAACCGAACGTGGCGGACTTCAAATTACGTTGTGTGTTGTAATCGGCACGTGGCAGCCATTTTGCTGAATTCCAAACTTACTTGGAACAAAGAAAAATATTTTCGTATGTTCAAAAAAAAGAACATTAATACTTTATATCATATCCTATAACTGACTGCCTCCGTGGCGCAGTGGGAGCGCAAGCGACTGCTGTGCACGAAGTTGTGGGTTCGATCCCCACACAGGACAAAAACTTTGTGTGATCCATAAATATTTGTTCCAAGTTTGGGTGTATTTTGTGTACGTTAATTGTATGTTTGTAAAGTCCCCCGCGACGCAAGGCTTGATTTCTAGTGCGGGATGTCTTTAAAAAAAAAAAGATAGAATTTATTCTACAGAAAAAAAATATGAAGAGCTTCTATCGTCATAATATAATAGTTAGGACAGGAATGCGCAGTGTCGAAAATCTATTAACAAGACGAAACTTTTGTTAAATTCTTAATCATATTATAGATCATCTCAGTAGAACTGTGTTTCTAATCTAAAAATAGTGAAATATCATTCAATTTTAAGTGGTCCGTTAAATCTCATGATATCTTTGTCACTTTAATATGAATTTTACAAACTACAGAAAGACTTTGAAGTCTAACTGTTTGTTTTGGACATAAGTATAAGGATCGGAACGTTCGGTTCTCAATACAATCCTAATTAATTCAGTCCCCTGACTCTACTATTTATACTATTAGGTATAAAAAGCGGAAGAGCCTGTTTGTTTCTTTGTTTGAACCCGCTAATCTCTGTCTCAGTCGCATTTGAATAATTACTTTTGCGTATGATAGCCCAGTTCCTGGGGAAGTTTTGGGCTATGTAACATCACGCTACTGGCGTAGGTAGTAGAGCAGTAAGCAAAGACGCGGGTGAAACCGCGCCGCGGAAAGCTAGTCAACAATAGATAAAAAGTATACAAGATAAATCTAACTGCAACTGCTCTAGTCATGTTTTATATTTAAAAAAACTAAAATACCAAGAAATCATAACAAAACAATGAATAGAATAACATTACGGTTTTGTAACTTAATACTACAAGTTTATACTTTAATCACCAATTTACTAAGACATCTGCTAGTATAGAATTCTCATACATTTAGTTTTTAAATTTTAACATTGCAGATATCTAATTATATTGGTCACCTTAACTAGATTCGCATTACAAAGTAAATTAGCCGACTTGCATAGCTGTAAACTTTACGGAATTTAAATAAAATTTGTAGTAAAATAAATAATAATTCGAGTGAATCTTCGAAGAACACGGTCAAGTTCATGAAAGTTCGTTTTTATTTCGTTTTGGATGTGTCTTTCAAGGAAGGAACTACCAAACTGAATATTAATGACATACGGTGTAGAAAAACGTCATTGTTATTGGGTTATAGATTAAAAAAAGTTTTTTTGATAGTGAATTTGATTTCATCAGCCTGTCTGCAAGTCTTATCTTTCCATAGGTCCCCGTTTTAGAAAGGCTGTACATGTCCTGCAGGACTTATTCGATAGTCACCACGCTGCGGCGTGTTGGCGACAGCAGTAAGGTGATATTTAGTATCTTCAGTGGTCTCTAGATAGAATCTGCCTTTCCATAGGTGCCCTCCCTATGCATGAAAAGATACGATGGCTCCATACTCTATAGGTGCCGAAATAAAAAAACAACACAAAAATCCCAAGTGCCAAAGTACAATGGCTCAAACATAAGATAAAATAAGACTAGAATCTTATCCATATTTATACAAATTTCTCACTATTTCTGCTGACCTTCAGATGAATATTCTATGGTTCTGATCACCTGATCGTTCGGCTATTATTGGACTTGAATTCATAAACACTAAAAGCATACTCATAGAAACTTGTTTTGTATAATCAGTAGATAATTTAGTATGGAAGTTTTCCATGGCTTTAAATGTTCGAGAAGTGCATAACAGTAGTTTGATATTAGAAATCTTAGATTCGCCATATTGGATTATGTTGATTACAGTCTATTTTGCTAACAAAAAACAACTTTTTAATACCACGCCTGGAATGTGTACTTGCGAATAAGGATTAGGGGACACCAGAGCGAATCGTGGCTAAAATATAGATGGATCACACTCTTTTGTTTGCCAAGCATGCAGACAATCGCAATCCCATATTTGTTTGCGTTCAGCAGATGCTGAAGATCAGAAGTCTTGGTGACTTATTCTTATATAGAAAATTACTGCCTAAAGATTCTGCAAATCCATTAGCTTCAAAACACTAACGAAGCAGTCAAACTAAGAACAAAGTTCGAAGCTAACAATTTGACATTCCGTAAAACCATAACAAATTACATAACATTTAGATTCCCACGTAACAAAGCAGTTTTCAATTTCAACGTTACAATACAAACACACACTTTCCTACACGGTCGGTTAAAAAACACACACAAAAAATGGAGTGTGATGACCGTTTGATTAATTAATTCTTATTAAATGAAGGTGAAATATTTTAATAAATTTGGCCGTGTCTAGATTTTTTACCAGCAATATAGTTTTATTAGTACTGGTATTTTTAGTATGTAAATTATTTAAATATTGTCATGCAGTAGGTGTGCGTAGGGTTATTGGAGTTTAAGTTTGCACTATGTAAAATAGTTAATTTGCGAATTAAACTATTTTTATGGAACTGAATTTAATTGAGACACAGCGGGAACAACGTTAGTAGAATTATTTGAGTAGGTACTAAATAAAGAAAGAAAGAAAGAAAATACATAATGATACAAGCTGTTGCTTGCAGCTTCACCCATGAATATCGGTTATTGCATAATATATTTTTACTAATTATGGACATGTCTCTGTTTATACATTGCCGATTGTTCATACAAACTTTCATCCTCTCTTTCAACCCTTTCAAGTCATTTTTCCGCGATAAAAGATAGTATATGTTGTTTCCAAGGTCAAGCCTATCTCTATACAAAATTTCATTAAAATCAGTTCAGTGGTTTAAGTGTGAAAGCGTAACAGACAAACAGACAGACAGACAGACTAAGTAACTTTAGCATTTATAATATTAGTATGGAAGTATAGATAAGACGACAGTCTATATAGGCCATAGGTGGTGCGACAGCGGTGTGAAATATATCTGCCTACCGCTTGATATATAACGGCGTGAGCTATGTAAAAGATGTTTGACAAATATATTTTTGAATAGTTTTGTTATCAACCCAAATACAACGCATTCTTCTAACAAACTTGTTTACATCATTAGAACGTAAAACTTTTTAAAATATTTTAAATGAAACTATAAAAAGTATGTTTTGCTTGTGCAAAAAACTATCGGACATGTTTGCAAGAAATATAATAAAGAAACACGCGCCAAATATTAATAATGCTTCAAAACAAATATCGTCTCGCCGTACTTAAAATAATTTTAAACAAACATAATTTTTTGTAAAATTACTGGGGACAGTATTTCAGTCTGAAAGTATGCGGAATACAACTTATGTAATTCGAAATGTAGTATTGTAAAGAAAAACAAAATACGCAAAAGAAACAAAAGATTAAAAGTTACAGATGAGAGCGCGAATACAGCTTGTCAGCTGTGCGTTTGACCGCATTTCTATGTAGCTACGCATATCTGATGTTGCTGACACTGCATTGTATCAATGACAATAATTTTTTCTAGTTTTTTATACGAGTAGGTTTTTTTTATGTCATTCTTCAACTAGGACAAAACAAACATTTTAAGATATACGAATAAATATACAAAATTTAATACGTGCCGGTCACAAAAAAATATGTTCTTTTTGTCATTGAATTTTTAAACTATACTGAGCAGATAATTATCAAAATTAATTTTAATAATGATCATTCACACCTAATAACAATTAATGTTTAAGATAAACGATCATACTTAATGCTTTTTTTATGAATTATGACTAAGTCAAATGTATGTAAAGTACACGAATACCTTTTCAAGGGCGGATGATGATATTTAAGATTAAGAATAACTCGCCACTTACGCAATTTTAAATAAGTACATTACATTTCTTATAACATAATTGAACCGTTTAAATTATTATACTGACGCAAAGAAGTAATTATTTTGGTGTGTCCGTGAAATCCCGTTCCATTGGTAAGATCATGTAGGTAGCCCATTGAACGCGGTTCTTTTCCTCTGGAAAAAGTCTGTTTCATTTTCTTTCCCGTCACGGGAGACAAGGACTTGGTTATATATTATATTTATTAAGCACTGTTTTAGCAATGTTCAGAGAACACAGCCTCACATTAATCTACGATACCTATTTAATACTAAGAGGTATGCTGACTTGCTGTATGCTTGTGGTATGCTTCGTAAACACGAGGTTAGTGGATTCGAATCCGGACAAGTACCAATGTGATTTTTCAAATAATATGTACTTTCTAAGTTTATCTTGGATATTTCTGACTGACGGTGCAGGAAACCTGGACTTGTCTGTCTGAAGTCTGAACTGCCAGCCCGACTTGAGCAATCGTGGTGATTAATGCTCATGCCTTCTCTATATGATAAGGGGCCTTTGCCTGTAGTGGGACAGTAAACAGACTGGTGTTATTATTATTAAGCTTACTTGTTGCAAGTTTGAAACTATGCTGCACAATACTATCCTAGTGGTGTAAGTACTGCCTCTCTGATTCGGTGGTACTATGTACGGATAGCCCGGAGTCTGGAAGTGTGCCCAATATAATGGCAACAGACTCGCCCCCTGTTACATGAGACCTAAAATAAATAATCTCATCAATCACCTCTGCCAACCCCTTCGGGGATAAAAGGCGTGAAGCTATGTAGCTATGTAACTATGTATATAGTGTAAGTAGTGTTAATATGCCCGGAATACAAATACAATCAGCTTCCTGCACTTAAAGCGATAAATCTCATCTAAAATATTTCAGATTCGAGATATGAAAATTTTAAAAAGTAATTATGTTAAAGACTATTCGATAAATATCAAAGTTTCGTAATGCAATATGTATAACATTTTTCATACGATAACAAGGTCTGAAGCAGTCAATGCCAAGGTTTAGAGTCGGTGACCGCGAGTGAGGGTCGCCACGCGAGCGGTCGGATCGAGACAATCTCAAAACGTTACGTTAAATATACATATAATATGTAGTTTGGCTTTTGGAATGGTGTCCACCACTTCCGAATTCCACAGACTGCTTACCATCAGGCAGATGGTTAATATAAAAAAATAATAATAATACAACACTGTAAGTGTGCTTTGGAAAATGTAATGGCTCGGAAAATGACATTTTTATTTCTTATATTGGCGGTCGATTAAACATAAAGTGATATTTGGATGAGGGCGGCTTATTACCGGACCAAGTCATGAGGCCCTTCACCAGCAGTTGACGTGTTTCACCTAAAACAATGAAGATAGTTTTTAATAGTGAAGTTGCTAAGTAAAGTAAGTGCCTATTTTAAATAAACAGGCACTTAACGTTCAAAAATTAGCAAAAGCATTCTAGAACGACAGACGTTTTCATATTTGTCAGACCAGGCAGTCATAAAATAATGATAAAAAGTATATTAATAAAAAGATATATTTTTTATTAAAAAAACACTGTCCTCAAAATCCGTAACTATGGTTACCGTGTTGTTAATCCGTCTTAATCAGTCACCTCCGTAAGCGTTTACTCTCGGCCGTACATACACTACGTACATTATGCAATTACATAAGGCATACCGCACACGATCGAGACATTCCTGGCGAGCCACTACCATCGCGATTCAAATGTAAAGAGGCCTGGCGAGGAATTTTGAAGGTAACCTGTTTGTATTATTGGTATTGATATGTTCGGTTATGTATAAACTAGCGATCCGCTATGGGTTCCCACGAGTGTACTGTAAGTAATGTATGTTGTATTACATGTAACTTTTCGAAAGTAATTCTCCCAAGTTTAAGAGGAATTAGGGGAGAAACAGACAGCGGCTAACAAAGACATTACTGTATAAGAGATAGAGATTGTTCGAAATTTAAATTGTAATGTAGTGTTAGGGCATGTACACATCTAAGACTAAAATACTCTTGGCAGTGTTCGATCGAAGTTTAATTTTGGAAATCTAGTTTTGGTTTATTTGTTTGTCGTAAATGTCATGTCAGTACACTTATACAGACTTATCTTGATCTACGTTATTTTAAAGCATTATATCGGTACATTATTTTATATCATCATACTTATTTTGCTACTAACTGCCCGCGTTAAGTTACATCTTTGGTTACTGCTTTGCTTCCGTCGCCAGTAGCGTGATGTTACATATAGCATTTACCTTCCACAAGAACTGGGCTATCAAACTCAAAAAGAATTAATCAAATCCGACTGGTAGTTCTAGAGATTAGCGCGTTTAAACAAACAAACAAACTCTATAGATGTACTTTACTTACATTATAAGAGAAAGTTACAAAGCAAATTTCTTTCAAAAATATATTTGGTACACGGATTTCAAAATAGTACAGACGGACGTAGACACGGAGTAATAAAGGACAAGAAGCCCTTGACAAGTACTATAGATTTCTACTCTATTCATAGAATAGAATAAATAATGTATGGGATTGACATAAGCTAACGCCCAACATTGTCGTTAGCTTATGTCAATCCCATACCTTATTTAATCGATTCAATGAATAGAATAAAAATCAATGCTACTTGTCTAGGCCCTCAGGACAATAAAAAAATAATATAAAACAAAGCAATCATTATTATATCTACTCGTAAAATAGTATTAAGTAAACGCTCTTATCGTCTGTCCGTTTCTCCGCTAACTTCTCCTAAACCACGCAACGTCTTTTGATACGGCTCACTGTATTCAGAGTATTTCTTCCAGAAGGTATATGCATGTTAAGGTATATGCATACTATTCAAACCTGAGCGGTATTCGCTACCGCCTGCGGTAGAGAAATCCGAGTGGGTATGCGGTAATACTACTGTTCACACCAAAGCGAATTTCGCTATCCTTGTGGGTATCGCCCGAATTTCGTTCGCGAAGGTATGAACATTTCGCCAGCTCGAGTGGGTATGCGGTGTTCCGCTCTAGCCACGCCACTCTAGACAAAATACCTGAGCGAAATTCGCGCGTATTTACCTCTATATAGCGGCAGCGAATACTGCTTATGTTTGAATAGATCTTTATTGTAAAGAAAAGCCAATAAAAAAGATTTATATTATAATTTTAATAAGTCGTAAAAATATAATAAGCCACGTCTGAAACTGTGTCGCTATTTAAGAATATAATAAATTTACCTGCCTATCACAATAGGCCATAAGAAGAATAAATTTCAATTAACAAAATAATTTATACTTAGTTCGCGTTTATTACAATGAATGTTGAGTGTTTGGATCGCAGCAAATGGTGTTCTATAGTCGCTGCTTATCCCACTAATGGAATACAGGCGTGAAGTTATGTATGTATTACACTAATTAATTATAAAGTATCTAACGTATTGTGTTTTAGATTTCCTGGTCTCAGTTTATTATCAAAATAGAACAAGCCTCAGTTTCCTTAAGACCCGTTATTTTAATTTTCTTTGAATTCTATTTCACACTTTTTTTTTAAATTCAACAAATTTCCTTTACCGCTTGATCTTTACAAATATACAATTACCGATATTTAAACCAGGATCAAATTTTATAGTGGGAATCAAACTTATAATCTCTTACACAACAACCACACACACTCCCATAGACCCATGAAGTCTAGCCTTTTTAACATGTCGTCCATACTTTTTTAACTTTCAATAACCGTTACTCACTAAATACCTATCATAATGTGTGCAAGTTCAGATCCGGCTTCGAACTATCGAGATGTTTTTTTATCTGAGACCACGAACCGCTATCATCGACTAATAATTTGAAAGTTGAAACTGATTAACCGATAAACTTTAAGAAATAGATTGTAGCTAAAAAAATGTAGCTACGGTATCTCTACTAGACTGAATCCGTTTTACTGGGCCATAGCTTTAAATAAACGACTACAAAAATTATCTAATACAATGTATGAATATATTTTTCGAAATATAATTATACTAGTTTTCCGCGCGCGGTATCACCCGCGTCTTTGCTTACTGCTCTGCACCCGTAGCCAGTAGCGTGATGTTACATAGCCTATAACCTTCCTCGAGTACTGGGCTATCATATACAAAAAGAATTTTTAAAATCCGACTGTTAGTTTCAGAGATTAGCGCGTTTAAACAAACAAATTCTTCTGATTTATATAATAAATAGTATAGATTTAAATCAATCACTCTATACTCTATATCCTAAGGTTCAGTTTCAGAAGCTATTCCTTTTTGGTTTTAGAGGTCCAATTACCTACGCTCCTCTTCCTTTAATTCACCTTTTCACACTCTTCACCCATGGCAACGGCACCGGTAGCAGCTTGGTTATATTTATCATTGTTGCCTGTAATGATTTCAGATCATAGCTATACCAATACGTTCTGGTAACAATTTCTTTCTATTAGGTCAGCCGGTCGAAATGGTCCAGTGGATAAGGCACCCGATTCGTAAACACGAGGTAGTGGGATCGAATCCGGGCAAGTACCAATGTGATTTTTCAAATCATATGTACTTTCTAAGTTTATCTTGGACATTTCTGACTGACGGTGAAGAAAAACATCGTGAGGAAACCTGGGCTTAAAAGTCTGAAATTGCCAATCCGCCTTGAGCAAGCGTGGTGATTAATGCTCATGCCTTCTCTATATGAGAAGAGGCCTTTGCCCTGCAGTGGGACAGTAAAACAGGCTGGTATTATTAGGTCAGCCGGTATGCTTGATTGCCGCATAAGAATATATACTGTACTTACTCTTGCTTACCTACATGTCCACTTAGTAGTAGAAGATAAAAAATTTCAGCTTATTATTTTGATTTATTTATTTATTTAAAAAGTATTTACAATATCATTACAGATAAAAAATCCAATACGTTATCATAAAAAAACCTAAAATTTAAATTACTAAATAAATATACCTATTTATCCAATACTATACATTTTTGTGCAACACTCTTGAATTTTGACAGGGTACATTGAAAAATATCAATTTCTATAGAAATAATATTAATAAGTCGTAATTATGATATACGCATCCAAAGCTTTTGCTTTGACCCTTTTCAAATAATACTTACTAACATTTTAACGAAATAGCAAGACGTATTACTGATTAATTGTTGAAGTACAATTCGTGCAGAAGATAGCGTGCCAGCACTAGCAAGGTCCTGGAAATAGCAGCAGAAAGGTTTGATGGCCCGATTCTCTGGCATTGATAGCCATGCATGTTACTAACGGTGTTGAGCAATAATTTTGTAAACTTCGTAATAGTTGTTTTTAAAAATGTTAGGCATTTATTTTTAAAATGTGTAAACCTACAGACTCACCACGCGTGTTTTACAGCAGATAAATTTACGTCATAATTCAAAACCGTTCTTTATTTGAATGTTGGCGGCATTTAAGAAGAAAGTCAACGATCTAAGCCCGTGATTTGAATGGCCGTAAGTGGTTCATGTGAGGTTAAGGGCAGGTACACACTACACAGAGTGCCGCCGGCGCCGCCCGATACAAGACAACCGAGTTGTTTGTTTTAACAACAAAAAAGCCAAGTCATGTGTCACAGACTATGTCGAGCCACTAATTCTGGTTACGTCAATATTAATACAAGTGAAACTTTAGTGCTTACCTATGTTAAAAAAACAAAATTAATGCTTCTTTAAAAGGTTAAAGACGACGATCTATGAACCGCTATAGTTAGAATAGAATACACTTTAAAGACAATAGCTTTTCTTTTTTTACGATGGCAGCAGTAAGAAAGAGTGTGACCGATATCGTAATATGGCAACCTCGTAACAAGTATTAAATTATCATTTAAAAATTTAATCAGACGACCCTGAAAAGGTATTCGTTCAACATTCCTTTGAAAAGTCAATAATTAGAAAAAATACTAACTATGATTGTATACCATTAAACAGTCATTTATTAACTATTATATTCACTTAAATTCATTTTGATAAAGCCTACACAAATTTTAGGGCTTCAAGGTCATCGATATATTAAAACCGAATTTAATACTGAAGCTTTAAACATTGAATATAGTAGTAATTGACCGACATAAATATGTATATTCAATTCTTTCATCAGTAAAATTAAATGAAAAATATGAATAAAATAGTAAAAACGAGTTGAATTTTGCATTACGACGGTGATTTGGTGACGGAAGGAAAGAAAAATATACAGCATAACCTTATCACTTATAATATCACCTTATCACTAAGGTACCGTGAAACGCAAGTAGTTCCTATGGCGACAGAATTCAATATTTAATATTAAAAAATGTTCCGCGTAGCGTTGCACTACGACTACTGCTTTGAGAATATAATATCAGCAACATAACAAAGTATAGCAACTTCTTTGTGATTTCTTTGAGGAAATATTACTAAAAAGTACAATCGGATAAACGCTACATGTTCTATTACTATTGTTACAGCAAAGGTACGATATTACTGTAATGTAGGTAATATAATGAATCTATAGTACAACTATATTATTATATGATCTGTACTTGTGTTCTATGTCAAAGCTTTGAATCGCTTCTCAGTCCGGAATAAATGCTGTAACAAGAAGCTGTTGTGTCATTGCGTACTCTCCTAAGTCCTGGATACAACATTGGCTTTTACGCGGGACATGAAAACAACTCACAAAGTCATTATAGTAGAGGATATACCATGCACAATTTGGTTGTATTTCTATACTTCACTAGCACAATCAGTCAATCGAATGATGACGGATAAAACATCACATCATTTATCACAAAACCGCCAGAGAAACCTATTGCGATAAGACTGCGACTGTAATCGCTAATCCGAAGGCATTTATCCTTTGGTGAATGTCCTAAAACTGAAATGCTATAAACACTATCAGCGTGCTATGTTCTTAGTGCTGTGGCAGCTATATCCGAAGTCGGCAGGAATATCACAATTATGGCCCTTCTGCTTTCAAGGTCATTATGTGGCAGTTATCATTTAAAACCAAAAAATAATCTAACGCAAACCAAACAATAATAATCACAAAAAATTGCCATATTTTATGAATAGCCAGTAATTGGGGAGCACCTTTATGAAAACAGCAATAAATTAGCTTACAATGTTGCTAAAGTAAAAATACGGCGTGGAAGTGCCACCTTTATCATCTTGCGCTTGAACAGTAATAATCAACTGTTTACCAGCAGATTGCCAAGCACGAATATTTATGGCAACATCGCTCATAGCGGAGCCAATACTTAAAGTAATCGTATACTATTGTTATTTTCTGTTGCCATTGCAACTCCATGCCAATATAGTGCTTTCTTTAGTAGCACTGAAAACTTCGAATCTTAAGCAGGAAGAAAAAAAAATGTAGTGTAGCTTTGTCCTTCAAACACAAAAACGGCACCAAATTTTATACCCTTACATCTCCTAATATCTCTTTCAACCTAATGTACCTGTTAGTTTTTTTTTTATCTACATTATTTAGGGGTTTTTATCCAAGCGGACATGTCAACCCCATCATATGTTTGACATTACAATCACGAATGAAGGGTCGTAATTATCGTAATTAGACGATATAATTTTCTAGCAGTTTCTGAAGTTGGTTTACAGAGAATAGTTTGAATTAGTCCTACGTCTAAGCCTATTCAGTTTTAGTTCAATAAGTAGTGACTTTCTCTCTCTCTTCTGTTCCGGACACAATCCATCAACAAATGTTGTAAATCCTCGATCTGTTTGCACTCCACACAATTCGGAGAATTCGATTTTTTCATGAGATATACTTGTTAAATATAAAAAGAAGTTTAGACTCGTAGCTATATTCTTTAAAGTAATGTTGTACCTCGTCTCATAAATCAATCTGTTGATCCACTAACAATTTGATCCAAAAAGAGTGTCAAATAAAAGTGAATAACCTATACAAGTTATCAGATGTCAACCACCGGAAACGGTTATGACACATCGATCCTTTTAAGTATTCAGTGGATGTCGTCGTCGCCCTTAACCTTAAAATTCTGACCCTTGTATACCTAACAATACCTACTGTAAATAGATTAGGTGAGATCAACGCACTCTTGTTCGTGATCGACGAAAATGGCCGCTGAAAATTTGGCAAGATTCGGAATCTAAAATTGACGGTGGATAAATATTGTCTTTTGATTAAATGGTTGGGTAATAGGCTTAAAAAATCTCCCGCCAGAAACATGGAACGAAATTGTTGAGCCCTATATTGTTAATAAACAATACCTAGGAGAACTTCCTTCTTTAGTTATGTAAAATAATTTGAGAATAAATTCATCATTGAAAGTAAACCATAACAGGAATGTCTTCTTTATATTGCTACCACGTTATGCTGACGGGCATTGTAGCTAGGACACTTACTAAGAGAAGAAAACGATCTGAAAATACCCTATTGCAAAAAGGCAGTTCTAAATTCAAGGCAAATTATCTGGTTCACTAAGGCAAACAAATAAACCTAATTATCATTAAAATAATACCAGATTTCTAAAGTCTCTCTGCTATATTATTTGTACGGTTTTTTATTTTACCAAAAAACAAACTATTTCACAACTTTTTCATTCGTAACAGCTACTTTATAAGCGAAATGAATAATTGTTTTTGATCTTTGAACTTACTTAATGATTCATAGTTAAAGATGTTCTTCAAGACAGGAATTAAAACGTTTTTATCAAGGTCGGTAATACGTTAGTATTACTCCTGGTGTTGTAAGCGTCCGTAGGCTACGGTAACTTACCATTAGGCGGGCCGTATGCTTGTTTGTCATCTTAGTCGTAAAAATATAATATTTATAAAATTATAACTGTACTGTTATTGATAGATAACAATTGATACCTTAATTGACCATTACATAGGGTTGTTTTCACCGATGTCCATATTAAGTAGATGGATCAACGCACGGACATCCATATTATATAAACTAACGTTTGATACATTGAATGTGTTTAAGATAGAGTTCCAATACGACGAGCAATTATAATTTGAATTTATTGTTTGAAGAGACTGAAGTGTCCCTGAAAATTGAGACAGACTAGCCGACAGCTAGACGGAAGAACTTGCGGCTCTTTACTAACTAGCCTATTATATGAGCAAATTTATCAACAAAAAGAATCTATGTATTGAACATAGATTTTTTTGTTTTTACTATCTATACCTACAGACAGAGACATTAATTCTAGCCTACTGCTGCACTTAATGACCAAGTTACAAATTGGTCAAATATACCAAATTTTACGAGCTTCACGACTATAAACAAAACCCAAGGTATTTAGTGTTAACGCGTTCAAACCGAGGATTACAAAACACTACAAGATTGTAATCGCACTCGACTACCACGATAACACTTTTATAGATCATTTCCCACCGAAGATGATCTGAGATAAAATATTTATTCATTATCAAACTTTTATCGATCTGATGACATCAAGTTTAAAATTAATTACAATACTAATATAATTTTATGGGTTTTTATACACAACCATTGGTTTGAAGAACCGACACCGGACGAGTTCGTTAATGTAGATTTAATTATGTTGTCATCGATATTAAAAGACTTTGTTGTCAATTGATAGATAATAAAGTAAAGGACCTAACTAAAGTACACGAACACATAGGAAGAAAGACAAACTCATTTATGCATACATTACGACTGTTACTCAAATTTATTTATACATTAATATATAAGGAGGTATGTTTAGATCGCAGCAAACGTTCTATAGTCTCTGCTTACCCCATTAATGGGAGACAGATATGAAGGTATGTAGTATGTAAGTACTAATATACTAAAATAACATTATGTTTAGCCACTTTTATTCAAAATTGAAAAAATCATGCAATAACTTGATAACTTCCCATATGACTCCGAAAGTTGATGTTTAAAACGCTACTAAATTTAAAAAGCTACTATTTGTTAGAGATATTAAATTTGCCAAAATGTTAAAAACTTAACCTTCTGCTTTCTGAAAATATAAAAGTAATTGGTATAATTTCATCGCTTAAACTATAATAAAAAATCTAACTAGCCTAATAAAGAAGCAAAAAAGTTACTGAACAAGATAATTTATCGAAACTTTTTCATTATTGTTTATGTAACATTCACTTTTCCAAGGAAACGGCAAACGGAATACAACACGTCTAGCTTCTATTTGCTTATATCTCGTTTAGTCGTCAAACCGGCTTATAAAATGGGCTCTGTCTACGAATCTCGCGTCTGAAAACAACTTTTCATTTCAGTTGTGCGTGTATTGTGGTGCGTGCTATGCTAATTGTATTGCAGCATCCCGTGGTTCTAGGGATTCTTAGTTCAGTTTGTTGCGATTGATCGTTTCGGTGGAACTGTTCGAGTCGGTTGCGAAAATTACAAGTCGATAGGTATATTTCAGCAACGGATTGTGACAAATTTGTGTTAAGTTTGATGTAAGGAAGTTGAAAATATAATAGACTCTGCTGATAGACACAACATTACTTGTAAGCCTTGATTTAGGCCTCAAATTCTTACTTAATGGAACCCAGCGATTTTTATTTCCGGAGTTATATAGAAGCAATATGATGAGTCAATGGTTTTTCTTCTATTTTTAGTTTAAGTAGAATCGAGCATGAGCACTAAGGTCTGCCAAATGGCTAATCGGTATGAATCAGTCCGATTTCAGCCAAATTTCGCGTGAGTCATTTGCATGCACAGGGGTATAGTCAAGTGTCGTGAACATTTTGGGAACCCGACTACCGTTGTTTCGAATTTCCATGTATGTTATTGTTAACTTAATAGTCGTAACTGCCGAAGTCAAGAGTATAAGGAGCTTGTTAAATTTCTATTCGTAATGATAATAATGTCGATTTACAATGAAAATTAGATTAGGTTTTACAGTTGCGTTTCTTTCTCTTATCAAGACTTGTATCGAAGTCAAAGGTGACAATTTTGAATATTATTTTTTATTTATTGCCGAGACTTCACTAAATTAATTAAGATTTATTCTGATTATATTACACAAAATAATAAAGTGTTTTAACTTTACTTATCTGTCTACGAATAGGTATGCTATATTGATTAACCGGGACCAATTAAAATTTGCTCAGATTGAATATTGATGGGCCGTTACAATTAAAAAAAACCTATATTAACCTTAATTGCCCAAGGGCACTCCCATTACGAACTTAAATTTTACGGTTTTTAAGCTTACTCGATTTCAATTAAGTAATCAAATTTCACGCTTCGTCTTCACCCTTGTAAGATTGATTGTCTTGTGTTTTATTCAAGGATGAAGCCATAACTACGATTTAAGGACAATTCACACGCAAAGGCATTAATTAGTGAAGGCAACCAAGCCAAGTTCTTAGGTATAGATTCTTATAGTCATACTTTTTATACTCGCATATAATTATCGGTAAGTAATAAACTCTTTTTCAGATAAAATGGTTTTAAATCGTGCTGTAAGAAATTCTCAGACCCCAACTCAACTGCAGGCACCACTCAGTGTTGTTGTTATTATGTCAGCGGTCCTTTGTAGAGTTTCTTTAAGAAAGAGATTTCTTGAGAAGACCATTCTTCAGTTTTTAGTTACTTCTCTTTTTTAGTTAAAATGAACTGTAAGTACTTTTTTGTTACAATCCAAAAATCATGGTTTTTAATGAAAAATCGAAAGAAATTAAGATCTTAAATACACAAGTAATCTCCAAAATATTTATTCCTTCAATTTAAAAATATACTCTTATTCAAATATTTAATTACTGCAACAATGTATAACATTTGCTGCCCTGGAACTGTACCTTAATCACCTTGAAAGGAGTTCGCCAAAAAAGTCCGGCTTCGGCGCAATTAAATTTAATTTAGATAAATCGTGATCTTAAACTAATCGCAGTGCGTTTGATAACACGCACAGACTTGAAAATAGTTTTTGTAGCAATTAATTGGTATAATTGCCTCCTTCATTATTGTTAGACCAGAAAGAGGTTTATCCTGATTTGTTGCTATCGTCATCACCTTTCTTATTTATTTCTAGGTGTGATTGATTAATCCATTAATTTTTTGATTGATTTACTGTTAAGTTTACTAACTGGCGTTTATAGAGCTTTATCAGTTTATGAAGTAATACAGAAAATCGTTCAAGAGTTGCAGCACTTTATTAAGAGTTTCACGCAAAATTTAATGCGAAAGCGCAGATTTTAAAATTCACAATTGGAACAACGTGAAAACATAAAATAAAACGTCGGAGACGCTTTCATTTAATAGTGATTAATAATCATTAGCCATCATCCTACTAAAGCAATAGTTACAACCGTGTGTATGCTCGTTTTGTGCAAACATGATAATAAAATCACAGTGAAACGTTCTTAACTACCCGCAAAATATTATCAAATAAAACTACATTCAATATACACTTAAAAATCCCGTTACGAAAAACCACCACGATCACCTGTTACGACTATAAAAATGCGGCAAAACATTGATATACAAACGTCAACCAGCAATAAAATTTAAATTCAGAGGGTAGTCGTACCCTGCTTTGTATTCAGATCTATTTCTAATATTCGGATTCCAGAGGAAGGAAATTCCACCCAGAGCGGTGTCGAGGACGACGCAATTCGATTCTCGATATCGCGAATCGCATGATCCGAAAACGATATACAACTACATATTAGGTAACTAACTTCTGTTTGGCAAATGTCAATAAGAAAATTTAATAACTGAAATACATTTAGACCAACGGCAACGTCTCAATTTACTATGTGATAATTTTGGGTATGATAGTTTTGAAAATATACATACTTAAGGTGGTAATGTAAGAGCTCTTACAATCAGCTGCTGTTGACACGTCAACATCAGCTGTCGAGCGCAGTTGAAACGCCGACCCATGTCGACGGCTAACGTTACCCCTGATATTGGTCTGAAAATTTTCAGTGAGAGATATATTTAATGCAAAATACTGTCTTTCTTGCAATTAACAGAAAAAGAAAAGACATGAGTTCGAAACGATGACGAAAAAAGAGAAAAATAAGCAAATTTGAGCTCATAATGTATTACTGTAATTTGTACTGGCAGCACAATAGTACAAAAATAATAAATAAACCACCCACACCACAGCACCTCATTTTTATTTATTTAATTCAAACAATTGTCATTACATAACCATTTGAACAACGATTTACCTAAAAAGGCCCCAAAATGCGCTGTATAATATTCTAATGCGAACTACATACGTAAGTTTTTTTTTTTGTTTTCGGATCGTTGGCCGAACAAACACGTATAAGCAATAAGTAAGTACTAATAATATTATAAAAAAAAACTGACCAAACTATTGCCGGCCTTCAATTCGGATAGATCATTCACCTGAGTTGATCGCTGGTTGGACGCGTGACGAGTGAACGAATAGATCCAAGTTTTCTACGAACGCGTCTACAAAGATGATGATATTTTTTGCAGACAGATTAGTCACCTATAATGTGCCTACTATATGTAGTTGTTTACAAATAAAGCTAAATCCACATCGTTTCTTTATCTGTCAAACTATAACTAACGTCCTTTAATACTTCAAATGAAAGGACAGCACATAACGGATTTGGGAAAGTACTAGCTTAAGCAGGTTAAGCAGGTACAGAGTGTACCTCAGACAGTTTATCGTAATTATCAACACAAAGAAATGACAATTCAAAGTGTATTTTGTATTCGTGATTCCAATGTTTACACAGCTACCGCAATCTTTCGTATAGTTTTCGGGGGAGTCCGCATGCGGTTATGCGTTAGTTGTCGAAGCTGGCTATCATGAGCACCTATTAATCGAAACGGGTAATTGCTACACTCAAATATTGTATTGATCTAACAAAGCTGATAAGGCGAGAATGAAGTCTAAGATAAATGAAAGGCATTTTAATATTGGCTTAAATATATACTCGTGGTAACAGTTTTCCAGATCATCTGGCCTAAAGACACGAGTATGTATATATATTGTTATTAATATGAGGATATTATACATGTATATCCCCATATTAACTATACATGATCACGTAAGCAGGACTAGCTACCACTGAGACAACAGAAAACACTTTCAGGTGTAACCCGAGAAGCGAACAGTCGCGCTTAAGCACTCACACATACAACGGCGATAAGTAAACAACGCATCACATACTTGGGTCCAAAGTTGGCCACCCTAAACCCAAGTGAAGTGTACTTAAAGTACTAACTATATAACCCACTTCTGTTTAACAACTTCGTAAACTATGTTTTCATTCCCTTCAAATCGACCGGGAAAACAGATATCGCAAGGTGTATTTCTCGGTATTTCCGACAAGAGAGAGCTCCCCTTACATCCTTTGACATAAAACCATGTGAAATGTGTCCCTCCCGGTGCGGATGCCAAGTAAGGTACATAATTAAACATTAAGCTCAGACAATACACAAATAATTGAAATATTAATGTTAGATAAAAGTTCACTTCTGCTTCTATTTTTAAAAGATTACATTTTGAGCTATTAGTGGAATAAAGACTTAACATAATAATTGCGATTATGGCAATATCAAACCCACCAAACATTTTCAAACAGGTCACTCAGTAAAAAGAGTGCAAGTTGAGAAAAACCATTATGCAATATTTACCTTTATATTAATGACCACAAGATGAAAAATACTATAAATATGTCTCGCCTTAAGCCTCTCTTATGTACGAACATACGAGATATATTTCGTCTTAAGCCCTTTTGCACTGAAACTGCATTGTCGACAAAGTTAATTGATATAATCATAAAAGTTACTATTCTTATAGGTAGGTAGTTATTTAACACGTAGTATTTATACACGAATAAATTAGCTGGTACGTTATACACATAATAAGAGACTACAGTTGCTAAGAAAGCACTGTTTTTTCGCGAAAATTTAAAACCGATAAGAGGTTGACGCTTACGATAAAACCGCTATTAATAAATGGCGGCACTTCTTGTGTATTTGTCTAATGTAAGCACTATTTGTTGCGGAAATTTAAAACTTATGTAGCATAAAGTTTACTTTAACCTAACATTTCAAAAGTGAATGCATGATAAAAGTACATGTACCTACATTGTACACCATACGAACTGCTGTGAGAAACCATCTTAAAAGTTTGAATTTTCTACCCTATCATTTTATTAAATTATCCTTTTCTAATTTTCGAATTATAATTTACTGCACAGTAATAAATTATTTACCTACACATTAAATGTCACAAACGTTCTTTAAAAACATGACACGACCTTAAGAAACTGACGTCTCACTGGCGCCATCTATGTACTATGATATTCATATATGAACATCAAATGAATTATAAGTAAAATGACCTTTGCCTGTGCTATTATAAAACGAGACGTTTCTATAACGACAGGTACGAAATAATCAAATTATAAACGTTAAATAGTAATGGAATGTGAGTTTGATACAGTTTTTTTATCAAAAGAAATCAATTAAACGGAGTGCGCTTTATGCCGACGCACGTGATAAAACTGCACATACATACACACTAGACCTAAAAATCTACAATTTAAACTCAATTTTCTAGCATGCAAAATATAAAATGTAAGACACTAAAATCTGGTTACATTTTAAGTATGAAAAAAAAAAGTTAACTTTATCCTAAAAAATTAAGGGTCTATTTTTCAACGATGGCTTCGTGGCTTTGGCAGGCTTGCTCAAAGAGGGAAATGTATAAGACATGTGTAATGTAAGTAACAATAAATTATGTCTAATGGTGAGTTGCTTTTTGCGGTTTCCGATGCTATTGTATCTTCAACACGCTGTACCGTTGGTTTTGCATGCAAAGTGTAGAAACAAGTGCTAATCTGTTTGTTACTCTGTTGACTAAACGTCACTCAGTGTGTGTCGGTTGTTAATAAGTCATACTTAAAAAGAAAATGCATCACGTAAGCTATTATACTATTATTATATTCTTTTATTACTTGCTTACCTTTTTATTTATTATTTTCGAAAAATCCCAGTCAATACTGACAGAATGAATGAATGAAATGCCATGATAGGTAATATTCTGTTAAGTTAGTCTATTTTAGCTTAACCCATATGCCTAGGAGCAGATCTGCACCAGACACAATGTTATTTCTTGTATCTGATATTGCCGCATACGAGAGGGAAAATCTTAAAGTATTATCTAATTAACTTAGCAGGCTCTATCAAGTTGTACTAATTTTTCAAAGATCAAAATGCACAAAGATGTCACAGTTAATAAAATAGACAAAATACTAGCTATTCATGTATACAGACAGTAAGTACAAGTAGTTGTTCAAGCGATTACAGATATAATTATCCAACCTTGGCCCTTAATCGTATACCATCATCATTTTATGTAATTTCCATCTACAGCGATTCATAAATAGGAAGAAGTCGTGTCAAGGGTGGCGCCACTGTCAACGCGATGCAAGGATAAATTATCATGATTATATTAGTTCTATTTTTGTCCACAGCAGTAAGGAGTTGGTCAGCGTATAGCTTTTTTTTGGGACATGTCAAGGCAAGTGCACAAACAAATGATCACGTACACCACTAATATTAATTTCGAAACAGCATCGTCAAACAATAGCCGAAAAACGAGTAACTAAGTTTACGTTATTGACCCTAAAACGAAACCGAACATTAACATTGAATACAAATGTAATTTCAGGAAATTTCCGTATTGTCTTTACTGAGAATTGCTGGACTTAGTTCCCATACACCGAATGTATCAAATGACAATCTAGTTACTATGCATTATGCAATGTTATAAATCGAATGAGTAACGGTCGTTGTGATGTAACTATGAAAACTCACTTTTATAAGCGTTTTATTATTGCTGTCAAGAACAGATGAGCATGACGCTGATCTGATATGATAAACTAATGACATAGACCTCGCCATGCCGTGCATTCTCATTTAACTCTTTTTTGTTTTAAAGTGCTTTGAAAGTATTAAATGAAGTATAAAATATTTTTAAGGATTCCTTCGCATTTGGTAAATAAATAATTCGTTACCCTACTTTGTAGCTTTTACGTATTGCAGTAGACTGGATTCCCAATGCTTTTGAATAGTGACACGAAAGCATTAGGAACCCAGTCTATTTTGCTTGATGATAATGCTGACTGTCAATACAGAGCCTTTTCTTAAGAACAGAGCTTGAAAGACGTCTAGTAAGAACGAACATTTTCGATCTGCTGAATGAAATTCTACCGTGCCTCTTAAAACAATTTTGAGCAAGATAGCACACACGCGCCTAATGAGTTTGAAGCTCCTAATAAATGATCCATTCAGTATATTGCCCGTTAAATAACACTAACATTCCTCATTGCACTTTAGTGAAGCGTTCCCGTTTTACTACCTAATTTAACATCGAGACTTAACGTCTAGAGTGCAATTTAGATCGCTGCAGTCACTCAACCCACCATTTGCGTTGTTTGCTACAGGTAAATGGTCCAAAATATTAAAGCAATGACTGTTTTATCGTTCATCCTAAAGTTGTTCTATATAAAGAGTCATTCTTTATATAGAACAACTTTAGGAGTCGTTGTTTTCTTTAGTAATATGATCTGACTAATCTTGACGAGTATATACGCTAAGTAGTATTGCTGTAATAGCAATGGGCAGGACACGACTCGCATAACAGATGAAGCATAAAAAGTCTGG
Organism: Parascotia fuliginaria; assembly: GCA_963082885.1. NCBI lineage: Eukaryota > Metazoa > Arthropoda > Insecta > Lepidoptera > Erebidae > Parascotia > Parascotia fuliginaria. The sequence goes on along the minus strand of OY720182.1, from coordinate 2,848,935 downwards.
ACTCGCAATCACGAACCGAAGTACGTAAAACGGTAAACCACACAAGGTGGTCCGATGACCTGGTAAAGAAGGCGAGCAACTGATGGATAAGGGTGCCAATGGACCGGTCAAAGCGAAGATGTCTGTGATCTATGTCTAGCAGCCCTCATATCTCTCCGAAGTGGGGATGATGTTCCCCCATTCGAGGGCAGACATGTGGGGAAAGATGGGAATAAACCTTTTCTTTTTTTACTTCTCCAACATTTTTCTGAAAAGCCGTTATTGGGCCCAAGAAAGAAGTATGTCGGTAAGTCACAACTAAGAGTTTACAAGAGCTTGTGAGATCAACTATCTCATAAAAAAATAATAATCGTTTTATAAGTGGTAGACATTAACATCAACACACCACTACTAAGCCCTATATTTTTTCTTAAAGCTCATTGACACTAGAAGCTTCTCTGTATGTTTTCACGTTACGTCACTGACTCATACAATTCAGACAAGATAATTAATCGATCAAAAAATCACGGACTAACGACCGCATTGAAAGATCATATCACGGTTAGCAAGCGGATTGAGAATCGTATCAACGTTTTTATTGCGGCGAAATGTTCAAGTTACGAGTACCATTGTGCTGTCGACACGACTTGCTTTTAATTGCATTTACAACTACGAGTGTGGTTAAGGATAAATGTCTGAGGGGTTTTGTCATCAAAGTTAATGGAAAGAAATGGGCTAGTGCTTAAATGGAAAACAGGGTTACGGCGTCAAAAAAAAATCAAAGAGATGTTTATTTCATTTAGGATAATTAAAATAACACTTATGAACATTAAAAATTACAAAATTTCAGTCAATTAATCTACAGCCAGTTCGCTGACGTGAGGGTAGGGAATGAAGAATGCCGTTTCTTGCTATGAGAAGAACTGGCAAGAAACTCAGGTCACTCTTTTTAATCGCCAGGTTATTACAATTTTTGTAAGTTAGAATTTCAAGTAGCATGCAAAGTGACGCAGGCAATACACTGAACTCTATAGGTAAGTAACCATAGGCGTGTGAGGTTACCATAGCCCATTGAACATGTGTTTTTAAATATTTTAGAAACAATGACAAGAAAACACAATAAATTCAATCGTTGCTGACCATGATGGAGAAGTAAAAGAAAGAGAACCGAGGGGTTAATTAGGCTTCACGCCATTTATCCTTGAAGGCGTAGGTCGAAATGTTTACACCCACGTTTCGCCATTTTATTTTGGATCCCATATATATATATAATAATAGATATATATATAATAGATAAGGGCGAGCCTGTTGTCATACTAATATATCGGGCACAATACCAGACTCCAGGCTAATACTGAGAATATCTCGACAGAAAAACCTAATACCACTTTACCCAACTCTGGGGTCGAACTCGAGACCCCAGAGTTGGGTAAAGTGGTATCGTGCATCCGTACCAAGTACCACCGAACCACAGAGGCTCTACTGACTACTACCGACCTATGTCCTTTAAATTTGACTTCAACTTTTAGCAACATCTTACTGTTAATTAATAAGATGAAGAAACTAATAAAGTGTTTTAACTGAAATTTCGAAAAATTTTAGACAGTAAAGTACGTGAGGACAGGGAAGTTCACAGGAAACTCCTTCTTTCGATACAATAGCGCGTCAGCCCTCCCACGCAAAAATTCAACATTCTGGCCGCATTTGAGGGTTGTATCGATATTGCGGCGTTATGGACTCACACGTGCATGACTTTAATGGTTCATTACCATGTATTTGTATTGATATTCATCGCGTAATTGTCTTTTGAGCATTGTTTTTGTTTACACAACTCAGCCATGTTCATATGGTGCGCCGTATGCATATTTACCGTGATAAATAAAGGGCCATGAATAAAAAGTAGGTACCTACGTATGCCGTATTTAAGCAGTATATGGGAACAGGGAGTGCAGAATAAAACAGATACGACAGAGGAGACATAAGCTTTGATCGCCATGGTGGCTCGAGACGAATTGAAATTTCAGTATTTTAAAGTTCAGGGGGCCTACCACCACCGCTTACAGCAGTATTAATTTAATCCTAGTTTGTTTTTTGTCTTTTTCTTTAATACCATTGAAAAGAAGGATAGAGACAATATAAGGTTGGGGTAGGACTCCAGGTATCTCCAATGTTTTCCTATTCCTCCATGTCTAAAGTTACTACTTATCTAATAATTACTAAAATCGATTAGCAGACGTGCAAGTTTAATGATTTTACGACCAGAGCTAAAGGTTAAAGCTATTTAATAGCTCTATGTGGTGGTTTCAGCCGGTCAGAAAGCATCCATATAGTTCGTACGGTCATTCACTGTGTAGTCTGAATTGGCCATTACTCGACTGCATTCTTCTTGCCATCATCAGTCGAACCGTATGCTCGTTTTATTACTTTAGTAGTAAACTAGCGACCAGCCCCGGCTTCGCACAAGATTACCGACTAATGTTTTTTACAACATGATTACAAATCGCTGGAATTTTTGACTTTTCTCTACTATAATACCTACGTATGTAATACACATATAAAAGATAATACCTTTAACAGAAATTCTCTCAATGATTCTGAAAACCATTCTGTAGTTTAGAAAAATTTGGCGGAGAAACATTTGGAAAAAAAAACAGCGACTTTGCTTTATACTATTTTGAGGTGATAATAAAATAGTGTAATTAATTGTTACGAGGTTTTCTGGTTTGTTCAGTCAGATCTGAATAGTTTTCTGTGACTCTTGTAGTATAAAGAAATATGAATGAATGTTAAATGTGTTTATTACACCGGCACTGTTACAGTTAGTAAAATGACTTACTTATATTTTATTTATTTACAAAGATAATTAAGTACAACATCTTCACAGTAATGCAACCAATGCGATGTTATAATTCATATAATAACAGATTAGAATATGTGCTAAATACTATTTAATTATAGCTTAAACACTATATAACTATGAAATCTAGTAAACATTTTATTATTTTTTATTGCGGCCTTCTCTAGCATGGGAGATACATTTTAGATAGTCCAATTTGAAAGATATAACTTCTAAAACAATATATAATACGCGATCCACCTGATATATGCAAAAAAACTGTTGTTGCTATAACAACAGATTCTAATTTGGCCACTTGCCCATTACAATTCAACTTTGTTTTATACGCGGGTAGATATTTGAATGGATAGTATTGTTGCTAAAACATTACTTTTTATACCAAGAAAAATAATCAAATGTTGGAATTTAGAACATTATCGTAACGGGCTCCCTCTTTGTCAGAGCTTTTGTGCCTTACTACGTAGGCAGTAATGGTGGGCCGGCCAATCGTAAACATGCAAACTTTGTTTGACCGGTAAGGTCAATAATGCGGTTTGTAAACGGTAGGGTTACGTGAAGGGTATAAAAATATTTGAAACATAAAAAATCATTATTTATGTAGAAATCTTTTTAAAGGTTGTTGACATATGACTATAAACATGTTAGTAAATTAGTAGGTATGACCATGCTTCGCTGTAGAATACGTATTTCTGGTTCGCTAATTAAATATTATAATTAATGCAAGCATCATGTTACACTTCGACAAGAAAGCAATATTTTTAAACTGCAAGCTATCTAGTCTTGTTTATGTATAAGTAACATATTATGCAGAAACAATAAAAATACTGTCGTATTTTATGTTAAGAAGTACAGTGTTACATCTGAGGTGTCTTAAGATAAAAAAAAAAAAAATCCAGGTTATATTAAGAATTTAATTCTAAAGGATTATGAGGTCTCATGTGGTTGGTAGGTGTTTGAAAATTAAGCAAGGTATACCTACTATATATATTAATAATACCTAGATAGATTATTAAATGTGCCGGAGTTCATAAATATTCTTTGTATATAATAAGCTTTTCAATAATGCTATCCAGTTATAGGAAAAACAGATATTGAACTAAACAAACTGTCAACAACAAATCGGAACTTCTTTTACTTAAACATATAATAAAACAAACACTTGTTCAAATTACTATACCGCCCACAACCGACTTTATTCCCTCTCAAGTAAATCATAGTCACATATTTCACACAAACCAGCCTACAGAACCATAAACACGCGATCTCCGCGTTCCGTACAAGGGGTTTTCCGTCGCAGGGAACCCTAATTTACGACAGCCAATTCACGTACTACGTTGTTCCATTTCATATGTTCTGAAAGGTTCGCAATAGTAATAGAACTATATTTGCAAATACATGGCTCATATTTGCTTGCTGAACTTATATTGGCTTTACAAGCAATTTTTTATATAACCTAACAAACAAATAAAACAAACGTAAAGGAAGCTAACCAATCCTATACACGAGACTTTAAGTTCAAAACCAGAACCGGGAAAGTACCAATGTGACTTTTAAAATTACTACACACTTAATACATTCTAAGTTTACACAATTCACTGACATAGGTTAAAGGAAATCATCATGAGAAAACCTGGACTTTAAAGAAAGTCTGCAATTGCCAACCTACCTTGACCAATGCTCATGCATCTCTATGCAATCTCTGTCTATGAAGAAGCCTTTACCTTGCAATTGGACATAATAGATAGCAAACAGGCCCGCGACTTACTCTATAGTAAATATTTATCATAGACAAATGCCAGTAACACTTCGGATATCGCTAAGTTAGTGTGCGTAATACAAAAATAATTATATAGTGAAATAATTTTACGTATCAGATCAAATGGTTTTCAAGGTTAATAAATTTACTTATTCATACTATGATCTACTTAAATTTTAATATGCAATACACCGTTACAAGATAGTTCGTCGAATATTACACAGTTACCGTAGCCTATAGACGCAGAATTTATTCCTTTTGCTGCAAGCAAACTAGGCAACGCATACTTTGGTCATTCCTAATTAGTCACCCTAGCGATCAAGCTCGCCTACAACAGCTTAACTTTGAGACGGCATGTGTATGTACTTAGATCATATTTGTTCAAGATGGATTGGACTTTTTATACTTAATGTGTATATTATTGTTTTATGAATTAACGTTTACTTACGATGTTTGCCTTCGTCATAAGTCAATAATGTCCAAGGTAAACCATGTAAATTTTCGGCCAACCCTACATTTATAAATATACGCCCTAAAAAGTATAATTCCATTGTTATATTTTACTACCTACAGCAGTGGTCAGCCTCAAACCAGTTCGAAGAATAAACGAAATTCAATTTGCTACAAGTAAGCTTGCTCATTAATGTATTTTTTCTTCATTTACTACGATGTTTAAACTCAAATTATAGTTGTTGACAAGATTCCGATTTCGATTCTTGGTTTTCCAAAAACGTCGGCGGTTAACCTTCGATTGAATTCTTTGTTGTGGCGTAGAGGCTGTTAACCTAGCAACCGCTGGTTATAAAATACCACCCATTTCCGGGGAAGCGACCTATAAGCCTCCAAATGAACCAAGAATACTAGACGTTGCGGAATCTAAACGCGGAAAACGTAATATTCCAACGGCCTGGGAATTAAACATAAGGACTGATTATTATAAATAAAAAAAAAAAATTATAATATGTGATTTATAAAATTTTGCAAACATACTTTTAAAATATTGCTAGGTAAACTTTATGTTCTAGATAAGTTTAAACAACTGACATAATAAACCTTACTACGAGTACCTATTGATATTTAATCATAATTTCAACCGCTTTCTAAACTTCTTACATAATATCGATAAGTATTAGTTGCCATATTATTATCCTTCTCCCATAACAGCATGGGCTACGGTAGGTAAGTACTAACAATCAGGCCCGTAAGCTTGTTTGCTACTTCACTTGTATAAACAAGGAACTTGATAAAAGATTTACAAAGCCATAAAAATATGCTTCAAAGTTTGCTATAAATTGACTACAAATATTCCCAATACAAACTACACGCACCTTAAATTTCTAAACTCGCTAGACCTCAGTTAGTAACTTTATCTTTGAAACTATGTTACTGAATGATGGATTACCAATCTGTCAACACACGCCATCTACATGTCATATCATTAATCAGACAACAAATAGAAGACAATGCTTTTTGTGACTCCGATAGCGTGGTATTTGATTAGTGTCTCAAGGCCGCACCACCCCATTTTACTACCCAGTCTTATTCCACGAAACCTTGTTATATTTATAGATATTCTAATGAATTGCTATGATATTCAAGTATACTTCATGATATAACGCGACTTTCTTTTTTACTTATCGGATTTACAACGTATAGGAAAAGGATAACAGAACTTCGCGAGTTAGGTAAGTTTTTAAGGTAAAAACGCTTTTACAATCATTGGTTGCTAGGTCAAGTTTACAAGAAACTGTTTTAGAATTAAATCTTCACTGCACGTCACGGAACTAAATCGGTGATTTAGGTCCGTGCTTCAATGTCTAAACGATTGTAGTACGTCTAAGCCGTCTACCATCTGAAGCGGCCTTGAAATGAAAAAAAAAACCTACGGCGCGTCACACCGGCTTTAATAAAAGTTTCTATGGCGTCGTAAACGGACGGATTGGCCTTGTCGGGTCGTTGGCACAGGTTAGGTTTTGACGTCAGCCGATTACACGCCAAGCAACTGGGCTCGCCGCGTACGAAAATCTCAAGGCTTATTTTAGGTACCCAAAAACTTTGAAATATTTTGCGACTGTAGTGAATGAGCTAGGAGGGTTTCATTCAAACTTCAGAGACATTGTTTCACCGTGTGAAGGTTGCTTCGGTTTGTTTGTTATTGTTTAACAATAAACAGTAAGTAGTAGTTTTTTATTGCGTAATAGTAGCAGACGAGTCGTGGCCCACCTAATAATAAAAATTACCGCTACTTACGAGTTTCAGCGATATCAGAAGCATTACCAAGCCGCTGGCTACTACCATAATAGCGCTGTTGTCGTTACTGGTAGTCCTAGAGACCTAGAAGCTACTAGACCATCTATTGACCCTTCCCCTATGAGTATAATACGTATTAGAAAATGTATCAACAAAAGAGCTGAAGTCGGCATTATCAATTCAGATCTATTGACGTCCTTAGACCTATCCATAAACAATTTAGGTGTTTTAACAGTGAGCGTGCAAATAAAAAATATGAGTTTAACATGTTTTAAAATACGTACGACGCATGTCGCACAAATACTCCATTTTAAAGTCAAACGGTTGCCGACGCTCATGTAATATTTAAAATGTTTAGTGATGTCCTTCCCTGGGGGCTAGAACAAGTCGACACATGACAACACGGGACGGTTCCTATTGTTACCATTAATTTGTACGTTTTATAAGCCCCCAGGAGTCATGTTCATATGCCCTGCCCGTATCGCTACTTGACTAGTGATTAAATCTAATAGGGTAGGCGTGTTAAATAATTAACAATTTACGTAGTTAGTAATTTGTGTAATGTTTGAGTACACAAGATTTAGTTAAACTTCTGTATGTATAATGACTTATTTTGTTGATTGTTTCAGTTTTTGGTCACTTATCACTTTTAGATTTTTAAGTTTTATAATAAAGAGAATATAGAACCATTACATCTCTTCTCGTTGTCGGTGTGATAGTAGGAAGAAACCTGAGGTAATACCAAGTAACAGGCAACAGTGTACCTTATGATGGGCAAGCGAAGAGGTGATCCCACCCTACGACGAATATTCTAGACTAATGTTGCGTACAAGACGTTTATATAACGTCTTACTTCTAACGTTCGACCTTCTTTCGACTAATCCGACTAATTAGAACACCGCTAGTAACCTAAGACTAGACTGGATGTCCGAATTTTTCAGGCTTCCTACTGTCTGTTCTCAATACTTTTGCATTAATTCCGGAAAAGGCGGCTTACTAGGAATTCGTTTTAAATAGACAGAAAGTGCCGTCTAATATTTCTGTTACTAAATTAGAACTACCAAATGTATTAATTTAATTTAAAGAAAAGTCTTTGTCAGACGAGCCCACTACATATTAGCACAATCAGAAAGAAATAATAATACTATAAATCGCTTTATACAATAAAGTACCTACTGTTGTTCAACCATATTACGTTGGTAGAGCCTTCTTGATTTCAGCATTTTTACTGCCTCTGTGGTTTGTCGGTACTGTGTACGGACTTCCACGCAGAGGTCGCGGATTCGACTACTGCTCAGTGCAAATATTTGTGTGCATGAACATGGCTATTTGCATTGGTCTGGACGTTTATATGTATAATAACGAATAATGTTTGTCAAGTATTTAAGTATAACCGATGGATGAGGGCGGCTCACGATCGGCCAAGATGGCGAAAATTAGGGGAGGCCTACGTCCAGCAGTGGACGTGTTTCGGCTAATATGAAGTTGATGATATAATAGAATAATATAATATAATAATAAAAGTCTTTACAAAAAAAAGTATTTAGGTATGTATATCCGCATTCTAGAACCCATAACACAAGCTATAATATATGCTTACTTTGGGTCTATATGGCGTTGTGGTGTTATTATATTATTATTCAGCATGAATTCTTCCTTTTCCTTCCTCATCCCCATCTCCTTACATGGACCACAACTTCTTGGTTGTTTTCTGCTTGGAAGGACGTAGCCCATAGGTTACGTACAGTTGCCATCTTACCATCGGATGGAGAAGCTTAATGCCACCGATGTTGCATAAAAAGCCGGACCGTGTAAGTGAAATCTACTAATATCAACAGTATGGAAACTAATACATACCCTAAGGCATTTCTGGTTCAAAAATAGCAACTACGCCTACAAAACGAGACCATTAACTATCTATAGAATCTATACGCCAATCTACAGATTAACTGATAATCTTAATTTACGTATCTAATCACGTGTGCTGATCCATTGTAATTTTAAATTTTATGGCTATGCAAATCAACAAAACTGGTATTGGCATAATGTCTTATATAACGTATACTGGGAGCCTAGACATTTGACATAAATTAAAAAAAATTATGGGATTGACATAAGCTAAAACCAACACTGTCGTTATTTTATTAGTAATTATGCCACTTGTCTAGGCCCTCTGGTATAAAGGTTAATTAACGAAATATTAACTCGACTGCCTCTGTGGTTCGGTGGTACTGTTTACGGACTGCCACGCAGAGGTCGCAGGTTAGATTCCCGCTCATGCAGTGTAAATATTTGTTTGCATGAACATGGCTATTTGCATTGACCTGAGTGTTTCTATGTATAATATGTATGTATTTACAAAAAAAAAGTATATATTTAAGTATGTCATATCCTAAGTGGCAAGAGCCACATACACTCTAGACCTTACAAGTTTGACAGTTTTAAGCAAATTATCAGCAAAATGGGTTGAGATTCAGTTGTTTCGATAGTACAATAACACTACCTACTAGTATAAAGGCCTTTTCAAACTACGGTATTCGGTAGGTATTCGCTATGGCCTGCGGTAGAAAAATCCGAGTGGGTATGCGGTAATACTACTGTTCACACCAAAGCGGATTTCAATATCTTTGTAAGTAGAATACGCGTGCGTTTCGCTCACGAAGGTATGAACTTTTCGCCAGTTCGAGTGGGTATGCGGTATTCCACTTTAGCCGCGAAACTTCATGTTAAATACCTGAGCGAAATCCGCGTAGTATGTACCTCTACCCATAGCGGTAGCGAATACCGCTTAAGTTTGAATAAACCTTAATATGGGCAACGCTGCTACATGTCTTTGTAAAATGTTAGATTTATGTGCGTTTGAGTGTGTCGGTGTTTCGTTGATTACAGAGATCGTATATGGATGTGGTGGACCATTAGAAGATATATCTGGGCTCTTTCCAGGTGTACAACAGCAGTTATAACAAACAAGCATAAGACCCACTTGACCGTAAACTATGGATATGACAGTGTTTTCAAAGCATTGCAGAAATATTTTAAACTCACACAATTTATACACATAACTTTATTTAGAAAATTATTACACCGACCATGGACACGGACTCTAAACTAAAGGGTAAAGAAGTATTGGCACCTCATAATAATTTTCTAACACGAGTAGACCCGTTTGACAAATAAATTATTAAGGAAATAATGCTTAGAAATAATTGTTCTACTCGTGCGACCCGAAATTGTGATACAGTATAATTTTATTAACTCCCATGGAAAATATTGACAAACTATACTATTAACTACACTCACCTATTTACTAATTTTATTAGTAAAATTCTTTCATAGGTAGAAAACAACATTATTAACAGCTAAAGACGCAGCGAATGCGCAGAATAGTTCGTAGATTATGACGACAGACGTAATAGGTCAATGCGCAAAATAGTCAGCCTTGCTTCTTGACACGTAAAGGGATTTAATATGCGGATTCAGACGTAAACTTATTGAATTTTAAATGTTACAACTATGTAAATCGAACGAGTCTTAAAACTAAATGTTACTACGCAGTAAAATCATTAGGAATATTTCCTTATTGTTAAAAGTGATTAGCAATGTGACAAATTAATTTCGTCATATGAATATACTATATCTTTTTACTAGAACGTAGTACTTAATAGTAGCACGCAGCACTTGGTAGGATCAATAAAATGTACAGACGGATTGAAGGCGGCCGGAATACGTAAGACGCAGGCTGCTGTCGATCAACCAAGTAGCTTCAGCTACTACAATCTCTTGTAGCAATCTTATTATAATCTTACTTTGTCTCTATCCTTGTTTTTAATGGTATAAAAGAAAAAGACAAAACACAAAGTAACATTTAAATAATACTGCTGTAAGAGGTGGTGGTTGGACCTAACGTCCTGCTGATGAGATAAAGAGAAAATATTTTTTTGATATGTTTTTTTGTTTGTTTGCCAACGATTTATTTGAAAATCTACGTTACCGATTTGTTAGAAATCAATAAATTCAGCGGGTAACATAGCCAATATTTTATTATGTTTAACATATGGTTTTTGGTCATTTTCAGAATTTCATATTCATATTAAGCGCCTTGGTAAATCTAAATGATGATACGACACTATTGCTATATTTTCCGTAGAAGTTTGTTTTAAGAACACCAATGTACACATTACCTATGTTTAAACAAATAAAGTTCTGATTCTGATTCTGATTCTGAGATCAAATGAAACTTTTGACACCAAAGCGAAGCAAGGGTGGACCTCTAGTGACTTGATAATGGTAAGAAGAACTTTGAGAAAATTACAGGCTATTTCAATTCTTAACTTTGTCAGTGAGTATTTGATAAAATAATTACATATTGTTTGTTGGTAAACGATAAAAATCGCATCTCCGAGTAACAAAGCTTAAGATTAAGAAACTTAATATAACCTTTTTAATCTGTTAATTATTTGGTTTGATTAACATATAACAGATTAAAAAGGTTATATTAAGTTTCTTAATCTGTAAGCCATAACTACAGTTTTTATAGATTAGTGTAATATATTTACTTATTTAAACTTTATTCCATTTAATTCACAAATTCTCAATAAAAGAACTACTTCATTGATCTAGTTCAACTATAGTAACTATTTCATAACAATATGTTATCTGACATAAATGTTAGATAATTATCATTACATTCGTAGCTATGGTCCCGTCGTTTTGACGGCTTTATCGATTAATTGACTCTCATAAATTTTATATTCCAAAGGTAGACAAAGGGTACTAACGAACAACGTCACGAGCGAACCTAGTAAATAAACTGAATAACGAGAACAAAATATCTGTTTAAATCTTTTTAGCGAAAAGGTATTCACTGCTGGAAATAGGACTCCTCGCAAAATCTTGTAACTTTGACCATCCTGATGCCTGAGCTGCTCTCATCCATCGATATAAATGCGCTTAAATTATCTTCACGTTTAAAGCAAAGCGAATATGCATACACTACAATGTTACGATTCCTTGAACGTAACATAAAAAGTTGACATAGTAAAATACCAAAAAACAATAGACGAACATCAATATACCCACACAAACACCATAATTTTGTTTACAATCCCCATGCGAGAAACGATGACCTATCAAGGTCGCCATGTCACGGCCCAGCCATCACAATGGCGGGTCAGGGAAGTCAAACAATTTCACTTTCATACAAAATACCTACCATACTGACAGAGCGTACAATTCCAGTTTAAAGTATATAAGCGAGACCATTATGGCGCCCGCGAATCATTTTTGAATTTATAACGGATTTCATTATAAATTTATTCAGTTTATGACGAATCATTACTGGCTGGAAAGGTTATCGCGTAAATGAAACAAAATGGTGAATAATAAACCCCGTTTTTTAAACAATAAACTACATCTATGTACTTAATAGAGCGGAAAATCTGTTTGAAATAAAATTCATTTTAAAAATTAGGTGCCTCACCATTTACAAAGATATTATAGAGTGAATTTGAGGTAACGCCTAACATATTATATTTTTGAGACATCTACGTATACTATTATTTGACACCGCTAAGACTTTTGTTTCAATAATACAATGCAAAGCACTGGCTTAAAGAGATAGGACATAGAATCAAGCTTTGTCCAACAGTAAGATATCTTTCGGCTGAAACGATAGTGAACCATAAATTAGCTGATGATGCAAGCAGCAGCACCTAAGAGTGCTTCGTGAAGGAACAACACCAATTTATCTTGTAGCAGTTGTCGTATTGTTGGCAGGAGGTAGTAAGGGCTTTCTTCATCCTTTAATACTAAATATAATATAGTTACTGTTATTCTAATTTTATTGCATTCATTTAGGTACACGCTTTTACATGTGCGTACATTCAACTATTGGATTTCAAAACAAAATGTCGCTAGTAACGGGAATATGTAAAATTATCTCGATTGTCGATTATTTTTACGCGTGCATCATCGCTTTCACTTTCAAAACTATTCTAGTCCGTCATAATTATTCGGATAAACATAATGTAACATAGGCAAATAAAATAGTACATTATGCTCGGGACTAAAATAAATCAATAATTCCTGAACGGTCCAAAACTCAGACTTTATGTCCGTCGTTTCGAACACGCGCCGAGAAAGTAGCGATAGAAGAAAATATAAGAGTACCCGCCGTTTCGAGGGCCACAGATATAAAAACAATACTATTGGATGAAGCTATAAGAAAAAATGGGCAAAGATTTGGCACAATTTGCTGCGACTTCAAGTTACAATGTTTTTTATCGGCCAATGCACCCTTTACATATTTATAAGTTACGGAAAATATTATCTTGTGTCGCAAAGACTTTTAATATTAAAGATTACATTGAGGTCCTGTAATTTTTGTTATATTGCGAAAACGTATCTTATGTTCGTGGATTTGAGACGTGTGCGTTTTATACAGACGAGGCAATTCTAAATGTATATAATACTATTCGTCACGTATATAAATACGTGAAGAAAATACTTTGTACAATATACATTAGTATAAGTCCATAGCGCACAGAGTGCGGTGTAGTGTAAGGTTTAACAGAGGTAAAGCTCACATAGGTAGGTAATATGGAGAAAACCAGAAAGATAAAACTTTTACAATAACAACAAACAACAAAATTAAAGGAAATAGGTATTTTCAATGCTATAAAAGACCATTATAACGATCAAACTTGAAAAATAAATCACGGTCGTATATCAATCACTGGACGACCAAATAATATGTACCTAAATGCAGTTCAGTTTCTGTAGTAACAGAATGTGCCGAGAACGAAAATGAAACATCAAAAATGCTTACATTTTGATATCAGATAATCACATGATAACACTCGGACGGCAATGAACTTTATCTTGTCATTTGGCAATTAATCCGTCTTCGTAAAATGGACAGCGTGAGTCTATATGTATTTTAGATTGCTTTAATACGAAAGGCTTAGCATTATTTTCACATTGAAACGCGAGAAATAAAAATATTAACAATCTAATTAATAATCTTGAAACAATTGAACTACTAAGATCGCGAAATTATTTCATCCATAACTATGTTTAGAGGTGTATAGTACAAATTGTACTATAAGCACAATCCGGATCTCTAGGATACTTATTTAAGCGCAGTATCGTTTAGAATCTTACCTAACCCACAATACTTATACAAAAAAAAAAAATAAGTTCGAGATCGTCAATTCACCTAATCGTTAATCCAAGCAAACGTGGTTATTAATGCTCATGTCTTCTCTGTACAAAGGCGCCTTAAGGTCTATCTACACATATTAGGGACGTGCCCGGGACGTCACCCTGCAATGCTACAAAGTAAGAAGCTCCGTTGCAGACGCGGGAACGGACATGTGTGATCAACTGATCAAGTCCATTGACAATGTGTACACCGATATTTTTGTCACTCCTGACGCAGCACGGCCGGGTCACGTCCCGGGCACGGCCCTGATATGTGAAGATAGAGTTTTAGCCATGTTGTGTAACTATAATGCGCTGTAACGACGAAGGTAGGTTTAGTTCCTTGTAAAATTAATACTCTATGGTATCAAAAAAAAACATGGCCAACGAACTTCTACTAGCAAGCTCACTACAGCAATAACGTTGATTATACAACTATTTTAATAATACTACAAACTACAATAATTAATATAAGTTATTTTACAAACAAATACTAACACCATAACCTTAATAAAGAAAGTTATATTAAAACCTTTTTGCTGTACCATTAACATAAAAATATACTGAGTGAAATCGCTATTGTATTAGAAAATTGGTGATATCTATTATAATGTACGGAGATCAAAGACCTTGTGTGTATGCGCGCTCTTTTAACAATATTCTTATCTTAGAAAGAACAACAAAGAAAAAGAAGCTTTTGATGCAAAACTCAATAGGCAAAATCAAAATAAAGGTGTCTTTTATTTACCCTTATGATGTATATGGAATGCAAAAATATAAATTCTCATATTCAATAAGGCATAGTCATTACCCAAATCTTGCACAACCTTACTATTGATTCTGCTAATCAAGGAAATTATATTGCATGTAACTAGCATTAAAAAACAAAATTAAACAAGAACATCGAAAAGAAGACGTCTCGTCACGTAAGTATTTTATGGTACAAAGGTGTGCAAAAATAATTAAATATGCAGTGTCCATTTCTCCATGTAAGTATACACAGCTCTGGAATGAACAACCACTTTTGGTTTTTCCGAGTGGTATTATAGACCATTCTTTAAAATAATTCTTTTTTAAAATCATTCTTTAAAACAGGTCATTGTTTGAGGCTTTATCCTCTACACAACAATAATAATTGTTTATACTCCTAGATATTCGTGCCTAATAAGCGTCTTTTACACCGTTTTTACACTTTGCTGAACAATTCTCATTTGAGCTCAATTTTTATCAGCAGTTTGGACAACGACATTGAAAGACTGACCAACTGCTTCGAAAATGGTAATGACATCGAAAATTAGCTGGCTGCTGACGACGCAGATTTTTTTTATATATTTTTTTTATATTAGCCTACCAAAGTGACTCCACCCCGCCTAATGTTACCAATAGGCAGTCAGTGAAATCTAGAAGTGGTGGTCACCATACCATCTTCTTAAACTGCTGGTATGGTGGCCTCCACTATGGCGGCTGAGAATAGGATTAGGGGAAGGGAATGAGGGAGGTGAGGAAAGAGGAAAGGGGGGAAATTGGGCTTCCGGCGCGCTCTCTCACAGAGCGAAACGCTGTATTACGGATACTACTACTCTTACGTCGATCTTCTATGGGAGGGTAGTACTTCCCCGGACGATCCGGACCATTCATGCTGAAACCAGCGTGGATCTACTACCGTCTTGCTGAAACCAGCGTGGAAAGCAGCAGATGCCGTAGTTTTGCCGTTTAGCCTCTTGAGGTACGGAACCCTAAAAATCGGTATCGCTTATTACGAGATAGTGTTGTAAAAACCGTTTTACACACACAATGTTTTACTTGAACATCCCTTTATGATTCGAGATACAAAGTAGAAAGACACTAAGAATAAAAAGAACAGTAAGAAAATCTTTTCATTGGAAATCAAGATCACCAATAATGCTAAGTTTGAAAAGAGAACTGTCCTAAAATGAGCTATATCCGAAACCGATAAAAATATAAGAATACATAAAGTACGACAACTTTCGTCCTACGTATTTGAAGACGCAGTGCAGAACCATCTAAATCTTGAACAAACGGCGAGCCACATGATAAACCTACGCTAATCGATGTAGTGTTAGACTTGACAAGAGGCATTGAAGATAGACCACACAAGATCGGTCTTACCGAATTGACTGTATTTACAAAACCTTAAGCTAGATATGTATGACGTCTGATATGCGACGTTCATGTTAAACTTGACATAGACTGAAGACTGAAGCTGCCAGTTGCCTTAGTTGTGGCAGCCAATCTTTAAGAAAAAGAAACAATAAAACCACTTTTACACGTGTCAAAACAGACGGTTAAAGCACGCAAATGACCTCAAAATGTCGTCACCCTATTGCTAGCAAAAACTGTGTATATAAATAAAATAGTACAAAGATTGGAATAAGAAAATACGTACAGAGCAAAGTAACTGTGGTTTCTAGAAACGAAGAAACAAAGGCAGACACGTCGATAAAAAGAGTACTACCGTGGTCTAACTTTGGACATATCTTAGAATCTGATGATACATTTTTGAGAAAGGTTTTCCTTGACGGCTTTATTTTCAATTTTCATGATTGTAAATTTTGTTGGTGAATAAAATGTGCAAGCATATATTGATATATATCTTTTTCAGTTCATTATATATAAGTTATCGTCATATCATTCTGCTGAGAGATATATCGGAAGAGCTAAGTCAAATACTTGACTACAGAATGTTTCGTGACAAATTAAACAATGGAACAGTGCTGTTTGTCATTACCAGAGGCTGGCACTTGAAATGTTTAAACAAAACCTTTAACTGAATTAGTTAATGTAAAAGAATTTGTGGAGATTTGTAGGGTGAAAGGTGAAGAGTATTTAAGACTAAACGATGTAACGCGTATTGTCTTAGTCTCTTTAAATAAATTAAAAAAAAAGTTGAGTTGAACTTTAACATTGCCTCAAAATTAGTGAAATTTTGGGTCAATTTTACACACAAACGCCGCATTAACTCCGTTAACGGTAACTTAGCTTTTAGTGCTACATCATTTAATTTTTTACATGATGTATTCATGGCTCCGACAAAGTATAATTTTTATGTAAGGAAAGCTCAGAAAATTGTATTTGATAAACGGCAACTTTATAATATTTGATAATAGTACCCAATAGTTACAAAGTTTATATTTTCAGCTGATCCGTTTAGCAATAACGGCAAGTGGATTAATAAACTTAACAAAGTTGATACGATAGCCATTACCATACCAATAATTATACATATTAGTAAAGTGAATAATATCTACATTAATTATACCTATTAACATAAGCAAACCTAATATTTTGCTATTATAATTCTTTATCAACATATAGACATATCTTTCACCTGACGTAATACTAAATGTACGCTAAATAGTAGATACTAAGATAAAAAAAATAATGAGTTGTAAAAAGCTCTTGATATTGTTTACAAACACGTCTTTTATCAGTATTCTCTTCGTTTCTATATTTATTTAGAAGCATCGTAGACTAAAGCTTCTATAACTACATCTTTTCTTAGGTCTTCTTCGATTGTGTAATCTTTACATTGCCATCAGTCTACATAGACTTCTCAATTGTCCTTCGTAATCATGAAATTAAACGTTATCATTGATTGCGCCTATATTTTCTTGCAGAGTATTGATCAAATCTTTAAAGCAATCGTGGGAACAGACAGAGCCATAAATATAAGAATAAATATTAGATTGAAACGAAATTTATTGATTTTCCTGGTGTCACAAAGCGGTTCGAGTTAATATATATATATCAATATTTAATGTAAATCGAACAAGACAAACTTTGTTAAATGTATTTGTCGTCAAAAGAATGTTCTTAAAAAAAATGTTTTGGCAAAAAAACTTGTTCCGAGAAATAAACCAGTAGAATACAAAACTTGAGTTTTGCGAAAAAATTTCAATCACTACAGTTTTTTTTTAAAGTTAAATATTAATAAATTGTCGTCACTGCGTCAGTAGAATATTTCTGGTATTTAATACGGTAATTTATAAGCAAACCAAAAATAAAATCCGACCTTGGCAACAGAAAGACAAATACATACATAATAGCAATAAGAATCGATTGCATATTTCCCAGATATTACATCAAAAGAATTACAGCGGCGAGACAGACCACGCATTTGTTTATTTGCAAAAACAAAACGTGATTGCCCAATTGAAATGCAAGAACGCCAAAAGAAGCAAGAGGCGAGAGGTAAGATCAATGGCTTGGGAGCGAGCGCCGAGTGTCGAGTGCGACGTCGTAGAACAGTGTAATCCAATGGAATCGACGCGGCCTCGGTAGGTCAGTGGCACATGATGTCATGATCGCTAACCACTCCGCCTGGAGACTGTTTCGGGGGGCCTTGTTGAACTCACCTGTACGTGTAACGTTTTACTTCGCCCGCGTACCATGTTTTTGCGACGCCTTTGTCTAGTGTTTGATGTTAAATAGTCTGCTATAAAATTTGAAGGTCGCCGTCAACAAAGAATTTGATAAAATCTCATATTACCTGCCTGCGGATTCGTATTTCGTAATGTTACGCTTTTTTCATCCATCTTACAACTATTATTAATACCATGAAAGTCATCAGCTGTTTTTTGTATTCTAGACTTAACATCAGTTATGTAAATATAATTATATTATTGTGTTTGTAGTTTTTGAGTTGGTAACAATAGTAACTATGTGCTCAAATTTATAATACATTTAGTACTTTTATTTACTGTCTATATATTCCTTCAATTATGCTTTTTATAGTATACGTATTTTCGTTTTCTGTTTATAAAATAGGTGATGCTAAGAACATCTATAAAAAGCAAGTGCAGAAATTATCAAAACTTATGTTTTTAGAAGAAAAGTGAGAAGTTTCATATTTATTAAAGCTATTATTTCTCATCATTAAGTAACTTATACAAAAGGGTATTCATTCTTAAGTATACAATAAATTATTTAATGACAAGCCTAAAACAGCGTGCGATTAAATCTAGGCGCCGTTAACTAAATACAGTGACGATAAATCAAAACTGTTTGCAAATTTGGACACCTAATTATGATAATCTAGTAGTAACATTTATTTCAGACCTTATAATGTTTAATTTATTATTTAAAGGAGTACGCACACTACGCGATAGCGAGACTGACTGAGAAACGATCGCCGCCGACGTTGTGCGACTATAATCAATTATACTGTTAATTGATTCTTTAAATTGCTCATTAGCGATGCTGTCTGCCACTAGTTTGATGAACCAAATAGCACATTTTAGAATTAATTTTAAAGAAAATTTGAATAGACGTCAATATTTACCTTTAAGCCACGAAAAATGTAATTAAGTGATTAGGTATCTACTGCTTATTTAGTACTATTTATTTTCAAGTAATAAGCAAAATTATATCAGTTGTAAATGCAACGCAGCAAAATTCTCTACTTAACGTATATACCTACTATTGCAGTAATTTGAGAACAATTAACATGATTTGAACGATTCGAAGTTTTACTCATACATACAGTAACGCAGTCTTCTATACGTGCAAGGCAGAGGTGTGTCACTCCCACTTTTTAACTATACCAATTAGGTCCTATATCTGGTAAAGCAAGGATATATTTTTCTAATATCGACAGCTATTGGCTGAAATTAGAATTTTTTACCTGGCAACTACACTGTGTAACTTTCACCATTCAATTATTAAAATCTCGGTATTTCAGTGTGGTACAATGCGCGATCTACCTAATATTTCTATTGTTTTAGAGATGCTTCCAGTATTCAATGTAAATAATCGTTATTGCGTACCCACATTGCATGACAATACAATCTGTCGTTAAATGAAATAAATTAAAATATAATTAACACAAAACCATTTTCCGTACAATACACTACTAATAGATTGGTTATTGAGTTTTCCTTGTAACGCATTTGTATTCGTATGTTTGTTTACCTTTCGTGGTGCAATATAAGTACATTACACAATTATTGTAACAGCTTAAAGGATACTTGTTCTCATATAGACAAGCCATCGTGGAAACAATGTTAAGAAAATAAGTCGATGTGGGCTGCGAGAAAGATGAGAATAAAGGAGGAGAAAACAAATTAAGGTTAACGAAGTGGTGACATGCCAAACAGATCAGTTATCGGCCTACATTCAGTATTTAGTAGTTATTTATGATTCGGCTTTAATTATATTAGTAGACGATCTCACTGCTTTATTTTATATTAGCCTACCAAAGTGACTCCACTCTGCCTGATGGTAAGCAATTAGTGGAATCCAGAAGTGGTGGACAATACTCCAAAAGACAAACTACTGGTATGGTGGAGTGGCCTTAACAGACAAACAGCCCACGTCATTACGTGGGCTGTTTGTCATACATAAGTCATAAGTAGTAACTTTCGCTCATGGACGACCCAGAGTCTCTAGCATTGCGCCTGCAATGCCAGGGACTCTGCGAAGCCGCTGTCTACGATGAAGGGAGTGGGGCAGGTAAAAGGATTGAGGGAGGTGAGGAAAAAGGACAGGGAGGAAATTGGACCTCCGGCACTCTCTTGCTTAATGAGATGCTTTTTCACGCCCCGCCCGCTTTTTTTAAAAAGACCCATAATCATAATTAGATGGGACACATGCGTTAGTAAAGGGTTCCAGGGTTTCGGGTTCACTTCAGCGACAAAAGTATGAACCGTTTAGTTCGTGATCCTTTAGATTCCACTTTGCTTTGCCCGTTTCGTGGTCTTTATTCGAAAACTGGCTTCTCTAGCGGACTCTTGCGTTACCTAGAAAACTTTTTGGGCTTATGCTAAATTGTTACTATAGCAACAATGTTAAAAATGGGTGTAAAGAAAGGTGAGACACATAATCCTTGATTTGATAGCCGTTCACAAAAAGTACAAAATTTAAAGGAAATAATATAATCTCAGTTTTGACCGGTCTGTTGGCCTAATGGTTAGTGACCCTGACTGCTAAGCCGGAGGTCGTGGGTTCGATTCCCACCCTGAACAAATATTTGTGTGATGAGCATGATTGTTTGTTCTGTGTCTGGGTGTAATTTATCTATAATATGTATGTATTTACAAAAAAAAATTATATAAGTAGTATATATATATACTACTTATATACATTTTTAATATAGTACACCATTGTTATACCTGATATCACCTGGTCTGTATTCTACGCAAATAAATGATTCTTTCTTTCTTTCTTTCTTTCTATCAGTTGTTTAGTACCCATAACACAAGCAAATCTAATTGCTTAATTTGGGCCTAGATGGCGTTATGTGAATGTGGTAGAATATTATATTATATTATTATTATCAGTAATATTCGCCGGAAGTTTGAAACGAGTTTCCTTAAGTAAAGTGTGTAACTATGGTGCCCTTTATATTTGCCAGTAGTTTTCCACTTCAAGGGCTCGTTATAAATTCCGAACAAGATTTTCGTCTATGGCGTGACATAATCAAATCGAATTGAAAATATTGACATAAATGCTCGTATCAAATTTATGACAATTACATTTCAAGGTCGGCAATCAAGGCGATCCTTATTGTATGTACCATTGACATACAATTTTACGTCTCAACGCCGTAATATAAATCGTATTTCATCCTTTTCATGATAAAGTTTTTTTCATTCCAATGCTTGTGACAATTTGAAGAAAATTAATCATAAAATTACTCGACCAAAATTGAAACCAATGAAGAAGACTAATTTTGGACGTTTCCTGTGCAACAGGGGGCTGTGTACCAGTAGGTCAATTTCATCAACGAAATAACTGCGTCAAGAGGTAAATGCAAAAAAAATCGATCATACACAAGTAGGTCGATATCGATAATATGATCGGATAGATCATCACTAATAGGTATTTATGTTATAATCGAGCGGTTTATCTACGGATCTTCTGTATGTACCTACTATATTTTAATTATAGTCCAATAATAATTCTTGGTGTTTTGCTTCACTGTATATAAGTAAGTACTCACTGTTATGTGCCAGATATAGAAAAGAATGTAATATAGTAACTATAAGTATATTTAAGAAAATAGAAGTAGATGAAATTAAAAGAACATTAAGTGATTTTAATTTTACTTATAATTAAATTTAGACACATATTTACGCAAATCTAAAACTTCTTAAATTAGAAGGCACATAATCTATAGTCTACCATATTAAAGTAAATCCTCATTTTGCTTCCAAGTGACCTCAGTACAGTGACAGTTGTCACTGTGTTATTGAGTTTTATTGAATTTTAATTTTGATGTATTTTTGGTTAAAGTGGTAAACCTAATATGTGGTCGACTAATACATAGGTAATATAGCTACTAAAGTGCTAAGAAAACATTTGACGACGAAAGAACAGAAGAAAATCCGTACGGTGAAATAAAGATAAAACGCTAGATTTACATAAGTATTTATAGCCTAAGGGAAAAATGCTGCCCTACTTCTCTTATCAAAACAAAGTCTACGAGATTCTCTGACGTCACTCGCCAGACAAGTTCGGACGTCATTTCTTTACTTAGCTCATGATGGAACAAAATCCCAGTTTACATCATTTGACATCATGAATACAACTACATATAAATCATCCAGTTTAGAATCTTGTATCTTAATTAACGAGGACAGTATAAAATACAGCCGCTGTATTACAATTGCATGGCAATTAATGTTTTCAACTAACTAAACTTGCATAGAATTTGGAGAATATAGGATTAGGGTTTAAGTCGATTGAAATAAAAATTATGTTATTATTTGTCTATCAAACTATGCCTGGTAAGCTGATAATAATATTGGCCCAACTTTTCTTTTACCCAAGATAACTGATAAAGTAAGTAGGTACTGTTTTGCTATACTAAAGCCGCGATGGATAGACACGTAGCGCAACAATCGGCAGAAAAGTGTAAGATTGCCGGCTAGAAGTACGTTAACGGTAGTAGATCCACGCTGATTTCAGCATGAATGGGCCGGATAGTCCGGGGAAGTATTACCCTCTCATAGAAGATCGACTTAAGAGTAGTAGTATCCTTACTACTGCGTTTCGTTCGGTGAGTGAGAGCGCTGGAGGCCCAATTTCCCCCTTTCCTCTTTCTTCAGCTCCCTCATTTCCTTCCCTTAACCCCATTCCCAGCCGCCATAGTGGAGACCACCATACTAGCAGTTTAAGACGATGGCTTTTAGTATAGTGGCCGCCACTTCTGGATTACACTGACTGCTTACCATCAGGCGGGGTGGAGTCACTTTAGTATGCTATAATATAAAAAAAATATTAAAAAAAGTCAAATGGGACGGCAAACACACAACCTAGAAAAAGCGACGAGCAAAACGTTCGAGGATGGACAGAGTTTCAGGTAATCACTAATGAAATTAAATGAAATAAAGAACACAATAATTCAATTCAACTATTTAGTCAACTCTTACAATAGCTCCGGTAAGAAATAGGGTGGTTCCATAAATGAAATAATCAATGAATAATTTAACAGACTTTAAAAATGTCATCTTAAAGGACAATAAGTCCTTTACAACGACATTTAAAGTACATGTGA
Organism: Parascotia fuliginaria; assembly: GCA_963082885.1. Taxonomy (NCBI): domain Eukaryota; kingdom Metazoa; phylum Arthropoda; class Insecta; order Lepidoptera; family Erebidae; genus Parascotia; species Parascotia fuliginaria. The sequence goes on along the minus strand of OY720182.1, from coordinate 2,825,376 downwards.
ACTTTGAACCACCGTCGTATATCTTAGTGAACACCCATCGTAAGGATGACAGCATAATTCCATGAGATACTTGTTTTACGCATACATTTGACATGTTATTTACAGAAGTTATGATGCCATTCCATGTTACTTACGTATGCAGGATATATGCCGTATTCTTACATATGATTTGTCGAATTGTAACATCTTGTATTCTCGCATTTTTCCTGCGTTGTAGCAGGTACACAAAAATATATACACATTCACTTTTGTAAGGCTATAACGAACTCTATATTCGAGCCGAGGTGGTAATTAGGACAGCGTCAATCCTGATATTTTGTGTCCTTTAGTATGCCCATCAATATTGTTTCCAAAATCACTTGTGAAAATGCGTTTTTTACACTTATTTGTTATTGAGACATAATTAAGGGTAGATTGGGGCTTCCTCGTCACATCAACGTATATAATAAAAATGTGCCATATAAACCAAACGAATTGCCACCAGCAGCCGTTATATAAATCAAGATAAACCAATCTTTGATACCTATAATTTATGTGTAATATTTCACTAAACGCATGTAATGAATCATAGTGTCACTTCAGCGAGTTCTTTGACACTTTCTTGCCTTGAACGTTATTCAACCCGAAGACGTCAAGCAGTTATTTTTACTTGATACCAGTTTATAAAATATGCCTATTAATAAAATGGCACTTTGTTCCACAATATTGATGTGCAATAACATTTAAAACCAAAACACGATCAACATCATTAACATCATATCAGTCGAAAGACTGCTGCACAATAGGCCTTTGTTAGTTTTTGCTACCTTGGCCGGGCGTGAGCCACCCTCGTCCATCGATTGCCCGCCCTTACCACATCCTAGACTCTACAATCAGCATTAAACACTTTTAATTCACTTGAAAATCTCATGTTATAAGTCCCTCCGAAAAACGTGGCGTAAAGTTCATTACACTCTTCACAAACTAAAAAAATCTTGATTAACACATTGTGTATGCGGATCTAAACACGATTAGATAGTTGACGCTTTGACATTTTTGATGCCACTAAGCTAATAGGATTACAAAGTGTAAAATTAAGAGTTCTGACAAAAAGCCTATCTACAAATTGACTTAACTTTGTTTAAAGCAAGTTTGCGCTTGTTATATTTCTTTGTATTCTGTACCAGGAGATGGTAGAGTAGATTTCCAAGATTCTCGAAATCCACAAATAAATATTTCTTTTTAATTAGGATTGCAAAATGCTATTACAAAAAAAAGTCTTGCATTCGGCAGTTTGCCAAGATCCTAAAACATCCCCTAATCATGCTGTTATGAAACGCAGACAGACTGAAACGTTAAAAATAGAAGTCAACGTAGGCCGTAACATGGTGACTCAATTTGCAGGATCTAAATTTGAGCATGTACTAAAATGCCTATCACATATCAGCACTTAGATACCATTAGCATTTGCAGATTATTGAGCGAAATCACATTAAGACGCAAAACACTGTTTCCTACAACACGGAGGAACGCGAGGCCGCAAAACTTACGTCGTATGCAAGTAATCTAATCATATGAAAATACTGGTCGCACTACACCAAACGTAATATATTTCGCAGTTAAGTCTTGGGATAGTCCATACCTATGTTAACTTTGTTGTCGGCATTGAGGTATAAAGGTAGATACCCTCAACACTCACACTCTAAGGTGATATCGCTATGCAAAACATCTTAAATAGAAAATTTCACAGATTCCATAGTGATAATAATGTGTCTGTCTACTTTTGCCAATTAACAAGTCCTAGGCGTACTGTTTAGATCTCTTAAGAGATCTGTGCTTCATGCAACTGGCTGTCATCGCTGCAGTTAAGAAAATAATTCCTGTATTATAGATACTTCATACTCGTAGATAATACATGTAAAAAAAAATAACTGATAAAAGTAATGAAGAAGTACTTCTTTCTAAAATTGTGAGCATGTAATGTAAGAATCAGAACTCTCGGATCTGTTGCGGTAACAGTTATACACTTAAGGCGATTTAAATATCCATATACATAAATCAACCAATGCACCAATTCGCTAAACGACATGATGAATTATACCATCAAATGGAGCTAATCAAATATCCAATCACCGTCTCAGTTTTAGATAGAAACGGGACATCTGATTACAGTTTATTTATTCTATTTGCAAGATATTTTAGGAAGTCTATTACATTCACGGTCACGGTTCATCATGAGCAATCATCGTGATAGAACAGCTGGAGCTTTTACTTATGTGAGTCATCATTATCCATACACTATCCCAATGCTTCTTTTAGAACGAGAGGGGACTAATTTTGAATGAAATTCATTTAACTACTCAGCTGTTTCCTCATAATAGCTTCTACCATTTTGAAGATTCTTGCTGTTACTCTTATAAACATTATACTTTTTAGCCTAATGCTTGTTCACGTCTTTGACAGCATACAATTCTGTAGCTCTTTAGTGTCAGTGACTCTTTATAAAACATATACGTATATCACTTTTACCGGTTTTCACAAATCATGACAGTTTTGTACCAAAGCCGAAATCAACTATTTTAATTGCTGAGTGCACTGTTTATCAGATAGTATGTATGAATCACGAGACAGGATCATGACCGTACTCTAATAACGTGAGCATGACATAATACAGCGCGTCAATGGATTGGAATGGAGACTAATGCCTATTATTTACTTACCGCAAAATGGACTAACTCAAACCTAAAAGTTCAAAGTATAACACAAATTGGCAAAAACTTACCAAGTAGGCCACCATACCAGTAGTTTGGCTTTTGGAACGGTGTCCGCCACTTCTGGATTCCACTGACTGCTTACCATCAGGCACAGTGGAGCACTTTGATAGGCCAATATATAAAAAAAAATTAAAAAAAGTCGGAAAGGTTTTACGAAAATACATTTTATTCATACATAACATCTGTTCTTTTAAATATTTGGACTTCTAACTTTTCTGAAATAGATAATTTATATTTTCCTTCACCGAAGATACTAATGACTTGCCATATTCCAATAGCTTACCATAGTGTATAAGGTTTGAGTACCTACTTTGATTTCAGTAGCAAGTTATGTATCAGCTGTTAGTTGTTGGCAAGTATCGATTCATAGAGCATAATAAAAAAACGATGAAAAGTAATTCTTTGTTACACTTAATGAATTTCGTGAGAGAACAGCATATTTAATCGAAACGGAAATCACGTGTGAACAAAAATGGCAATTAAAATGACACGGTTAATAATAGAATTTTACATAAGAACACTGAGAAAAACGTATGTATCGAGACACGATCATTCATAAAAAGAATGAGTACTTTCCGAAGGCTAACACCTATAGAGGTACCTTAATAATACCTTCGAAGGTTACCACCTGCGGAGGCACGGCTACATATTCTCAGTCACGTGTGTGTTTACACGGCTGTCAAAAACGAATCAGTTACTCACTCACTGAAACTGATTTTCCAAAACATTTTCTAGAAAAATCTTTCAAACACCATGAAATACAGCTGTACTGTGAACTACTTGAAATCAGGTTAAAATACAATATCAGAAATAGAATACCTTGGAATTACGCTACGTAGGTTATTTAATGCGTACAAAACAACGCAACATAAACTGTGTTTAGAAACACATCGTACATTTATTTGATATTACGTGTGCCTTGAAACGCTGAAAAGATAGAGAATGCCTGCGATCGTAGAAATGGATTGCAGTATTTTATTGAAATCGTGAAACCTGTCGCTACTTTAGATGCCATTCTAAATAATTTAAATTAGTTACAGATTCATTATTGTAAAGTTAAAGAAAACATATACAACTTTTGTGAAACATTTTCCTATTCCGTATGAGTATTTGTCTTGGTATGGGATCTTGATAGACACAGTTATTTTAACCTGTATCAATTTGCAGGTCTAGGAATATAATTTGTTGTTCTAAAAATCCCTATAAGTGTAAGAAGGATCTGCACAAAATGGTCAGTTCTCAGTTTGGTCTATGGAGGCACCGCGGGGTGGCGGAAAATACCGCGCGGTTGGCCTTGGTCGAGACATCGAACTCACTGCGGAATGCAAACATGACCAAACGGACGGCTTGCCGAAATTTGTGTATGTGGCGAATTTACAGATGTAGCTTGTCTCTTTACTCACTTGGATATTATACTACTTTATGATATGTAGTTTTAGAATGTTAATAAAGTTCTCAAAAAGTATCACATTCTGAAAAATATGTTCTATTATGATGATATTGTGTGTATGTTGCATCTATAGAGTATGCACTGCAGCTATGATAAAGAACGTCCTATGAAAATACTTACGTCCATTTTATATTTATTCTGTACTAGTAATCTGAAATCTTGAAACGGAAATGAAACATATTAAAATGAGGAATTTCAAGCTATAAACCTACATTTTAGACAATTTCACCTACTGTCTGACTAAATCATTATAGATCGTTAATTTCAGAAATTGGAACAATCACAAAATAATTATCACTTGACCCTTTTGTAATAGTAATACAAACCGCGAATAATAGAAATTAGAATCGTAGTGACCTAGAAATGCCAAGACGAATCATTTATGAAGAAGAGCTGAAAATACTTTGATGATATTAAACAAACTTTGAATCTTCTAAACTAATTAAAGGCGACGATCAGAATAACCTCTTATCGGCTGCGATTCTATTAATAACTCATGTGGCCGATACAAACTGGTTTAAAGTTTTCATTAGACTGGTAAAAAAATATAGCAAGGGTTCTAATTGTCCCCTTAATATTGCCGAACCGCGTCTTTAATTCAGTGTTACATGGGGGAGAGCAAACACGCAACTGATGATAATCCCAGGATTACACTGTACCCTAATTAAAAATAATCATCGCTTTTGTTGCATTAAAAATGCCGATATTTTGTTTTAAATTATGACAGTTAAAATAGGGTAGCCACTGAGATTATTTAGTATGTTTAATTTAAATTTCAAATAAACTAATGTTATGAACGAGTAACTAATGTTAAAACACAGAGAGTACATAGATGATACTACTGTAGCTACACAAAAGTAACACGAGACTGCTAATGTGACAATTTTGTGGCTAGACGTAAATTGGGAAGAGTTATCTACGAGTTGTTTGAACGTTGTCAAAGTGTATTGTCCCCAAAAAACCAAATACGCCACACGTGTTAAAACACTGAAACTGGAATTACAAATTATGAAGAAACCCTTAAGAGAATTAGTGACAAGACGACCATATTGCTCAAAACAAAATTATCACTTAAGACACGACAACTAACTCGATTCAGTACGTTAAAGTATTAGAACTCAGATTATTATTTTAGTTGTGGTCATAATAAAATTAATAATAAAAGACAAATAAAACTTGAACAGTATACTTTCAAATAAGAAACGAAAATAGAAACTAATAATGCTTGGGAACTAATGATACCCTAAGTTATTAAGGTTTTGTGTTATGTTAGACCAGTCGATGTTGACGACATGCACACCTTTGCGAGAAAAGATAGTTCTGGATATGCAAGAACAGTTACATCATAAACAACGTTTACTAAATATAACGGCAACCATTGTGTTTCATAATTGTCAGGTCTATTGTGTGAACTATTATTTACGTGCGCTGTAATCAAAATTTAATAGCTCAATGAGTATTGTTTGATGAATGAAAATTATAAAGATGATTAATTAATTACTTATTAGACAAGCAGATATGTTTTATCTTTAACAATGTTAATTTTTATTCATAAATCTCTATTATTGCTGAGAAAATATCTAGAGTAAATGTTGGATTACCAACTACCCGCAATAGAGACAGCGTAAAGCATGTTAAAAAAGGCAGATTACACCGAAATTTCTGTTAGAAGGCTTCGCTCTCAATCGTCTTCCCTACAGAAAACTTTGCCGCAATTCAATACATTGAAGAACTAACTATATTTAGTGGAAGAAATACGCTCTCTGAAAGGAAAATTGGTGTTCGGGTCAGTGATTTCTGATACAATGCCGGACGCGGTGAAATACTAAGGGCACAAACATACAGCTGACACGCGTTTACGGCCACTGACCTTTGTCTTGCGAATCAGATAATTATTATTAATATAGTATAAAATTTAATGTAAGAACCTCCACTGAAACTGTTGCCATCATAATAAATTGTTGACCAAATTGATCATCGGTGATCACCGGTGATCGATTTATATTATTTTAAAACTTTGACTAATATGTATCAAATAAAGTTAAGAAAAATATTAAGGGATTTTATAAAAGTATGGGTTAGGTGTATCCATTGCACTATAATGTTACAATTAGGTTTGAAAACGTAGAGAAATTTATCATCATATTTTGCGTATATTTTGCTATCTGAGTTAACAAATAAAAAAGACATTAATTTCGATCGGTATCGTAAACTTGGATAGCAACAAAAAAAAATATTACTCAACAGAAATTCTTTTAGTTTTAAGAATTGCGAAATAAGCAATATGTCATATTGATCTGAAAGTCTAACATATACTATGTATAACGGCGGCGACCCGACCGAAGGCTACGCGTCTGGTTATATAACTCTCAATGCAGCCAACACTGAGTGCTTTGCAACGTTCTGACCGTGTTCTCGTTTGGCACATCCATAAGTGTACCTCGACTCTGCGCGAAGCCTGTGAAGATCCCAGAAAACTTCTGCGCTTCTGGACGGAGCTGGGTTGGATGAAGTAATCCAATCGAACCGAACGTAAAAGAGACCAAACGGTCTAAATGTGGACAACGAGCCTACCAACAAGTAAATATACCTCGAGCTTTTAGACGACGTCCCTAATATGACTAGAATAAAAAAATACTACTCCTTTATAATCTGCTATATATATTGTACTTTCCTTGAAAAAATTACTTATAAAATATTTCTATATTAGGAGCTTAGGAGTCCAGGGCTGACAGTGTATTAAATGGTCCAATTGTACATCATTGTTAAACAAAAATGCAGCTAAATGTATGAAGAAAAAGAGAATACTGGCAGTGGTGGTAAGTGAGACCGTTTCCAGTTGATATATATACTCATATGCAATGGTATAGAAATAAACAAGATGTCTGCTGTACTTACTCTTAGCATATGGCTGCTTAAAATCTTTACTATACCTTTATTTGATAGAACTTGAGGGCTCGAACTCACACTTTGTAAATCTCTTATGCAATGCGTGAAATTCCTCTAAGTACAAATGAATAAATAAAAAACTAGTTTTAAACTTTTTTCGCAAATTGTAGAGAACAATAAAAGAAAGAATATTAGGGAAATTTAATGACGTATCAAGTTGGCGAGGACAATGGGAAGCTTTGCAATAATTTAACAAGTTTATAAGTAAATGAACCTTGAAATTAAAATAGGGGGAGTGGGATAACTCGAATATACATTGGATTCTTTATTTCTAAAATATAGATGCTTACGTGGGAGTGATGATGGCTGGAGGTTTATTTAATGGATTTATTAACGGGCAATGCAATGCAGGGTAGTATCCTTCTATGGTTACTATCCCGTATTTTAGTTAATTATGCTCTGCTTTTGATGTCGTATCTGCTAGTGATGTGGTCAAATTTATTGTATTATTGTAATTATGTAACCAATAAAATATACAAAACAAAACGTTTATTGTATTTTCTTACAAGTTCGCACTAAGACATCCTGCGACACAGCTCGCGGTAAACTTAACAAATATACAATTCACGGAACAAAAAAAAGTACCTACACCTAGATTGTTTTATGGTATGGATTTAATGGCAACATTTAAGCCGGCCTCCTTGATGGTAACTACCATAAAACTTGTTTTATATATAACTATGTTAAGAATATAGTAGAAACTTATTTAGATAAGTTAATAGTTCCACCACTCTCTGTCAAGTTCTTTTAGATTCTGGCACTGGTAGTGTACGACTGATGTGGTTAAATCGCGTGTCTATCTCCAGGCCTTTCAAAAAGTAGAATACAATATTTTTGTCGACAATAGCGTAGCTAACAGTAATATTTGGAATCGTGCCCGGAATATGGCAATAAACTTGCGCCTTAATACATGAAAACTAACACAGCTTAACGTGGGCGTCTCAATCTCTGCAAGTTCTATACAAAGGAAGAAGTTTCTTCTTAAAATGATGCTTTCACTAAAGAATCTCTCAACATTACAAGTTTAACAAACATACATAATATATATATTATACAAACAGAGCCATTTTTTGTTTATAAAATTTAAATAAATTACGAGCCAAGTCAACAAGTTCGCTAACTATGTTTTAAAAGTGTTGTACACTATTCGTAATGAATATCGCCTGAGCCGGTCATCTGTCCACAATATTTTTTATCAGAAACATATCATTAACTCTAAACCGAGGATAGTGACCGCTCAATGATTCACAGGCAACGCCCCGTTGTAAAAAAGTTAGGAGTAACACATACATATTTGTAACATGTTATTTAAAACGACACTCCTATCTTTTTGAGGACCAATGATCTGAGAAAGGTGATGGACAACCGATGAATGACGGCGGTCAAAGCGTAGGTATATGCTTGGCGGGTGCCTACGTCTGGAGAAGACGTCCTTCGGTTAATATGAAGATCATGATTCCGTAAATAAATAAAATTGTACCGCTCAACCTATTGGGGAACAACAATTAGTAAGTAATTTTAACTAGGTAAGTACTTAGCGTAGAAGATACAAGCAAAACATATTATTAAAAAACAAAAAGCTCGTCTGCTTAAAACAAACTGAGAACTTTTTTTGTGCTTACAAGCGTCGTCAGCACAAAAAAAGTTTTTAAGTTTGTTTACATTCAAATTTTATAAACCATATTTGACTCCATCTAATGACATTATGTTAAAATCCATTTAGGCATTTAGGCTGTAGAGCGTGCTAAGGACATAGACATACACACCCACATACGTACATACGCTCGAAAAACATTACTTCCTTGATTTCGGCAATCGGTAAAAAATTATGATTCTGAAGTTATTCTTGAAGTATCAGTTACGGCGTTGGCATAGGCACAAGGCAGGAAGTGCAGAAACAAGAGACCCTAGCGTAGAGGATCTACAGGGTTAAAATATGTATGTCTTACAAGTAGGTATAAGGTAATTTCAGTGGGCAGGTCACACTTGCCCTTGGTACAATGTCCACTACTGTAAACTAAACATAACAGTCAAGCTAAGAGTACATATTGGAAAACAACAAATCGCAGTGACGACTAATGACGACGATTACGATGCGGTAGTTTATAAAAACAGTTTCGCATTACGATATATCGCACCCTCAATATAAAGTTAATAGATAAAGTTACACAACGCAAATTTCAGCTTTATGCTAAACGGTATTTAACTTATTTTCCTATCTTCGTGTATGACGTTTTTGCAATGAAGATTGCGATTGTCAGCTTAACTAACTTATTGCTCTAATAAAACAATAATAATACCAGCCTGTTTACTGCCCCACTGCAGGGCAAAGGCCTCTTCTCATAAGGAGAAGGTATGAGCATTAATCACCACGCTTGCTCAAGGCGGATTGGCAATTTCAGACTTTAGGTTCAAGTTTCCTTACGAAGTTTAACTTCGTCGTTAGGCAGAAATGTCCAAGATAAACTTAGAGGGTACATAATAATATGATTCGAAATGTTACATTGGTACTTGCATGGGCGTCAGCAGCGTGCACCCCCCTAGCAAGAAAAATACACACAGAAAAAATTACGATTTTTTATTAAATTAATCATTGAGTTGAAGCATCTATGGGTTGCTAGCCAATTTGTTGGTACTTGCCTAGATTCGAACCCTGAACCTCGTGTACACAAAGGTGAATAAGAATAAACCAACAAAATAAAGTGGCGATCAATGCTCATGCCTTCTCTGTATGAGAAGAGGCATTTTCCTGCAGTGAGATAATAACGAGCCGATACAACGAAGATATAATGAATGGAAAAAAAAAAAGTACAGATCCATATTCCGATTTATCAATGAATCATCTATAATTCATACATGTGATAAAACACCAGATGGTATCGCATGATACATGAGAATAGCCCAATTTTCAAGGGTAAAATGTAGAAGCTGCAAACATTTGACACAAACTAAATAGTGTGATTCCTGCGAGTAAGTTATCTAGAAGAACAGACTTAGAAACCTTGTTTCTTGGGTTATCTTCTGCGTTGGGTGGCAATGTGCAATTAAATATAATTAGTTATTAAAAACCAATTTTCTCAGGTGACTTTACTGATAAAAATTTAATATCCTGGGGCAGATTTACAGGTACCATTTATAGAAGTAGCTTAGTACAATGTCACATAAAGAAATGAATGCGTCTCTAGTGCAAAGAAACCTTTTTTCATAGTGCCTTCTCATCATCAAGCATAGTTACTTTTACTTGTAATATTATGTATATGAATATATATATGGTATATACACCAAAATAACATTTTTACAATTTTGTGTGTCTGTTTGTTCCGGCTAATCTCTGAAATGGCTAGACCGATTTTGACGGGACTTTTATTGGCAGGTAGCTATATAATAATAAGGAGTAACTTAGGCTACGTTTATTTTAGAAAAAATAAAGTAATGTTGATCGACTGTTAGGCGGAACCAAGTTCGCTGGGTCAGCTAGTTTACAATAAAGTAACAAATTGGTTCTTGCTATGTTTATACAACTAAAACATAAATTGTTTTGATTCCATTATTCATAAGCTACACACACTATCTAACTTAGAATTTATTCGAAAGCTACTATGAATGTCAGTCTGTCAGTATATAAAATATATAAATATCCATTGCATGACTTATGGGTAAAAAAAATAGGTATAATAAAAAAATGAAAAAATAATGTTATTAATACTACTTAAATAATAATAACAATCCTATACCAATTAAAATTATTAACTTTAAATATGGGTAAATTAATTTTATAACCAATTATTTATTAACCAGTATTAACTACCAATGAAATGAAATGAAATATATGTTTATTCATATAGGTTAATTAAATTAACACTTATGAACGTCAAAGTTTACAAAATGTCAGCAAATTAACCTACAGCCAGTTTGCTGACGAAGTAGAGCCAAGAGTAGAACTGGCAAGAAACTCAGGCCACTCTTTTTAATCGCCAGGTTATTAAAATTTTTGTAAGTTACAGTTTTAAGTAGCATGCAAAGTGACGCAGGCAATACACTTAACTCTATAGATACTTAATTACGATAGCAGTTACAGAAGCTTTACCAGTCCCTAAATCTCTTAAAAATCATAACTCGAGTTCACAAGAGTTTATCACTGTTAATCCTGGCTTACGAGACTGTCCAATGATAGAACTGTTGAACTAAAATTATTCATTCTGAATTAATAATGGAAACAGCACAACTTTCTTCTAAACGGATAACACATAAATATTACTATTTCGTTGCCTTATTAATTAACTACAGAATTGTTCAGGAACTATTGTCATAGTTCTTGAACAATTCTGTAGCGGGTTGCTCAATGCACTTCTTAACATTGTTTACTAGAACTCACTTTGAGTTCTACCCCAATCAGATATGGTAACAAGTCTCAGTATTGCAGCTAGCATATCACTAGACCATTATGGGTCTCTATAATCCCTATAGTAAATATATTTGCTAAGTATTTGTGAAAATATTTTAGCCAAATCATATCCACACAAGCAGCTTTCTAATATCTGCTCGTTAACCATCTATGGAGAGTCAAAGTGCCTGGTGTTATCAAAAAAATTGTTGTTAAAGTTTAAATGTTAATATGTTCAATAAAAGTCCAATTTTGTCAGCACAGTTAATAAAGTCTAAGATAGTACTTAGGTATGCAGTGTTCAAGCAATCAATGAAATACTGCTTCAGTTAGACAAATTCACTATGCAAAAAAGCATAAAATTTATCCAAGTTAGAATTATTTGACTCAACCAATGTTAGGTTTATAGATGAAAACTAAATACACTATTTCAATTTTAAATTATTTTACGAAAATGGTGTACGAAAACTCTCGAGGTTAGAATTTATTTCTCGTGAAAACATTCATATAATATGAAACACTAGCTATATATTAATTATATAGGATTCAAATTAGAATTTAAGTTTTATTTGAAACGATTGGCATTCGTATTCACAACATATCGCACTACATTGTAAAGAAAACGTAAGTTAGAGGTTATAAAAGAAGCACACTTGAATAAATTATCAACAAACCTGCATGGAATCTGCACTAATGATCTCTGTATCATACTTTTGAGCTAATTCCACACCTAATTTAGTCTTTCCCGTACCTGTAGCACCCAAAATTATCACCATAGGAACTCTTGAAAACATCACAACACGGAGCGCCATCGTTAAGGCGAAACGCGCGAACTTCACTATTGTTTTGACGTTTGACATTTGTTTACTAGTCTTGTCAGTCACTCAGTTTGCTTGAATTGAATGCAATGCAATGGAATATTACTAGTATTACTAGTTAATTACTAGTAGGTACTCTAAGAACTGTGTAATTATAATCAGAAAGTATATGATATGATTTGTATTTTAGTATTTAAATGTAATTACATGCTATGACTAAAAGTACTAGCACAAATACCTACTTCAATCTAATTTTAAATTGCAGCAGGTAGATATGTACTTTGATTAGATTTGAAAGAGAACTTTTAGTAATAGTACAAAGTGGACTAACCTACTATTTAGCCTGCTGTTTTCAGCCTGAGTAAGCTGCACCGGTCGGAAAAGTCTGTCTTCGAGTATTTTTACGTAGGTATGTAAATAATATGTAATAATAATAATAATAATAATAATCTTTATTGTACACACCAAATAATAATACAAGTAAAAGAAGAAAGAAGACAGCATACAAATAGGTAGGTAAGTACAATGGGCGGTCTTATCGCTTAAAGCGATCTCTTCCAGACAACCTTTGGATGGATTTTTATGATTTAGATAACAGCAGTTGTTGGTGTATTATAAATACGATAATATTAAATGCTATAATAGTCATACAGAAACAAAAATAAAATAAAAAATACATACTAAAATATAAATATATATATATATATATATATATATATATATATATATATATATATATATATATACCTACTACTACAATGAGTAAGAAATAAATAAATACAATTAAGTTATTATAATGACAAATAATAAGTTTTAGTCATGGATTTAAATGAAGCTAGTGTTTGTGCTCGTCTAATATCCAAGGGTAGTTCATTCCACAGACGTGTAGCCAAAACTGTAAATGAATTGTCGTAAAAACTTGTAGAATGTGACGGCATTTTTAACTGTAAGTTTTCTGATGATCGTAAGGATCTCGTATGTGTTTCATGAAGGAACTCAAAGCGTCCCTTAAGATAGGAAGGTGTTGAAGGGTTAAACAAAATATTGTACAGTAAAGAAAGGATATGAGCATTCCGGCGAAGTCTTATTGGTAACCACTTGAGTTTTTTGCGAAATTCTGAAACATGATCATACTTGCGTAGACCAAATATAAATCTTATGCAAACATTTGAAGTCGCTCAAGTTTGTCTAGCTGGTTCTCGGTAAGATTTGGATAGCTGGCATCCGCATAATCTAAAATGGGAAGTAGTAGGGAATTTGCAAGCGCAGTTTTGGTGGTAATTGGGAGAAAGTTACGAAAACGCCTCAAAGACCCTGCTGCCGCAAAAACTTTTCGGCTGACTTCCTGCAATTGTGAAACCCAGGTTAGTTCGGAATCAATTAAAATGCCTAGATCTTTCACTTTTTTACTGTAAGGGATAATAGTACCATCAAGCACAACCGGTGGCAGCCGTGCCCAATCCACCTTACAGATCCTCCTAGAGCTACCAACGATAGTAACTTGAGTCTTGACAGGGTTTAGTTGAAGTCCATGCGATGTACTCCAATTAGTTATTGAAGCTAGATCTTTATTTATAGACATAATTGCTTCAGACAGCTTGTCCAATGGAGCCGAAGAGTATACTTGTAAATCATCTGCATAAAGGTGGTAGGAAGAACTGAGTTGATTTGGGATACTATTAATAAATATTGCGAAAAGCAGAGGAGAAAGTACGCCGCCCTGGGGCACACCAATATACGTATTACACCACGAGGAAAGGGCATCCTCAGTCTGTATACGCTGGCGACGTAGGTAGCATCGGCACTTTTGCGTTTCGTTCTGTAAGTGAAAGGTCCAATTCCAGTGCCTATCATATCCCTTCATTCACCTTCCCGTAACTTCTCTTCCCACGCAAACTGGCAAACCACAACCAAGCCTTTACTGACTAGTAAAGGCTTGGTTGTGGTTTGCCAGTTTTGTTTCTACAATTCACAGAGAACTCCACTCAACTGGATAACTACCGGTTACAGTAATCCCTTAGCCGTACCTAGCTATCTATACATGCTGCCACTCTAGAACTTAGATATTAGAAGTAGAACTAGAAGATAATAAAATAATATACCTACCTACTTACGATTAGAATGTATTTTAAATAGGTAATATATACAAATAATTTAAAAGCAAAATAGGTGTAACTTTAAACCATGATTTGATCATTGGTGGGTAGGTAGTGTATTTAATCGTTAGTTCCAGTAAGTACCTAATTTTCTTTATGTTATGCTAAATAAAATAGACCAGGTGTGATTTAAGTAAGTAAGTAGTTAATTTAGATGTTTATACATAGATAAGTATACAGAACTCATTATCTAATGTGGGTAGATACAATAATCTTAATTAAATAATCTGGTTCCTCCGTGAATATGAGGTAGGATGATACTCGTGGAATTTGAATGATTCTCATGAAGATAAATAGTCATCAAAGAAATCTATCAGATTTTTATTTATATATGTACCTACCTACTTATACTAAGTAAAACTTTGTGTTATATCGGCCCTAGGTTTACCTAGCGCCCAAATATACCACGGGCAAGAAGCGCTAATTAAAGGGCCAGGCAGTGTTTCTTCCGAATCCAATAAGACCGGTACGAAGTCCTATCGGACCTTGGTAAACTTATAGGTGTATAAGTTTTTATTCATGTTCTTTCTTCCACTTCATTTAAAGTTGATTAAGTAGCTATTAACTCAGCTTTATGTTCGTATAATATAAATCCATGTGAATCATTAAATGTGTAATCGAATCGACAAGTCGAAGTGATTGAACACTAAATGCGTTGTGTACTAGCATCTACCTACTAGCCATTCATTTTTTTTATATTATCTACCGAAGTGACCCCACTCTTGCCTGATGGTAATTCGTATATTTTTAAAGCCAACAGGCTCTCAAGGCACTGCCTAGGCGTAGATAGTAGACACTATATTTTTGTTATATTCTTGTACTGTGAATTGAGCAGAAATATTCTGGAGATCAAACATTCAAAGTAGCTTATGTAAACATATTTACTCGTAAGTTCATTAGTTTTGTGGTTTTACTAAGTTGTATTTCTTACTAGTATAATAATTTTATTTGTATGTAAGATATTTGTGTACCTTACTAGTTCGTTGAATAATTTGTTGGAATTCTTCATAATTTACATATGAAAAAATCGATTAAAATTTACTAGATTTGGTATAGGTATTGGTGTCTGTGTCGGTAAAAGGATTTCAATAAATCAAAACACAAGAATTATATTTTTAGTCAGACCAGATAGGGCTGTGGAATCCCAAAAGTACCGAACAGGTACATAATCACAGAATCTATACTATACAAAATGATTTTATATATCCCAAATTACAGCGAATAAGTATAAAAATCACATTAATTAGCCCACTGTTTCCAAGCACTGTCCGTGTCTGACGTAAGCGTTTAATATGTATAGTCAATGCAATACAACGTATCAGTGTATCCATACACATAGAGGAACAAAACCAAAAAAAATCTGCTATCTCTGTGTTACAATAGTATCCCAAAAAATTAGCCATATAAGTACAAAGGTCCTTAGACATATGAGCGCCGCTTCACAGATTGCAGAGGGCAATATTAATATTAGGCGGAATCTATGTTGCGCCCTGCACTCCCTGTAGCGGCGCGCGCGCACCGAGGTCGGCGTGGCGGGCCAATCGTACGGTCATAATACTTGCACCTGACTGGACCCGCCGCCGACACCGGCTAGATGTTACATACACGGATACTATACAAAGAATAAAAGAAAATCTTTTATATATAACACGACTTATAATTTTATAACCCGACCTTAACTATATACAGTTGAACCTAAAACTTACTATCGTAATTAATTCCTTTTCCATTTTGGCAGTGGTGGAAATGTGCCTTGTCACAATAATGGGTATAATATGTGCATTGTTTTACACTTCTTAACATTTCACTTTCTGTCTCCCGATTTGTAAAGCCGTCATTTTCTTACCATTAAACATTTAACTACTGACTTCTTACGTCTCTAATTACACTGGTCATATCACCAGAGCAACCGATTACATTTTGGATAACTAAAACCATTATTATCTTTATTTATTTATGTCAAGATATGAATAACAAAAAAAAATAAATGCAGGTACAACATTCGAGGATTTGTAACTCTCCAGTAAAGAAAACTAAACAATTACTAGGAAAAAAACTCGTTAGTAAAAAAGATTTATCAAAGTAATGAAATACTTAGTAATATCTGTATGTACAATTAAATATCTACTGGAAGATAAGATAAACATCTTTAATATCAATAACTTCTCTTGTCTGTGTATGTACATTACTTCGAACGGCACTATATTCTAATCGTAGACATTCTTTACAAAAAATATGTCTCGCAACTAATTCGAGTATAAACCTAATATATATATAATAATGTACATGAACATAGCAAGGCACATTCCTCACACAATTAAAGCCTCCACACTCACAAATGCCGACCATGTGCTTGATAAAACATCAACCTCCAAGTCAACCCGATCAGTTAAATAAACAGTCTTTTCAGCTCCATCGAAACAATAACTAGAATAGAACACCGGCCGGACCACAATTCAACTTTTCACTTCTAACGTTTACTTTCTGATCAGGTTCCAAAATTAATTAACACGTAACTATTGCGAGTACTTCACTACGAGTAACTTACCAGAGTTAACAAAAATATTATAAAGAAAAATGCAAAATTTACTATTAGTAGGTACTATGAGGAACTATGTCTTGGTTATTTTTTATCGGTCTATTTTGCCAGACCATCATATAGGTATAAGACTTGATGTTATTATCAAAATACACAGTCTATTATTTTCTTACGAATGAATGACTGTCACTGAGATTATACAATTTACATCAAAACTTTTTTTAATTACCATAAATGTCATAAATCAATATGAAAATGGTATGTATCTATTTTATTCCCAAAATGTGAATGAATTAAATTTTGATTTCAATACACTAAACGACTTAACAATAAAAGGTTTATAATTATATGGTACGATGATCGTAAAAGTATTAAGTGTATTCGATTGTCACCTTCGGCTAACATACGCTTGTCTAACACAATTATGATTATTTAAAAAAATAACAAATTTTAATTATATATATAATAAAATATAATTAGGTTATATTTTATAAAACCAAATTATTAAAATGATCAAAGTATAATTTATACCCGACGATTAATTCTATTACTATAGAAAGTCAAAACAACCGCATGTTAATCGATAGGTGGTTTTCACATGATAAAATTGCATACACATTAATCATTAATTCGTTATGAAACATTTCATATGGAAGCTGTGTGTGAATAGTTTTATTTATTAATCTAGACCGCATCAAACTGCCCCAAAATCTATTGAATATTTCCAAATAATCAAAATAGGGTACCGGGTTAATTGGATGTCTAGAATGTAAAAAAAAAAAAACAATAAGTGTTAAAAATTTACAAAATAACAAAAAATAAACTAATGAAACAAGCACGCTATCCTAAAGTGCAATTTACTTAAAGCAGTTAACATAAAGTTTACTTAAAGCAATTAAAAATAATAGTAATTGATGTATCACTTCACTAACCCCGCTCACGTGAGTCGGGGTCTCAATTGAAAATCCTGCAAATCGGGCCGAAAACATATATAGTGGCCATACATCTCCTATCTCCTCACAATCTTGACCACCTCTGACACAAAGCATCCCAACTACTTGCAGTCCCCTATTGTATTTACAGCACTGACAAATTCATGCTCCTTTATAAAATGCGATATCGCAATAATAACTTTAACTATACGGAAGGTCCAGTAAAAAATCTTCACATCAACGTCTCGAAACAATATTTTAACAAATGTCATATCATTTTCGATCTGTCAACACGGCGTAAATCTGTAATGTGCTATTTCAACTATGTATAACTTTAATGATAAATTCAAAAAACATTTTAGAGGTATAACCAGTCTAGCAGTTCACGAAGCAGTCTGTAACTATTAAGATATTTTACTGAAGACCTAAAATTTGTCGTTAACAACAGTTTTATGGCTCACTTTGGCACTGCAAAATATCGTTTTGAGCAAACCAACCTGCCGTTATTGTTCCGTAACTACATTACTCTCAAGACGTTGCCAGAAGCAGAGTAAGCCGTAAAAGCTGAATTTCATTGAAATATAACAAACTGTCAACTCGACTGAAGACCTTTTATAATTTCGCAATCAAAACGGCGGGGAAGGTAAAAACGGACGGGGCTTCACTGCGCCACCGTCTCGTGAATAAACGGTTCTAACGTTCACTAGAGCGTTCAGAAGCGACTTACATAAAAAGTTACCAGTTCATAAGTGTCCAGTCGAGTAGACTCTATAGTTCCTAGGTCGGAACAAATCGATTACCAGTCAGGTAGTGCGAGGCGCTCAGTACGAGCGGTAGCGCGACAACATCGTGCGGAGCTTTTTCAACTTTGTCACCAGCTGGTGTTGCTTCTTCTTTAACTTTTCCCGTTCGACGTCTTCTTGGCTAAGCTTTCTGCACAAAGCGGCGGCCTCTCTGAGTATCACAACTTTAGGCGCACGCTCCTTATCTCTCGTGGCAGGGATCTGTTTTTTAAGCTCATCAAAGAGATTTTTCAGACCGATACGCCGGAGCCTTTCCATGTCGTTGTGTATGGATCGACGTTCTATTTCGGGCGACTCGGCCTCTGAGTCTGTGTCAGTGTTGGAGCGGCGTCCACGACGACCAGGACCGCGGGTTCGTCGACGAGACGCGGCAGCTATACTAGGCGGAGGCACCAGCCGTTTTCTGGCTGCGGGTCTTGGAGACCGAGGTGTTATCGCAGTCTCGACAGTTCGCTGTATGTGCTGGCGTTCCTGTGCTGAAGGTACGCGTGGTAGGGAGTCTGTGCGATTATGTGTTTGCGCCGTCGGCAGAGGTTGCTGGGTACCGAGAGAGACTACGTCGATTTCCTCTTCTGCAACAATAGAAAAAAGACGTTAAAAACAATTCTCTTATTTATAAAAAAACATTGAATAGGAATTTATCGAAGTCCCGTCAGCATTTACCGTTTCATTGCTCGCATACTTTCATTCATACCGTTCATTACGTTCGCATCACCATAAAAGGCGGGCGTCGATTGTCGTAGCAACATCTATAATAATATATCGTAGGGAGCTAGATCTAGTCGGGGAGATGCGACTGCAGTGGTCAGGTGCGCGCGAGGGGATGGGGGCGGCGTACTAAGCGAGGGGGAGGGCGTCGACCCCGTCGTACTACCGCAGCGTCTGCCGCCATCGATCCAGACGCCTGACGTCACGGCGCGCCATTCGCGCCAAAACCAGAGCGCGTGCGCGCCGCGCTGCCGCAACGTCCGCACTCAATGAAGTCCGGATTACTGAGCGGTGGACACGCTTTCCGGTCTCTGCCGCTACCATTTAACAAAGCATCGATCGAAATTAACTGTCACGTGAGAGTTGCACGATAAGGACGACCGACTGGCTTACGCTCCTAACTGACATACCGACCGAACCAGTTCAGTCAGCAAACTGAAAGACACTATAGATCACATTGCATTGCGTTTGGTATTTCTAATGTAAGAGACGTACGGGGTTGCATGGCGTCAATAGAGATCGCCTCAACACGGGCGTCTCTCTAATATAATATACCTGCTTTTTCTAGAACCGCAACCATGTAGGCATACGGCTCCCAAATGAGCAGGATAGGGTTTTGAACTAAAATATATTTCACAGGAAACGAACAATACTCGGTGCTCGTTTTCACTGAAATACGATTAGGGTTAAGTAAATGGCCTAAATTCGTGGCAATGCGGGCTGCGGCGATACCACTGCTGCACTGGTGCGCCATTGTCGAGTTCTATGAATGAGGAGGTATGTAGGTGCGGGCGTCCATATCACGATCGCATTGCATCTAAGTGCGGATGTGGACGTTTGTCCGTCTTGTGTTTACGCCGTAGTGCTGTTTCGCGGAATCCATGCGCTTGCACTATCCGGTTACACCAACAATTAATTATGTCAGCAGTTTATTGTGGTTAAAGGTTACCGGCTCCACGCTAAAACGTGTTGCTTGCAGGGCTATTTACGTACCCAACAAGGACGAGAGTTTCCGTTTAAATCTCTAGTGCTTAAGCACTAGAAATAGAAACAAGTTATGTGGGCAGCTGGCTGATACGATTACGAAACGGGAAGTCAGGGACACGGCTAAATAGGTACATTAAATTGCGCAGTTCAGTGCGAAAAAATTTTGCGCATCAGATACATTTATCGCATGGGCGACGATAAATTTATACACGATCGCGATCATTTTACTAGGTTTCCGCATAGTTACGCGGCCGCTTATCGCTTACGCGTCGATCTAATTCGAGGATCGGCGCCTGTCGTCAAACACGCTTCGCTTACGTCTAAATCTAGGCGTGGATAAGATTGCTGGCGCTATATCGAGCTACATGGACACACCCTGCGTTTTTCAAGAAAGAATGAAACGATTTGTAATTACATGATTTGAGGGTTTATAAGGGATATTACGTATTACAGAAAAGTATATTATACAAATTTTGTTTACAAATATTACTTAAGCATTAAAATTGAAGTTTGTAACAAAATACAAGTTGGAGGTGTAATCGAGAGCATACACCGCGGGTTAAGTAGCAAAAGGAAATAATGGGGGCGCGCGTAGGCGTCCATTTTCATATGACGATTTTCTCGTGGCGCCAACGGCCAACGCGATTAACGGTCGGCCCCGAGTATTTGTTTCAGGTCTGCGTGTAAAGCGATACGCCGGTATTGTCGCGGTGCGCCGCCCGCCGGGATCCGGTCTAGTGCATATCTATTATATCTCCATCACTCGAGACGCGATTCTCAGATCCGCCGGCGTTCCAATTTTACACCAGAGATAATCCACGTTTTATTGTTCGCCAGACCGACCGGTATTCGCGTGGTGGGGTACAAAATCGCCGGCTCTCTCTTATACCTGCCCGTTTCGGCCTGTACCGAGGCTGTAAAGACTTTGATGCTGATTTTTAAATTCGAAGATAAACAATGAGCAAGTGATCTCGTCTAGCTCTGCTATAGTAAGCCTGATTAGTCACAATTTCTAGGTAAGTCTAAGCCTTAGCGTGAGAATAACAATGACTCATAGATTTGTGGACTAATAGTTGGTCGAGATTGCAAGCGATCTTAGTAGACAGTTATACTATCCGGTACCGCATTAGTAAAAGCAAAAAGCCTTTGCAATAATTTTTCCCATTTTAATTTGGTTAAAACTAGTCTCCATACTGGTCATAAAGGTCAGACTTGACCTATGATTAGAAACTTAATATGTAGGTGTCTTAAACGAACACGTGATGTAAACATAAACAACGCTTATAGTTGTTTTAGTCCTGAGTTCCTAACCGAGCGTACGGATGCAATGAAAATCTAAATTTAAGGGAGTTTAGTGAGACACGAGGGCAGGTGTCAAAATAAACAAGTTGGTTGTTTGAAAACGGAATGCAATCGCCACAATGGTGTCGTCAAGTGTGACCTGGTGAAGCGGGGGCCGAACGCACGCTTCGCTGGCCACGGCTCGAGGCCAAGTTCACTGGCATTTGAGCGCGATAATTAAAAATTATCGTGACGCGCACGCGGCGCACGCCATCTTACACAGCGTGCTCGCAATACCAGCTTAATTAAAGAAATAAATATAAAGCCTTTTTTTCTTGTAACGCGATGGAAACCTTTATGGACATAACCGTTTTTATAATAGGCACCAAGTCATAATTTGCGAATTTTAAGAAGTTATCATAAATTTCTTTAATCACACTAGGCGCGATTTTACAAATGTTGATTTATTTAAAAGTTATCAACCTGGGCGGTACTGTTGGTGTGTAATGTAATAAACAAAGCAGTGCGATATTCTTAAAACTGATAACACTATATTATAAAATAGCTACAACCTGTACGTTATCTGTACCATAGTATGTGCGATGCTAATTAGATGTATGTACCTAACTCAATGCAATAACTAACAAGTAGATTTATTGTAACTTTCATAGGTAGATATTCCTATTGGAATTTACACATAATTGCTTATTTTGTGAATCCTATTAATATTATAAATTTCGAAAGTTTGTGTGTGTGTACGTGTGTGCGTTACCACTCAGGCCTAAACAGCTCAACCAATTTCGATGAAAATTGGTATGATAGTAGATTCGGTGCCGGAGACGGACATAAGCTATTTTTATCCCGAAAATCGCTACGGTCCCGGGTTACATTAATTAAACACATACTAATTTCCGCACGGGCGAAGTCGCAAGCCGCAGCTAGTTTTTACATATTTTTCCAGATGTGTTATAGATAATAGAATTACTATGGAAAAATATAAAACTGAATTCGGAAATAGAAATGTAATGTACCTATATTAATTAGAAAAATGCTCCTAAATACTTTCCTTACTAACTAATTCTAGTAAGTGTCTGCTATGAATAATAAAAATACAAGATCTGATAAGACACCAGTCCAATACGTAATACAAACGTTAGCTATTGCTCAATATCTGTAGACAAATATCTACACACTATTTCCATTTCACATGCTCTCTTACCATTTTACTCCTTATTACCATTTTGAGATCGTTTACCATTTTGCTTTTTTACTGTTCCGCGCCTAAAGGCTGTGAAAATGCGATCATTTTGTTTATTAGAGCCCACTTTAAGCGACTAAAATAGGCCATTGGTAATTCATCGCGTATGGCGGCATCGATCCACCATCTTCATACGGCCTTGAATAGTGTTCGCACGGACGGAAGTTCACGGACGCATATTCCTCCATTTTATGTGTGACGCAACAATTTTTTATTACCTAATTACATACATACATACAAATTCCAATGAGAATTAAAGTGGCGACAGTGGCGACATAGGCCTGCTAGCCTGTCACTGACCGACTCTCACTGCAGGACGACCATCAAATAGGTACCTAACTCGTTGTTCTGTTTAACCTAAAACACTTGTCATCAAAGTTAAATATAAAATGATTTACGAGCACTTAGCATATCAAAAGATGTCATAATCTGTCGTATTCAGTATATCTACTTAGTATTATTATAAACTGGATATTGATGACATTTCCTAGTGTTAATCATTCAAATAGCTGGTTTATTAATTTATTATTATTACGTCACTGTAGGTGGTTCAAGTTGCCGGGCAGTTACCACGCCCATCTGCGACTAAATAAGAAACCGGATTGTGGTAAGTGGTAATCTACTAGATGTGCTTGGATACTTACACAAACTCTTCAAACCAAACACAAGCAAGTAATCAATCGTTATCGTGCCATATCAACACATACTTCTATCCATAAGATAGTGGTGAATTCGGCAAACTTAAGTACCTATATTACATTAATGCGCAAAATAATATGCGCTATAAGATTTTAATAAAAAGTAAGAACGGTGCGTTGTACATCAAGCACGGTGTCACGTGTACAGCTGAGACAGGTCACGTGTTATCTCGATATTTTAGGGGTCATTTTCGTTTATTGATAACAGCTTGCGATCTGCGCTAGTTGCGCAGTGTCCATGGCTTGTATTGTATCACTTGTAACCGCGGACTCAGAACACACGATTTCCGAGCGAATAATCAGCTCTATAGTATTCCTCATTTAAATTCGCGATACCTATTTGAGATCTACTCATACTAGACATCGTTACGTTACTAAAAAGTTATCTTGTTGCGATGTCGTTATCAGTCGACAGCGTGGCTTTAGTTTTTTTTCGTGATAAGACAATACAAATTTGTTAGGGTGTCGCGTTGTAATAAGTACTATTGTTATCGGCATTGATAATGCGACGGCCGCACGGAGGCCAAGATGGCGGGCACTACGATCGCGGTGTGAGCGTATCAACACAATTATAGCGATTGTTTAAATATCTAAGTGCATATTCTGTGGCGATAACGCCCAAGGTCCTTTCCACTATATGTATACATGCATGCCGATAGACCAGTGAAATTACTTTATCGCTTCTTGATAAAACAGCTACCTATTTAATATTTTTTCGTTACACTGCCCTAGTGGCCTAGTGAAGTGATTGCGCACCGAAATATTAACTTTAGAAAAAAAATACTTTCTTCTTCTAGTGATCAATGAGGCGTATAAAGTCAGACGATCAATTGGTGAGGTGAACTGAATAACGTTAAGTACTTTAAACTTAAGTAAGTACCTACTCACAAACTTAAGAAAAATGTTATAAATAAATGAACATGTAGAACTTCTTGCTGTTATCTCAGTAGAACTGAACATTTCAAATTACATAATAATATTTGAACCACAATACAATGTCACATTAATTAATTATGACAAGTCTTCGATCAAGTACATGCAACTGTCAATGCACGTGATTTAACAACGATATAGAATATAAATCACCCGAGCAAGTATAAGTAGAGTTTATTGAGTTCAAATGTGGACCAGGCCCGGTGACTAGCCGGCACAAGGCTAGGTTAGGCGACTAACATCGGCTAAAACCACCGGCCGGCATTTAGGACACTGCGGTGTCAACTATCACTTAGAACGGTCTTTACATTTGTAACATTTTTAGTTCAGAGATTGTTTCTCTAATAACATTTGATATGTGGGACGATAAGGATTAATAGGTTTTATATTTAGCTCTTTAGGTGAGCTGATTGTCAACCGTCATGTCATGTCAATTAGGAACATCACCTCACCGTGAAGATCGCTAAGGTGGCTCTAACTGTGTCGCTACGCTACACACAGCTATTACTACGAGCTCGAGGCCTTCGAATTATTATTACTACGCTTCAAGGCACGATTATTTGCACGTAAAACAATCTTCGTATCGTATTCATGAATTGAATAGTACCTATTTTAAATAAATCCAAAAAATATCTGCAATTAGTCAGGCTTTTATAAACCTAGGCAACATTATGGTGAATATTCGGTTCTATAGTTATAACAACGAGTGCTTTTAGCCTTGGCTTACTGATTGATACTAAAATGTTTAGAACTGACCAAACCGGATCTTTTTGCCCTAAATTGCCCCTTATAGGAACCCACAATCCATTGCTTAACTACTAAATACTTGAACACATTAGAGTGCAAACTATAAATCAAAAATAGTTATGTCAAGATACAGCATCACTTTAATATAGGTACTTGTGCCGTTCTCGAATACGGATATATTAACCGATAACAGTCCTTATCTAACGATCCTTATCCAAGTATATTATCATGTTATAAATTTATAGTAGGAAGGTAAATAAATACTACACTGATGATTACAAATTATACAGATTAGGAAATGCATTCAAAAAGGTATCTTCGCGACTAAGTAAATGAAAATCGAAAGTTACAAAGGCATGAAGCCTATCGAAGACTTGTTAGTTATCCATTATTTTCATTAAATTAAATAAAAGAACAACGTTGACCTACATTGTAATGTAGAATAAAAAAAAACTAAATTGGCGCGAAAATGTGACAACTCTATTGGCCGGTTTGGTGCGTGGTTTACGTACGACGAAGCGATAAACTGCGCATGCGTTGTAATGTTTCGCGCCGTAATCACTAGTGATGTGACATACTCGTAGTATCGTACATTTATTATGCGCTAAAAACTATTTGTTATCTGATAGTGAACATTTAATGTTATAAACGAATACTAGGTATCTACTTATCTTTTTATCTGATGATGTGCTTTTTGACTGATGTTCATTTATGATTATTGAAACGCTGTCTATCAATTTGTCATCCGGCCGAGCTAGACATGAAAGTACCACGTTTTAAACCGGTCCATCGAGCCGAGCAAGCTCCACTTCAATGAGATTCCATTTCATTCCGCTGCATTCTTACACAAGTAACGGACTAGACACGAACTGCCGAGTATAAGGCATTCGCTTACTCGTTTTTATTCTTTTTGCGTTTCGTTAATGTTCAATTTAATGTAACTTCTGACAATTTATTTACTTTAAACCAAAAGCTACTAGCTACTACGCAACTAGTTAAAAAGTAAACAAACGTTTGTGGCTAGAGCCGCTTAAATCAAACACATGCCTACTATCGCGACCTTACTCACTGCAGACGATAACTAAATTGCTACTTTGTAGATACGACATCATAAACATTGTTCACGTTAAGTTTATGCGATATTACACTTAGGTTACTTGTAATACCTTTACATGCATTACGTAGATTTTGTTTAACAAATTTGAACTCAATTAAATCAAATGTGTGTCGCCGCAAATCATCTAATCAACGATGAATAAATTAACAAAAGCATAGGTATTTAGAATTTGAATATTAAAGGATTGATAACCCTGTGTAGGTCCGGAACGCGATTCGCTTTTGCAATTGAAGGATATTCAAGGTTGGGACTTGTCCAGAGTCGTCCTATGTCGTCCAACTTAAAATCCGCCGTGTGGGCCAGTAATCCGTAACACGCAAAACTCAACAAACTTTTATTTTGGACTTCAATTTTATTATAATTAGGTAATCACGTCATTCCCAAGAGATGAAAGTCTAAAGCTAACATTGCGCAATCTGACATTAAGGAAGGTTGAGGCGTTCAAGGTCGCAATAGACGAAGGTTCCGGAAGAGCGGAAAAGCGGGTGCGTCTAGACGCGGCGGGGGACGCGGGATGGCGGTCGATATGCGCAGTTTCCCGCGCTCGCAGTCAGCGCCTGCGTCCTCCCGACATTCCCGGTTAATCCAAGTGCCCGAATACTTTAAGAAACATCTACTTGATTCAGCAAAATTTTAATTTGTACAGATATCGTCTGAACCATACGCACTACCATACATTTGTAAAATATACACTACACTACGTATACATTGTAAAGTGTAAAAAATCAAAATTGTTAATACTTAGTTAAAATATTTTACGAAACCTGAAAAAGTTTTGCCGTTCTCGAAATAATGATCAATGTTGCGGGAAATAAAAAACATTTGAATGTGTTATTTATTAAGGCCACCGATCGGCGTCAATAGGTATTTAAGCGACTTCCCAATAAGCCAGAGGTCCTAACAACCTCGTGCATTTGAATTTTAAATCAATGCGACAGCGCTATAGAAAGTTATCTGAGCGATTATTTCAAAATATTGATATACGTCAAAATTAAACAAAAATAATTATTTCGTATTAAATCTATACTATTATATGTATAAAGCGGAAGAGATTGTTTGTTTATTTGAACGCGATTATCTCTGGAATCAGATTTGAAAAATTCTTTTTTCTTCTTTTTTTTTTTTTTTATATTAGCCTACCAAAGTGACTCCACTCTGCCTGATGGTAAGCAGTAAGTGGAATCCAGAAGTGGCGGACACCATTTCTTTTCTCTTGTATTATAATTTTTTTTGCGTATGATAGTCCAGTTCTCGAGGAAGGTTATAGGCTACATCACGCTACTGGGGACGGGAGCAGAGCAGTTAGCAAAGACGCGGGTGAAATCTCACCGCTGGAATCTGGTAGGTATTAGATATTATGCCTGTAAAAAAATATGGTTAATTTTGTGCACAAAGGTACTGACCTGATTCACAAGAGTCAGAGGGAGTCTGCACGCCCAGGTAGTCTAAGTGCCGTCTAGCCAAAGTGTACGAATGGTCAGCAGCCACGACGGCAGAGTCTCTCAGAAGACGAAGAGCTGTACCAGCTACATCAACCGAATGACGGAATTGCGGTGGTTCGTCACCGTCTATTGATGGCGGCGTTTCTGGTCTGGATGGTGACATATCTCGTCGAAGTAAACTCTGTCCTGGTGTAGTAGGTGTTGTAATCGGATCAGATGGGACGAATGTATTGCCTGGGTGTACTGAATCAACACACGACCCCGCCCACATACAGTCATGATGTACTATGTTTTCTTTATAAGGTTCTTCTGGGGTATCCATTATTCTCCAGTCCTCGTCGCTATCTTGTAGGGGATCTGAGAAGCTGGCGGGTGGCACAAGATCCAATCTATCTGCTTCATACTGAACCTGAGTCCAGAATTCTGAGGTTTGAGTCAACCTCAGAGAATCCTCGTCCAAGGCTTCCCACATGTCGAACTGAACGAACGAGTCGAACGGCGGCGACATTTTGATTTCTATATAACTAAAGACTAACTAGTTTTAAAGCTAAGTCGAACTCGTCGATATCACAGGACCCTCTTATCACAGGGAGATACGCGCGATGGATACAACGCACGTAGTCTGAAACAACAAAAACCAATTGTTAGAACCTAATAACTGAAAAATATTTATTGGTTCCTATTTATATAATACCTATAATTATTATATGTATAAAGACGTTATGAAATATGTTTAACTGTTTCGTCTTATCAAAAACATTTCTTGCAAAGGTCTTTCAATTTTTGCACGAATATTTTACCGTACTCTTCTTATACGGTTGGGAGATACTGAAGCCAGGGTAAATCCTATGCAAGTGTGATCCAAAGCTAAATAAATATTACCAAGTCGGTAACTGGTTAGTACCGTTTCTGTTATCGCTATCCTTAAGTTGTGATATGTAACATGTTACTAATCGGCAGGTCGTACCTACATATTGTAGATTAAAAAAACGTTCGAAATCTTAATTACAATAAGTAATAAATAATAGAATATTAAAATAAAAAAAAACATATTGCTGATAAATTTTTAAATAATTGGGTATAATTTTATGAAAAATATAATATACCTTATATATTTTCTCTATAAACTTCTAAATATCAAGTACCTTATTAATAGTAGATATTCCAAACTGTTTCGATAAATTGCACAAGTCACAAACTGCACTACGTACCTATTGAAAAGTAATTATTGTTTGTATAAATAAAATCTTTTAAATATTTATTAAAATAAAAAGTAAATAGAGTAGCGTCTTATTTACAAACAATATCTTTGATTAAACACGACACACAAAACTAATAAACTTGTCGGTAAGAAGGAAGTGTCCACCACGGTGCCCCAAACTAGACTGAAGTCTGGATGCAAAACCGTACAATTTTAAAGAGTACATTGGCCTTGGGCCCTATCCTACTTTTAAGAAATGACAATTAGGTACTCATTGTCCTATCAACCACCCACCCCCGCGACTATTTTCTCTTCTGGTTCTTTACCTGAATAACACAGCGCATCACTAATCCCGCCAACTTTTTGCGCGTATCGTAAGTACCTACCTACCTACCAGGTAAAGATTTCCGTAAAACTGTTTTTGTTTACAAGCGGAGATTGGCGCGAAATGAGTGTTTACTAATATTAATGCAAAGCAGCGAGACGTTTTCCCGCTAATTTGTACCTACAATACAATGTACGGTAGGTACTTTTCAAGAAATTTTAAATACTTACATTTATTATAGATAGGTATTATCAATAAAAATATACAAAACAATATTAAGAAAGTATATAATTATGTACATATTATTATACAAACTTAATAAATATACCTACACAATTTTTTTTACATTACATGTAAAGAACATTATTTTAAATAATACTTAGTTAACAAGCGAAAAACTTAGTTAGTTAATTTTTTTACAAAATAGCTTTTAGACACCTACCTACCTATATCATGACTATACATAATGTAATAGGTATAGAATATAAATGCGTGTCTAAGCGGGTGCTAAATTTTAAGTCTTACTGTATATGTCATAAATTAGTCTTAAAGTATACTGGCTAATTAATAAAAATAATATGTGCTATTATTAGATAAAAATATGTTCGCATTTCTTACACATTATAAAATTAATATGACATGGATATTTCAAATACAATGTCTTGAAAGAGCACTGACAGATGGAAAATTTGGTTGTTAATGTAAATTTCATACAGATTGCACAACGAAACCTAATCTGGTGAAAAACACTATATAGGTACGAACCTATTTTATAATTATTTAGGTACTTAAGTAGTTATCCATTTAAGATATCTATTGTTTAAACTTATGTCGTAATGTCAATAACAAGCATTTATTACACTGTCTTCGGTTTTAGAAAAAATACTTTTAATTTAATTTTCTTGATTGTAAACAAATCACTATTATTTTTAGGAAACGGAAATATTAAAAAATATAATATCTATGATCTATGAATCTAATAAGTATCCATGGTAATTATTTTTAATAAAAATATAATATATAAACGTAGTAGGTACCTACTTATCTATTTTGTAGAGTTGAGTGGATAAAAAGGTTTTGTTGATTAAATATTACAATGTTAATACCTATTACTAGATGTCGCGAATGAGTAAAAAATCATTTACAACACTCATGTCTGTCGTCTTTGTAAAGAATTTAGGCGTCGTCAATTCGCAGAAAACTCATTAGGCCTCTAAAGTGCCTATAGCTTGGAGTTAGCCGGCAACGCCCCGCGCGCACAAAATGTAAGTACCTACCCACACTTATTTTTATAAAAGTTAACACTGCTCATTCCATTCCGTAATATTGTATTATAACAAAATCATTTAAATATACACTCACCAAAAAGTTTTGTGCAAAACGCAAACCGGCCGCAGCCGGTGTATTACACAATTTTACACAAGATTCTTCAGAATCTTCGACAAAGTTTTTTCCGTACACACTGCGTAACACTCACTGAGAATATGCGATCGGTTATACAGTGTAAATTATTAAATACGATACTTCTTCCGAGACCTCCGATTGAGTTTGTCAAACACTGAAACATTATTCGGGAGCCGGCCGGTTCTAAGCAGAGCCGCGCGTGCGATTCGATGGGCGCCGTGGACACGACTAACGAACGAAACGACTAGTAGATGAACGTACAAACCGCGCTGCGCTGCGAGTCGCGACTAGCGGTCGCGGCTTCGCGCCCGGCGCGCTTGTGACGCGGTAGCGCCCCTCTCCACTCCCCCTGCCGCGTCCCGGCTAATTCGATGTCATTCACGAAATACTCTGAAAATACGTTTACTACCTTAGCAATTGTTGTCTGTAGATATGTAGTATTAACTATTAAGTCATAAATTTCCCCACTGAAGTGCAAACGCTTTGATTTGAATCGAAAATTTGCAAATGAAATTCGGTAAACTGCGAGTAGCGTCTCGAGGGGAGGAGGGTGAGGGGCCGCTCGAAGAAGGAAATCAGCGCAGCGGCATTCAAAGAATACGAAAGTAGGGATGTATTGGTGCGGTTTGTCAGTGTGTGTGTGCGCGTCGAGTTGAATCTATCGAGGAGGCGAACGGCGAACGAAACACCGGCTAGATAGATAATATACGTTATAGCCTCACTCGCCTGCCGGCCTTGCTGTGAGGAGAATGTGTCGCTTTGTTTTTTAGCAGCTGCAGAATATAATATCGTAGCTAGACGGTCGACATTCCGGAGGCGGCGGATTATGGCGCGAAGTAGAAATACCTGAGCGATACTGATGAATTGCCGTGTATTATTTACAGGACGTATTCACAATTAGCGTTTGTGAGGTCTCGCAGTTTTAACTACGGGTAGTACTGTTTTGGTAGGAGGTTTTTGAGTAAGAACCATTTTATTATCGAGCAATTTTAAAGGTTTTAACCCTACATACACATTTTGAAGAATCCACTTAGGTACGCACAAACCTTCCTTTACTTAGCACAAAATAATTATACATACATACTTACATATTATCTAGGCACGTAGTTACAAACCTAGGTATTCCTATTTTAATTTAATTGGAATGATTATGGTAGGCCTACTAACTATTTACACAGCTAATAAAATTAATTACGTTTCGTAGGTACGTTGTACTATTCGCTTATTTAGGCAATTTTTATTAACTTATAGGAGGCACCTGCCTAGGTAACCTGCGTCTATTCAATTATAATAAAAAAAATAAAAGCGTAATAAAAAAAATTAAAACAAATATGAACGGTAACGGTAGGTACTTAGGGACGTAATCATGGTTTAGCAAAAATTAAATTCACTGATTTAGGTAACTAATATAATTAATTTGAAACCTATTTATTAAGAGTCAATTTGCAAATATTAGCTAATATCTATCGACATAAAAACACAATAAGTAAGTACTAACGTACGTAAAAGTAACTATGTGTTTCGCATGACGCCTCTCTTATCAAAAAAAGGCCAACGGGTTAAAATATAAAAACTGGGGTCCAGTTTGCAAACCAGTAAGCGTTGTGAAAATGTTTTATTAAATGTATTGTTAGCATACGCAAAGTTGAGAACAAAATAATAGGTAATCCCGCATTACCAACCCTACTTTCTCGCTGCAAAGTTCAATGACCCCGCATTCCTCGCGTTGCATTCCCGTAGAAATAAAAATCCGCATCGACTTTGCGATCCAAACGACTAATAGTCATTCTTTCGTTTTCATTTATGAATTAAGTACACTATAAAACAGGGTAGTAGGTACTTAACTTCTCTTCGGTTTTATAGCTATTGCTCGATCGCCTCATATTTAGCACTTTTATTAATAAAAGAATGAAATAAATAATTCATATTATGAGTGCTCATAATTATTATCTGTTAAAGCTATAAGTCAGTACATAGTAAAGATTTGGTTCATTTTATGACCCTATAAAAATAAAAGCAACTTGATACTTAAATTTATACTTATACCTATGAAAATTAAAGAGTAATTCCCCAAAATAAATAAAATTAAAAAAATTAAAAACGATATTTTCGAATTAATTTTGTAACAAAATCGAGCCATTAAAATTTATTTATTTATCTAAAAGACTTAGCAAGTCAGCTAATTCTTAAAAAAAATATCGTGACCATTTCACATTGCATACACACAGTGGTTGTCGCAAAAAAATTATACTTTACTTTTACTGACAACTATTGCATTTGTCAACCTTAAAAAAGGTTTAAAATTAGATCAAGTTCGCCCCAGTAACTGTAACCCTTTACACGTACGGCCCTTCAATTAATTTCGCATTCATTCATCCCTTAACGTGTAAAAAATAGATAAGCAGGAAGTATAGAACGCGTACTTCCGAACGTAAGCCAGCTAGGGTTGTCAAACAATGCCTAAGTGGCATTGTTTGACCCACAATTTTACACTTTTCCTCACTGAGATAGAAATCATACAATTATACACTCTAAGAGCTTGGAAATAGATTGTAACCCGTTGCATGTCGTTTTATAAGGGGTAACTTAAAAACCCGATATAATCCGGGCCTCAGTCAAACTCATTTGTCTACGGTCGGTAACTGTCACGTTTTTACGACATGTCACTTCATTATTTTGACAAGTGAAATATTCATCCCAATGATCAAAGTATATGGTAGGTTTAATACATATGTTTTAATAATTGAGTTTGGCTGTTATTTTTTAATAATAGGGTTGTATTTAATTATAATTATGCATATTATTTAAAGCGGAAGAATTTGTTTGTTTGTTTGTTTGAACGCGCTAATCTCTGAAACTACCAGTCGGATTTGAATAACTCTTTTTGCGTATGATAGCCCAGTTCCTCAGGAAGGTTATATATATATAACATCACGCTACTGGCGACAAGAGCAGAGCAGTAAGTAAAGACGCGGGTTTCCGCCTGCGGAAAGCTAGTTTAATTATAATTATGCATCAATGCATATGTTCTTGTACGAGTATATGTATGTATGGTTGGCAGATATATTTATTTAATTCTATTAATTTAAATAAAATAGTTACCTACTTACTATAAATATCTACTAAATTTTGTATATTTTTTCTACCATGCATTTAATTGTTAAATAAATTTGTTTTAAAACGGGCAACATTTTTTAAGATAATGACGTAACTAGTAGTAAACTTTGAATTATTTATAAATAACACCTGTACTTATTATTTCCCACATTATATGAATAATTAAGTTTAATTAGCTAAACGAGTGTGACAAATGCATTCAATAAATTAATTTTCTTAGGACACACTGAATATGACAGATAGTAAAAACACAATTTAATGTCAACTAAATAATAATCATAAAAAAACATTTATAGCCAATAACAACAATATAGCCATACAAAACTAAAAGCAATTTAATACTTACTCTTATAATTATACAACTAGAAAATAAATTTTACGAACAATAGAATTATTTTATTTATATTTATTTATTTTTACAACTATAGCGGGAATAAACACTACTAGTAATGTAATACTTTATGTTATTATTCATGTAATATTAAGTAGATATAAATAATTCTAGTTCTATAACTTCTGTAGACAAAATAATACTTCAATTAACACATTTTATATAATTCTTATTTGAATTGGAATTTATTCAAGAAATCATCACACTGTACCAATTAAATATAATTAAAAATAATTACGGATGTATTTGATTTTAATACTCTACATTTAAATCTCTTCTAATAAAGTAAACGTGCATGAAGTTGCAAAATAAACAAAAATGTTAACGATTTATATATAGAGAACTTGAGCTATTTAAACATTAACAAGTAGCTATATGTAAAATATTATATGAAGGTACTACACATAACAATGGAGTTCATAAAAACAATATTAGTTTAACGTCACATGTCATTAAAATAAAAATTCCAAATACAAAAGATATTACAACCCTAATAGTAGTTGTAACATTTTAAAAGTTGTAATAGAATGAGTATGTGTCCGTGTGTCGAACTGCGTGCACGCGGGGTGGCAACT
Source organism: Parascotia fuliginaria (assembly GCA_963082885.1). NCBI lineage: Eukaryota > Metazoa > Arthropoda > Insecta > Lepidoptera > Erebidae > Parascotia > Parascotia fuliginaria. Next base: position 2,790,408 of record OY720182.1, on the reverse strand, counting down.
GACTATTTGTCACAACAGGAAGAGAGATTATCCTCATTTATGTGTTAGAAAGTGTCGTTAATCCCTTTTTTATTTATTTATACGTTAGCCCTGATACACACCTAGGTACCTATTGTTAATGTGCACGGATCACTCGACTGTACGCAAAGCTTTTCGAACGGAATTGACCGATAGTACATATTAAAAAGTAGAAATTAAAAAGAGGCGCCAAGGTATTTACTGGCGTTAGTTGCGATAATATCATATATTCATAAAATATTTTTTAACGTTATCATTTTGATACAAAGTGCTTCAAACGTCATTACTAGTTTCATTTGTCCGAGCCACAGGTAACTAACAAAATTGTTATTTATAAGATGTTAAACCAATATTTCCTTTTTCAACCCTTCAAGTATCGGGATACAAAAATACACCTTGTGTAATTCCCACGATTTCAAAGAAGTGACAGGATAGATATCTTGCGTAACAAATATTGTGACTATTGTAACTAAGAAGGTAGATTATTTCGTTGCAGCTGTAATTTAAGATCAGGTAAATACTCATCAAGAGAAATCAGAAATGGAGTTACGCCGGTACTATCTATCATTTATCAGAATCGTATCAAACAGTGTGAGCATTTATATATCAAAATCAAATTGAGGAAACGACCGAATTTTTTATATAATTTTAAATAATAATACCAAAAATAGAAAGGCTTGAGGTAATTCAGTTTATGCTTATTCTGTTTGGAGTGGTTTGGAGGTTTAAGATGATTTAATTTACTGTAAATATATTTAATTGTAACAAAATTTATGAAACAATTTACATTTATTTTACAATCCTCATGCATAAGTCTTCTTATTCTTAGTGCTTATTAAGTCCATCCAAACATGATCACTTCTAAAAGTTCTAGGGATAAGACCGCATTTTGTCACTATACTTATTATTTATTATCGCACGGTACGGTACGGTTATTCTTTTACGTTTTGTAATAATGTGGGCATTAAAGAACATTCTATCTATCCACCTACTTGCTAATTTTAATCCGGCTTTCTATTGCATTACAACTTGAATCGTTAATGTATTGTTAAGAAAGTTAGTTAATTAAACTCTGTTTAAAACGTTTATTCTCTCACAATAAATACGCAGGTATCATTTTGCAGGTAACATTCGCCAAAAGCAATATAATATTTACTGGCAACGCTTCTCAGAAACGACATAAACTTGCGGATAATCTTGGTATTGTCCGTACTTTTTACAAGTGAAGATTACCAGCTGTATAAATGATGCTAGACGGCAGGTAAATAAATGTATAAAATAATAAGTAAAATATAGAGTAGGTACTATTATGATGCTTGTTAAAATAAAGAAGGTAAAGACCTGTAGGCATTTATGTTTTTTCTATACATAATTACTCGTAGTATTAAAGTCGCTGAAAAGCGTCTGTCTTTTCGAACGCACTGATCTCGAGAACCACTCAATGGATTTGGATGCGGTTTTCACTGTAATATTGTGCGTTTCTCGAGCAATGTTTAGTTGTGTAATAAATTAACCTATCACCTATAGGAGCTGAGCAGCAACTATAATAGTGAACCAAGCAGGAAACGAGCTTTAACTTTTTTGTACCGACCCGAAGTGAGGCAGGGTAGTCTTTTATATTTTACGCAGAAGCTTATTGTTTACTATACTGGCTACAAAAAATAGGCAAACCAAATAAACGCTTGTTTTTAACGAATCAAATCCAAAATATAGGTAGTAGATACTGTTTGTTGCTAAAGAAAACCTCCTCCTTTTTTTAAGTTTTTTAAAAAGAAATTACTTTCAAGGGTAAGTAAGAAAGTGTTTTATTTTATTCCATTGTAGCAATATGTAGTTACCAATGTTTATTATGTTTTTACCTACGATATACAATATAGGCACAAATTGTAAGTAGAATACCTATGTATATATTTATTAAGTGTGCTGCTAATAAAATGCCTGTACAGGAAAATAACGATATTGATGAACAATAATTTTTCAAATGGGTTTAATAAATTTTAATATGTAATAACATAGGTAGGTAGTTATGGAAATATTGTTCAGTATTAATTCAACCACATTTAGGTATTTGATTGTATTGTTTTTCATGTACCTAAGTATTGAAATCTTAAGCCTATAAAATTTTTAATAAGGACAGCAACTTGAAGCCTCAACTTACTGGGTAGTTGAATTACTGTGTGTCACACACAAACTTTCGCATTTATAATACTAATAGGATTATGTTCTTCTTATGAAAATATTTATTAACTAATTCGGCAAATACAAATGTTTGGTAACATTATTATAGCTAATTATTAATATGATAATTAAATTTTAATGTTACAATAATTGAGAGACTGCAGTCAAAGAAAGCTCCCAAAAATTATACATGAGTTTGTTGGGCTTTTTCGAATCTGCGGTTTAGACACATCTACAAGTTATTTAGATATAATGCGTAAATGACGGGATGAGATAGACACTCATTGTAAGGATTGGCCTCAGAAAGTTTTAAATAGAGAGGAATGGAAGGAGGATGGAGAGACCTTTGCCCTGCAGGGTGATAACGGCTGAATAATAATAATACGTTGGTATACGTCAATAAATAAGCCGATTTCAATAATCTGCTTTTCTGTTTACAGAAATTTGGAATGAGAACAATATCCTACAAAATATTTAACTGATAAAAAAAGAGGTACCAAACATGACTAAGTACTTATAAACTATTGTTTCAAATTAACTTGTTAATTATTTTGACAGTTGTAACAATAAGCATTCGTAGAAATAATAAACAAGAGATTAAGGGCACCATTTTCAGTTCCTATTACTGATAAAACAATTGAATGGAGTCATAAAATTTAAACAAAACAGTCAAAATAAAATAGTAAAAGTAATAAAATGACCTCGTAGACTTTATGGCAACTAAAATGTTTTTATTGCGCTGACCATTTATTAATACTACCTAAGCTTCTACCCACAGATTCGCCCGCTTGGTATGTTGATGGAACTTATGGTAGTACGACTAACTAGTTAGCCCCGGTAGCCCGATAGGGTTAATATTCGTAGATCTCTCTTCGATATGTTGCAATTTTTTTAATATAAGATATTGTGAGATAACTCTACCAACGTTTATAAATATAATGTACTACAAAGTCGCAAACTTTTCAGTATTATTATTACTACTCATGGAGCTTTTATGGGTAGACTAACTCATTCGCCCATAAACCCATATATTATTTTCCCAAAATAAAATCTCTTTGCCCACGTAAGTAACTACGAAATTTAATATATGGAATCTAATTTAGATAGAAAAATATATTCTTACCATTAATTTAGATAAATATGTAATTAAATGGTTTTTATTAATTAGATACATACTATTAGTAGGTAAGGTAATAATTTAATTATAATCTAAATATGAGTTATATTATAATTTAATTGTTTAATTAAGATTAACTATAATAAACCACACACTGTTGTTGAACAATCTAAATAAGTAAGTGTGCAATAGCAGTACATATTATATTTAAACTAACCTGAAATATAGCACTTTTAAAGTTATATACGAAAGTAAAAAATTATATTGTAGAGATGCCGCGTGTCACCAGGAAAACAGAATAATTCGCGTGACCTTGATCCCACGAGTATCGACGATACGGCCCTTTACAGCCTTGTCCGTTTCCGCCCTTATCTACGACGACGCCGATTTCTGGACGTTTTATCTTACGTCACAATTCTTGATTAGTGACAGCTTGTGTTCCAAATGATGTGTGTTGCTACCACAGAACAAGTACTAAGCATAGAAGTACTATTAGGAGAATAAAGCGTACACACTCAGAGACAAATAGAAGTTTAATAGTGCTACGATACCTTCTGACAGTTTATCGATATCGATAGATGAAATTTGTCTATGGGCTATGGTAAATTACCAGACATGCTAATATCAAATGAGGTCTGGTTGCATAAAAGCTCTCGTAAACGAACTACAAGAAACAAACGGCCGTTTTACACCTCACCGGAATGGCATAGGCCGGCAGCGGCGCCAGGAGCACTTTCAATGTGAAATAATTTTGAAGTTTATATTCATGTTTCATGCTGTAAGTTCAAACACAATGTAAACTGTATATGAATAAATTAAATAAATTGAAAATTGAAATATATATGATCGATCCACACACTGCCTCGCATCAAGGAGCGTAGTGCGAGCGTGCGTGTTCTTGTATTGTTTGTAATTGTAAGTATCTCTCTTTGTATAGAAATCACGCGTGGTGCAACACACTGAAAACGCATTTAAGCGCTGTGTTACTGATCACACGCTTACATGCAGAGAAACACGTACTCACGCGCGTGGGTTCGGGGCCAGACGGTATGGACACCGAGTTCTGCAGTAACGTGCTTGATTGATGATGCAGACCAGTACTCTCGCATCTGCACGCGTGGCACCGTCGCCGCGTCGTCGCCACGCTCCCGCAGCGTAGTGCGGTGCAGTGTGTGGATCACCAAAATACCAGTATCGGCCCTCAGTTCTTTTCTGACTTTCTTAGTATAGCATCGAAACAGATACCCCAAGGTAAAAATAAAACACAGCTGTAAGATTCATGTAACAAATGTATGATTATATTTTCAATAATATTGAAACACATTATTACTGCCCCTTAAAATTGCAGTTTTGTTTAAGAATGTCCTGATTATTTGTGCATAAGCAGAAATATTTTTTGTAATGTTATGAATTGGTACTTTAAGAAATATTTCCCCATCAATTTTATCAATAAATTTCTGTAGTCATCTAGAACATTTATTTCTTTATTTATTATTAGTTATTGAAAAAGTATTTACAATATCATTAATTCATTACAGATAAAAAATCCAATACGATATCATAAATAAAAACCTAAAATTTAAAACAATTACTAAATAAATATACCTATTTATCCAATACTTATACATTTTTGTGCAATATCTTTGAATTTTGACAGGGTACATTAAAAAATATCAATTTCTATAGAAATAAATAATAATAAGTCGTATGGCACGTGACAATGGAGCAAATTTGAGTAGATTCGTCCTCACCACTGGAACGTTAAACGTGTAACAATATAATATATAACATAATTCTCTCTTAATTTGCTTCATGGATCTTCCGGTCTGATCTTTCGGAAACCTGCAAAAGAACACAATGTATGAAATACTATGAAAGGTACAAAGATAGTTACCACAAAATCGTTAACTACAAAATATAGTAATATTTTTGTCATCGATAAAATATGCAGCACAAGTCACAACACTATTGAACATGACTACACAAATTGGTAAAAATGTAAAATACTTAATAATTACTGAATCGAATGGCAAACAGACGATTATAATATGATAACAGTATAGTAAAGTATAAATCAATTAGGTATTTTGCACTAATGTATAGGTTTTTAGTATATATTATTGGTTTGTTATCTACTCACCGATGGAAGTTGACGATTTAAACTTGATTTTCTTTGCGAACAGAATATAATTTACAACCTACGATAACGCAGGACATTGCATATCCAATGGGCTTAATATTACTTCACAATAGCATTATGTAATTATTAAATAACATATATTATTTCACAAAACAGATAAACAACAATGAAAATTACGAGCGGCGGTATAATCCGACAAAATTGTCTAAAGGCCTTGACAAGTTGGAATATTTGACATTAGTTCGCTTTTTAATTCGGCATCCAAAGGTAACCAAAGGTAACCAAATTGACGTTTCTACAGTGTACACCAGCCGTCCTTAGAAAAATTATTTATCTCTTTCTTTTCAATGTATCCGGCTTATTTGGAAAAATAGGACAACTATATGAGGGTGATTAACACTCCTTCTATGCTTTAGTACTTGTTCTGTGGTTGCTACTTTGTTTCCGTGACCTCGTAGATTTACGACCGCTAAGATACCTACATATATTTTTTTATTTTTTTTATAGTTATTCCCACATTAGGGAACAAGCTTAACAAATATACACAAAGCATTTAACTTGAAACAAATTTAATCCCGTGTGCTAATCAAAACTAACTTACACGTACAACTTCATGAACACTTGAACTTACAGTATTCCACCGAATTTTACTGCGTCACCGAGGTTAGTGATAGAAAACCATCAAATATTTCTTATTTTTTATAATAACATGGTTGAAACATGCCAATTTTATAATTACTGCCATAAAAAAAATAATAAATTAATTATTATTTTTACATACTTATACTTATAAGTACAACTGTATCTAGATAATAATTTGTTAACAAACATAATGAGTTTTGTCAACTCGTCTACGAATTTAGATCAGTGACCGATTGCCGGTATGTTACGAACGTAAGATATGAATACGTTGCTAAGTCAAAATATACTGTAGTAACTGGTAACTGGGCAAGATTACGACTTTGGTAATTTAACTATTATTTTATATATATTAACGTACAATCTAATTGTGTACTAACTCTTCAATAATCATTTATACGGCTTGGTGGGATAAACAATTAGGTACGTTTTCTTTAGATAATTACTACAGATTCTAAGGTCTAGTAAGAGGTATGGATGAAAGTAGTCGTGATGGCCCAGTGGTGAAAGCACCTGCTTAGTAAATACGAGATCGGGGGTTTGAATCCGGGCAAGCTCCAATGTGATTTTTCAAATTATAATATAGAGACTTTCTAAATTTTCTGGATATTTCTTAGTAACGGTAAAGAAAAATATTGTGAGGAAACCTGGACTTTTGAGGAAGTCTGAAATCGCCAAATCCCTTCTCTGTATGAGAAAATACCTTTCCTTGCAGTGGTAAGTAACGGGCCGATATAATGATAATACGAATGCAAATTGTAGAAGAGTAGGTACGTACCCGACAATAATATGCTGGGTATATTAACTGTTATTCTTCTAGAAACTCTAGAATGATGGTTTGATTTGATGATTAGGTATAGGCACTAAATGGCCAAACTGCTGTCGATTGGCTGCCTCCGCTGCCGCGAGCTCAAAGCTCTTCAGTGTACCTGTTCCTCGTTTCAGCGTACTTATGACATACATTTAGTTAGACAAATAACCCTCTACTCGCATTAATTTAGGCACTATTAAAAACGCTCGTATGGTCTCACAATTAAAAAAAAATGAAAGGACGGAAATCGTAGGGCGGTATTCAAAACATCCATGTTGTACTTACATGCATTGTGGAGTTGTAGGTAGTACCTACATATAAGCTGAATTTTTGATAAACGCTAAACAAATAGTTACTGTATTTGCTTCAGTTACGAACGCTACCATTCACGTTTCTATGTATCCGATTAATCGATTTAATGTGAAATAACTCGCTTATCTACTCACTGCGCCTACATTCAAATCTTGGTCCGATAAAAACGTACATTAGTGAACATTATATTTTTTTTTATAATTGGTCGATGGCGTAATCTGTAATATATACCTGAGTATTATAAGGCCCGGTTTCCACCAAAGCGGAGAGGAGAGGAGATGTGTTATTTCCATCAATTCCCACCTGGCCACGCATTTCTTCTTTATCATCATTTAACTGATTTTTGTTGCTTAGTGTGTACATAGATTTTCTCTTAGGGAAGTGTGGTGGTACTTGACAAGAGAAAGGTTTTGGGTCTTCATGTTTGTTCTATCGTCTGTTCTACGGAGAAAGCTCTAATGAACTGTTGTTGTCATCGTCATTTTGGTCATCACCAAATGTTACTTGGTATCGTTGGAGAGTTCAATCATAAAATTAGGAACTTATGTCTTTCGGTTTTGACTACCGATACCTAGAACCTACTTTTACAACCGTTTGATGGCATCTACATAAAAAAAAATATTTTTTTAACTGTCTAAGTAGGTACCTGAACAAGCAATTACTTTTAATGACACAGTCTAAACATCAAGTTAGCTTGGCTAGTATTGTAGTGGTAGGTACACGGTAGGTCTACATGCATAAAATGGCCGTCTAACAAGATTGATAAGTAAATACAATATTAGTTTTAGCCGGAAACCCAAAGGCGCGGCGACACTTCAAGAATTACTTTCTGAACACTATATACAAGCTTTATTGATACTATGTGTACACCATCGGTGATACTAACTGATAACGATGGCGATAATATTGGCCTGGTACTTAGAATTGACTTCTAAATATCTCCTTGGCTATTTAAATTTTATTTTAATATTCTAATTTTCAAAGCCGCCACAATTGGAGAGACATCGCGCGCCGTGCAGCCCACACATCAACCACGACCACTCTGACAAGCAAGAGTGCCCGATTAAGAAGAAGAATTTTCGAAGAAACAAGCATTGTGTCGCGGAGATGCGGAGGACTTCCAAACATACATACTTACGAATTAACATTTTCTTCTGCACATTTTATTGCCGCTAAATGTGATTACGATTCCAAGTGCATTGCGTTTTCACTATAGTCACCCACATTTATACGATAGTGTATCTTTTGGACACATCAGGAGTATGTTAAGTAACAATTAAGGCCTCGTATAGTAGCGAGCATTTATCTTGAAGATATATCACAAAAGTAATGCTAATAATAAATCTTCGTTTTGTTCAATTTTGCGAATCGCGCAGGTAGTACACATTATAGATATACGTAGATATCTAATTTATTTCTCTTATTCTTATCTCTAACAAAAACAGATGGCGGGCTGAGTTGAACACTCACTGCAAGAATTGGCCACAGAAAGCCTTAAATAGAGTGGAGTGGAATGAGAGTGGGTTGGCCTTTGCAGAGAGATAATAACGACGAATAATATTTTTTAAAGGCTACTTCCGTACTAGGTGACACGATTTATGAGCTGCAACAATCACACAGTGCACTTGCAACAAAAATATTTGTGGACCTTATAAATATTTACTAATACATAAATTATTTATAACATTAGTGGCTTAATCACCGGACCACACCTGCAGTCCTAACAACTGATAATCTCGTTTATATTATGATGTTTTATTATACATAAGATATTATTACAGACGCCTTTAGGCTTACCAGAAAAAATATTAAGTCCTTAAGTAATAATAATAATTTAATTATGAAATGTCATGCTTTTGAACTAATAACGTAATGATGTTAGATTTTAATACTTTTATGAAATAATTGATTAATTAGTTTATACTTTCGTATTAAAATAAATATTTAACTAAGTACTTACCTATATTATTCTCATAGAACATTGTTCTGTGTTTTTTATACGACTACCTAAGGTGACAAAGCAGTTACCGTAGCCTATGGACGCTTGCAACACCAAAAGCATCACTAGCGCGTTGCCGACCCTGTTGAAAAGCTTTTAATTTTTTTCTTGATGTTGTAGTCTCTCGGGACAACCTCGACGGGGAGCGCATTTCACAACTTTCATTTTATCATTCATTGTCATCTACGTTTACTGTCCCGGAATGTGTTAGTTCTGCATCTGTAATTCCTTATGTGGTTTGTGGCTGCGTAACATCAAAGAGTGAACAGTAATCAACTCTATCGTACAATAGGTAGTGAAAACATTATCCTTTAAGAATAAAGAGGCAGAAGAAAAAGAACAATTGAAGATGTCATAGATCAATAGTAAGAATAAATTATACATATTATCATAGGAAGAAATCGTTAACCCGGATGAGCGCGTTCATTCGAGGACTGTCTTATTAATCAAGGAACAATTTTTTTATGCTATAAGCTACAATCATAATATATAGTCATATCGATAATCGTGCGTATCGATAATTTATTATTGATAAAATAATACTTACTAGTAATTTATAGTAATTGGGTTAAGCAAGATAGCACATGGTGCCGTTCGATAACGTACACATTTTTGTTTAAACGAGCTATAAATCGGTATGTATGTGTGCGTTTATGATTGGCGAATTTTATTATCTGTATAAATGTCGCCAAAAAGTTTATAATGAGTATATCTCAGGAATTAGATATTCGCCGTTTATCTTTGTATGTCAACTGTGTATTAAAAAATACATAGCTACTGCTACGAAAAAGAGGTAATGTAATTCTGTCATTGTGATAATTTATGGATTTATATAAGTCACAATGAGTTTAAGATATGGTAGGATAAGATAAATGTAATACAGACGTTATCGTGTAGTATTGTAACATTAGTAACGTAACTCTTTTCGCAGGGATGCCTATGAGTGTTTGTTTTGGCAATTACCAATGCGCAACGTGTCACGGGTTCAATCCTCAATCACCGTACCAAACAAAATTGCTATAATCCGTATATTAATCCCTTCGTTGATATGTTATTTCAGTATTCGCAATGTTTGCCAGTGTGTCAACAACAGGATGTTTTCGAAGCTTTTGTATTACTAGAGAGCAGGTCTTGTCAACATTGTCAAAGCTATCATTATTATGTTTCAGGCGTTCAAGTACTGAGAGAGAAACGTAAATGTCACGTTATCATTATTTGATAACAACCTTGTGAAATTACCGCCATAGATATCATCACACTGAGATAATTAAAAAGTTATCAAACGGAGTTTACTATCACAGTCCTAAATATTCGTCATTCACGAATTATTTAAATTTTGCGGGCTGATTACAGAGTACATGATGAAGTGAGTTAATCCAATGAGTTGATAAGAGCTGTTTCGTAATTTGTTGCTACGCCGAGTTGGAAACTGAGCTCGTTCACAAACATGACTATTGTAACACTGTAGTACGATTAGGACTTTAATTTACAAAGTTCGGCTGCTATAGATATTTATATGATTCCGACACGAAGTAAAAGTGTACATACAGTTTTCTATTAAGTCAGTTAAGTGCTAAGTCTAGAGCTGAATATAATTTTTAACCTCAGAAGAAACTGATACGTATCTAATATGCCTAGTAGCAATATCGAAAAACATTATAAAAGGTTCATTTAATCTGTACAAATCTGCTCAAAAAGGTAGAGGTATGTCTCGACAAAATAAAATGTGGTTTACTAGTATATAAATAAATTACGTAGAGTAAAGAGTCGCCCTGCTATGTCTTTGATGCAGATACTACGAATCAACATCAAAAGCGGTGATTACAATCTTATTCACATCATTAATTTCGAATAAAAATGAGTAATAAAGGTAAATGAATGTGACCAATTAGTGTTGACGTGTTTATTTATTTTTAACTGTTAAGTGTGAGTTTAAAAACTGTCGTCAACTGTTTCTGCTTTTGAGGAAGTTATTAAATTCGATAAGGACAGTGAGGGTCAGTGATTCAAGCGTGTGACCGAGGGGCTTTACTATCCCTTATCTTCTGAAACTGCCAAAAAGGCGGCAGAGGTTAAAGTGACAACTATTGTCCCATTTGAGAAATTTATAACACGTCGTAAATACCTATATTGATAATTGTAACGACGACAATATAATACATATTTTTTTTTACGACGCAAAAATAATACAGTTATTACTTTACATAGATATATAAACATAAATATATTTACATAATCAAAATAATAAGAAATTGTATTTGAAAGAATTAGAAATTGTATTTAAGTTCTCCTAGATTACCTTTGAATGGACTTGTAAAAAAAAGCTTTGCAATGCACTTTCAGTGAGTGAGAGGATAAGATAATTACCTACGCCGATTACGCGTAACCATTTGACGGACTGAATTTATCTAATGACTGTCTTCTTTTTCTCTTTAGTGCCTGGTACGACATGGAAGCAACATTTCTCTCTTTATCTGATTTAGGTACTGGAATATCCTAGGCCTTCCTCTTCCTCTATTTCCCTCTATCTTTCCTTCCAGAATATTACAGATAAAGCTGTCATGTCGTAAACTGTACCTAATTAATAATCAACAAATTAATATTTACTACTTGTAAATCACAAGTCCGATAGACAAACCTGTTTGTATAATCTATTAAATTTGCTCCTTAGAAGCATCCTTCAGAGTCGTAGATACTTGTTATTTAGCATTCTCCCTCGAGATGACCGGCGTCCAGTATTGGCATCTGACCTGACGAGTTATTATTGAATATCGTTGGAATCCCAACTGTCTGACAGTCATGCTTAAGTTATAAATCTTTCGCGGGCGAAATGGTTGGAGGAATCACACTGTACAAGCGAGAGGTCCGAGTTTATTACCTAAAAGTAACAATAAATATGCTTTTAATTTTAAGAAACATTATTTAATTGTAATACGTTTTTGTTAATAAAAACCAACAAATGTGCCGTATATTAATTTATTGTCTCTACTTAGTGATTGATAAAATGAAATACCCTACCAATTTTTCCTTGTCAGTGCTATTTCAACCTGCAAATATGGTCATAGATTTTAATTGAAATTAGTATACCCGTAAATCGATTGAATAAATCAGTTTGTTTGAACGGAAAAAAAATATAAAGATTTACATATACATATGTAATGATGAAATATGTGATGAAGCAATGTTATTTTGATACAGCATTACCTAAACACCAAGTTTCTGTTGGTTCTCTGGCGAACAAACATTTGTGTAATGTCACCACACTGAGCTGTCCACTTGTGTACACGAAGGGATATATGAGATAGACTAATGGCGCAGAACAGTTTTGTATTTCCTTATTTACTTATTGATTTGATATGACTTGGCTTTTATGTAGAAAAAGGTTAAGCAAAACTTACAAATTAATTTATGAAAATAAATAACAATTTTGCCGGGTAGGGGTTAGGCGATAAACATCTAGTACTATACGCTAGCTAAGTACCTAACTTTAATTCATAGATCTCAAAAGCCTCGAATACAGTCGACTAAGCTGCTCTAACATCCTTAAAAATAAAGTACTTATTATATAATATAGGTATTATAACTTATTTTACAAATTAATTAAAGTATCCACCAAATCGCATATTATTCTAATAAACTTTAAACATTTAATACCAGAAGATTGCCCGCATTTAAGTACAAATCTTAACTATCTACACATACTTAATCTATGTTCTAATTGTATAAAGTACCTTTGTGAGTAAGGTAACAAACGCATGTCTTTATTACAAGTATTTTGTTGACGCAGTTGACAATTAAGTGGGTTATGTTCATTCATGTTCGCTTCCGTCTGCATACGAACTGCATCTTTAAACACACCGTGCTTTCTTGGTATACCGATTGACGACAATTCGCAATGTGTTATCAAGAATTGTGTAGAAATAAATATGTGTATACCAAGTAGATATATATTTGCTAACTCGGATATATTCGTATATATGTACTTATATCAAAATTTTTAATCTTAGTTTAGTAAATAAAGATGCAATATTTTACTTAGATAATATAAATTTTTAGACAAAAACAAAAACCGACTTCAAAACTATCTTATCGCAAAAGACATCAAGCAACGCGTTGTTTTACATCTCTTTACCCCTTGTATACCTGCCTATTACAAATTGTAAAACTAAAAACAAAATACAGAATCCCTTTCAAATAAAAAATACTTCAAAACGGTAACAAACATAAAAAAAAATACGACTCAAATTAAGAACCTCCTTTATGAAGTCATTTAAAAATAAATCGAATATTAGCACTCAAATTTGAATAGAATATACATTGAAAGTCCCGTGTTATTCCTAGTTAATAAGATTTCTGTGTTAGCATAGGCATAGTGGCTTGTTCCATAGTTAATGAGCGATGATGATGGTATAGACACCAGCTATACCATCAAAAGGTAAGTTCTTATTGAATTATTCACAAAATAATCGCTAATTAGCGAACCATTATTATCAGTTCCGATTTGATTTAATTTAAACCGGTCAAATTAATGTTAGTGAACCGCTTCACTAGCATTTATAATCCTTTGAAATAAACTGTCTAGCTGTGGTCCTTAGAGGTCCTACCGTTTACTTCAATCAGTCGAACCGATCGTACAATTTTGCAGCACTTTAAAACGATTATCGGTTCGATTTCCAGTGTGAATTTGTCTGGAGGCTGGCTCGTCAATAATTTACGTCGTCTATTTCTGTTATTCAACTGATTCAGTTCCGGTCGATGTCGGACAAATGCACTTGTCAGTGTTGCTAAATTGTTGCAGCTATTTTCACTACTATTTTTCTGTTTGAAGAATCTATCTTAGTACTATGCTAGTACTAGCCCTACGTCAGTGTCATATTAGCCTACCAAAGTGACTCCACCCCGCCTGATGGTAAGCAGTCAGTGGAATCCAGAAGTGGTGGCCACTAAACCAAAATCCATTGTCTTAAACTGCTGGTATGGTGGCCTCCACTATGGCGGCTGGATATGAGGTTAGGGAAAGGGAATGAGGGAGGTGAGGAAAGAGGAGAGAGGGGAAATTGAGCCTCCGGCGCCGTCTCTCACCGAACGAAAAGCAGTAGTACGGATACTACTACTCTTACGTCGATCTTCTATGAGAGATATATATGAGAGAGTAGTACTTCCCAGGACGATCCGGCCTATTCATGCTTTTGGTAACGTGATCTGATGACTTAATTAATTCACGGATTTCATATTACCTTTTCGGATGAACGTTACCGGTCACAAAACTCACGTTTTAAAGAGTTTCAGCACAAGCATAACTGACTAAAGCTTTCATAGTTTATAAAGGTACCAGTTTACAGGAAGACAAGTAAATTTAGGTATATATTATTGTGTCTTACATGTGGCAAACTGATGTTAATATCTATATAACTAGGAAAATTTTTTTACTTATTGTGTTTCTATACGAGTATATTATAGATAAAGGTATGGTTTCAGCCCTTCCGTTTAGTTCACTCAGTATACGATTCGGGAATTCCCTCAATTTTTTTAAGTTTCCGAACAAACAGCAGCCGTTGTACAAATTTGTATAGTACACCGGCTGCTTTATCAATGACATTGGCTTTATCGATAGATATTGCTTCAGTTAGTGAACCTTTGCAAAAATAAAATGTAGTAGTTACAAACGGTGCTTAACTAAAAATCAACAAGATAATACACGCATTAAAATAAATACCTACGTACTTAAATAACATACATAAATATAACATAATATACCGTTTTAAAAATATAACTAAAAAAATGATAAAACTGCGTACAGTTTAAAGTGATAGAGTAGATGGAAGAAGGAAAGTTGACGCATTTACCATTTGGGATACATAGCTGGGAAGAGAGACGTGTTCAACAATGCTCTTGTTCCAACAAAAACTGAGCTTTTAAACAAAAAAGTGGAAGAAAATTCTGATTCAAAATGACTTGAACTTATCATAGGAATTGATTTTCATTAGATTAATTGGTTCACGGTAATACAACTTTAGCTGTGTAAATATGATTCTTCGTAAGTTGTAACTATATTTTCAGAAAAGTAGATCTTTAGCAAAAATAGTAGAAATCCTTGTTTTGATTGGTCTTAGATAAACGATGATACACTGCTGTCGGTGACAAAGCGACAACATTAAGTATAGTGTATTTAAAGACACTATTCCATGAAAATTTAAGTTATCTTTTATCGCAAATAATTATATTTATCTATAGTACTCTTTTGTACACCTGCGACCTAATTAATTTGCACCTAATCTTTGGCATATTCGATCCAGGTTTTTAGCTATGTGTGTTTAATTAATTGCTTGGTATACTCACATGAAACTGCGCTACAATCTACTGGGTCTTAAATCCAAGGTCCACCTGGTGGTGATCGTAAGTGATTATTCTGGTCTATCAACATCATTGTTTTTTTCTGAAAAATGATAAAACATAACTAACCTGTTGCTGATCGGTAGTGAGAAGAGAATGTAAGAGAAAAAAGAATAAGAAATGTACGCCTTAGGCCCGCCATACACGGACTGCTCGAGCAGTTACCCAGTGATCTACAAACACGGACAGCTCTCGCAGACAGAGTCAACAGCTTGAAGCTGCCAATGATAACTGCTCGAGCAGTTAGCTTAACTGCCCGAGAAGTTAACAGTTTCAATGTTAATTCAAGTTAGTAGCATCATGAATTTTGAGGAGGAAGCACTTCTACTGCTTTTGCTCATACGACGACGACGGCGGCGTAAAAATAGAAAATTGGAAGGGTGCGCGACGTGGAATGAACAGCGCGGGGGCGGGGGTAACTGCGCGCGAGCAGTCGACAGCTCGAGCCGACAGTGTATGGCTGGCGACTGCTTGACTGCATGATGGAATTTCAACGTGCAGTCCACCGCCTGAAGCAGTTGCAACTGCTTGAGCTGTTCGTGTATGTACGTACGTAGAAGTCTGTAGTTCACTTTGCAGTCGCAGCTAGAAGCTGCCGATCCTGACTGCTTCTAGCAGTCCGTGTATGGCGGGCCTTAGACAGACTCTTGGGATAAAACGTAATATAACGGATGCTACTACTTTACGTTGACTTTTAATGAAAGTGTAATTAAGTTGCCCGTTGATCCAGAGTATACGTGACTGGATTGACCTTGACCGGAGATTTAAGATCGGAAAACTACCTCCGCTTTGGTAAGACCACCAAGGACCTAACATTTTGCATAATTTGTCTTTATTTCTTTTTTGATGATTTGAAAGTACTTTGAATCTGTTAACTTTATATCATTTTGTTTGAGTTTTAAGTATATCATAGCGAATGCAAACAATTTCTGGTTGTTTATAGAAACAGAAACGTTCATAAATTTAAGATCTCTTCTCAGACTAAAATAACTTTAAATTTAATAATGAAGAACATCAACCTGATTCATTTGACGTACAATTACAATATACGATCTCATTTATTTTGTGAATTTAATTAAAACAATTCGTCTCATTAATTCACAAATATCACTTGTTGCAATTCCACGACTCATAAATTGAGACTTAAAGAAACTATTTCTTGCAATTCCGGCATAACATATAAACATTTACACAGCGAGTATTTCTGTTGGCGACAAATACAAAATTTCTTTGATTCCCTCGCGACAGCCGTGGGTGTGTGGACACGGTGCCAACTAGGCCATAATGTCTTTAATACCGCCTACTATGAAGCGTGATGAATCGCTTAACTCGACATTCATTTCTCACTAACCACAAGCTTACATAATTTAAAACAGAACAAGAGTAGCATTGGATGTAAAACATGGGATGTTACAGTTGTTTTTTTTCGCCAGTGTGCAGCTAAATTTAAATGTTTCCATTGTTATGTCTGTTCGGAATTGTGCAACGACTCGTTAAATGTTTCCTAGTTTCTGAAAATGGGTCAGTCAAACTAATTGTTTCGCAATAAAGGTATGGACGCGTTACCACGATCTGTTTGGACAGCGTTGAGAAATATTAATGATGGACATGCTCATCAATGATACTTTACAGTTTTAAACATGCTACACATAAAATATGGTGTTGTATTTGTTTGAGATGTTATAAGTGCCATTCAATGTAAGATATTTCGCTGTTAAGTTTACACAACTTCCTTTTCTATCTTTAGAAAACGGTTAGGTTAATCTCTGAGAGACTAATGAATAAATGAATTTAAAACTGCATTTTGTCAGTAATTACGGAATGAGAAACAGTAATTACCTACTATTTATATTATTTGCATTTAAACTGTAAAACTGATTTTGATGAGATTTGGGAGACATACAGTGTGAATCTTGCTGAACGCCGCACGTGCTCATTTATAAAAAGTTTATTTGGTGTTGGATAATTATTAATTTTGAAACTTATTTATTGTCTGTCGGTGGTAGACCAATGTAGTCACTTGAGCTCGTTAATGGTATGGTTACTGCGCGACACAGGTATTGTTTCCTTTTTCAGTTAAAGTAAAAAGAGAAGGCTTCAAACAATCACGTTAATATCAAAGGATTATCATGACAAAGTATAGTTTCGTGATCATGGGCGCGCGCCGCCAGGATTACTCTCAGGGGGACTTTCTTTTCTTTCTTTACTGAGTTTCTTTACTGACTTTCACGCGGGTGCATCTGATGTCCATGCTCAGTGTTCATAAAAATATAATAAACATTCAATTTATAAGGTTTTATACATATTTGGACAGCAATCAATTTCAAAGACTAATTTATAAAAAAATGAAAATGTTATCTATTGATGTATTCTTTTCTCAACAGAGTGCACCCCCTTGCACCCTTCTCCCGGCGCCCATGTTCGTGACGTCATTGGTCCGATGGCGGAGTTAATATCCCGTTCGCAATGATACATGGCTCGTAACGAACATTTATGCTATGCCAATTGAGTAAAGGATCCAGTACATTTGGGATAGCAAACGCGAGCGACGTAGAACTCAAGTTTCAAGTTGACATCGGAACCTTGCTTCTCATTTATTAATATTTAATTAATATCATAATTATATTCAGGTTATATTCGTCTCTATTTTATTTTACCTGTCCTTTCTTAACAATATATTTGTATACAAATGTCGCTGTGCTAATTTTGAATATTTTTATTTTAGCAGCACCAGTGATATACAACGTGGCGGTTTATCATTCCCGGTATCAACTTCAGTTTTAAACATTCTGCTTCCATCGACTATTTGCGATTCTGGCATGGCATAGCGTCGCGTCAGCGTCTGCGCCGGTGGCCCAACAACGTAGATTACGTGTAGTATATTACCACCTTTAAATTCCTTTAAGTGGATATATAAATTATTCTAAAGTAACGATATTACAAAGGGCTGCTTTTGATGTTTCAATATTACTGAATCGCGTGCTCGCGCGCATTGCACTCGGATTAAGGCTAGTGCACAATATACGCTACATTTTTTCGGTCTCCGATATTTTATTATCTGTTTCGTAAATAAATGTGCTTAACAAAAGAGTTTTACCGTATTTGATAAATATTATCGATCATCTACAAATACACAGAAATACATTTTTTTGCATTATCATGAATTAAAAGGGAGTGCTGCATGAATAATTAGGCTACTATTTATTTTGATAGCATGTTAATATTATTTTGTTTTATCAGTCGTGATAATTAGTATTGGATATGACATCCGTAAAATATAAGTTATTTTGTTTATTTTATAGCAAGCTGATTTTGTACTGAACTATTTAAATCGCCTCCTTGATTACGATTGTATACAAAACATGATGTCTAAATATGGTTAGTGTCAACACATGTCGGGTTATTAGGCACAATTCAATCATAAATAAGTACCTCGGACACCAATATAAGACTAAACACAACCGTATAAAATGCAAGGAAGTACCGTTAAAATAACTGTTGTCCATGAACCTTAGAAGGGCCCAAAGTACAGTTGGTACAATTTTCTTCTGCCATTCTCAGTATGATAATAATATATTAACATAAACTGAACTCGCTAGTAACTAATATAAAGTTTTCAGTTATGACAGTGTGTACAAAGCTTTAAACCGCGACAGTGGCGCCAACATCTAAAAACCAACGAGCCAACAAACCGGCGCAACGTGGAAGTTATCATTAATTGTATTAATACACCGTGACCAAGAATTAATTAAGATTATAATAGCAGATACACAAAGAAATTATGTACACGACTAGCATCTTTGGCTCGTTACCGACTCTTATTTATTGAGCACTTGATAGCGCACAACAATTCAACTTGTCTAGATTTTGGTTTTAACATATCTAAACATACCTACTTAAAAACGATAAAAGAAAATGTCGGAAGAAAAAATTTACTATATCATTATTGTATCGCACTTATTTGATAGAGATAATGTTAATTTTACAAAATTGGTGATCATACATTAAAATGAAATTTCTTTCCCAAAGATACTGTCAGTGATCAGTAATCACATATTTTCATTGGCTGTAGTCCTCATTTGACGTCTTTTGCATATTCATCCATTCATAAATCCAAAGTAGTAAAACCAAAGTAATACTAAAGATTGCTCTCTCTGAGGCGTGTATTTTAAGTCTTGGTTTAAAGATGCATTATTGTAATAAAATATACACACGTTGGATCGCAGGAAGAGCTCAAACTTGCGTAAAGTACTTATTCAAAAGTTCTGCATTCTGCAGTAAGTCTAAAATGGTGGTTTTAAACTTAAATTAGAACGTTAAACTAGCAAATAAATTATCTAGTCCTACCTTCTTTTACGACTGCAATAAAATGTAGGTCACTACTATTTATAAAAGATGAATAGTTTGCCCCGAATTTCCGATGCAGTGATTCACATATTCGTTGATGTGTCGAAATTAAGTTTATCTCAAACGTATACGATATCAATGCAGCTGATATCGTGTGGTGAACTGATAATAGTGAGATTAACTGAGTGTTGTTTGCAGTGAAATTACGGAAAATTGGTGATGATAATATTTTAAAAGTGTCAATATTATATGCAGCATCATAAAAATTACGCATGAACTAAGATCAACGATCAGCTAATAGGTGCGTCAAAGCAAAAAAAGTCTGCAGAAGGAATTCCTAATCAATAATGATATTTTCAAAAGTTCAGTCTTTGTAAATATGAAAAAAAAAAATAGATAATGCGATTGTACAGAGTAGATAAAACTTTTAAAACTAGTACAATGGAGTAACATAAAAACTATTCTCTAAGAACTTAATTGTCCTAAATTACGTAAATTACAGTTTATTTTTTCATTTATTACGATCGCAACACACTTACAGCGCACCCTTGACTCTTGAAAGACTTTAATACAAAACAGAGTAGGTACCCAACACATGTGATGAAACCTATTCATCAATTAAAAATACGTGGAAAACTACTTGAGCAATGAAATGTATGTTTGAAACAAAGGAAATAATGATTTACTTACTCACAGTTAATGTATTGTTTGTTCAAGTGTATAACCTAGTGATATTGATCATAATGTCAATGTTTGAACAGACACGAGTTAGAGCCATTGCAGAAAAAAGATAGAGTTATAATTTTATTTAGGCGACACGACTATTGTGAAATTGGGGAATTTCCAGCCAATATTACAGTCTGGAACCACATAAATTACACTCAAATTGACTTTGTTTATGTCATCATGGCAGCGTTATTAGAATTAGCTGTATAGAAGTAATATTTATTATGGATTTTGTAAATTAAAAAAATAACGTGATGTGGAATATTGCCCAACCAGCGTTATGACTGGACAGGTGGAAGAAAATTAATAATAGTGCACAAGTAAAAAAGCAATGTTAGAAAAATATAATGTTAACATATTTCTTATCTATAACTATAAAGCGGAAAATTGTTTGTATGCTTGTTTGAACGCGCTAATCTCTGGAACTAACAGTTTGATTTGAATAATTCTTTTTGCGTATGGCAGCCTAGCTTTTGAGGACGGTTATAGGCTATGTAACATCACGCTACTGGCGACGGGAGCAGAGCAGTAACCAAAGATGTAGATGAAATCGCACTGCGGGCAGCTAGTAAGTATTTCGTAAAATCGGATCGAAATAATTTATTCCTAGAAAGGTACTTGAGACATCTGTTTGAATCGGCTACCAAAACTTCGTTGAAAAATGATCTAGGTTAAGTACGGCGGTGTCACACCAAACGTCAATGCCGTGCACCGTTCCGTGGATGTAATATAACACTGGCTGGCATGTAATAATCTATTTCATTTGTGTCTTCTTTAAGTCAGTTAGAAATCCAAATAACCATGTACCTTCTCAACGTCTTAAACTAAGTCTTTTTCAAAGAACTCGTTCTACTTAGTAAACTAAACTACTATTTTATTAGACTAAATACCTTAAGAGTCTTACCTAATACACCTCTTATAATATGCGACATGGCATACCCATTAAAGTACCTATATTATTCCTATGCAGAAGTTATTGTTAAAATACTTTATTTTGTCCAGAAAGATATGTATCGGGCAAGTACGATTAAAAACAAAACCACATGAAAGCAGCCCTAAATAGCAAAATGTGGTCTAGATTTTAATTGTACCAAATACAGGAAAATGATATTTACCTACACGATTTAAAGGCTTAGCTGAAGGCCAGCAACAACATTACAGTAAAAAATAGTCAAGTAGTTATACTTCGTTAGGCATTTGTCAAGTGATAAGTTTAAAATTTGTCATTATATTTACATTACACTGAAGAATTGCTAATTGAATCAATATTAAAATCACAGCCAAAAGTGTTTAATGTATGTACATGCATTCAGCCATCAAACAATTTTAAATATGACCACTTTATGTTCTTATTGAACTTCGGGACAATCTGATTTTATCAAAATAAATATGCACAGCATCTTCAAATTTGTCTGATGATGAATTTATGACGGGGCGTCAATAATAGCACCCAAAGTGTTATGCTTTTATTGGTTGAATGTATGTGCGAAGAGATAATATTTGCTGTTGAATATCGTGTGTATGAAATAATATAGTAACTGCGGGGTGTGACATCAGATAAAAGGCCTAAAAAGGGTACATCCTAATCATATCGCAAAGGTATAACGTGACAAGAAGTGCGCACAATGCACCGTCGCCTGTTACATTCCTGCGGCGGGAGTGGAGTTTGTTGACATTGCGCGCCCGTCGTCGGCGGAAAGGCTGGATGCGCACGGAATACGCGCTGCGCAGACGCCGCCCAGACGAATGTAAGAGCCATTTTTAAAAGGTAAGTATTTCTTCCTGCCAGGGCTGGCACGCCGCTATATAGGCCATTTTTATTGCATCATAGACAACTAATATGAACATTGATAAGTGCGTTTTGGTGTTACGACCACATAAATTTGTCTTCATAACCTCGTCAAGTCTACTTTAGACGTCATAAAAAACTATTTGATTACATTACAGATATTATATAGTTTTGCACCTCAAACAAGAATTTTACATGAACATAATAATTTGGATTAGTAGTTGCGTCAACGGAAAATAGGTTAAACTAAAATTTATGACAACGGTAGCGGCAATGTATTATCTAATTGGTCGCCAAGATACGATATCGTTTTGTCTTTGATAAAAAGTGAACCGTCAAGAGAACTATTACCTTGTACTAATCTGATAGTGGCAATAAAATGTTGAACAAAACTATGAGTATGTAATACCTAAGCATGATCGCGTAAGCATTCGATAAAAATGATAGAATAACGCTGGAGGTATATCAATGATTAATAATACAAGCCGCGCTTCACATAGGAAACTGCTACCGGACAAACAGTTTAATGTAAATAAATAATGATGATTATTTCTTATCTACAGTTGTCAGTTCAGATCTTTTGCATAGTTGAATAAATTGGCAGATACTGACTGATCTTTGCCGATACTTGTGTGCTGGTGCGGGTATCAAATAGGCTAGACAATTTAGGTAGGAACTTTTGCAAATTTACTTCATTTATCTTATTCTTTTCCTAACACAACTTATAATATATAATACAGTATATAATAATAATATAATATAATATTCTACCACATTCACACAGCGCCATCTTAAGCAATTATATTTGCTTGTGTTATGGGTACTAAACAACTGATATACCTACTACTTATATAATTTTTTTTTTGTAAATACATACATATTATAGATAAATTAAACCCAGACACAGAACAAACAATCATGCTCATCACACAAAGATTTGTCCTGGGTGGGAATCGAACCCACGACCTCCGGCTTAGCAGTCAGGGTCACTAACCACTAGACCAACAGGCCAGTCGCTTTTTTCTGCTACAGCGCTACCACGCCGGATGAGTTTTTAAAATGTCTTAACGCAAAACTAATGAAATTATCCAGAACTCTCATGAAGAGTCGCGCTGACGATCACTAGACCAAGACAATTACTATTTTATTACGCTCCCACTATAGAAGGGTAGATAAACTAAACACATTAATTTTTATAAGGTATTAGGCCATATATTAATGAAAACTGTAATTAAATTCGTTCATTAACTGTCCAGATAAACGTTTTCAAACATACTGTTTTACAGTAATTTTATAACGTCTTTAAAGTTATAATCATATGTGTATTGTCCTTCGAAGATTCCTCGCGTGATGCATGTACCTTCCCACCGTATAATCACCTCTGAAATCGTTAATAAATCCGCCAATTAACCACTATTATCAATGTATCTTGCTTGCAAGCTGATCTAGGAATCAAAACAAACAGAGTGTAGCCGTTATCTGCTGTAATCTCTCGGCTAGAACAATCAACGGGGGAATAAATGTGTCAGTCAAGTGTATACATGTCAATTATTCAACATAGCGGACAAGCCTTTATACGTAATTGCCATGTAAGTAGGTACTTACTTCGGAAGAGCATCGGCCTATCGTGTCATTATCATTATCGTGAATTTCAGAGACAATTTCTCTAGTTAGAACAATCAGTGTGTGATATTTCGTCATTGATGTCATCAGTTAGATTTCTACTATACAAATAAACGTGAACCTTGTAATTGGGTGGCGCGAATATCTTGAAATAAAGTTTATTTTGTCTAGTATGCCGCAGTTCTAAAACAAAAGACAATTGCAATACAAATTTTATAATTCAAAAACTTTGTTATTTTCTTTTTTACCCGTTATAAAGAATCGATTGCCGCACTATGGAATATTCTCTGTCACGTGGCAAGTTTTACAAATTATGGAAAAATAAAAAGTAATGTTTTGTGGTGTGAGACGAAGAGCAAAACATTGATATTTGAATTTTAAAAATGTTTAACCTTTAATACTTAAGTACACAAAACGTTTAGATAGTAACAGTAGGGTACATAAGTCAGTTCTTGTTAACACCTATCAGAAGCCTTCGAATGATTTGAATTTTCCTAATACCAAGATAGTAATACGGGTGTAACTTATTACCTACTTTGTCATAAAATATGTGTCAATATGTCATGTGATTAGATTATTGTAGAGAACAACCTAAACAGTGGCCTCATACAATCAGATGATAAAGAAAATATATATATATAGCGGACGTTACGAACGGCAAACTCGTACTAGAACATTACTTAATAATTGTTATCAACAGTCCATGTTACCTGTATTTCGTGTCTTATCGAACGATATATAATATTGGGAAACTGATAATTCTCAAGGTTTTTAAACCTGATGTTTCGTTATTAAATATTATGTCATATACTAATTCTAAGAATCAGAACTAGGACGAATGGAAGAAGGAAGAAGGACTTAACAGTGGAAAAATGAAAGGATCAGTGGATCCAAACGTGCTTAAGGCACAAGTTCTTCCATACAATTTAAACAAAGCGCAATATAGTAACAATATCAATAAATAACCAATAATTATAATAATAAATGTAGAGACAGGTTAAATTGAAGATGCTTGGGAATTTCAATAATGAACGTTTTCAGAAGTGATGAACCTTAATAAATAATAACTGCAATAAAGATGAATCATTTACTTTTATTCTTAAATGTATTAAATATTTACGAGTTGACACAATGAGCGTATTTAATTTTATAAAACCAATGTAATGAGGTACGTAATGTTTTAAATTAAGTTTAATTGATGACTGCCTCAGTGGTTCGGTGGTACTGTGTAAGCTTGCGACGCAGAGGACGCGGGTTCGATTTCCGCTCAGCGCAAATATTTGTGTGCATGCACATGTTATATAATATTTACAAAAAAAAGTACTTAAGTATACTTTCCGCATTCTAGAACCCATAACACAAGCTATAATATATGCTTACTTTGGGTCTAGATGGCGTTGTGTGTAGTTGTTGTGATATTATATTATTATAATTCAAGATATAGATTCTCAATCTGACTGTAGGTAATTACTTTTTATGCATGTAACGCAATATCTTTTAAACCAATTTTAACTTATTGTAAAGTAGTTAAAGAATTATTTTCCTTAACATTTTATGTGGCCGTCGTTCGCCAATACATATATTATTTATATGCTCTTAGCAACACCTAGTATACAAATTTAGACATTGGAATCATTGCCGTGATGGCCTCAGGTAACTACAAATTGGCGTAGTTTCTAATCTAATTTGAAAATGTCTTCTAAGTTAAAAGGAATACATGGGGCGTCTCAGTCGCAAGTATGATTCTGCAAAATACTTAGGCGCATCTACCTACTGATCTTAAATGAGGCAGATATTCCCCTTTTCGTTAATGATTTTAGGTCTTTGTGTTCATATCTTGGCTTTGTGGTGCCTAGCAGTGACAAAGAAGATTTATTATCATATTTACAATATAGGAACAAGTTTTATTGTTCCTAAGTGAGGGGTAAAAACGGTACCGCGATTGTTTGAAATCAATTTTGTGCTATCAACTTTATATTGTGCCTTAATAAAAAATATTTAAGTCTTAAGAGGGTCAATAGGGTCAAGAGAAATGAATAAAAATGTTTATAATTTCTTTGTGAAAGTGTCGGGTAAAATAAAATGTTTTATGCATTTTTGAAACTGGTCATCCAGAGCAATTTTTATGAATACTTTCTTACAAAGGAGAGCTATATAAATCTTTAGTAATCCGAGATGTGTATAGTTGCTATAGTAAATAAGATAGGGACCTTATGAATAGATCAAAGTCATTAAATCAATGGACAGATTTTGTCTTATGTCTGGGCGATCGTTTTTCTACTGAAAGTGTGCTATAAAGAACTGTTCCATCAGCAGCTTTATATTATTGCCGCGGAGAGCTTTCATATTACGGCAGCTAAAGTTTTGACTGACCTCTAGCTGTACATAAACAGTACAACTAATCTATTGTAAAAAAAATAAAAATACATATATAAGGGTATCGGTAACCCTAAACCAAAATCTGTATACATCGTTACGTTAGAGGAGCGGTTCGATTTAAATGAATAGGTATATCTTGTATTTTGGACAATGGGCGAATTCTGCCCACGTAGAGGAAGTACATTTTGCCGTCTGGTCACCGAATTAATGAACGTATGAACTTAGTAGGCGTAAAACACCACGCAGCCCGTCAGTGCGCGTGGTCGTGCGTTTTAGGCATATGCAAGTAGTCCAGTTTGTATGCGAATGTTGCGTCACATTCGAAATGAGCTTCGCATTGGAGGGAACATTTAGCAAAATCATTTGGTACCTACCTCGTCGGATCAAAGAATTTCTTAAGGTATGTAAAACGATAAAATTACATGCTTGTTGTTGAGACCTAATCATCATGTCCGTACATAGACCTCTTAATAAATTATGTCTTAGAAATAACTTAAAAAAATTACAGTAATTTTAGGTATTTATTTTGTACTCAATGAGGTTGGGATAGAAAACTTGTGAAGTAACAGCTACATCACGAGATGGACTGATGATTAGTAAAGGTGACTGCGCTTCGATTGAAGTGATTGATGAAAGCAGTTAAGCAAAGATTAACTTCAAATTAGTTAAACTCTACCTCTGACTAAAAAAAATAAAATTTAGCAACCATTATTAATAATATAACGTCGTTGCTTTATACGAATGCCAGACGCAAAGCCAGTAACAACATAATTACCTCGTTAGCTGTCAACTCAAAGTCAATCGCAATCATTTAGATCACTTATGAAAGTGACATTTAAAAACGGAATGACATTTTGGTTGCAGTTTGAACTTTGACCAGATCACGACATATCCATAGTATGTTTATTTATGTTATATGGTGTCCACCATTCCTGTATTCCTGTTGTTTCATCATAAATATCATATCAGCCGAAAGACGTCTACTGCAGGACAAAGGCCTTTCCTAATTTTCGCCATCTTGGCCGGTCCTGAGCCGCTCGCATCCATCGGTTGCCTGTTACCCTTATCATGCTATTCTTATTGTCGCTTTAGTCAAATGAAGTCATTTAATTAATTAATGAAGTTAATCTTCTTCTTCTTAATGTGCCTCTTCATTATTGAAGGTTGGCAGCTCTTTGAATTTGTCTCTATCCAGTGCGAGATGGAACACTCTTTCGACAATGGTAATTCCAGTTATGAAGTTAATATAGTTACAAAATGGATTAATACATTCATTCGGTTTAAGTTAATCATACAAAGTTTAGATTTCGTAGACAATAAAATTGATTAAGCTAGGTCGAGGCTATAGCAACAGCGTTAACCGAGTTATATATATAATATAGCACACATTGTTCACAAACTCAAATAAAACATTAAGTACAATAAAAACGGTATAATACTGCGACATTTCATGCGCAAGATTGTGTAACAACGCGACAACTGAACAAACAAACAGACACGTTGGCCTTATGTATTATGTAAATGTGCTTGTTTTGGGGTAGGTATATATTGTATTATTAAGGTAACCATATTTTAATTAAAATCCATATTACGAATAGTTTTAAGTTAGATATCTTAGATTATTTTGTGCAATGACTCCTAACTCTAGATTTCTAGTCTTGTATCTAAGAGAACAAGATTGAAAACTTTTTATATCATATGCCTTTACTAAGACATTACTTAATAAAAAAAAATCAGGAATGTACCTTTCAGCAAGCAAGGGTTTAGGTTTTTTTTTTTTATATATATTTGGACACTATCACACATCGTCATCTAGTCCCAAGCTAAGCTTGTGTTATGGGTACTACATAATTGAAATATAATACATATACGTACTTTTTTTTTTGTAAATACATACTTAGAATACATAGAAAACACCCAAACTGGAGACAAATACAAATGTTCATCACACAAATATTTGCCTTCCGCGGGAATCGAACCCACGACACCCAGCGTCGGAGTCAGTTACACTAACCACTAGACCAACGGTGCAGTCCGTTTTTGTTGCAGGTTTATTTCTTTCGAGACATCTTTGGAAGCCACTCATACTTCGTGTCCATAGAGTTAACCGGCAGCCAAATAACAGTAAAATAGTATGCTGATGCATTGCCTAGATTTTAAAGTCATACTATATTCTATAATGGCTTAAATAAAGCATACAAAGGTCAGTTTCTTATTAAACAAAAAAATATATACGTACAGTAATGTATAGCATTCTGCACAATAATTTCAATGAATTAGCAGATTAAACACCAGGGGCCTATGTCTGCTATCACAATAGTGTCAGAATGGTTGATCATTGATCTCGTATTGGTTGATTTTGACAAATTTCAACCATCATGAGATCAATGATCGATTATTCTGATACTATTTTGATAGCAGACTTAGGCCCCAGGTCGTCAATCGAGATAATTTGGCTCAAGCATATCATTAACTGAATGTAAGCGTGAACATTATTAAAACCGAGAAGACCCGAGGTCACTTAGAAGGTTGTTACGCTGTGTATTGACTGTTGGTGTTAGCGTCAGTACCTTAGGGTCACGAGCTGTTAACACTTCAGAGAATTTTTACCTAATACGGGATTTGGTAAGGTAATTACAATGAGGTAAAATAGAGACTATTATTTTGTCGTTTTTGCGAGTGTGGGATATTTTTGATTGAAAATAAATGTACCTAAGTACACCCTTTCTTTCTTTTTTCGCGTATGAATTTTAAACAGGTTACGTTCAGGTATTTCTGTATTTATTTTATTACTTGTAGAAGGTTTAGGATGGAAGAGGATTAATATGAAACTATTAATATCTATTTTTATTATTAGGTGTGTTACTTTACTTGTCGTCTGTCTGAGAACAATATTCAGTGAAAGGGAAAGCTCTCAAAAACGACATGACACGTGATATGAAGTGATTTTATGATACATGCACTGGGTCACTGTTAGCGATAGTGCGTAGTAAATTTTTATAAAGTTTTTTTACAAATGCATTAACGATTGCACTATAAGCTTCGATATCTAATAGTTACTTATGTCCAAGTATTTATCTTCTATTTAATTAACAATTAAGTACACTTGGAAGTTAATACCTACGATGTAAACACTACTGTATTAAGTAACAAAAATAGAAGTTACACTTCTATTACAATTCATTGTAAGCGTAGAAATGTTGTTGAGTAGAAGAGAAAAAGGAAGCTATGTACTGTTTACGTTCAGTTGTTGAACCGTAGTACGTAGTACCATAACAAGATAAGAAATCTGTTGTATCACTTGCAGAGTCGTTAAATTGTTGCTTTACGTAACATTCGGCTGCGAGTCGTTCGTAAAACGATGACGTTCACATTTAACATGTCATTCTGATGCTCGTGTTCTTGTCATTTTCGTTTGTTGAACTGTTTCATAAATGTGAAATAAAGATAGATACATCGATGGAAAACAGACAATGATTGTTAATGCTTTTGATTACTTTAACAATAAGAATGCGTTAGCGATCATGGTGGTGCATAGCTTAGCAACGGGTCATTGTCTTTGATTATGGAAATCGTGTTTTTTTAATACAGATGTCTGTCGGAGAGAATAGAGATGTCTTTTAGAGAGAAAAATGATAAGAATTGCATCGAAATTGATGTCTATGTTGTTAAATATTTGTTTAAAGGTATAAAATTCGACTGCCTAACAGAAGGATGCAAAAATAAACCTTAATTTTATCATCATACCGTATTAAAACAATTGGAACAATTACTGAAAGCCCCCCCCCCCCCCCCCTCCCTACCTACATTACAATATATCTAGTGAAGTCATCGCAATTAAAGGGCGCTATTTTCATAATTTGGACTTTAACCTTGGTTTTATTAAATACTAGCTGTTGCCCGCATCTCCGTTCGCGTGAATATCGGTTATATTGCTCATGAGCATATCTCTGTCAAGTCGAAATGGTCCAGTGGATAAGGCACCCACTTCGTAAATACGAGGTAGTGGGTTCGAATCCGGGCAAGTACCAATGTGATTTTACAAATCATATGTACTTTCTAAGTTTATCTTGGACATTTCTGACTAACGGTGAAGGAAAATATCGTGAGGAAACCTGGACTTAAATGTCTGAAATTGCTAATCCGCCTTGAGCAAGCGTGGTGATTAATGCTCATACCTTCTCTATATGAGAAGAGGCCTTTGCCCTGCAGTGGGACAGTAAATAGGCTGGTATTATTATATCTCTGTTTATACGTTGACGATTTTTCATACAAACTTTCATCGCTTATTTCAACCCCATCAAGCCATTTTTACGTGATAAAAGCCATGTTGTTCCCCAAGGTCTAATCTATCTCTAAACTAAATTTCATCAAAATCGATTTAGTGGTTTAGGCGTAAAAGCGTAACAAACAGACAGAGTTACTTTCGCATTTATAAAATTGGTATAGATTAAGGTCAGCAACAAAAAAAAATCTGATTTAGATTGTTTATAAACTAAAATTGAGATTGTCCCTGTCACCGGATTAAACGATACTTTATTCTGTAGATGTGAATTATGTCAAGATTAGACAAATCGGATAAACGAAACGTATAGGTACACAGTTTTTGCTGATAAGTATGAATGAATGGATGAATGAATGGTCCAATAGTTGGTCAAGTCCGAATACACGTTTGTTTTGACCCTAATTAGTCAATAGACACAGTATGTCACTGAGTAACCTTGGCGCGAGGCCGTGGGACAGCCCGCCTGGGAAACTCCTAAAACCTATTGTGTTCAGTCTCTCACCAGGCTAGACTTGTTTGAAAACCCTATTAGTTAAATTTTCATAATTAACGTATTTTCTTGTGTAAGTGACAATCTTAAGGTTATCGTAAAAAAATATAGCCAGTAAGTAGTTGTTGTAATGTGATCTCCGGTGTAGTATATGAAACCATTTTATGCTTTGCCGTAGATTTCGAAAAATGTGACTAGAGGAGTCGGGCATTAGTTATCGTACAAAATTTTTACAACGGCCAACTATCCATTTACTAAGCTTGTCGACCATGACAAACTCTTCCCTGCGGAGGAGACCTACCTACGTTATGCAGTGAACGTCTATAAGTTGACGATAATGTCTACAGCTTGCATAGTAACATATTACGAACAAATTATTTTACAATCACAGAGTTCATGTTCAAAATTTTACTTAATGATTAAAATTTAAAATGATCACCGAACTAAACGCTGATACTGCAATATGATCTTACCTGCTAAAAAAGGGCTCTCTCAATTCTATGTAATAAACCGAGTATTGCCACGATGTCCTCGAATGGGACACCCGGTTCACACTTAATGCTTAATGGCCGCAGAACGGTGTTATTGTTAATATCGTTTCGGTTGATAAGTGTTTTGTAAGTAATATTTGTGTTAAGCGCCTAATGATAACTGGGTGATTTCAGTTTGGGGAATCCTTGGATTTTAAATACTGGAATATCCTACTGAAAATTCAATCACCAAAGAAAATTTCAGCCTTCATTTAGGCCGCAATTCTCTATTATTTAACTAAACTAAACTGTTGTAGAGAAATTTTGAGTCGTAAGTCGCGAAGCATTAGTATTATCGCCCGTTATTATTAATTATTATTAATAGGTCTTATCGCTGTCAAAAACGATAACGCACCTAACGTTATCAAATTTAGGTAGCGCCTATTTGACCATGAACTGATGGGGCAAAGTACAAATGTGGAAGATAAAAATCGGCATAAGATTTTTATTCTGACATCATCATCAGCAGTATGTAATATGGCTCTAACAAAACCACAAAATTCCATGATCATCAGTAGTTAGATGCAACCACCAGTTCTCAGCTTCTAAAAATCGTAGAAAAAAACGAAACGTTAGTGCTTTGTTTTTCTACTACGTTTGACAACTAGTCAAGTGTGTGTTCTCACAGTCTCATGTATTAAGCGCTGGATATTCCCAGAGCTTTGCTAAAAATAAAGAATTAGAAGATTAGAATATATTGTTACTTATTTCATACTATTACTTGTTACGTATTTATTACTTATTTCATACTATTACTTTCTTCTTATAATACACCACAAACACGGCACAAACCGAGTCGCAATATGTTGTGCACGCAACATGTAGCTGCTCAGTTTGTGGCAACACTAAATATAGAAATAAAGAAAATGACAGATGACGACCAACCAATGCGACAGAAAGAAGATTTGAAGATTTGACTGCACCGTTGGTCTAGTGGTTAGTGTAACTGACTGCGACGCCGGGTGTCGTGGGTTCGATTCCCGCGGAAGGCAAATATTTGTGTGATGAACATTTGTATTTGTCTTTAGTCTGGGTGTTTTCTATGTATTATAAGTATGTATTTACAAAAAAAAAGTATGTATATGTATTATATTTCAGTTATCTAGTACCCATAACACAAGCTCTGCTTAGCTTGGGTCTAGACGACAGTGTGTGATAGTGTCCACATATTATTATTATTATTATTATTATTAAGATTGAATTCATAAGAAGAAAGAAAAAGTATGAAGAAAGTAATAAATCTATTCTAATCTAAAATAATCTAAGACGCAGCTACATAATCCTGATCGCAACAAAGTCAGTAATTATTAAAATAATTCTAAAACGTGTCCCGATTATTGATATAAATTTTACGACAAGTGATTTTTACAGAATACGTTGCTTTTAAAACCTTCGTCGAGGGGTCAATACACTTAATTTAATATGTGCCACCACATTAGAACTTTGTTTATTATTATTAGATTGTTATAGGTACACAAAAAGGCCAGAAATCGGCGTTAAAGTTTTTATTTAAACCTCATTGGTCTGGTTTTTTTGAAGTTATACTTCTTTTGGCGCGATTGGGAAAAATGATGAGAGTGAATTTTTACGATGCGCGCGCACACCGACAGAAAAAAGCAACACCCTGAAGTTAGTTGCGAACCTTTGTGTGTCGTATCAGTACAAATAATCAGTGTGAATAAATAAAAAATATATTGCCGTTTATATCAATTCAATTATATTTATGACGGTGATAGATATTTTTATTGATCATTTATCAGTAAAAATATTTATTTTGAATATTAGTGATAAAAGTGGTTTTAATATACTGTTTCAAGTGCATTTATAGATTTGAGGTTAACTGTTATGTATGCGTTGTGTTATTATTTGCTATTTTTGGATTGTTACGCTAAAGAAGTATAACTTCTTACGTGCGTACATGAGTACACACACTCTTTTTTTTCATTTTCGATATTGCCATTTGAATCAAATTAGCTTTGATATTGGACCCTGATTTACTAAGAAACAATAAATATTAGTATCGCAATTATGCACAGAGAATTGTGGACACATTATGTTGAAAACTGATTAGTCCTCTACGGGTGATGACAGAAACAAAAATGCCTACAGTAATAAATATATAATTGTTGGTTGTCGTTTATTACGGTTAAAAAAAACTGCATTCAATTTTATAAATTGCGATGATCATTTGAGTGTTATCTTTAGCAATCCGACTTTGTGGAGGATAGGGCTACATGTTTCTGTAAAAGCCTTAGGTTTTAAAGCGTCGCACTACTCTAAACCAACCACCTAAATCTTAAGAGGTTCATTTAAGAGCAGCTTACTACCATACCTAAATTTTCAAATTTGGCCTTTGTAATTTCATTTGCAATTTATTCAGTAGTTAATTCAGGTGTCATAAACCAAACTTACGCAATTCCGCGTACATCAAATAATAAATACAAAATGGACAACTGGAGGTCACAGCTGATGTCTTTAGAATTCAGCAAGTACTTATACTAACAAAAGAAATTATAATTAATTAATTCATGAATTATGTCAATGCGTTCAATGTGTAATGGAAAATCGCAGTCATATTAGACACCACATCTCTAAAACTTAGTTTAAACAGCGTTTTCATTATTAAAAAGCCAGCCATGCTGATGATGCCAGGTTTAATTATCTGCCAGAGGCTGGATTAGTTGTGGCCAACTCATCTTATGTATTAAATTTAAGTATTACTAAGCGCAGGAGTTAAGTGTTTACAAATTGTTAAGTGATTCATTTTACATTAATAGATACAAGTTCAATTACTGTAGGATCTTTTAATAAAAAAAAAGTATATAGGTAATTTATGAAGAAAAGTCATTTGGTTTTATTTCGACATACATGCACAATTTTAAACAGAAAATAACATGTCTGCTGTCACGCATGTAACACGATTTCTCCCACGAAATGTGTTCTTAAGAACTTTGCGGGTACATACAAAACGGTCCTTTTCAAGGCAAATTGAGTTTCCCATCATTACAGTACGACGTATTATGGTAAAATTAAATAAAACACCTTCGACATTATAATGAGTAAGTTAAAAATAAATTTGTGCAAAATTCGCACCTCCCCGAAGTTGTCGGTCAGACAAACACGCTTCGAATTATTCTTTTTACGAGTATGGGGTAAAAGGACTTACTTTTTAACTTTAATTTATAATAATATAAACATGAATCGCTGAATGTGTTGCTAAGCGCAAATCTCGAGAGCAGCTAAACCGATTTCGCTAATTCTTTTTTTATAATATTCCTTAAAGTACGAGGATGGTTCTTACGGAGAGAAAAATTTAAAAATTGCCTGTAGAAATAAAATGTATCTATGTTCCCATACAAAAGTAGCTTTGTTTATCCCAAAATGTTAAAAAAAATGTCCACCCGTGTGAAGCCGGGGGGGGGGGGTCATTAGTATACAACATAGTTTTGTCAATCATGCGGTAGACATATAAGAGAAATAAAACAATAAATTTAGACTTTAGACTTTACATTTTTTATAAGTCGTAAATACTTATAAATTATTGTAAAGTGACAAGTACAATTTTTTTTTATTACAGGCGTCACATAAAACCTGTTCGCATACACCTGACAGTCGAATAAAAAATAATTCTAACTGAGACGACAACTGTTTCGTCCACCCTATTTAAACATGCAACGGACATAATCCGTAGAAGGCGACACAAGCATTATCGCCTCCTGAACGAGAAATAGAAATACCATGTCAAGGAATGCCGAGACACTAATTTACTATTCCATAAAAATGTTTTGCAAACTTAAGCCCTAAGGGATAGTATGCAACTATGCATTATATGACTGCTTTTTATAGCAAACAGATAGTGATTTTACATGTGGGTTAGCATGAGTTTGGCAAGCCATGACGATAAGATCTAGTATACAAAAGAATCAAGTGTATTTACAACGTAGAATTTTATGGCTACAAATATTCGTGTCTTGCAAA
The DNA here is from genome assembly GCA_963082885.1 of Parascotia fuliginaria. Classification (NCBI taxonomy): domain Eukaryota; kingdom Metazoa; phylum Arthropoda; class Insecta; order Lepidoptera; family Erebidae; genus Parascotia; species Parascotia fuliginaria. Next base: position 2,754,654 of record OY720182.1, on the reverse strand, counting down.
ATTGTTCTGACTACAAGCATAGTTATTTCTAAGTCAGAACTTAAAAAGACTTCCAAAACTCTTTCAAAGAACTTTATTTCCTTTGTAATCTAACGTCTAACGTCCGATTACATCAAAGCTAAAGATAATCATTTTGGCGATAGCAAGTGCTAAGTACAAGTAACAATGGCTTATAGAATATTCATTGGGCGGAGATCGGCGGATTTCCTCTTGATTCACATCCCGTGTGTGTGTACCTACTGTAGGCACTTGGGCTTGCGCATCTCAAGTGCAATGACATGTCATACGTGTTAAGTGTTACAAGTTTAGCTTTATTGCGTGTACTTATGTTAAATATGTGTTCGATTATGTTACTTAGTTTGATGCAGCACGACGAGTGTTGATTAAAAAAAATTGTTATGATATATTTACTGTTCAAGTGCCGCTGAGATATGAGATGAGACCAGATGGAAACGATATTCTTTTGGTGTCAATAGAATTAGTTTTTTATTATTATACATACCCGATTTTTTTTAATTTATCTCCATCCTTTAGCGAAGTATACAGAACCTACTAGTCATAGGTACCTACATACGAGTATATATATATGTTTAACACATGATGGTCTGTTGACTTGTGAATAAAACTGCCTACTGCTTTTCCTTGTATCTACTTAATGGATAAGGTGGCGTATATTCCTCTAAGTGCACCAACTTTAAAACGCACCAAATGAAGCGCACCACAAGTATTCTTCGAAACGCACCAGTAGTGGTATTTGTTTGTTAGCGCCAGACTGGTGCGTTTCGCGGAATACTTTTGGTGCGCTTCATTTGGTTCGTTTCAAAGTTGGTGCGTTTATTTTTGCGTTTCGAGAAATATCCCGATAAGGTGGATATCAACTACTCTCCTGAAGATTTTAATTAATTATCAATTCCAATGTGTACCTCTTGCTTGACTACACAGCTGTGGGCTAATACAAAACTTTGTACGCTCGTGAATTTATCAGTTTTTACGATACGATACCGTGAAGTACTCACTAGATTTCGATTGAGTGACTCAGATCTGATAACACGTGGTCGATTTAATCTATACAGATTTTGATTAGATACACTATGTAGTATTTTATATTTGATCTTTGGTTACTGCTCTGCTCTCGTCGCCAATAGCGTATTAATACATAACCTTCCTCAAGAACTAGGCTATCAAAAGCAAAATGAATTATTCTAATCCAGTGGTTTCAGAGATTAGCGCATTCAAACAAACAAACGAACTCTTATGTCTTATATGTTAGTATAGATTTTAAGTTATGATGGCAAACTGGTAAAGTTACCTTTTAAAAACGAGGTTAGAAGTTGGAAACACATCGAGCACAATGTGTATTGTGTACTTTAAGGCGTTACGGCGACAGTGATGCCACGCAATTTTTATTATACCTTGTCAAAAAATCCTATCTATTTAATAGATTACTTAGTCTGATATTTTGTGCTAATCAGGCGTCGGCGTCGGTTGGGTATGTCGCCGTTCTGCTGATAGCCACGGTCTGTATCTGTTAACGTAAGTACTACAAACATGTACATGCATCATACTATGAAAAATACGTATTTGTATACATTATTATCTGTCGCGATCGCTGTGAGTTATAGTTAGGTTGCTTCTAAGCATAAACCTAGCTTCTAAATGAAGCGAAGTTTAGGTTGTAGAGATTGCCTTGTGGCAAGTACAGCTAGTATACGGGAGTTTGTTCATGAGTGCAGTCAAGTGCGCTTCTAAAACATTTTGAGTCAGTTACAATCACAGGAATGGTGTGATATCCATTCAAAAGTAATAATCTGTCTTAAGCATAATATATAACTTATGTATAAGACCAGTCTATTTGAATATTAATAGCATTCTGTTTTATGGTATGAAGTTAATGAAATTCAGGACTGATGAACCCTCTACCAACTACTATCATAATTTGTTTGTCCAGAACACTGACACTAACTATGGCGACTGTGTGAGATGCTTTTATCGCCCCGATTTAATGATCCGAGATCAAAATTAAAAGAAACAGGTATAATGATCGACAGTAGCGTGAATTGTATAAGTAACAAAATACAGTGCAACCTCAATATAACAAATCGGAAGGGAACAAGTAAATATTCGTTATATCAAGTAATTTGTTAAATGAGGTTGGTTATATTGAGGTTAGGTTGGTATAAAATTTGTTATAAAGAGGTAAAAACATGTCGCGACATGAATCACTTACTATGGGATTAAGGGTCAATTGGTAGAAAAATACCTTAATTAGAGGTATTTACACTTTTTTGATAGTTGAAAGTTCGTTATAAAGATGTTGTTCGCAATGTAAAGACTCATACTTTACATTGACTCTTATGGACAATTCGAGGGGATCACGAAAAATTAGTTAAACCGAGGAATTCGTTATATTGAGGTGCGTTATATTAAATAATACTGTATAGGTTTTGTACCTATATTTTCTTTAAGTGCAAAGGTATGTATTGGCAATAGCACCGTCTGTTCATATTTGACAGAAGTATGTTATCGTGACTATATTTAAGTAATGCGGTGACAGATTTGTGACATGGCACCTCAGTAATCAGTCACAGGTCTAGAAGTCTCGTTACTATCATTAGCTGTCACTGACCGGCTTTAACTCAAGTCTGAGCTATGTACCGAGCACTAATAATAGCGAACTTATGAAATTAGCTGTAACGAAATTATTAGTGTTAGGGACCTCATTTTCTAAATATAAGTAGGTATTTGCAGGCATGGAAATAATTAACTCATTGTGTAAATATATAATTACTAGCATTCCGTGGCGTAGTTTCCCCGGCGTCTTTGCTTACTGCTCTGCTCCCGTCACCAGTAGCGTGATGTTACATAGCCTATAACCTTCCTCAAGAACTGGACTATCACACGCAAAAAGAATTATTCAAATCCGACTGGTAGTTTCAGAGATTAGGGAGTTTAAACAAACAAACAAACAAACAAACTCTTCCGCTTTATATAATATTAAAGATATAGATATTTAACATTTTAGTGTAACTAAATTACGCATTTTTATTGTTATTAAAATTTTGCCAGAGAACGCAGGCAGCCTCGACTTGCTCTATGTCACGAGTTACTTTGCATTATTATACCCAATTAAATTCTAAAAGGCCCAATTGCCCTCCTTTTTCCCACCTGCCTTATTTCCTTCATCTAACCACTCCCTTACCAGTAGGCAGCGGCTTCGCAGAGTCCTTGGCATTGAAGAAATCCATTAGCGACAGTTACCAGTAAACATCAGGTAGGCTGTTGATTCACCTGTCACCGTCAGCAATAAAAAAAAAATACAATAATAATACACTCATTGTATGATATCATAACTTCATAACCGCTATTACATTATTATGTATGTGTACAATTGAAAAAGACATACAAAAAAACCTATTATTTCTCACAAAAAGTTCAAAACACAACAACATGATTCATGTAACAATGACTTTTAAACCCTATACTTATTTCACAACATTGGGTAAAATATGAAGATATCAGCTGTGTCTTACGTAACAGGGCACAGCAGAGTTGTGACTTATTGTATTGATGACAAGCATATTATGCGTTATCAATCTATAACCTGATATTTAACTACTTTGATACGACAGTGGAACATACGACTGTCGTACTAAAGTTTAAATTGAGAATTAAACCTTCGGGTAAAGCATAGAATAAAAAAAATGGTTTTCTCTCAAGAAATTACCACATATATAATCTGCAAAAAAAGTGAGTGTTCTATGCTAAAGTGCATTTTGAAATGAACTCTAAGCTTTTAATTTCTCGAGGAGAAGGAAATACATTCCACAATCAGATCGTCCCGTTGGAGGAAGTTGCGCTGAAGTCCTGACTGCAGGTTTAATATGAGAGTATGAATTTTTTGTCGGTGGCTGGGTTGATAATGCGTACCTACTTTAGCTATTTATTCAAAGAACACTAACTAAACATAACGAATGTGTAACAAGCAATATATATTATTAAAAAACAAAAGGCCCGTCTGCCTAAAACAAAGTGAAAAGAAAGAAACTGTTTTTTCTCGTACTGACGCTACATTGAAATATTATGTTCCCTTTGTCACTGCCATATCTAATACGAATCATAAGACACCTCATAATAATATATTAAAATCCATTAAGCCATTTAGGGTGTAGAGCGTGCTAAAGAAATAGACATATATACCCACATACATACATACGCTCGAAAAACATTATCCTTCTTGACTTCGTCAGTCAGGCAAAAATAATTATCAGCAACATTCACATAAAATAGTGAAAAACAAATAGAAGTCATGACATGTAATTATCAAAATTTAAGGTAGATATTGTTTATTTATTTGTTGTTTACATCTATAAATAACATTTACGAAAAATAAATCAATTACACTTGTGCAGTTTAATGTGATGCTGCTTACAAACTAAAGTTTACCTATTACTGTTGCGAATAGATCGTATGTTCGACCAGTAATTTCAGGTGATCCTAGCTAAAATTGTTTAGTTCCAAATTCAATAACATTTTTACTGAAAGGGCAATTGGGTCCAACCGACGATGGCGAACGTCCAGAAATTAAAAGTACGTGTACACAATTTGATATTAAGCCTTTTGACGCAACCGACGGACGTAAGGGTACCTAAATTGTAATATAGAAGAACATTAGCCACTCCCGTCACGTCGTGGTTGCAAAAATTTGTTTAGCCTCCGGAAACGACAATATTTGTTCTCTGTCAGTTTTATTGACTTGCAACCGCCGCATTCAGTGTTTTGATTCATGAATTAAAAATATCACATAGGTACAGGAGGTAACGAACGCGGCGAAGCGTTTGCCAAAACCGTTCCAGGAATATACATATTTTTACAACGACTATAAAAATATGTACACAATTCGCCGACATTGTTGTGTGTAATTTTAGTTTGTTATCACTATTGTAGGGGAAATATGTATTGCACTGACGTAATAAACTGTTTTATTAAATTTTGTTTCTAGTCTTGTAGTCCTTCAGTGCAAATAAGAACACATTATTAATTATCAATAAAGTCACTATTAGCCCTTATAAAATTATAATGCTTAATGATATTGGCAGTTAGTTATACGGCCCAGATAGAAACGTACGTGCAACAAAATGTAGACATTCATAGAAACATTCCAGTATTACAAACATGCATTACTACATTTATTTATAGAACTTTTGTTATTTACACCATGGCAACACTAACATCATTCTAGTGTTGTCACTGTCAATAAAACGACATAGCATTATGTTTGTGAGCGGTTTTCCACGAACTAAAGGTAAGTGCAACAACAAGACGATTCGATTCACTCACTCGATTCGACGAACGATAGTGAATGCTCGATATAATTACATATCGATTAGGTTTGATAATGTTTGTGGAATTTCGATAGAGCAATGTTTGCGAATTTTAACCGTGCCTTTTAGATAGTTATCAATGCAATTTCGTATCGATTGCAGGAAGTGTTTTTGTCGATATTATTGTTAAGATTAGATAGGTATTTAGCTTTTTTGCATTTATTAATCAGTCAATATTTACTTTTAAACTTTCGCGTTGCATGATTTAATAGAACTAAATATACGGGAATTCACGCGATCATGCATTAGGTATTTACAAACCTTATTTTGCTTGACGTTTCGACCAGGTTACACCGTCCGTGGTCACAAGCAGACTAAGGACTAAGACTAAGGAAAGAGAAACGTCAAGCAAAATAAGGTATGTAAATACCTAATGCATGATCGCGTGAATTCCCGTATATTTAGTTCTATTTAATCAGTCAACTTACGATACTTTTGATGTTAGCTAATCTACAAGTATATGACAGAGCAAATAGGAAATTTTTAAAGAAATTACGTATCTTAAATACCGATAATAAATATTATTATCTCCGTAGAAAGTAGTAAACCAAAAAAAAAGTTTGGTAATATTTATTAATTTGTTGGGGCAATAAAATTAGTGTTAACTTAAATGTGGGTAATTGGGTATACCGAGTAAAATTAATAGTATTTTTTTTTAAATGAATTAATAGGGTTGTTAGTATATTACGAGTATGACCAAATCTTAATTATATAACGTAAACAATACATTAAAAAGAAATACGACAGATATGGAAATAAGCGTTTATATTATTAATTAGCCTGCGTGATTAGTGGCGTTTCGTGACATCAAAAACCATTAACGCCACAGTAGAAAATAACTTTTGAATCTACTTAAAATAAACTGATGAAAAATAATGAAACTAACTTAAAATAACTTTTCGAAAGCGGAAAAAATTACTAGTCAAAATAATTTTAAAGATTACAACCGTTAATTCATATTAAACTGATTTACTTATTTCTATAACACATATAATTAAGACTTTAATTGTTTATAGTAGCTTAACTATACACGATATTGTACTATAATAATACTGTTATACTCCATATTGTAATAACCATACGTTTTTAGTAATTTACGAATATGTATTTATATACTTATACTATTATATAAAGCGGAAGAGTATGTTTGTTTGTTTGTTTGAACGCGCTAATCTCTGAAACTACCGGTCAGATTTGAATAATTCTTTTTGCGTATGATAGCCCAGTACTCGAGGAAGGTTATAGGCTATGTAACATCACGCTACTGTCGTCAGGAGCAGAGCAGTAAGCAAAGACGCGGGTGAAACCGCGCCGCGGGAAGCTTAGTATGAAATAAATAAAAGGACTTGCTCCAGTGTATACCAACAATTTACGTAAAGTAACTAACATTGCAAATGATCTCGAATGCTTTATCTACATTCAAAATTAAACAAAGTATTATCATGACATTGAAATTCACTAAACCTCTTTCTTCAGTTATTTTATTATTTACTAGGAAATGTAAACAAAACTCATACAAAGAAATGTCAAATTTTTATCAAAAATGTGAGCCTCTCCGTACTGACGTCGGGCATAATACCAAAGTAAACATTGCATTTAGAGTGTCTTCCTTTAGGGTTGTTGGCACACCGACAGATTGAATCGTTACTAATGTTAGTTCTGGACAAGGTCACTGTCGTTCTGGTTGCAGATGTCATGGAATACACCAGTACCATCAAGACTAGTCAAGTTTTGAGGTAGCTTGTGGCAAAACATATTCATACGAGATGAAATGACCTAATCAATGTGACAGAGTCGTTGGGTAGAGGGCCTCCAGGATTGATTTTCGAGAAAGTACTTAAAGGATGTCTGTGACATATAAATGTAGCAGTGGACTTTATAACTGATTATGATATAATAAGTATTTATTTTTCATTTTTAGAATACAATAGAAATGTAATGTAAGTACTTATGTATGTAACGAAATGGCTTTTTCGCGAATCTATAATTAAATTCAATTGATATCAGGGTGTCAACAAAAAAGACGGTTTACATCAGTCTAGAATAAACGATCGCACGTGTGTATCAGGCCTATCTAGGAAATCACGATAAGACGGCGCCGCGGGCGGCGCCGGCGCACAATGATAACGCACACACACGCACGCTCGCTAATCCAACACACATATAATTTCAAGCGAACTTTATGTAGTCTGGGGGTTAAATGGGGAACACATAAAGGATGTTCTTATTGTAAACGTTCAGAGGGCCTAGACAAGTGACATAAACACTAATAGAACAGAGGCTCGAGACAAGTGGCAAAGATTTCTATTCTATTCATAGAATAGATTAAAAAATGTATTGGATTGACATAAGTTAACGCCGCCGCTTATGTCAATCTCATACATTTTTGTATCTATTCTATGAATAGAATAGAAATCTTTGACACTTGTCTAGGGCCTCTGAATAGAATAGATTGATCTATGTATAGGGTTGACATAAGCTAACGCCAACATAATCGTTAGCATATGTCAATCCCATACCTTATTTTATCTATTCTATTAGCAATAGGCTACTTATCTAGGCCCTCAGATACATTTGACAAGTAACTATTGCTCCATTCGGTTTAGGGGCGTCCTACTCTACGTTTCTCTACATACTCGTATTTTAATCTTTTGGCTGCAGCGATTTTTAATTCTGCGACTAATTACCAACCAACTACAGAACAAAATAACTTCCAGTAATGGTAGGTTTAACTTATTTATCTAATAGTTATTGCTTAACAGTTATTCTGTGGATTTTGTAATATTCTTGGTCTGTAATCGCTACAGATCTTTTCAATACACTTTGGAATTTTATAGATATAGTATTAATTGATTACAAACACGTGGGTTTTTTTACACGTACAGGAATTTGTTTAGTCAGATCTTTAGTATCTTCCGTAACACAACTTTTAGCATCGGCGTCTTTTTTCTTGACTACAATATTACTAAAGGTTGTCATAGTCAAAGACATTTACTTATTTGGGTTAATTGAATTAATACTTATGGACTTTAGGGGCAAGATTCACAGACCGCACTTTGACTTTACTTTGATGCAAAGATCTACTTTGTACCAAAAATATGTTTCTTAGACCCAGATTCACAATCGTGACTTTACTTTACAGCAAAGGCACCTTCGCAAAGTAAGCTTTGTATTGCCGAAGATTACTTTCAACTTCATATTCAAACATATTTTTGGTACAAAGTAGATCTTTGCATCAAAGTAAAGTCAAAGTGCGGTCTGTGAATCTTGCCTTAAAATTACAATATTTAAAATACCTTCAGACAGTGGTTAATGCGCGTATGTAGTACGTTGAGAAAAGTCAATCGATGATGATAAAAAATGTAATTTCGAAGGACTTAATCAGACTATTTACATTGAATTATGACCCCGCTTAACATTCTCCACGTTTCCGTAATTCCACATAAAGTGTGCTAAGAATGCATAAGAAAGAAAAATTTCTAAAGAGTTGATCGAACCATACGACTTTACTACGTGTGTACTTAATTATTATATCTTGTGTGAAAGTCTGGTTTCGGAAGTGACCACCGACGCACCCAGATACAAAACAACTATCGCAGGATAACGTTAATATAATCTGTATCATAAATTTGTTACGATGAATAATGACAAATTTATTACTTGAGGTGTGAACCGATTATTAAATACTCCGCCCTCGTTTCGCTTCGGTATCAAAAGTTTAATTCGAGGTCACAACAAACTTTTACGGAAAATATCAAAGCAAAAGTGTCGTATTACATCATTCAGATTTACGAAGGCGCTTAAAATATTGAAATTCGGAAAATGAATCAAAATTGTAAAAAATAATAAAATATAGCTTATGTTACCTGCTTAATTTATTGATTTCTAATGGTGAAAGAATTTTTCAAATCGGTAACATAGATTTTTAGTTAAATCGTTGCAACCAAACAAACATACAAAAATCAAATCTTTTCTCTTAATAATATTAGTATACATTAATTGCAATAGTATTTTATGTAAATACCATACTTAGCGGATTCTAAATTTATGGTGACCAAAAGAGCTCATGCGAACGATCAAGAGTATATTAGTATCTAAGAGTAAAAGATACTGTATAGTTACCAAGTTATTTCAATTATCAATCGATAAATCTTTATACAATTTTAGAAGTTAACGTCTATAAATTATAGCAGTACTAGTAACCCAAAATTTGTTAAACAATCGGATATAGAGACCTTGAGCCCACCAATAGGGCCGGGACCTTCGACAGCGTTGTGACAAGTGATAATCAAATAGATACTGTATCACGGCCGTCTCAGCCCTCAAATTGTTATGAACTACTTACAACAAACGAGCTATGAAAGATGTACTGTTATGTATGAGTTCATTTTATGATAATATTATCATTAAGGAAGTGTTTCTTTGTCATTTATACCTACTGGTTGATTTTTTTGTGGTTTTACAAACTTCGTACTTTTCTTATATCAGGGTATTACTAAGTATATATCAATATCCTAGATCTACAAAACCAAAAATTAGAGAACTAGACAAAACTCGAATAAACTTCGTGTACTATCGAGGTATTGCAGTAGGTACAGTACTTGTCAGGGTAATGACCGCGCCGGGCGAGCGGCCGAGCGGTCGGCTTGTGTATGCCCACCAGTCGCTTTTGTTATGTCGCATGTCACCTCATCGATGTATTGATGTGTGCGTACGCAGGTTCATACTACGAATTCTCATTCCTTGTAGTTTTATTGCGAGTATTCAATTTAATTTTTTCATTCTACTGTTTGACCTGGACATAATTATGTGTAGTTTAACTGATTACTATTACCCAGAAAAAGTTTTTAAACCACTAAAATTTTTCGGTGTATACGTTAAAATGACCACAGGTAGTTTTTCATCTTAGGCCGTAATGCTTAAATTCTTACTACAATAGTATATACTGCCTATCGCTGTCTTCTGTTCGACACGTCTCTCGCTACGCCAAAACATTCGAACCACCGCCTTCCGCATCTAGTCTACACCCGCTACCTTTTTCAGGTCGTTTGTCCACCTCGCTCGAGCCTGTTTTACTTTACGCTTACCAAGTAACGTTATAATCTTTAATTTCCAATAAGTTGATTAAAATTATCGACTGATTTTGTAATATCAATTCATAAAGATCAATATTTTGTTTTAATTTGTATATAGTTTACACATTTCCAGTTCATTTCAGTTCTTTGACATTACAATTTTAAACATAACGTTATGCAACTTTTACAAAGACGTGGACATAGTTTACATTTAAGAAAAACTCGACACAGATTTTCAGTTTTTGAGTGATTCCTTAGCAAACATTGGTGAACGAAACATTTTATATACATAAGCTAACTGGGTTAATCACATTACATGATAAGATTTCATGATAATAATATCGCACATGGAATTATAAGTCTTAAACCGTTGGTATAAGGTGTATATTGTAATAGTAAGTATATTTCTATGTTTATACAAGGCAGAAAGATGTTTAGTAAATATACTAATTGTGGATTACTTGTGTGAGAAAATGAAAGTATGGATGTAGATCTAGTTCATAATGTCACTTAATTACAAAAGATTGCCTAATTATACTGAATTAGTGTGTGATTAAAGTGGTCTACTTTTATATACCTATTAGCTTGCCGCGGCGCAGTGTCACCCGCGTCTTTGAATACTGCTCTGCTCCCTTTGCCAGTAGCGTGATGTTACATAGCCTATAACCTCCCTCGAGAACTGGACTATCATACGCAAAAAGAATTTTTCAAATCCGACTAGTAGTTCCAGAGATTTGCGAGTTTAAACCAACAAACAAACTCTTTCGCTTTATGTAATAGTATAGATATATTATTATACCTAATAATAATACATAATATAATAATAATAATATCTTTATTGACAATATAACAGGATTGTAATACAATACCTTTATACCTCTTCTTCATTTCTACACCTGAATGTGTGAGTTGTTAAATAAATATCGCATAATACCCCTATGTATATATATATTATGTATAGAAGCGCAGTTTTGGCACTTTTATTATTTATTTGACTTAATATGAAGCGGAGAGCAACCGTTTCACTTGATAATAAGTGGTAACCGGTGCTTATGGACCACCAAGCTTCACAAGAACAATTCGCTTATACCTCAGTCACGGTGTCCATTGAACTAGAAGACTTCAAAAAGATATTTTACTTCGGACTATCTTCCTCTTTATGCACTGATTTTACTGGACTTTAGGTACAAAGTACTTTAAACTTACCTTTGAAAATAATTTATAGAATTGTTGCAATGAATTAACTGATGTCCTAACATTACAAACAATTCAGTTTGAAGTTATAGTATGGAGTATTTATTATGAAAGTTCTTTATAAAAGTTTCCAAACTGTTAAGTAGCTATATTTTGTTCAAGTTATTGTTATCATTGTTTAAACTTGAATGCCAGCAAATATTTGTTTAGTATAGTTTGGAGCAGAGAAAATAGTCGCTTTTTTATTAATTTTAATATTCTTGCCGAGAAACTTCCTCGTATGACGCATGCTAGTCTGTGTGGTTTCGAGTTTTGTTGAACTTAAATGACAAATGAGGGTAAATATTATAAAATAAATGGTAAAAAAATGGCTTTTGGTGTTTTCTGAGACAACACCGCAAAATATACAGAAAATATAAATACTTTCCATTTTTCGTACGTAAATAAATATTCAAGTAAAAAAAACTATTTAACAATTGGATAATTACGAATGACATATTTATTCTTTAAACTATACAGTTTTGCACTTCAACGTTAATAATAAATCACCTGGCGGGGTCAAAGGTCAAGGGACCGTGCGACAGCTGAGTGAGAACAACGCTCTGCCAAGTACCTACGCTACGCACCGTAATGGTTCCTGACCCCTCGTGTCATCCATTCTTTTCATTTGCGTAGGTATCTAGCAACTACTGTTTTCGGGAGCATAATATGTCTTCAATCCAGTAGACTATATTCTTAAAGAAAATTACATTTTACTTATATCATGAAACTAACAAAAATCCGTAACTAAATAAGTCGCAATATCCGATGATACCCACTTATTTCCTGAATCATGACCTCGCCAACAACTACCGTGATAACCCATATCATGATGTGTATTGTATATTATATAAACACATGTTTTATATACAAATATAATACGGTATTCTCTAGGCCATGTACGTATAATTTGCGATGTTCAACACACGCTCTCCTAAACATAACCTATGTTTGATTTTTTTAATTTTAATGAAACGTTCGTCCGTCTATCGGCTAAGGTCTATATTATTTTGAATTTTTTATATTGACTAGTTGCCCGCAGTGCAGTTTGACCCGCGCGAAGTTACATCTTTGGTTACTTTACTGCTCCCGTCGCCAGTAGCATAATGTTTCATAAACTATAACCTTCGTAAGAACTAGGCTATCATACGCAAAAATAATTATTCAAAATTGACTGGTACTTCCAAAGATTAGCGCGTTCAAACAAACTTTTGCGCTTTATTAGTATTGTTTAGAATGTAGTTATGATAAAATCCGTCATTTTACTACAGACACATCTATACCGCGTATCTAATCTTGACACGTACAAGTTGTACCTACGTTCGTAAAGAAACATGGATTACTTCCAAAACTCGTCAAAAATTTTTTTTTTTTATATAACTTTGGTGGCAACTAAGCATACGGCCTCACCTGATGGTAAGTGGTAACCGTAACCTACAGAGATGGCTGTGTTTTCAAAGCATTGCAGAAGTAATAATGCTTAGAAAACACTACCAAGCCGGAGAAGGGGATGAGGAAGGAAAAGGGAAACGGAAGAGGACCGACGAGGTATTTGCGTTGCCGGCGCTCTCACTCACCGAGCGAAACACATTAGCATGAAAACTGATACTCTTATGTCGATCTTCTATGAAAGGGTAGTACATCCCCGTTCGATCCGGTCCATTCATGCTGAAACCAGCGTGAATCTACTACCGTAAGTTACTACTACCTATATACTGTTAATTTCATTATAATGCATTAGCTACAACATAGCTATCCAGTTTTATATAAATGATTAATATATGAGTAATATGCCCCATTATCCAGCGTCAAAGTGGCCCCACATACGTTTTATGTTAACATTTGGTATTAGAAGGTAATGTCACAATTTTTATTACCGGCTGTAAACTGACGACACGCAATGCGTGAGTTTCTACCATTCAGTGCACTGTACTCCTTAGGGAGGTTGAGGCAGAGGGACGGAGGAAATTTGATTTATTACATACCTTTGAAGATGAAGCTCTCCAAGTGTAGTCCAAACAAGTTGAGATTTAGTTCGCAAGTTCTAAGTTAAATTTTCGGTTGGTTACGTTATGAAGTTAAGATAAGTTGCGGGAAGTGTACTTTAGAATCAGTAGGTACAAATATATAACTACTATTGTAGGTACACACAGGTGGCAGGCACCCGATAGACGAGGGCGGCTTATGACGGGCCTAACTGGCGAAAATTGGGGGAGTCCTATGTCCAGCAGTGGAGTGGAGTCTTTATTGTTTATTATTCAGTGCGAATAACATTAAAGTATGAAGTATTTGTTGTTTTTACTTTGTCGTTCTCACAATGTCTTCAAATTTTGTAGTTATATTCAGAAACATGATAATTTGAATAAGAAATAGCAGATCAAACCGACCTTCAAATCAACCTGCGATTGAAAGTATTAAAAGTAAGTTGTAAGTTGTTTATGCAGGTTTTGACGATATTGTAGTTAGTGAAAATGTCGAGAATAATAAAGTAACTGACAAATTAAACGAAATATCGAATTAATTCATAAACAGCTTTTGTTAGCCTTTTGTTATTGATCACCATACACAGTTCTTTACGGTAATTGTTGGGACTGTACATCTATTACTGACACTGTCGATGACTTTGAGAAGCAGTTACCTCCTAACATCAGAAGGGGCCATAAGTTTATCATATGTTATAAAAAGTAATAACTTATATGAATAAAATTTTAGTTTGAGTCTTGTATTACAGTAATTAGAAGCTTACACAGCATATACAGAAGATTGTATCTCGAACTCAAACTAAGAAACAACTTTGTTTATTATTAACACAGCTTACCGCGGCGCGTCTTTGCTTACTGCTCTGCTCTCGTCGCCAGTACCGTGATATTAAATAGCCTATAACATTCCTCAAGAACTATGCTGTCATACGCAAAAAGAATTATTTAAATCAGACTGGTAGATCTAGAGATGAGCGTGCTCAAACAAACAAACAAACTCTTCTGCTTTATAGAATTATTAACATTTCAGCCCTTCAACACTAGCAAAGCTAATTTTAATTAACAAACTAACACAATATCGCAACAGTAAGCAACAAACTTAATGTTACAGCGAGGCTGCTTTGTGTTGAACTAAATGGGTTATTTGTTCGTCTGTGACATGAACGTTGATGTCTGCGACACCCTCATAATTATTAAGTTGTTTAGGATAGAAGCAGACTTGTTCAGGATGGAAAGGAAACTTTCTATAAAGCCAAAACTAATGTAAAGCTGCTCCCTCACCGCGAACATTCACCTGTATTGAACGATTCAGATTCGATTTTGAGCATTATGTTACAAATTGCCGCCCTGACTAACTGCGCGAGCATTTGCTTGTATTGTAACATTCCAAATCCAAAATATTAGGTACACATTGCAATTTGTTCACTGTACCTAATGCTCGCTTCGCCACCCTCATCAATGTAATTTATTTATTTTTTTATTTATTTATTTATTAGGTACACCAACAGCATACATATCTTACATTTAATAGAAAATATAGATAAAAAAAGGTCTCATATATATGCCAATTATAGGTATACACCACATTTACCATCGAAGCAGACTTCAGCAGACAACTATTTATTAATATTAATACAAATTAAATTAAAATGCTAAATAAATAACGAAAAAATAACAAGACTAAAAATAGAAATGAAACAAAAAATGTAATGCTCGAATGGTATCATTACAAGTTGCGCACTGTAATGCTCGGTCTGCTTCCCTCACCAATGTTATGCTCGGATCTGTAACGATACATTACAGGTGAATGCTCGTGGTCAGGGAGCACCTTTGGATTAGACTAATACATTACATGGGAAGTTGATTGTTGGCACCAAACGCGCCCTAACGCACAGCTGACGTTGTTGCTGAGCATGTAACGTAGCTCTGTAAGCTAGGTCAAAAATTAGGGCTATAACATATAAATTTAAACATATTTAGCCAAACAAGTATTTGCATAAAATAAACACCGATTTAATGCAATTAAGCTATTAAAATAACGCAAGTGTTGTGTAACACAATGTGGTTAGTTGCACGGATGCATACCACTGAAACGCAAACTGTACAAATGGATGCGCGAGCGCATCTGCATGTTTGCACTAAATTAGCGATGACGCCCGGCAGTTTTCCCACACGAATACTATCAGTGGTACGGTTAGCATCATAATAATCATTGTTGAAAAGTAATAAATTGTATAATTGTTACAATTCTAGAAATAACTCTATAATACATATTATATACTACAACTGGTATAATATAATATAGATTTCAACCGTATTGACGCGATAATAAGAGTCATGCAACTCGCCTTCGTGAAATGCAACAATTATGTACATTTTGTGAGTGTATTGTGTCATTTGTGTCATCAATATTCTTCACTCAAGTGTATTGGGAAGAGTCAACTAAATATCTAAACCATTTCTAAATAAATAAACAAGAAAAGAACTGAGCTCTACGAACCAAAGTAATTTTAGCCAAGTTGGATATTTATACAACAAGCGTCTAACCTAAATCATTTTAGACAACATCGTTTGAAAGAGTTTTCAAAGAAACGAGCACTGAAAATAAATAGTTTTTGATATATTTCTTACTGAAAACTTTTTAGCTAGGAATGCATTTTTATAAGTAGAAAATGTAATTTTGTAACTTTAGCTGTGGTATACTCGTATTACAAAAGGATTTACTTAACTTTATTAAAGTTTATCTATGGTTGTAATATTTTCTTGATACCAAACAAATCGGCTTGAATTTTACAAAGTAATTCTTTCACTAAATGGTTTTAGCAATTTAGTCGCTTTTGATACACAAGTCATAAAGACACTTATGCAGCTTTTTTCAATTGTCTCTGGTTTACTGACAGTTAAACTAGTATCAGGTAAACTAAAAATAGAAGAGCGTAATCATTTAAAAATAATTACGTGTAAATCCAAAAATAGTTATATATATATGTAACGAAAATAGTCTCTTTTATTTAATAACACCTACCTATCTTTATAATGAATGGAAAATTGCTTGCGTGTTGGTAAAGGTTGTCACTAAAAATTATGTAATATATTATAAATTTTCTTTATTACATAAATATATATTATTTTGCCTTAATTATATGCGTAATAACAGGTGTACCACAATTATTGTTATCGTAATAATTATTTAATTGTCTGTCTGTACCGCCGCCGGATGCTATTTTATTCTCACTTAGGTCTCGCAAATAAAAGTAAGTCTGTCTTCTGGTAATGAATGGCGTCTTATGTGTACTTGTAACTGCGATCATTAATATTATATTTTATAACGCCTCTTATCAACTAGTTTAAAACAGTCTTACTAGGTTTAAAAATGTTTTTGTTTGATTAAAGCTAGTGCTCTGTTTCGTCCAGCGAATTTTTTATTTAACACATAGGTAATTAAGTATTCTGAAATAACGTATTCCTGAAGAGGTGGGTAGAAGTGTATAATTACAAAATATAGGTAGATAACTCGGGGAGCTGTCCACTTCTATTTACCTACTATACATACCACCGTTCATCACCACACAAAGTAGTTAGCACTAAACACTGAGATCATTTCCTAAGACGTTTGAGTGTAGGGTAGTCCAGTTCATTGCTCTCTCTGTCTCACCATGGCATCAACGTCATGACATCTCTTAGTTTTTGCCAATAGGTATACAACTAACGCATTCACCTATGCTTGTAATAACTACGTGGTAATTATCCATTAACAGATAAAAAATCTCTTCACACTTCCATTGACGAGTTTCGTGAGGTAATTGAATGACGTCAACATTTATATGGTTTAAAGCGCGCCATTTTGAGGTATAGAATCTTTTTTTTTAAACCGCAGATATATTGATTGAGAGGGACTTTTCCCCGTGAAATAATAAGGCGTTTTGGAATTAACGGTAGCTCGTTTTAAGAGAAGCGTACATTCAGTATATCTCAAACTGAGGACCAACAACTAATTTAATGAAACTTATAAATAAATATAAGCTTACAGCATGTTTGCTGAATGATTTTGATTTGCAAAAACAGAAATTGAGAGTTGATATTTAGTTAGATAATGCTGTAGAAAGAAAACCCTGTTCACTGAAAAGTTTAATTTGTAGAAACTAAACAGATGTGGCACACGGCTCTCTCAAAGTGCATCTAATGTTCAGATTAGTTGGCTAAGGTGACATTGTTTAACCTCAGTAGTGTATCATTTTATTACGTCACGCCTCATAAAAATTTCTCAAACAGCAATTAACTAATAGGTCCATTTTTAAGAACGGTGGACAATAATCTACTTTTTAGAATGAAATCAACGTCTGAAAAAAAAACTTCCTAGAATCGAAATGTCTTCGCCAAATCGACCAACAGATCTAAGAAAGTAAAATGATATTAAACCGTCTTTAATAACTGATGTAACACATTAACCTCCTAAAATCTAAAATACCAAACATTTTAGACATTTAAAAGATGAAACTGTAGGTATAAACGTTGCGTTCATTCATAAAACGGTAGATATAAAGAATATTTAATTTCAAAATGTTTACGATCAATCAGGCAGACTATGTTCTCAAATAACACGTGCCTCGTCCAGTTTGTACGTAGAAATACATGGGCAAAGGCTTTCTGCTACACATATGCGAAGATTCCGTAGAAAAAAACTTTATATAGAGTAGATTGATGGATTATAGAACTAAAGCTTTATTAATAGATTAAAAGGCAACTTGTGAAGCTCCTTTAAATTATATCCCTATTTGATTTAACACTTGTCTTGATTAAGTTTGTAGGCTGAGAGAAAGCTGTAGAAAAGCTAGTTAATTTTATCAAAATATATAAATAATGTAACGTTATGTTATAAAAATATATCTAGTAGAAATGGCCCTGTGGATAAGACACCCGATTCGTAAACACGAGGTAGTGGGTTCGAATCCGGGCAAGTACCAATGTGATTTTTCAAATCATATGTACATTCTAAGTTTATCTTGGACATTTCTGACTGACGGTGAAGGAAAACATCGTGAGGAAACCTGGATTTAAAAGTCTGAAATTGCCAATCCGCCTTGAGCAAGCGTGGTGATTAAAGCTCATTCCTTCTCTATATGAGAAGAGGCCTTTGCCCTGCAGTGGGACAATAAAACAGGCTGGTATTATTATGTTATAAATAAATAACCTATAAATCACTGTAAAATAAAAAAATATATATAAAGATGAAAAATGATGTTTCAGTCATCGTATCTAAGTAGTCAAACTGTGTAACAAAATATAGATGTTTTTTTTTGTTTATAGGGACATTGGTCTGTACATCGAACTATTACAATCTTAGATAAAACACAATTTGCAATATGTATTTATTTTGTTATATAGGCAGTCTAGCTTCTACTAGAAAATTTCCTGTAAAGAAAACTTAAAACATCAGAATAGTTACCTGCTAACCGCTGAACCCAAAAACTATATAAAAGAAACATCACGTAACAACGTCTCATAACGGATGCCAAATAGCTTTTTTTTTTTTGAGGTCATTGACCTGACGTGCGAGACTAGAAAAGTCATCGGCTCTGCCCATTTTAAACTTTGGCGAAAGCTAATACGGTTGTGTGGAAATAGACCAGCTTAAGTGTTGGAAAGATTTCTTCCTACGTTTGCATGTCACCTAATAGCGTTAACAGGTTAAATGAGTCAGTTATTTTCGAGTATTATAACTAAAATTAGGTATGGCAGAATACATAATCCTAGATATATCATATAGAATACACCCACGTACTAACCTACTTCGTGTAATCCGTATAGTTAACCCGAAACTACATAGTCATATCAAACACGCTTTTTTTAAATCTAGTAACATGACAGAGTTGTAGTGGACAAGTCTACTGTACAAGCGGTACAAGTGCTTGGAAGGATCTTTATCATAATATTTTCAGCTGACAAAGTAAGCAATACAGAGCAGCAAAAAAAAGAATATTTGCTGCCAATAGAAGCAGAAATTTACTTATGCCATGCATATATTTATCTCATATTCCTATTAATATTATAAATGCGTGTGTATGTGTTTGTTACCACTCAGCGCCTAAACGCCTGAACCGATTTCGGTTTGTAAATAGATTCGGTGCCGGAGACGGACGTAGGCTACTTTTTATCCCGAAAATATCTGGTTTGGTCTGGTTCCCGGGGGATACAATAAAACATAATATATTTTACGCACGGGCAAAGCCGTGGGGCGCAGTTAGTTTAAAATATAATTCTGATCGGAAATATTTAAAAATAAACAAAATTTAAGAACCAATTATCCATTATATCATTACCATCGTCAGCAAAACAAATTATATAGAAGCTGATTAATAAATTCTTCAGGTCTAAAAATCAATCATCGAGAAAACTATTACAATATAGATAGAAAAGGATTTTTAAAATCTGTAAAATAGTTTTGTAGTCGTTATCAGTAGGTCTGATGAAACCGAAATCTAAATGGCATTTGGTGTCGAAAGTGAAACTTTCAGTTTCTCCATGGCTAAATGACCCTCTGATGTATGAACTGAGCCTAGATCGTTATCGGTTCATAGTTCGGTGGCTAATAACTATAACATTACCACATCTAACGCTATAATCACTTAGAAACTTTGACTTTACATCACACTGCAGTTTGATTTATTTATTTATAATCAGAACGACAAAATTACAGTCAATTACACTGATTACACAGTAAAGACTTAAAATATATAAAATAACAACTTTCACTCTGACGTCTCACAATATCTCATACATTCAGACAAGATCAACTTCCATTCATCAGCAAACAGATCCAGCCCATGACTTGACGCCAGCAGAACGTTTAATCCCCTTAACATACGCGGTACT
The DNA here is from genome assembly GCA_963082885.1 of Parascotia fuliginaria. Taxonomy (NCBI): domain Eukaryota; kingdom Metazoa; phylum Arthropoda; class Insecta; order Lepidoptera; family Erebidae; genus Parascotia; species Parascotia fuliginaria. Next base: position 2,734,113 of record OY720182.1, on the reverse strand, counting down.
GGAGACATGGAACGCGCAACCGTTCGACAGCGTTACAGCGACAAATTGGCGATACTCAGGACCATTATCTATTGCAATTATTTTAATTATTTTTATAGTAAGTATATTATGCTTAATACGCGTTGGCGTGGCGATCAATACTTATACCTTCTTTAAAGGCAGAGGCCTTTCCCTGCAGTGGGATTATAAGGGGCTGCTATGGTGATGATGACGTTAATTATAATATCATCATATCAGCCAAAAGACATCAACTGTTACACATCTTTTTTTTTTTTTTTTTTTTTAATATGTGGACACTACCACACACTGTCGTCTAGTCCCAAGCTAAGCGGAGCTTGTGTTATGGGTACTAGATAACTGAAATATAATACATATACATACTTTTTTTTTGTAAATACATACTTATAATACATAGGAAACACCCAAACTAAAGACAAATACAAATGTTCATCACACAAATATTTGCCTTCCGCGGGAATCGAACCCACGACACCCGGCGTCGCAGTCAGTTACACTAACCACTAGACAAACGGTGCAGTCTTAATTATAATATACTTACTAGAATCTAATACACAATACTCTTTCTATAAACACCGTATCAATACCACCCACAGAAAGGTAGACTTTGCTGACATTACATACTTACCAAGCTATCTAATATACGTTCAGCATTTTATATGATATGATTCTTTAGCTATATACAATAGTGTTGGAAAGTAATAGCCACTAGTTTTACTAGGCAAACCATAATTTAAGGTGACAGACAAATTCACCATTTTGGGAGAGGCATACGAGTGGTTTGATCAAAAGCCTATTGTCTGAAAGTCCATCCACATCTGGAGAATGAACGTTCGGAGATTGGACATTTAAGGAATTGGACAAACGGGGAATAGTACATCTGGAGGATTGGACGTTCGGAGAATGTTCATTCTGGGAATTGATAGAAATGGACAGACTGGACATTTAGGGAATTCGACCTAGGTGATCAATACGCATACGAGTATGATCATCTAGGTCACCTAGCAGTAGATGTGATATAAATTATGAACTATGAGAGCTTATTGCTGTACCTCATAACAATCTATATACACGACCAAATTTCACTTCTGATTCTGGTCAGTAACTAGTCCAAGAAATACATAGATTACAGGAACCTAAGAAATACTATCAATCATGTGGTTACAATTTGACTTCGGTTCGATGCGTGAGGTAGCAACGCATAGAAAGTGTTCAACACGTTCAAAGCACTTGCCAATTGGCAAATGCTAACTATTTCTAAGAAATAACCCTATGCCGTCACAATTATTGCCTAATTTGGCATTGTATTGCTAAATGTGGTCTTCGTACGCACTATAACGTGGTTCAATTCTAAAAGATGTTTTATATGTGTTTGTAATAGTGTTGTGTAAGGCTGCTGTAATGATAAAAAAATCTGGTTTCTATAAACATATTTTTCCGTCAGGAGAGATACTTCCAAAGTCCTCGAACAACACAATATAACTATAGCCTCTTCTTTAGATTTTAATGATATTTTAGAACTTGAAAAACGAGGCAGGGCTTCGACAATTTATGTTAGGTACCGCACGACTGAAGCAGAGGGTCAAAGCCAATAAATAGATAGTATTAGTGCCTTATAAATACTTACAAATGTCTTATTCTGACTTTTTAAATTAAAATAGGGATAAGTTATATTAAAAATAGGAGTATACATCGGAAAACGCTGACTAAATGGCTCGCTCCTCGCTCCCTACGACCTCTGTTTTCTGTAGCCAGTATTTATAGCATCGTAAAAATTTATTCTTTATTGTCTACGCAGTGACATAATAAAGTAATTTCTATTTATTTTTTGATCAATATCCAATCTATTGGATATACCAATTATATAGGTAACCTTAATCTCTTGAGTAATTACATTTCCGTAAAAAATTAAACTAAATCAGTGAAACGCTTTGTAAAAAAGTAGACAGCCGGGTGAAGTATTGCTTATGGCTGTCCAACGCGTGGGCAGTCCGGTTTTAATGTATTAAAAGAAAGAGTTTAAACTCCCAGACAGCTTGGTATCTAAATATTAAACAAGTTTTATACTAATGAAACATAAATGAGTAACTACGACGTGTCAATGACCACAAAAATTCATCATCGCGTAACTAGTGCTGTGTCATAAACATCGACACAACTGACAACACTAGTTCAAATTAACTTTACTCGAGCGTAAATGGCTTGTTTATCAAATAAACTGTCACTTTTAAAGTACATATTTTAATTGCAGACTTTAATTTAATGTATTTATTTTTAAGAATACCTCATTATTCTTACTCGTCGTCGGTAACTCAAACTTAGTTTTAATAATATTTTTGTAGCCAATGATGGCAGAAGAGACATTGGCCTACTTATTCGTAAGTGGTATAGTAACAGTCGCTCATAGTTCTTAGAAGCGTGTATAGGTATTTGGCTGTCTCTCGCGCTCTCGCCTGCCGCTGACATTAGGTAAAAATATTTAATTCCGTACTGGCAGCTCAAGATACAATCTATCCAGTACGTCTCTCTAGAGAACTGAAACTGTCACTCACTTGCACAAAATGTCACACACACAACTACTTATATAGTGTTACTAGGCAGTATGGCTGCAACTGCCGTCTGCCACAGTCAAAACGCTTTCCAGGCGAAGTGGTACGACAAACATACTTACATAACTTCACGCCTGTCTTTCATTAATGGGGTAAACAGAGTCTAAAGAACGCAATTTGCTGCGTCCCAAACTTACCTTCTTTGCCCCTTAATCATTCATTAATCTTTTCATATGCATACGTCGGTTACGGGTGTTTGTAATTGTGCTCTTTGTCAAAACATCACCTATTTGATCCGCGTATGTTCGTCTAGGGCGACCCCTACCACTTTCCGTAAATCTCTTTCGTTATCCTACTGCCATCCATCCTTTCCACATGTCTAAACCACCTTAACATATTCCTTTTAATTTTAGTCACTATATCGTCATTCAATCCACATTCTTCTCCTATCACGCTATTTCTTACTCTATTTGACAGACTAATTCTACACATGCTTCTCAGTGTTCTCTTCTTTACTGCATTTATCCTGCTGTCATGCTTTGTGCGAAGTGGTACGATTAAATTGAGTTAGTATATTGGCCAAGACCTGGTACTCCCTTAGTCGGCGTGTATAATTCACACGAGAAGAGATGCTCAAGAGCAAAATCATCTGGTTATTATAGTTTTAGTCAAGGCCGTGCTCCATTCAGTGAATACGAGGTCCAAGTACTTGTCTATTAGCGTGCTTGAAGACTCCGCGCAATTAATCAAAGCATTTAGAAGTTGTAATTTTATGATTTGCTTTTTCCTCATAATATAAAGTACTTTACATGATTATGACAACACATAAGAGCTGATGTCAATATAAACTTATTTCTGAAAGAATGTCACATTTTATATACACATGTACCTCCACATATAAAGCTAATATCAGCATCAACATATTTCTGAAAGAAAATGCCTTATTTCATATACACATGTACATATAGACGTACTTCTTATCGCCTCGCTGTCTCTTATAGCGGTTAGTAAGTTCACCACCGATCGTAAAACAAAATCAGCGTGATTCAGCCGAACATTTGATTGGGGATAGGCATATATTATCACCTCCAATCTTAAACCAAGACACTCTGACCGCTTAATCCTTCAGAAGAATAAGAAGTTAGAGATCTTGATAGAATAGACATGTCAAGACTTGGCCAATTACTAATACACGCTGATCTGTGTATGCTATATGAATACTTTAAACCATAGGTCATATTAAAATGGATAGTTTATGAGTCAGCAAGTTATGCATTGCCATAGAAACATTGGAAAATGGTCTTGAAGAATAATTTTGTATGATGTGTTAATAAACCTGTTTCTATCATGTATATTAAATCACTTTTAGCCTGGGGCAGTTTTGTTCGCCAATCCGTCAAGTCAACTGTATGTGTAACAGTTAGGTGTAGGCAAAAAACGCCGTTACATATTTTAAGTGACGTCATATAGACTAATTAACAGCTGCAGTCTGTAGAAATTTGTTAGACAGAGTTTCGATATGGCTGTGTGTAGCTTGCTTATTTAAGATAGCCTATTGTAGTCTATGTGTGGTTTGGCTGTTACTAATGGACCTAATAAAGCTGACAAAACGTAGGCCTACATCTCTGCTTATTCCTTCCGGTGTATATATCGCAGGCAAATTGAATAAATCCGCCGTTTACATACTGCCTAGTCATTTTGTAATTAGGTTAGGTTAGGTTTGAACTGTGACCCCCTGCGCACGATTCGAGCGAGCAAAGTGAGCGTGCTATAAACGAATTATATTTGTTTTCAAACTAGTTTAAACATCCCAAATTAGGTACTTATTACATTGCTGGTAAAAACCAGTGTTATGTAATATGCCGAGGCATATTGTAAACAGTCGATTAATATAATTTACCTGCGACACATATATATATATATATATATATATATATATATATATATATATATATATTTCAAAACTTCTACGAGAGAGCTGTCGTTAAAAATAAATAATATTTTTGTAACATAATCGATGTCTTCCACTCAAGACTGTTCTATAAATCAAAGTTCGATCAAGGCTTTCTAACATTATAAATTTATTCCATCCAGTCCTACTATGAGTAGTGGTTCGATAGCACTGTTTGCAACTATTTTTCCAAATTATTAGACTGGCGGATCGAAAATTTTTTGAATCGTTATAGAACTACTATGAATATGTACAATTGAAACAAAATATAAGTACTTAATATGTATTCGTATGGGTTTCACTATTTTAAAAACAGCCCTCATGGGTCATAAATAACTCGCGAGGGCTGTTTTTAAAACAGTACTAGGGTAGCAGAAGGTTGAAAAATGCATAAAACCTGTACTTCTCTTTATATCTCTCTACAAAAAATCACTACTTAGTACGATAATGATGAATACCACTGAGTTTACCTTAGATAACAGACAAGTGACATAAGTGCATTTTCTAAGCTAACAAAGTACATGGTGCATGCAAGTATCCGTTGCGGCAAACCTCTGGCGTTTACGTAATACTAATTAATACCTTACATCTATATTCAAAGGTGGATATACCTATTATTCACATCAACTCTTGTGACGTGTACACATTATGTTAGGCATCCTAATCACTTTCCCAAGTTGGCTGCAAGTGATGACGGAAGATAGGCACTTGTGGAATTTACTGAGTAAATAAAGAACGAATAGTTAAGAAAGGCGACGTTTTGGTCTTATTAAAAGCTATTTAAACTCTGCTAGAACTTTGGTGCAACGTGCAAAGGTATGGCGAGAAACGTCGTTTAATACTATCTGTCTTCAGTGCCGTAAATAGCCTTTTTTGCGCCCTGTGCGAGCTTCTATAATTGCGCCCTTGTTTTTTTAGATATTATAGGTACCCTAGAGCAATGCTATGTATAGGCCTACTTTATTTCATTCAGGGTGATAAAATAAAGCACAAGGAACTTGGTGTTGGTGGACCAATTATCTAATATTTTGGAAGAAAAATCTATTTTTTTAAAGAACTGATGTTGGCAAACAAGCAGACGAGCCGTCTGATGTTAAGTGGACCCTTCGCCTATTATACCAGCCACTGTGTCTCACTCACTAAAACTCAATCGCAAGTTCACTAGTGCAAATGCGTTGTCCAACCTGATGCTTAATATTTCATTTTTTTTAATTTTTGCAAAGTTTCAGTAAATTAATTTAATTTTAAGTACTTGGTATGGTAGAGTTTTGAATAAGGAAGGTAGCATAATATAAATTGCGTTTAAGTATGAATTAGTGAAAAACGTTTATTCGAAAATATTTGCAAGATTATTCACAACTACACAATACACAAATAAATGAGACCACAAATGAATGAGTTCAGATAGTAAAGATTTATTAAAGCAAGCCATAAACTTTTTTAAAGATTTACTTTTCGCGCTTTCTTCATTGCGAAATCGTTGATAACATTTTCATACGACAGACACCGTCCTATGTCGCGTTCAATCGACAAAATCGCTAAGCCCGTCAACCTTTCTTGGCCAATCGTCGAGCGCAAGTAAGTTTTCATTAATTTTAGCTTACTGAATGATCTTTCGCAGGAAGCTACAGTCACTGGCATTGTTAAAAAAATCTTTATAGCGCCCGCCCGTACCCGCCCGCAGCTTAAGTCTCCGACCGACCGTGTAGCCGGCCGGCGGCGTAACTCCGATAAACACTAAACACAAATACGCTCGTGCGCTGCCAAAAAAATGAGCGCGATGTTTTGTCTAATTTAATAGACGTTTTTGATGATACTGGTATGTAGGTACGTATGTGTTGGAATCGAGCACTAGGGGCGCAGCGGGAACTTATCAGGAGCAAACCGAAAAAATAATAGTCCTGCCTGGTCAGGCCATTCTTGCGCCCCCCAGAGTCTACGCCCTGTGCCTGGGCACCGGTGGCACCGCCCTATTTACGGCACTGTGTCTTTGTACTAGGTATTGGACAAGACGCTAAAGTGGATACAGGCAAATATTCAGCTTGATAAGCAGTCTATATATATATACATATATCATTACTTGAGCGTGCCGATTTTGTTAAAGAAATAAAGTCTAAAACGATTTTTTTTATTGCGCTTTAGTATAACGAAGCAAAAGTACTAACTAACTTTCCAGTAGTTGTTACCAAGGACATTTACGAGTACCTATATAAAAAACAGTAGCAATAGAAACACTTGGTCGTAGCAAAAGTATGTTACTTGCGGATGTATTAATTAATAATATTAATGATTATACTTTTTTGTTGTTAGTTCTAAACTAACAACAAAAAACCCCAATTTAATGCTCATTGATCTTAACGAAATGCTAATTCAAAAAGAGAACATAACCGTCGCATTCCAGTTCCCTCGTTATTACACAGGGCACTGTAGTGACTTTCTTTACTCAAAGATTTATTTGCTTTAATTAATCGCGTTTAAATATCAGAGAAAAATTATTAAGGTCCACTGGTTTTTGTATATTTTCTTTCATAATTTTAATAATGATATTTATCGAGGTACTTCCGATTCAAACAGTTAACAACCTTAAATTTCTGGTTGAGTAACTGGTCTTTAGATCACAGTAATGTTCAACTTGGGAAAGTCAAAATGTTATAGAATATGATTTACTTTCTGGCACAATAATCTGAGCTACTAAATTAGGGTAGTATTTTTTTATAAATGTAAGAATTCGAACATGGAAGTATATGTTATGAAAGTTTTCTCTAGTAAGCCTGTCACTTTGGTACGTTTTCTAAATGCAACCAGACAGCGAACGTTTTTGATGCGTGACAGAGTGTAATCTGAAGCCCGCGTTAAAACGACCGAGGTGTGTTGTACTGTCATACTATCATACGGTCAAACAGAGTGCTGTCGGCCGTGAAAAACGTGTTTTGTATGTCTGGGGCTTAAAGCTTATTTTAATTAAAGCTACTATCGTGTTATATAGATAAAATTGGCGCTGTTACATGAATGTTAGTGAAAATATTTGTGATTCAACTCGATGTAGATTAATCGGACTTGCTTTACAAGGGTTTTCTCATACATTCGATGGCCGGCGCATCGTAAAATTTCTAATGCTTTGATTTTGTTTTAGTAAGGACATTATCGCTATTTCGGTGGCTCAATATACAAACTAGGTCTAAAGCTAGAATGCTATAATTAATATTTGCTATTAATTTGCATATGTAATGTTGTAAATTGTAGGTACGAGATAGGAAAATTCGCTTCGGCATGTTGTTAACGCAACAAGCTAATAACATGGTTCTACTTATGGAACGTTTCTAGTTACAATAACTAATCTCACTACATTCTTTATTTATGTTGACCACATTCTTTGACAGAAAAGAGACTGTGTCCCTAGCATTGCAGACGAAATGCTAGGAACTCTGAGTCGTCCATGAGCGACAGTTAGCACATACCATCACGTGGGGGCTGTTTGTGTGTCTGACGGCAATAAAAAAAATCTTAACTTAATAAACACTAAAATTTTGTTATTGACGAAGAATAAAATCTACAATCAAATAAGAGAAATGTAACTGATGTACACGTAAAAACGATAATATAACAGTATTATCATAATTGTCGATCCGTGCATTTGTGATAAAAATCGTCCGAATCCATCCGCCGCCGTCCAATTATGAACACCTAGTCATTATTTTAAGAAAACATTAACTACTTAACATAAGAATTCGAGTCGAAAACGCTATGCAATTATGTGTACCACAAAATTGCAAAGTGTATAACGTAGATGGCAAACCACACAGAGTATGTACACTGCTGGATGTGTTTAAAGCATGTTATATATTTTTTTTTATAAATATTGCAGATTATAAATAAAAAAAACGTAAAAGCATGCACTGGTTGTCATTCTTATGTCGAGTCTGATTGAATTTTTGATCAAAAATCGAGCACGTCGTAAATCGATCAAAGTTTTAGTAAAGGTGTAAGAGAGTAATAAACGCTCTGCAGTATGTAATGGATATTTAAGCTCATGAGCACTCAAGAAGGGACCGGCATCAGTAACAGAACTGACCCGCAGCGACCCTTAAACTTGTACATAACTGAAAATTTTGCGGCATTGCTGTTGACCTGAGAGTTTCTACAATCTTCGCCGTGAAGCATAATTATACATATACACTTATACAGCAAACTGTAATAGAAGACAGGCTGAATGTAATCGTTTATACAAAGGGATAGCATTACATTAAACTCTTCTTCGTTTCTCGTATTTGCTTACATCCGTGGTCCAATGTTGGCCCTACCCGCTGTAAGTGACTGCCGAAACATGCACGATACCCGACAAAAAGTCGACGACGAAACGCTCCAGATCAAATGAGATGGTCCCGGGGCTACAGAGCAGTGCCCCTGCAGACATTACCAATCTATATTAACTTGAAACTATAGTGATCACGGATACCGTCATTATTGTGAAAGAGAGCTCTTAATCATTTCGGCAAAATTGCAAGAAATTTCAGATTTTGTAGAGTACATGTTTTAAGCATGGAATCAGCCACCGGAGACGAAATAATAGTGATAGAAAAGTAGCAATCTATATTTTATTGTAGCTTGATCTTCCCATATCTCATTTTGTAACGTGAGGTCCCAAATTACTTACTATAATTGAAACATCTGGTCTCAGTCTCATAAACATATAATATCTTTACTACTTTTACTAGGCACACTGGTCAAAAACTTCTTTCTGTCTTGTGGTATTTTAGATGTGAAGACGGTGTGGAATTTTGAGTTTGTTTGCGAGCCGTGCTGTTCAGCACGGCTCGCAAACAAACTCAAAATCTCAAAAACTCGACGACGACAATAATACACTTTGTACATTACCAGCTAACATATTATTTCAAGACCAAAAGTAATTCTCACCAGACATTTAAATCAAGTCAAAGTTATTTACATACTGTTTGCTTTCCCACAAACAACATTCGTCTCTGTACCTCAATTACTCTGTAGGTACGCACATTGCTTTTTAATAACCGCTTTAATGTAAAAGAAAATTTACGTTCGCCAAATTAGAGTAGTCGTCCTCTCGGGCTGCCCTTCCCAGTGCCCATTGATGCAAATTACAGAACTGGTTCGAAACTGACACCTACCCACGAATTTACCTGTTAATTCCATTTGACGTGCAAAACAGGTGAAATTTTAATATCAAATTTTATTATAGGGTTACACCGAAACATTTTTCGATAAGGCAATTCGGTTGTCAGTTTAAGGACTGCTTACATTTTCTGTGCACATAAAGTCGTCAGCGTAACCAGCACTCGAATAATATGTTGACATTATTGTATAATATTTTTGCATGATTATTGATTATTTGGTGCTATTTGTATATTTTTTTAATTTTCTCCTTTAAATAAATTGATTTTTATTATTGTTGACGATAAGTAGTCCTGAGCAAACGTGTGTATTTTATATTATACTATATACTTATATCCGTAATCGCAGCTGCAGGCCATTACACAACAATTTGAGGCCATATATATTAAAAAATAATGGCCGTATTTTAAAGATATTTTCTTTAAAATTACCACTATTTATTCTACCTTATATGTATGAAAAGTGTTATTTAAATGGTTTAAAAGTATTATAATATTAAATTTGTGGTGAAAGCAACTGGACTTTTCACTTGGATACTAATTTTGTCTGGAAACCAGCATTTCTTAACCATCTAATTGAGAATGATGTAATGAACGTCAGTGAACCCAACAAAAATATTAATCGTATAGAAACCACGCTGGGCTCGAAACTCTACTTACGTAGGACAAGCGGGTGGGAAGATCTCATGTTTCTAAATCTTAAGGTTCTTCTTACATGCCTATATCCTCAGCTTAACGAAATCATTTTAATGGAAGTTTTAAAGTTGAATAGTATCAAAAGGAATAAGCCAAGCTGCACGTAGCAAGGAGAAAACACGTATTCTTTTATTTCTTCGTTTTGAAAGGAAATACAAATTAATTATTATAATTATATCGGGTAAGGGAACCTATTTCAATATAATATGTCACAATATTCTAATAAACAAAGAGGAAACGCATATAAACTGTTGTCGGCGATAGCGGGTCAGTTCTCACGCATACCGCGCCCTGTGGTTTGTGGTCTCGTTTACTTTACACGCTGTGCGGCCGCGCAATACTAAACAAATACGTCGCATAACATATGCATTGCTATTTATATTGATACGAGGGAGTCTTAGAGAGATCAGTTTTTTTTTTATATTAGTTTACCAAAAAGTGACTCCACTCTGCCTGATGGTAAGCTGACGGCTTACCATCAGCAATTTTCCAATGTCAATGTATGTTCTGCTAATACAGATATTATTCTTAAAATAATTGATGTATTAAATGATAAAAAATGTCAGATTTAATTTATTTGTACAGATACAACAATGTATAAAGTGCTTAGTTTGATGACGATGATTCGTATAAAAATAATGAATGACAATTGCTTATCGATTATGTATATGTTAGTATTGTAATTAGGTGCAGTGCTTTTGAATATGTAAGATAATTGAAATATACAGATGTAATCAGGCTGACCTTTCTGACTAGAAAACATGTACCTAAACAAACAGGTCACTCTGATCGCGACTTGCCTGGTTATTTAATGACTCTTACGCGTATTGCATTTAGGCAATAAAGCATTGCTTACAACTTAAATTTCAATTCAAGAATTAAATTCAATTCTACAAACATATTCTGGAATAACGTTGCAGGTATACAAATGTGTAATTTATAAAATTACAAATTTTATGCAAAATAGTGGCCCCTATTTCCTTAACAGCTGTGGGTAAAATTTCCAACCAAATATTTAAAAATTAAATTTTCCCCAACATACACTTTACACTTTTCCTCATTTGATCTACTAATTAGGAGTTTAGGCCTGGACGTTTGCCAAGTTAAAGTAAGTTATTATATTATTTAATTTACTAACTCATACAGAATTTTAAAACTAGTGGTCGCCTAGTGGTCGAAATTCGACCATAATTAATTTTTTTTAAGTTTTTATCCATAAATAATTAAAAAAAACAGAGTTCCTCCTCCTTCTCTATATAAAAAAATTTCATACTCCTCCGGCCGCGCAATTTTTGTAGTCTTTATAGAATACATATTTCAAAAAGTAAATTGAAATTCGCTAAACATTTACTGCACATAATTACTACAAAGTCAATCTGTTCAGAGTATTTACACATAAAATACATTCTCCACTCAGAAACGGATCATCACCACCCAACTCGAGTCTTTAAGTATTTATTTGTAATTTGTAAATTTTCTGCTACATCGTACAGTAATCAGTAACGTAATAGCCCTCTCGAGACCAGTTTTAGCAGTTGCCGCGCTTACGTCTCCATCTTAACGCTTACAAGCAGTCACCGTCATTTAATGCTGCACTGGACTGACATATCTTAGTTATAGTTTTTCCTTGCTAGGGACCTAAATAAACTTGGCCACCACGTGGTAACTCAATGTCTTTCGACGCGAAAGCTTTTGCTGTACACTTGAGTGAATTTGCAATGCAGATCGTTAGATAATTATCGTCAAATGGACCACTTACTTGCATGTAAGCAAGTAAAGACATTAATCTATACTATTATATAAAGCGGAAGAGTTTGTTTGTTTGTTTGTTTGTTTGAACGCGCTAATCTCTAGAACTACCAGTCGGATTTGAAAATTCGTATGATAGCTCAGTTCCCGAGGAAGGTTATAGACTATGTAACATCACGCTACTGGCGACGAGAGCGGCGCAGTAACCAAAGACGCAGGTGAAACCGCGCTGCGGAAAGCTAATTATTAATAAAATTTTAGCAGAACATTAGACTATCAAATCAATTTGCACTTGCTCAAAACCTCCTTATTAATATAAAATTTAATTGTCAGTTTACAACATATTATTACAACTTAAACTGATAGACCTCACTAAAGATAGTATCAAAGGAATGCATGTGGTCATAGCAACATCATACGCACTAAGAATACGTATCAGCTGCCCATGTTGTACTAAAAATAGCACTAATCATTAAATGATAGCTATTTAACCAATAACCCTAATTAGACGGTAATAAAAACGTCGATAACAAGATACACCATCAGTTTATAATAGCAGTAGCATTATTCAGTTCATTTCATCTAACATAAAGGTGTTAAAAGTCATCTTGACTAATTAAGAAATTGAAGAAATTTACACCCAATACTGCGTATTTTTAGAAACACTCGAGAACACTACTACCCAGAAATACAATACAATACTGGCTAAACTAGGTTTTTTGTAGGTTCACACAATACTTAGTACTAAGTATGTAGGATGAAGATACTTGTACTTACCTAGAAAGGTTGTCTCAACGATTAGACGTACACTGCTGGACGACACCCCCTAAGCATTTTCACTTTGGCTTGCATGCCGCCCTAACCCATCTCTCATTATATTATAAGTACTAAAATGCTCAAGGCGGATTGGCAATTCCCTGATGAAGGATGAAGAAGCAATCAATACCAGCTTGCAAGAGAAACCGCGGGCGGTGACCAGTTTGTTGATAATATAGGTTGATTTAAAGGAGCCTTGCGCAAATGCACTGGGTGGCGGGCGGAAGGCACAAGTAATAACATCGGAAAACGTATGGAGATAGCTCTCAACATTGCTTCAAAATTATATTTATAATTTTATTGATAATAATCTTATAAATAATCCAATTATGAATTTTATTTCGCAACGAAATTAATTATTTAACGTTTTGCAAGGCTTCGTTTGTGCAGTATATTTCAAAATCGCTTAATGCCTGATCAGTCCTGATATCCTGATGTAAAGTTAGTTTTAAAGTATTGCACAACATTATTAAAATATAAAGTCAACATCTCCTGTAAAAATAAAACTACTACAGAATTGTTATCCTCGTAAGTACCTACTCATGGACGGCGGCAGCATGGTGCAAGGGGATGCGCTTGCATCCCCCTGACGTAAAAAAAATACATAGAAAAGATAGAGATTTTTTTATCAAAGTCTTTTAATTGAACTTCTATAAGATAAGTACTGTCCAAATTTGTTCAGTTGCACTCCCCTAAATATCAGATGCAACCCCCTAAAAGTAATTCTGGCGGTGCGCGCCTATGAACCTACTGCTAGGGGTTAGACCTAAATAAAAAGTGCGAGTGAAATGTTGCATCAAAACCATTATCCAGGCGTCCACTCCTCAGATAAAAGTTTGCTTACCACCCGAAGTCGTATACTAAGAACGTTCTCGAAACAGACGGACACAATATCGCTACGCGTATAACGCAAAAATGTTAAGGAACTTACAAAAATCTCGCCGCACAGCCTAACCCTTACCAACCCACGATCAAGGGCTTTTTTGGGCAAATAATTCTGAACCAGTTCGCTAGTCCGTTGACCCCTGAAGCCTCGGGCTGCGGTATTTGAGCTGATTTCGGCTTCAAAATCGCACATCGTAACGTTGTTTTTTGCCAGGACCATTATTATTATTAATTGGATCACTACCTTGTCCGATGATGGAAATCGTTAAAGAACAGCCAGGCCAGAAACGCGTTATGCAGCTCAGGTTTTAATAGTAAAAAAATACAGTTTTATCATTACTGCACATCTTGAGAGAACAAGACAGTGATATTTGTCTATAAAGTTTTAACCTTTGTTTATTTTGGTAATAAGGTGCCTATTTATTACTGATAAAAAACTTACACCTGTTAGTTTTTATCAGTCGAGCGATATTTTACTACTGACCCCGAAGACGGTTTCGAAGAAACACTGAGATTGCCTTAAATTTCGAACCGCAATGGAACCCTAAAAAGACACTCAAACGTATAACCCGAATAAATTTAAAAAGTATCACAGTATATCAGTGGTTTCTGTTTTTAATGTGCACCTCAATTTAACTGGATAAACTTGTCAATTTGTTCATCGGCGAAATGTGTTGGCCAATAGAGATACGGTCACAACATACGTTATAAGTTGATTTAATTTTGTTGGGTTATAAATCTGGAGTACTACTCGAGTCCTGCTCACCACACAGAGTAACTGAAGAAACAGTAGATCAACGATGATGAATCGTTTTTATTAAGAAACAAATACTTTGGTTAGATGTTATAGATATCATTGAAGCCTTTTATAAGTCTGATTTTGGAACTGTTCTTACAGAAGCTGGTTTTCTGTTTCCTTCATGACAACTCTCAACGTAGGTCTAACACTATACTCGTGATCTCGCTACCACTCCAAGCTATTGTCCAAATCCATCTTCAGGCCTTATCAAGATCATGGTTTGACATATTATAGAACTTGCCAGTCAGGAGTGACTTAAAATTTTTCTATGAGTTTTTGTGCAGGACAGATTAGTCAGTACGGGCAACTGACTAATTTAGTCCTGCACATGAACTCATAGAAAAATTTGATGATCTTAGAAGGCCTGAAGATGGATTTTGACTTTTTAAAAATTTGATCTCAGTTTCTGCTAAAATCAAGTTAGTAAAAATCCTCTCTATAATAACTGGTTTTTAGAATAAGAAGTTTTAAAGCAATGTAATCAACTGCACTACAATTAATTTCTGATATTGTCAAACAAGTTTGTTGTAGCAACCATTAACATAAGTAAACAGTCATTAGAAAATTTCATCTGTATATGATGCATGATGGTACTGGTCAAACATACTCGTAGTTACTCTGTGGCCATCAAATCTGAGTTTCCACGAAGCATGGCGGCATTCGGCAACGTTTCGTTTATATTAGCTTAATGAGCCCGCTTCGGGCCCAGAACAACTTTTTACTCGCTTTTGCTCAGTAATAAAGAGTAACAGCACAATGTTCGCATGCACTATATTATGATTATTTTTTATTATTCTACAGTTATGCACTTTGCACGTAAGGGTTATTAAGTTATTTGCTAATTTCGCTTCTTTATTTGTTTGTACATTGATTGATTTGTTAATCATAAAATGACTATCACCACCGTTTTTGATATCTCATTTACAAATATCGTTTTAAGTAATTTTATTTAACGGTGTCAATATATTTTATTTATCCCAGTTTTTAAAGGTCTTTTAATAAAGATCATGCCGATAAGCTAAATTAATAAATTATATCAGAACCCCTAAGGCGCCTTGAAAGCTCAACATCAAGGTGAAATACAAACGAAATTAATTATGTAGATTTTTTCCGGCTAATTAATGCTTAAGGCATAAATAAAAACAATACCTTCCTACTACCTACTTTTCTGGTCGAAGCCGTAGTAGGGTAAATAAAAAACAAAAGAAACGTTTTTTTAAAAATAAAATAATTCGCAATCAAATACAAAAAGAGCGAGAGAGTACGGGCCAAATCAAAACTGTCATAATATTTTAATCAGAACAATCTACAATATAGCCGCCGATGTGGACTGCCCCCTACCAAGTCTGGCAGGTACATTAGTCCCATATTATTTCGTCCAACGAAAAATCCGTCCAGACATTTTTGGTAAAAAAAATATCGAAGTGAAAAAACTCTTTGAGTGATCCGACATCGTTAATACTAACAGAGATGCAAGTTCGAGGCTGGGCTGTGAACTATAATTTGCTAATAAGCTCTGAGAACTGCATAAGGTAATTAGTTACAGTTTGTTTTTGATATACTGTTAAACTTCAGGCGTTCTGCCCGTGGAGTTTTTGATGCGGTTAAGTGTATAAAAAATTACTTGTTTTTGGACAGTTTTGTAAATCGTGCAAATGTACGTCACTACACATCACAAAAATGAGTGATATAATTAAATTATTTATTTTCAGGTATCAATCTAAATGTTTTCAATGTCAAGATGTCAATTGCTGGACACAGACCTTTACCAAAGGGTCACCACGAAAGACCACAGTCACCACGATTGGGAGGCAGATTGGCAACCGCAAACCTTGTATCCTTCGTGGTCTTTTACAACACGAAGAAATGGAATGATTTCTTATTGTGTTTTACTAACCACACAAAAATGCCAAAACATGTAACTTATTTGTTTACGGCCAGACACGAACAAAAAAATAATAATTAAATAATTGAATCCACTTTGCAAGTGGAAACGGATGATACGCCGCTTTAAAAAAATGTGATTTGCATATTTTAATGAACAGTGTGAAATTTTTAGGTAGGTACTTTTAGACAATTCTTAAATTCCTTTAAATGTTTAATACAAAACTAAATGGTATCTGTAGTATGGATGTGGACAGGCTATTTTCCGCAACTCAACGACTGTACCCGTATTTTGCGAACTATTCAGATTCATCACCATCTATATTATCTATTAATATTTTGTATTAATTTTAAATGACTTGATACCCGAGCCATATTTGAACAGTTAAGTACACATTTTGTATTGTTTTGTTAAAATTGTATTCTTAGTATTGTTAAAATTATACATTGTGATTTGTGAAATAGAGGTATATTGTGAACTCCTGTGGTAAATTAAGTTCGTCTTACTTTATACTTATACCAAAAATTAACAGTTTACATAATACCTACATAGAAACATTTATCACGCTTCACATGTTGCCTTTACCTTTCGCAGCAATATGCAAATTGAGGCAGCCTGTAAAGCACACATTTTACTTTTTATTTTTTCTTTACAACATAGAAAGCTGTAAGTAATTAAGTATCTATAGAGTTAAGTGTATTGCCTGCGTCACTTTGCATGCTACTTGAAACTGTAACTTACAAAAATTGTAATAACCTGGCGATTAAAAAGAGTGGCCTAAGTTTCTTGCCAGTTCTTCTCATGGCTCTACTTCGTCAGCGAACTGGCTGTAGGTTAATTTGCTGACATTTTGTAAACTTTGACGTTCATAAGTGTTAATTTAATTAACCTATATGAATAAACATATATTTCATTTCATTTCATTTCTATACTATTATATATAGCGGAAGAGTTTGTTTGTTTGAACGCGCTAATCTCTGGAACTACCAGTCGGATTTGAATATTTATTTTTGCGTATGATAGCTTAGTTGTCGAGGAAGGTTAGGGGCTATGTAACATCACTGGAGACTGGAGCAGAGCAGTCAGCAAGGCGCGGATGAAACCTCGCCGCGACCAGCTAGTTACAAAATAAATGGACTGAGCTTCGCCAATCTAATGTTACACGAAATAAGATGTTATGTAAATACTTCTAAGAAAAATTATAAAATTGTGATCAAGGCTTTGTCATAATGTATTTAATAAAACCTTTATGAGGAAAAATATTAAACCTACACTTTCCTGGCAATATAAAGCATTTTTCCAAAGTTTATATAAGAAAAGCGATCTACTAATAAGGCTGTATGTGAATAATAATAAGATTTTAAAGAACAGACTTTTGTGTTCGGAAAATTATTTATTTTCGCAATGATGTTATTCATTTACATATTTTTTTATATATATTTTTTTTAGCTTAAATATGGTAGGCCATTAAAATAATAATAATATTTTTGACTTATTTCTCAACTCGCCACTTGAAAACTCGCCACTCAGTGGCGAGTTGCCACGAATTATTTTAATTTCGGGGCAACTCGCCATCGAGGCGGGTATATTTTTAATAAGTCATATTTTTTTTACAATTACATAGACAAAATTTTTTGGAATAGAACACAACCGAATAAGAACATTTTTGATACCATTTATGCAATCATTAATGTAAGAATTGTAAGATGAATGATGAGTGATGACTGACATTAATATACTCGTACTAAAAACGTGAAATGCTGAAAAATTTCTTTACATGCTATTCTATTTGTTTTAAAAGCAGTATCGAGTACATCTGGGCCAACGGGACCCAAAATTCACAAGTAGTATCTAATAAAGAAACAATGAGCACACAATTAGTTTGACTTCTTCGGTCACGACAATCGTTTCCGGCTCCACGCGTTACCAGATTCCGATCACTGAAACCGGTTTATTCAAATACTAACGGACGACTAGATTCTTCACAGTGTTACTATCTTTTTGATCAGGTTTGCCTTTCTAAGATAACGTTTCGACAATATGCGGAGCCATACAAATATGAATTCTAAATTCAACAGCACAGTGTTGAAAATGCGTGTGCGATTACAATGCTTGTCAATCTCGTCAAAGTAATGAATAATATAAGCGAAAGCGGTCTGTTTAAATCTCTCTTAAACATGATTAATTTATTTTGATTTAATATTTCGCTTCAGGATGTTTGTGATGAAGCCGATCAGGCTGTGGGCAGGTGTCAAGTCAACTAATGGCTTCGTGGATTTTAAGTGGTTTATTAACGTTGCTTGGCACAGCAACGTTTGATGTTGGAATAGACGGAAAGTTTTAGATCAGTTCTATCTTTAAAATATTTTTTTATTTGTTGCACATGCAACAGAAGTTCAGGGATATCCCTCAAAAATAATTAAAATAGCGGTGATTACCACTTACCATTAGCTAGGAAGAAGGTTAATTTGCCACCAAAGTTAAAAAAAAAGTTTTATTAAGTTTTGGGTATAATTATTTTAGTCCTGACGAGCAACGATTGCCATACAACATTAAAAGTTGTTTGTCACTATTAAAAAATGCAAATATTACAATCAAAAAATACCTATTTTTGCCACAAAATTTTATGAATCGTAGGAAACCTGTACCAAGTTATGCAATTGAGTTCCCACATAGGTATGAGTCTTATAGCCTACAATTGGTCCCTATAGTTTCGTATGAGATCAAAAGCCGTTAAATTTACTTCGATGAGCAACGTATTTCGAAAGCTCGTTATTTGCTTTAGATTCACGCTTTGTATTCAAGGTAATTGACAGTAAAGTGAAATAGAAAGCAACACGTTTTATTTCTAAATCCTTGCCTTAAAATAAGAGTAAATATTTGACACTACTTTGAAGTGTTAGCGCATTTAAAAACTTTTCTATGGAGACGCCATTGGCTATTTATATTAACTGATATGTCTATATTTGGAACCTTATTTCAATTATAATAACAGCTGGGTTAAGTGCCATATATAGAAGTGGATCGACACATACTCTGGAATTCTGATGTCTTAAGTCTGATTAGCACCGTAGACATGTTCTTAATGAGATATTTATAAACTGTGAGTGACGACAGAGCCCGAAGACAAATTCAAAGAACAAGAAGTGGAGCAATATTAAAAAAAATTGAAATCAAGATTGTAGCTCTGCAACCTATACTGAGAAATGATCGAAAGCAGGACTTAACCAATTCTGAGTACAATATGCCTTTCTTTAAATTTTGTGCGCCGTCCATAATAGATTTGTACTATTGGAGGTTCTTCACATCAATTTTAGAAATCATGGTATGATTGGGTTTCCTTGGTCGAACACAATGTCATTTGCCTTAACGTTCTTAGATTTTAAAAACATAAAGGGGTTGCCGCGGATATAGCGTGATGTAAAAACATACAATTTCCGGTTCGACGTTAATCCGAATGTTAATCACGGACAACCCTCATTACCATGCGTTAGCATATTAATTTCATAGTTTATAAGCACTGCGCTAAAGGTTAAACGTTGTTTAAACTTTAGCTTATTTTTTGTTTATTAAAACACTTTTTAGTCACGAGCCATTTTTGCATTTAGACTTTAAAGCGTGTGGTCTTGCTCGACTATTATTATCATTTTGCAGTATTACTTCTACTACTTGTGTGTTCAACTTGTATTTTCATCTATGTTATACCATATACATATTTAATTCTGCTGGTCACAATAACAAGGTCTCATTGGAATTCTTTCGTTTTATATCATGAAATGAAGATAGTTATAGTCTCCTTTCTATCATCGCACCACTCGACATCGCAGCAAAGTTTATCCATACTACCTGGACACGATCTCGTCGAGCCCGGTTTGTTTCCAGCGTTCATTTCTACCACGTAAATGCAGGCTCTAGAACGAACTGCCAGCTGCGATGTAGGTAGGCACCAGCTTTGCAGCGCTTCTAGCATTACAGAAGTCCATGAGCGACAGTAACCACTTTTAATCAGTTGGGCTGTTAGTTCGTCATCCACTGTAGGCAATAAAAAATAGGTCTCAATCAGTACGCTTTAATAGAAAATTCGACAGGTCCATGTGACCCGGTCATGGTTAACACGTTAAACGCACTTGTTCGTGGCTGCCCATTATTTAACACGTTAACACGATCGGGTCACATGTGCTTCGATACAATACCAATTTTTGCGTCTGATTTACTGTCAATTGAAGAATTAAAAACGGTTGGAGATAAAAACCAGTTTCCCTATTAATCAATATCGCATTTTAATATAACGAAGCTTTCCTTATTTAAAGTCAGGTTTGTTTGCTCCAGCCCCTTTATCGATGATGCGTGAAATTCATTAGCACATTGCAGATACCTACTTGCATATTACAATGTTGCACTACATCTAGTACAGCTAACAATGTTTTGTATTGATTGCTTTTTGTACTTTAAAACTTCGTTTACCGTTTTGTCTGCTTCAATTTATTTGTCGGTCAACATTTTTGCACGAAATACCATTGCTTCTTGTAAACTGGACGGACACGTTTATCGATACGCTACAGTACAGAAATTCAATCTTCCAACTTTTATATTCTATACAATTTGTTGTACTCATCACCAAAGCCCTTATGACTTTGACTGCTGGCTTCTCCTATCAATAGCTTAGTATTTATCACAATAGCTATACTTGGCAGGCAGATTTCTGATCGTGAACGTCATGGTCTTATCGCTGACAGCTGCTAGTAGACGAGTAATATGTGATGGTTCCATCATTGTTGGTGGTTCCACAACTGCTAGGTTCCATACATTTACCTAACATAGTCACTATTCCGGCCATAATTTGTTAGCCCATAGTAACAATAAAAATATTTTATTAGCTCAGTTGTACAGAATTTAGGTCAGGGTATACCAAAATACGTAATTGTGCGTGTCTATGTAAGAAAGTTATTGCTAAAATTATCGCAAATGGTTTTGTCATGAAGTTAGTGCATGACAATTCTATTTGCGTAAATGTGGGATCACGATTTTATCCTCGTGTTGCCGTTTTCATGTCGAGATCAGTTATTGAACTATTAACACTATTTTTAGATGCTATTAAACATACCGATTTCTATTATACTCTAATATTTTCATTGGTAAAAAGGTTGTTAACAACAATATAGCTTTCTTAAAGGTAAGAAATTTTAAAAGCTAATGGAAATAGCAGACATATCACTTATGCTCTGCCAATTTTAAACCTTCTAAGAATCTCATAAGGACTTCTAGGATAAAATCATGCAATTCGCTATTTAAGTCAAGCACTTGCGCTCTTTTGATTATATTGTATAGCTAGCGAAGAAAATTCCCAAACATGAGCTATGAATTCACAAAGAGCGAGTGTCCGGGTATCTATCATTTATCGAGCTTGCCCGATGTTTGACAAGAGTAGATGTTATCGCCACACACGTCTAACTTTGATGTCATACAACTTGTGAC
Source organism: Parascotia fuliginaria (assembly GCA_963082885.1). Taxonomy (NCBI): domain Eukaryota; kingdom Metazoa; phylum Arthropoda; class Insecta; order Lepidoptera; family Erebidae; genus Parascotia; species Parascotia fuliginaria. The sequence continues at coordinate 2,712,146 of OY720182.1, read as the reverse complement.
CATGTGTGACGTGTATACGGTGCTTTTGTTTAAGAAAAAAAATATTCGATTCAATCAGATTTACTTTTCTGAATGACAGGTCTGGATTAGCACGCGAGAAAAAGTGATTGGATAAAATATAGTACGTATCTATATCGAATTCCAGGTACTTAGCTTCAAGTTAAAGACTTGTAGATGAAGTATCGATCAATCGAGAATATGTAGTAGGCTCATAATTATATCTCCTTTTGATGTAGTTACTAGTATATTGGCAGTTGAACGCAATATTGATTGATTTATTTATTTATATCTATAAAGTAGCATGCTCAAATAGGTGTCTTTCATTGAATTTTGTTCAGCCTCCTAAATTATCAAACGAATGTTGGAATAACGGTATTCGTACATAGTATTGCAACGTATTTGAAAAAAGACAAAAAATAATGATTAGGTAAAATGAGTTTCCTGTGTGGAGGACTAGCTGACTATACGCTTTGCTCGACTGCCCACTGTCCACTTGTACCGATAGCAACAAAATAAAATAAAAAGCTTGTTTCTGAGTTTTCACAGTAGTTCTTTTTTAAACATGTGCAGGTATTTTGGATTATTCATTCTACTGTATATTTTGGTTCACATTTATTTTAGTATTTCTAAAAATAGATCGCCCCTTCGGCTGTCGTGTGTCGTAGCAGGAACTGTGGGATTATAACATAAGTATGGGAAAGTATCCACCTGTGAACTATTAATTGAGTTTACTGTATTTCGTTCAATCGTCACTCATTTTTTTCCGTCAATGTGTAATATTTTGATTGGAGATTTGGTTGTGAATTGAATCAGTATTGCGCCGAGTTAGAGATCCGGTTTATTTAAATCGGTGAATCGTTAACGTCTTAAGCTCACGTAACAAAAAACACGACTGTATCAATGAAATAAAACCGTTCATTTATAGCCATACAACTAATCCTCACGTTTATTCTAGTTTTATTAATATTAGCAACATATAAATAAATATTTATATTATTACTAAAATGGTGTTTGCAGAAAGTGTTGATTTATTGATTGTTATATTACCAACTTGATATAATTTCTGGCATTTATAGATATTAGAATTTAGAGATCAGCGAGATACTTAAATATAAAGTAATTAGATAAAACCACTCGTCTCTACCACTGGTAATGACAAGGGGTAGAGTGTAGAGTAGTGTAGAGTAGAGTGGTAGAGACGAGCGGTTTTACTGGCCTAGGACTTAATTATCGGGTACGATTAAAATAGTTATAAAAAATTTCTATCAAGAAATACCGGTAACAGATCTAGTTGAAGGTTTTGCATCCTCCTCGTACTTTATTAAGCTCACACCAATGTTTGAGACCAAGAAAAACAACCGTTTGGGTTTCTTAATGTCTGTAATACTGATTTTCAAATAGAATTTACATTTGTTTAATAAAAAATTACAATAAAAATTATCACCCAGTATCTAATGCCAACATGTACTGTCACATCGGATTTAAGGACTTAAAGCGTTCGTAAAAGTAAAATAGTTTTATGCCAAATATGTTGCAATAAATTAAGATTCGATTTTACCTTTTTTGCAAACGGTCCCAGTCGGCATGTCTCACAGACTTGGAGGCAGCGTAATGAATATATATTTTTTGTGTTTTTTCTGTCTATAATTATGTTGGTGCTTTTTATCTTGGTCGCCACGCGGGCTTACGCTTCATCAGTTACCAGTACTTACCCACTTACTATTCAATACTGTTCAGCGGCGTCTACATGCAATATTTCAGATTCAAATGTATGCCGAAGCGTTTCAACGGTTACACCTTATAAAGCACAGATTAGACAAGTAAATTTACGTGTACGTTTTTTCATCGTCTCGTTTTTATCATAGTTTTATTAATACTTTATGTAAATATTCTATCTTAGATCTTTATTGCCTAAACAATATTATTAACATGATAATTCCGTTCAAATACAGTAAAAGTAGAAACAAAGTTTAATATATCGAAATGCCTTAATTTTCTATGAAATTACACAAAATGGGCTTCTTCTATAAACATAAATATCTGTTAAGTGAGTGCATAATTTAATCTCAAGACATTCATTAGTGTTATGCAACATTATTTAATTATATTATTTCTTAAAAAAGGTAGTTCACTAAGTTATTTAACGTCCGAAATATCGATTGGCGTTGAAACAAGCGTCCGTTGCCATAGCAACGAAGTCGGATCAAATAATACCTTCGCCGTCGCCGATACCATCGACTCGATCCGGGCCACTTTATTTTTATATTCAACCAAATATTGCATTCCAACGCCTTTACACACTCAAGTTTTGAGCAAAAACTTTCAACTTATTGAAATCTACCTTTCTCTGTCACACTTTTCGAAGGTAAAGCGGGACAGCGATACAATCCGCAATGCGTTCGCGAAATTCGCCGTTTTGCATCAGTCATGATGGTTGTGAATTGAAAATACCGTTTCGGTGATTGAAAGCCTCCTCACTTGCTCTGCATTAATTATTATAGATGATGGAGCAAGTGATAAAAAGTATGATAGCGTGTAATATTGATCATTTTCGGCTACTTAAAATCGCGGCTACAGATTAACGCAAAGTGGTAGGCGGTAAAACCACTTGTAAATATTTAATTGTAGTTTGTACCGATTGATTATATTAAGTTTATCAAGAAAAAATATTTGGAACATCCAGAACATATTAAGACACTTAATAAATACGGTATATTAACGTCTTTTAATACTGTTACTATGAGGAACAAATAGCAGATTTTTTCTAAACATTGAGCGGTGTTCGCAACAATAGCCACGATTGGCAAGCGAATTGGCGTTTGAAGGGACGGCAGTCATTATTACAGAATGTTACCTTGTCGTCCTACGTTGTATAAGACCATTCGTATATGAAAGTTTGGTCATAGCTTACAGTTTTTTTTCTTATATTATCCTAGTAAAGTGAATACACTCTGCCTGATGGAAAGGAGTCAGTGGAATCCAGAAGTGGTGGACACTATTTTAAGAGCCAAACTACTGGTATGGTGGCCTTCACTATTACGGCTTATTAAGATGCTTTTGCTACTTATCCGTTGTCGATTTAACAAAAACCTCTTAAAACAACTATAGCTGAAGTTAAGATTGCATCTAATATAGGAAACTAAACAGATCCTGATTTCCATGAACTACACTTGAATACTGCACAGGACAGTATCGACTTCGAAGCGCGTTCACATTATAGGATGCAGTTGGTTTGTTGCTAGGCAACTGAACAAGCGGTCGGCAATCTCCCACTGTTACCTTTATTTGTAAAGTTTAGCCATTTTATAGTAGGCACTCGGCTTGTGCACTTTTTAAGGCTATCTTAAACATTACCAACATACGGTGAAAGAGTTTAAATCCGAACAGGACCGAGTGACCGATGCTAAAGCCTTTTCTGTATGGGAAGAGGCCTCTGCCCCGTAATAAGCCTATAATGTTGTTGTTAATTTTAGGTTTTTATATCGCATCCTATCTATCATGATTTTCTATCTGCAGTTTTTATATAAAAATGGAAATCCTACAAGGTTCAAATGAATACATATCTACACAAAAGTTAATACCCTCAACAATAGTAAGTATTTGGCACACGCATAGCGGTCGTATATGTTTCCAAAACCCTCCATATATCCAGAAATAGCAGAACTGCTGAGGAGATGAGATCAGTTAAGAGTTTCTGTAACATCGCGCTGGCGAGTTCTTTCACCCGCCCGGTCCGTGGGTGGCGACTACTTTAGTTGTATGCCGCCGCCGCGAAATATAACGACTTCGGACAAAATTGGATAACCGTTCTATAATTGATGAATGTTAAAGGTTTCGAGACATACTTAATACTTATATCTTTACAATGTTTTGTTATGTAGAATATATGCAAGCCATGGAAAATGAGTCAGAACTGCCGCCAGTGGCGTAATGAATATGATCTGTCATGTGAACCTCACGCAACAGTGTGTTGTGCGTAATATAATAATTTATTATTCACATTAAATACAATGCAAAATGAAGGGATTAAATTATGTAAAAAAAACAATGCTGAAAACATAAAATAATCCAAACCTTGACGACATTAATTATATTTAATTTTATTATAGGATGTAACAAGGTATTATTGTCCTAATTATAACAATTATTCACACGTCAAAAATAAAAATTTTCAAGATTTCTTTTCACACAGTCCTAAAATATACGCGTATTTACATAACTAACGCTATTATCTATATTTCATTATATAAAAGTAGGTAGGTAGTAGGCACGACTACGACATATTCGACCTTCCTGGCGTAATTTATAACCAGTAACCGGTACGATCGTAATATTTGTACTTGCATTGTTAAAGTCAAACTCTCGCTGAAGCCGCGTTCTCTAACCGCAGTTTATTTGTATATTCGTGTCGCTGCAGGGGATTTGGGACTGACTAGGCCTGCACCTTATTATACTATTGCCAAAATACACAAATAACTTTAGTCAAAAGATATTACTGAGTCAAAAATGGTCCATAAAGCACATAATTGGAGTCTCACAGACAGCGCACTGTACAGAGTATGCAAGAAAATAGCTGTCCACATGTTCCTGGACTGTAAGACAAATACAGGGTCTCCTCTGTTTTAAGCAAGTCTTAGGGTTTGGATGAATAAAATGGGCACTCCGCCGCCTAGCAGCGAAAACCACCTTGTCTATACATCAACCTATTATATTTTCAATTCAGATAATATACTAGACTCTTGACTTAGCAGTAGTTTACATCCACCAGGTATCACTCATAAAAAAAAGTGTCATTAGATACTGTTACGAATAGACTAGCAACAAAATCTTGCATTAGCGAATGTTTACACCATGTTTAAATTCAGCTTATTAAATTTAAAGTTTTTTTGAAATTAGTCTATGAAAGTGACTCTACTTAGACCTTACCATCTGATAGTAAGCAATCAGAAGTCTAAAAATAGTGGTAGACTTTAGTCGTGTTTATCTTAATCTAAAAGTTTTAGTATACACACATTGGAAACGTTTTCTAATCCGCGCGTTGTTAACGAGGTGATGGGCAGGAAGACACGATCGTTGCTCTCGGAGACCTACAGATACAGAAATACCGTATCCATCACCACTGTCGCCCGACATCTATCAAAATTAGCCAGTTATACACTCGCGTGTCTGTTTGGCATCGTTACGTGAATTGTTGCCACGGTTTTGTACAATGTTTTGTACATATTTTTCGTCTCGAATTGATCATTTTAATTTAAAATAAACAATAAATAAAATAGTTCCAATTATGCCCTACTTTATCTGCAGCATCCAACCTGGAGTCGTAATCAATTAAGCGATCCATCTTGCTTTAGATCGGATTTGTTCTTACCATTTTGATAACAGTCGCTAGGTCAAGTCGGATGCCTGTGTAATAACTAATAAATTATGGTCGAACTGAACAAATCCAGACACTAGCTTGACCACTAACCACTCGATAAGACGAATAAGATTATTACAACGCGTATTTTTGTCCCACGAACACGTTTGTGTCAGTCTTCTGATGTTCAAAACCTTAAATACTTATTAAGTGTCAGTTATCATTGTTATCGAATTTATGACACATTTTTATTAAGCTAAAGTGCATTTTTATATGCAATAAATATTTTATGTATCTATATTCAGGTATGCACACATATTGGTGATTTAAGCGGTTTTCCTGCAAGGAACAACGTGACCGTTAGAAGGAAAATTCAAACATTAACATCATCGATGATATTTTATTTGTTTAACTTATAAGCCAGCACGTGGTCTGATACATTCCGATTGTATTTATGTATATGCACTTGTAATATTTCGCATCTCCAGTCGAATATAGGCGTAATGTGATAACTGCATTTAGCAGTTACTAACCTTATGCTAATTGACATAACAGCTAAATTGGTAAAGAGCTGATTTTTCCTTACAAGTTTTTACTCGTTTTTGCACTGAAAGTGTGTGGGTGTATGTTGACATACAATTGCAGCGGACTTAATACCGCGGTGCAAGACAAGGGTAAAATCACAATAAGCACACTGGAATAGAAAAACACGCTAAAAACCTACATCACCTTATCATCATTCATAAAGTCACCTTTGTACTTGACTGGTTTTGAATCCATGACCTCTTTTATAGGCGACAGGTACTTTAATCAGTGTGCTATCACTACCTAATCAGGATATACCTGACAATTACATGAGCCACTCACTCGTGTAGCGTGTGTCGCCGTAGATATAGTGTTGTCCTTGGTGCATATTTATCGTGCATGAAAAATATTTACAGATGTTATTTATTACATTAACGCATACAATATGGAAAACAAACACTCACGAATTGGTGGTTGTACTAGTGATTTCTGTCCTTGACCTTTGGTCCCGTCTTCCATTCTACTAAGCATAAAAGAATATTGACTGGCGTTCTTCTGTTTAGCCAAAGCTTTTAACCACTGGCTTTATATAAGTATTTGTCTTAAAAAACAACTGCTTGCAATAATGCATCTATTTATTATCAGTACCATAAAGTAACTGTAAATATAACTTCGTATTAAAGCGAGTGCAAACTTTCATAGATACACAACGATCTGTACGTTTTTATGACTAAAGGAGACTGCCTACTACACCGTACCATGACCGTACTATGAACGTATCAGGATCGGCAAGTGACACGATACGCTCTAATAAGCCCACTAGAGCGTATTATTATATTCTCGTCGACAATTGTTGACGGTACACGCAGGGCACGCGACGGAGCTGGTCGGTGACAGAACGGTCTAGTGGGCATATTCTCAATACAAAGATATTTTTTTTTGTCTGACACGTTCATAACACGCTCGTGGTATGGTACGGTGTAGTGGAGAGACTCCTTAAACAGCTAACCAGATACTATAATATCACGCTGTCATGGAAAATATTACTAAAGGTAATTTAGCAATTGAGAGCTTATCTCAACTATATGCGCCGAAATTTTGCATCAAAAACACCAATTGCGATGTTTATCATACAGGCAAAAAGAACGTTTAGATTAATATTTTTATTAATAATATAATTATAATTTTTTATTAATAATAGCCACTAAATTCGTTTTCAATATACAAATATTGCGACCGCCAATCTGTCGCGCATATTACAAAAGTTCCTGGAAAGTTATGTTTGTGTAGTAGTAAAAAAGTATGGTGTGTTTGGAAAGTAGGGTAGATCCCTTTGCACGACTTATGCCCAAAAAGAATAACGATCAAAAATACGAATGTCCAAAAGCATGTCCAAGTCATAAAAATGTCCAATCTTAATATCGCCCACTGGCTAACAAGATGGGTAAACTGACGAGTTACCGAAACTGGCGAATTAGGGAGACGGGCGACTTAAGAATTTCATGACAAATTAGGGAAACTGACCAGTTATAACCCCGACCCAAAACCAATTACCTACTAAGAAGACTGCAAACTGAATAATAAGAAGTTAGTGAAATCGACGAGAAATGAATAACATCCCAATTTTCATCGTAAACTAGTAGCAATTTAGTCAGTGCACTGTATTTAAACAGAAACGTAGGTAGGTGCATGTTGGAAAAAACCTCGACATTGAAAACACGTCACTTACATTTTATTATTAGAAGATCAGCAGATACTGCGCATTATTCAGAAAAAGATAATTTTGTGCACTGCGCAGTAGCAGACTTTATCTAAAACCTTAGTGCAGACGAACCGAGCTGATACAATTCAGAGGCACCGTGACTCGATCGCAGGTGTAGAGTTCAACCAAATAGCGAATATTAAAGTAAACTGTCGAAGAAAATAAGTAGCGGAATCTTCATTTAAATATTTATTTTACTTTAATTAAACTTATAACTTCTCACAAGGTACACCGGCGACCTTATAAGGGTCTACCCTTATAAGGTCGCCGGTGTACCTCCGGTTGCCCTCTAGGGCAACCGGAGGTGACGAAAATTGGAGGGAGGCATATGTCCACCAGTGGACATCTTCGACTAATATAATAACGATGAAACTCATTAACCTAATTCAACGTCATTATTTAAGACTAGCTTTCTGTGGCGTGGTTTCACCCGCGTCTTTGCTTACTGCTTTGCTCCCGTGTGAGTTTTTTTGTTTAGACGCCTTAATCTCTGTAACTAATCGGATTTGAAAATTCTTTTTGTGTATGATAGCCTAGTTCTCGAAGAAGGTTGTAGGATATGTAACATCAAGCTAATGGCGACAGGAGCAGAGCAGTAAGCATAGACGCGGGTGATATAGAAAAATAAATATATAATTAACCTGATTATAAAAATATATTTTATGTCTGCAAGGCGAAATACGTATTAGTGTAGTTTGGAGGTACGGCAAAGAACATTATGTTCGATTTAATTTAAAATTACCGTCTGCGACCGAGTCATAATGCCATAATCATCTTAACAACTTTTAAGTACAGATCCTTAAAAACGATTGTCTCTGCGCAGTTTGCAAAATATATTTTAAGCGTGTGTAGTTCTAATGTCAAGAATCGCATTTACTTGTTATGGCAATAAATATTTTTCCTGAGACGATAAACCAAAGTATTCTTTTTTATTTTAAATTGGTTGTATTTCGGACGTGTGAAATGAGCGTATTGCCAAATATGGTGCGAGAATGTGCTCTATAGTGTAAAAAAGATATTTATACCATACTATCTATTATTAATGACTGCCTCTGTGGTCCGGTGGTACTGTGTACGAATTGCCACGCAGAGGTCTCGGGTTCGATCCCCGGGTCGGGTAAAGTGATGTTTCTGTTGAAAAATTCTCAGTATTAGCCCGGAGTCGGGAATTGTGCCCGATATATTGGCAACAGGCTTGCTCCCTGTTACATGGGACCAAACAGAACATGGCGAAAAGTGGGTGGTTAAACACCTCTGCCTACCCCTTCGGTGATAAAAAGGCGACAAAGAATGTATGTATGTCTATTATTAATTACGAGTAACGTGACAAATGAAATTCTACAACTTTCCCCAATAAAACCCTCAATAAATATTTAATTAATTTGAAGATTTGAGGTGTTTCAAAGGCAGTCTGAGCAGAAGACTTTACATTCCTTCTAGCTTCGATTTCTCTAAATGTAGAACGAACCGTTTTATATTTAAAACTATGCCGTGTCCCGGGATAGCTGGCGAGTTAATAAATTTGATAATATAGGTTAAAGTTCAATATGTATACCAATAGTACTCTATAGTATCAATAGTATTGCGTCTTATATTGTAACTAGCTTCCTGTAGCGCGATTTAAGTTACATCTTTGCTTACTGCTCTGCTTCCGTCGCCAGTAGCGTGATGTTACAAAGCTTATAACCCTCCTCAAGAACTTGGCTATCAAACGCAAAAAGAATTATTCAAATACTACTGGAAGTGCCAGAGATTAGCGCGTCACACAAACTCTTACGCTTTTTGTAATAGTATACTGGGTGGCGCAAAAGTAAAGACCCTATTTGGTTCAGCTATAACATTTTTTCTAAATTAGAAAACTAGATTTAGATTTTTTTAAATGTATATTTGTGCCATTAAATTTCGTACCATTAGGATTTAAAGATGATGTCTTTTAAATGGTGACCTCCAGAGTTGATACACATTTGAGCCCTATTTATGACATTTTGCATAACTTGCCGTAACACTTCCTGCGTTTCCATTTCCATCTCTCAGGGCATGTCAATAAGCAGAATACTCGGTTCTGGGGCACTGATAATCCGCGCATTATTCAAGAAACACCTCTACACCCACTAAAAGTTACTGTATGGTGTGGCATCTGTGTTGACAGAGTGATCGGACCCTATTTTTTCGAAGACGCTGGAGGCAATGCGATTACTGTCACTGGAGAACGCTACAGAACCATGTTACGTGAGTTTTTGATACCCAGTTTGGACGAATTGGGGCTGGAGCACATCTGGTTTCAACAAGACGGCGCTACGGCACACACAGCGCGCGACACTATGGACTTAGTGAGGGACGCTTTTCCAGGCCGAGTTATCTCTCGTTTTGGCGATTTGCCTTGGCCTGCAAGATCACCCGATCTGACCAGTCCAGACTTCTTTCTTTGGGGTTTTTTGAAATCTCGGGTGTATGTGAACAAGCCACAGACTCTCGCAGCTCTAAAAGAAAACATTCGTCAAGAAATAACGAACATATCGCAGGAAGTGTTACGGCAAGTTATGCAAAATGTCATAAATAGGGCTCAAATGTGTATCAACTCTGGAGGTCACCATTTAAAAGACATCATCTTTAAATCCTAATGGTACGAAATTTAATGGCACAAATATACATTTAAAAAAATCTAAATCTAGTTTTCTAATTTAGAAAAAATGTTATAGCTGAACCAAATAGGGTCTTTACTTTTGCGCCACCCGTTAGAATATACCTCAAAACGTTTACAATATGCGCTATATTGTACCTGCCTGTGCAACAAGCTTGAGCTTGAATTTTGAAATAAATATAGAAAAGCTTCAAATTCGAAGTGAGACTAGAACTCGGCCTAACTGTCGCAATAGTCCACACTACTTTGTACATCTTGCTGTGAGGTCAAGGTTAAGTTAATGACTATTTATCGCCGTGTACACGCACCAAACAATTGATTTTGTATTAGCCTATCAAAGGGACTCCACATTTCTGTGGACTCCATTCTGCCTGATAGTGAGTAGTCAGTGGAATCCAGATGTGGTGGCCACTATTAGCAGGTGGTTTATTGCATAGAAGGCAAAAAAGCAATGCTTACCTTTTCAATTTTGAAACTAATGAATTATTGGTGATATCCCTAAAAGAAATTAAGTGTATTGTCTCTGTGGTTCGGTGGTACTGTGTATGGACTACCACGCAGAGGTCGGGGGTTCTAAATATTTGTGTGCATGAACTGCAATGTCTATTTGCATTGGTCTGGGTGTTTCCATGTATAATATGTATGTATTTACAAAAAAAAAGTATCTAAGTATGTATATCCGCATTCTAGAACGCATAACAAAAATGAAATATTATAAAAAAAAAATATTAAAAAATATATGTCACTTTGCATGCTACTTGAAATTGTAACAAACAAAATTTGTAATAACCTGGCGATTAAAAGAGTCGCCTGAGTTTCTTGCCATTTCTTCTCATGGCTTTACCTCGTCAGCGAACTGGCTGTAGTTCTATTAGCTGACATTTTGTAACATATAAGTGTTAATTTAATACCTATGTGAATAAATGATTTTGACTTTGACTTTGATTCCTTAACACTTTCCAGGGCAGAAAACGGTTATGGCCGTAACGAAAATAAAACATGTATTGTGTCTACATTACTGTCCATTAAAGGGTTAATTTGACATTACATAATTATTACAGACTAGCGACCCGCCCTCACTTCGCTTATAAGATGAAATTTTTGATTTAGGGAAACTTGTAATGATAGTGATGTTGAGGCAATAAATAAATAATAATAATAACTAACAAGCCACATTCTATTCCATTGGTATATCCTTAATATATTACCTACCTAGATAGGACCTACAGTGGCCACTACAAACCGGAAGACGCAGCGTGGGCTGACCCCTCATAAGGTAGGCCGACGAACTTATAAGGGTGGCGGGCAACCGATGAATGAGGGCGGCAAACGACCGGCCACGGTGGCGAAAATTGGGGAAGACTTATGTCCTGCAGTGAACGTCTTTTGGTTGATATGATGATGACGATGATGATGATAGGACGGTGGTAATGTATGTAACTGCTAGTCCTCAGGGTTTAAATCTCGAGTCAAATTGAATAATATTAAGTTTTTCTAAAAAAAAATATGTATGCGTAAGCTCGTACTATGTAACATGGGATGTTACGTAATTAGAGAAACGTGTGTACTCTGCTTACCCTTTCAGGGTTAAGAGCGTGATGTAGAAAAAAAGGCGCGACGCTGTGTCATATTAATAAATAGGCTACAGATATAGATAGATAAAAGCATTATCAACAGAAATTTTCCGTTTTTATACGTCCAATAAATACAATGTAACATAATTTCCTCCCTTGCCTTTTTCCTCACCTCCCTCAATCATTTCAGCACTTCCTTCACGATAGGCAGCGGCATTGCAGAGTTCCTCGCATTGCCGGCGATATGCTAGGAACTCTGAGTCGTCTTACCCTTTACCATCACGTGGACCGTTAGCACGTCTGCCTGCTACTGTCGGCAATAAAAAAAAGCAGCTTTTAATTTAGTAATAGTTCAAGCATATAAAGATCAGAAATCAGATAAAGGGATGACACGAATCGACTGTAAGTACATTTTGTTACAAGTTTAGTCCACCTATAAAACTATACCTACGCTTTCATAAGACAATACGGCCGGTTCACACGACGTGGGTGCTTAAAGTTTCAGATATGCGACAGGTACAAGTTTTTAGGTCCACGGGTCAATAACCAGAGCGGGTATTTGGACAATGTGACTGTATATGACTACGTATACATGCGAAGACGTCGCGCGTCGCGGGCGTCGTATTACGCATACGGTTAACAAACGTGTGATTTTACAATACTTTTTGTGTGATACAACGTTTCCGGTGGTTTAGAACACTTGCACATTCTTGTATCAAGTTTCAAAATGCCTATTATTTACAACAAACGGTAATAATTTGATTCGATTCAATAAAGTAGGTGTTCTGCTTACATACTAGATTAAAATGCAATAAAAGGTGTAAAACGATCTTTGCAAAACTATCAATGAATAAAATATTCTGCAATTTACTGGCTAGCAACTAAAATAATGTTTGTATTACACGCAATATTTATACAAAAGATTTTTTATTGTCAATGAAGACAGGAATCCTACTAATTATAAATGTGAAAGTTTTTGTGTGTATGTATATGTTTGCTACAATGCTACCACTCAGCATCTAAACGACTAAACTGATTTCGATGAAAATTGGTATGAAAAAGATCCACTTTGTGGGCTTGCCTCTCACAAGCTTTACCGATGACTTCATATTATAATTAATTTATTAACGTATAGATTAATCTTGACAGTACTGAGCAAATAAACTCGATATAAGTACCATAATCTTAGATAACGGTTCATTCGTCCACCTGATTAACCCACGCATGTTCATTATACAATTACCGATAGTTACCTACTGTTCGTTTATTAAATTAGATCAAAAAATTAAATTAAAAGAGGAAAGGTCTAAGGATCGCATCCTAAATACGCATACGAGGTTTATATTATAAAGCTTTTTGCCGGCGACTTCACTCGCCAGCATCAGTAAATACTTTTGTCGCTCAATTAAAGCCTGGAACTCTTTGCCAGCGCATGTGTTCCCATCTAATTTTGATCCTGGGTCTTTTAAGCGGGGCGTGAAAAAGCATCTCACTAAGCCGCCATAGTGGAGGCCACCATACCAGTAGTTTGGCTTTTGGAATGGTGTCCGCCACTTCTGGATTCCACTTACTGCTTACCATCAGGCAAAGTGGAGTCACTTTGGTAGGCTAATATATAAAAAAAAAAAAAAAAAAAAAAAAAAAGTTAATTGGCTAAAAATTTTTTAGCGCTCCATTTCCTTACAAGAGATCCGCGACTTATATAGGTTATTGAACAAAAACTTTAGTATTTCAGCAAAAAATCAAACATTACACTCATTCAAAACAATTACTATTTAAAATAATGATGAATTACACTTAATTTATTATATTTGTACGCCTGAAGCCTACGCTTAGATACCGGTTCAATTGATATTAAATGCTAATATTGCCTGTAATAATATGTAATTATTAAGTACTATATACATTATTATGTAGGTACACACAATATCTAGGACTCATTGTCTTGTGCAAAGCTGTTTTGAAGACAAAATAAGAACTTTTAATGTGAGACAATAATGTATATATGAAGCAGGATCGATCATGGGGATGTTTATTATTATTTAGTTTTGAAATATTAAAAAGTACTTCCATAAACGAAAAAAGGGAGTTTGTGAAAGCTCTAATATATCTTTCCTCTAAAATAATAATTAGTAATATTGTGTCTATTTATTAATATATTTTTAGACCGGCATCTAAACGAGCCTATTATAAAAACCTACAAACATACAGACAATTCACACGTTTTATACCATAATAACCAAACAAGGCCTGAACTCTCTTAGGCCTTATTGGCCGTCATTTAATTTTGATGCACCGCCACAGGCACCGGGTTTCGTACCACTCCCATATTTGATTACATGGCGTGATCTTGTGCCCCAGACTGTTCGCGAATAGGCTCATAATACTTCAAATTACTGTTACACTTTATAATTTAATGTTAAACAAAGATTTTGGGTACAAGACTTATTACAGGGAAATTGTCGCAAAAACTTTATGCATATTCTTTGAAGCACTCAGCTAATAACTTGAAGTTATATTTGGCTAAATACATAAAGCGAATGGTGGGCAATAAACTAAGACTTCTTTAAAAAACAGTAAAAAATATCTGTATGCATTTGTAACAAATTTTACATCTAACAATACAGCTCCTCTTATAAACTACAACGAACGCTATTAAAAATATTTAAATGCACAAAACCTAAAACTAATATATTCACATACAATCGCAACGGTACGTTTAACTGCCAAAATAATAAAGAACTGATCTAATAGTTGTAATAAAGAAAAAAAATCTAGATGACTAGCTTTGAGATTCGCAAGCGCACAAAAATTAGCAAATCTGGCGAACATTCGTTATTTAAAAATGAACTTTAACAGCCTTGTAATAGAATAAACGTTCGATTATTAGTGACTTGTCAATTCGTAAGTTCATAGAACTAAACACCCACACTGATACAAGTAATATTTTCTTATTTAGAGTTCAGCTAGAATGAAGACCAACAAGATTTTGTAACGATTTGAAAGTCATGATTTAATTACTTACTACGTCGTAAATTTTAACAATAAAGCGATAAATTTAATATAGATACTGAGTAATTTAGTATCTTTAGGTTTTCAATGTATAATTATTAGTCATTTGAATAAATGCTAAAAAAACACGCGAAAGAAGTTACCCATCTTTGCGTTATTTAGAAAATAATCTTTTCTATAAATCTTTTTGGTTACAAGATCTCCTATACCTACTTATGCTTCCATCTAATTTGGTATCGTCTCATCAGTATTCCATTCATTTGAAATCTACTACATTTGAAGCTTACCGTTCTAGTAAAACTCAAGTCACATTAGAAAATAATTGTTAGGATATTATTTTTATAGGTCTACGAGTATTTTCTTATGTACAAATTTGTCTAACAAAAGTGCTGCTATAATCGAATGAGAATATAACTGATTTTAAGCCTTCAGTTTCAAATGAATGACCTCGAAAACCTTCGAATTGGTTAAATGTCAGTCTCATCCAATAAAAAAAGCTCGACATTTAAATTTAGTGAATGAAATGTACGGAACCAATGTTCTGCGCACGGAATAATTCTCGTAACATTTTTTTTGCTGTCTATTTCTTGGTAATGATGAATCGTCTATTATTTGAATAGGTAATACGGACTATGAAGAGCAATGGACCTGACTACGCCTTTTATTATGACGCGAAAATTCTAGAATGAAACTTTATACAAAAACTACTAGGCAATGTTTACTGAAGAAGTCGTTTATCAATGTTTTGTTTTTATATTATTTTGGCGGCGAACAATCATAAGACCTGAGGGCCGACTACCACCTCATAGAGCAATATTAATATAATGTTACTTTGTGTTTTGTCTATTTCGTTTGTACCATGACTGCACTGTTGGTCTAGTGGTTAGTGTAACTGACTGCGACGCCTGGTGTCGTGCGTTCGATTCCCACGGAAGGCAAATATTTGTGTGATGAACATTTGTATTTGTCTTCAGTCTGGGTGTTACCTATGTATTTTAAGTAGGTATTTACAAAAAAGTATGTATATGTATTATATTTCAGTTATCTAGTACCCATAACACAAGCGCTGCTTAGCTTGGGACTAGATGACGGTGTGTGATAGTGTCCGCATATTATTATTATTAAAAACAAGGGTAGAGATAAAGTAAGGTTATGACAAGATTACTTTAAGAGATTGTGGTAGGGCCCCTGGTGGTATATGGTACGTTTTTTAGACACTAAAAATATTGCTATTATTATTCACACGACTATTTATATTAGTTGCAAATTACCGTTTATATTCCGCTTATATACCTGCTTATTATTCCGTAGTATAAATATAATTAGGTACCAAATCGTGGTTGACCTTCTACGGAACTGACCTATTCAAAAACTGACCTTTTACTAATTTGACCTAAAAAATTAAGTATAGACTGTTGTAGACATTTATTGCGGACAGCTTTTAAGAAATACACTTACATTAATTAAAATGAGGAAAAGATCGTTTATTGTAGAAGATAGGATTATATAACACAGAGCACGATTACTTAAGTTGAAATAGATTAAGTGAATAAAGGTTATCGTCGAAGTGGTAAGCAGAAATGTATCACACACACCTTTGTTTTTACTATATCAAAAATCGAAGCTTTTAAATTTGTGACTTACTAATCACTCCATATCCCTTTGAATGTGGCGGCTATTAGGTTAACTATTAATAATTTCTAAGTAAGTGATCTTAGCACGGATTCAAACTTAGAAAGTAACAGTGGTATAAGTACTTACGTTTGCTATTTTGACATTCTTTAACTGTATGCAATAAATGAAATAACTATAACTTATTTTTTAACATATTCCGCCAAACAAAAATGACCTATACATAACAGTAAAGTAAAGATTAAAGAATAGCTAACCAATAGCTTGTATGTTCTAATTACGTCAGAAATACGAGGTCTGCCATCCTCATGATCGGATAAGCCTATAAATTAGGAACACAATGGATTTAAGATGTAAAAAATATCAACAAACCGAAAGGAGGACATGTCGCAAAGGATTCTTTTGAACCTTCGATTTTAATCACTTTTATTGAATCGCAGTTGCATCTGCGATTAAAGTAGTGTTGCGCTGAAGAAGTATTGGAAAAGGTTTCATTTATTCTTTTAATAAACAATAAGTAATAGTCGATGCATAAATGCCAAAACAATAATATTATTTAAAAAACATGCCTACAGTAACTGTTTTTTTTTTTAATTTTAATGGCAATTAAATATGACAAAAATGATTAAAGAAATGAATTTGAATACTTCATTATCATCATCGACCTTCTTTTGGCCTTTACCATCTAGTAATAGTATATGAACATATACCATTGTACTGAAAAACATTGGAACAATATGTAATTATTATCAGAAAGAGTTACAGGGACTGATTGCTCTCAGTTTACCTACTTGAAGATTAGAACATTTTAATAAAATTAATGAACCATATCGAGTCCATTTTTAAAGCAGTTTATAATAGTTAGTTAAAATATTAAAAACAAAACCTCTACTCTATTCAATTCGTTATAAGCTGTCGTAAATGGAGCAATGGAGACATTCATACGTGGTATTCTTTAAAATGCCGTGGCGCGATGTCATCCCCGTCTTTGCTTACTGCTTTGCTCCCATCGCCAGTAGCGTGATGTTACATAGCCTATAACTTTTCTCAGGAACTGGGCTATCATACGCAAAAATAATTATTCAAATCAGACTGGTAGTTCCAGAGATTAGCGCGTTCAAACAAACAAACTTCATATTGATCGTTACCTACTTAATTTGTTACAAACCAGAAAGCTTAATGCGTATATTTGACATTTAAATTTATTACTCTGTCACTTTCCTATCAATGCAGTTTATTATTGTAATTATTACTTTCTGTTAAAAACTTATAAAATAAATATAGGTACTTTATGAATGCAATAATGGTTAGCACAAGTTATTCTTGTTTAGGTAAATACGAGGTATTGCACAATGTTCGCGGCGCGCTCGGGTAACACCACGGTTGCACTTTACCTGTAATACGAACGATTTCAATGTCGACACATACCTTGTGTCCAAACAATCAAGTTTGCTATAATGTGGTTCTTTTAATTAAAAATGTTTTAACTATTTAAAATATCGGTACAGACTTTGCTAGTAATGTTATTCTTTCCTTTACAAGAGGCTTGAGAAAGTTTAGAGGCTTTGTTATGGGTCTATCTCAATCTATGTTTTTTAGTTGCAATGGGATACCGAATGGCGTGAGAATGCCTAATACATCATTAAAGAGCAGTCTGCAAACATGTACATACCTATAAGCTGTAGGTATAGGGAATTCTTGGCGCAGACCTAGGGGAAGATTCTGATTCCCATGTTCAGAGATAATAAGTTTAAATACAAGAACAGCCTCAACCATCAGATATTTTTTGAACAATTTAACAATTAAAACATTTTACAACATCACGTGACAGATTATCAAATAATCCCACATAATTTCGTCCCAGCTATTTTGTAACAGCTGCCAGGGATAAACGAACTAATAACTTTCTTTACGATCATTATAATTTTCGTACTAAAATCATTTGTTCTTTGTGAATTGTAACACAATCTGTTATTTAAAGGCTCATTCGTTAACAGAACAGTCGGTAACTAACTAATAGTATCCTATATAATCTCCTTACTCAAAGAACTACACGCTCAAAGCCAAAGAACATTTTACCGGGCACTTAACATAGGATATTGTACAAATATTTGTTGCCAAGAGAAAATATAATCAACCTAGTGTTTCATTCATCGAATCGATTTTCTTTCGGCCTAGTAATACTTCTATTAATATGTGTACATTTATTCGGCATTAATTAGTATGAACCGAATTTTGATATGCAAGCATTCATTAAAAGATCATGTCGAAGTGAATGTGCCGATTGCTGGACTATTCACAAAGCCCTAAAATTGGTAGCAACAGGGTAAGAGACCAGAGTCAAGTTACTTTGTCAGCGCTTCAGTTACAACTAATTATCAGGTCCTCTGATTCCATTGACATTTTGCAGCACTATATATCTTTTTTCGTGGGTAATGCATCGCATGCGCGCTTGCCCGCCCGGACAAGGCGAGGGGTTATGTCGGACTCTCCGACTGCACTCAAAACGCGGCCGGCATGCGGCATACCGACTAAAACCCATGGTGTTCCTCCAGACGGCCAGAGTGCCCAGCATTAGATGTCTACTAATTTGGGAACAAAAAAAATCGTAAACGCTAAAAGTAGCACTGTCTACCAACGCCCTTAATTAACCCATTACTCTATTTTGATTCTGTCCCTGTCTAACACGACACTGATATCTCTGTCACATGGACTAACCACGTGACACATACACCCACCAAAATATTATTACGCTATTATTAAATCTGCCAAGTCGAAGCCATTGCCCCCGTAAATAAAGTAAATAAAGCCGAGCAACGTCAATCACGAAAACGTTAAAAGGTTATTTATGACATACCGATGCGGCAACGGGACGGAGCCGATTTTGACCGCACAAGTTGACCGAAGAGGTAGGATTTAATGGAGTGCTTTTATGTACTATATTTAAGTTATTCAGTGGGTGTGTCTACGAGGGATTTTCGAAGTTTCATGTCTTCGAATAAATATGTATTTGGTTTTCTATTGAATGAACGCGAATGCTGCTAACTAAATCACGATCCGTTCGTCAACATCCCGTGAAAGTGTAAATGGTAGTAATATCATTGCTAAAGCCACCCACTGATCAAAAGTACATTAACTATTTCAGCACTGGGTTCGGTCACATTTCACCGTGCGCAGGCGCACCTACGCAGCCGCGACGCACACTTACACACTTTCTTAAACTACTTTTTTCGGTACTTTTCCAATGATAGGTTTTTATCTATGATTAACTGATTAACGCGAAATTATTTTCATACTAAGCAATTGTTGTTGTGGATAAGATTAAAATAATACATGTTTGCTAGCTGTTTCATATCGTTAGTACTTTGCCTTGCTTTTCGTAAGTCGGACACAAGGATCTATAGAGATAAGATCGGTCGTTACTGGAAAATTTCTCGCGCAAATTCCGCGGTTTAATAAGACAAGCACCATCACGTTATCGACGACCCTAACTAACTGCATTATTTGTGCAGTGTTGTGTTCTTGAAAACGCGTAGGGACTTCACACCTCTTTGATCCTTTTGATCTCGTAGCCCTTTTTTACAGAGTGGCAGTTTGCAAGCTTTGAAGTTATCTCATATTTTGTCTCGTACGTAATAAATTTTTCTATTCTATTGATATTTTCTGTGTGTTAATCGTCTTGATAACTGCATGGTTACAAGATCCATACATCATCTATAAATATAAATGCAACAAGTCACTCATTTATTTACTGACTTAAAATCATATCTACTTGGCTTGCGAAGCCGAATTGAGTTATGGCAGATTGTACTCAAAGATCTCTACAAAGTGCTCTACCCAAGCAAAAACACTAATGCGTGTCGGTTTTAATTCATGCTTTACTCCACTTTATCATATCGGCCAATTATTATCCCACTGCAGGGAAAGGCCTCTTCTCATACAGAGAAGGTAGGAGCATTGATCGCTACGCTTGCTCAGGGCGTATTGGCGATTATTCTACTTAATGCATTAAAATTGCGTAATTTTACATTATCCACTGAAAACTTTGCTCTACTCATATCTCTTTATCATATGATAATGACATTTGTTTATTTACATAATTCCTGTGTGACAAAAATGATTAAGATAAATGATAATTGTAAAAACCCGCAAACTAGCAACACCCAACTATTCGTTATCATAACCGTTTTGCCTCACATCAGGTAACAAAAGATGTTAAGTGCCGGCTTTGGCCATTACTTATTTTACATCACCTACGTCGTTATATAACAGTTTCTAGAACAGCCACTCGGTTGCCGTTCGACTTATCAATCCAATGCCAACACTAAACGTATGCAAAGCATACGATGGTAGTAGAACGACTGCTAGTCAATCTGATAGTCATTGATAATCCATCCTCGCTCAAGTAGGTATCTATCTCTGCAGTACCAGGGAAGGACTCAAACCACGCATGCTTGGAAACTCATTTGAATACAGTACCTTTTTTTATTTTTGCCCGACTGCCGAAGTCAATGAGGGTAATGTTTTTCAAGCGTATGTATGTATGTATAGATATGTATGTATGGATATGTATGTATGGATATGTATGTATGGATATGTATGTATGGATATGTATGTATGGATATGTATGTATGGATATGTATGTATGGATATGTATGTATGGATATGTATGTATGGATATGTATGTATGTATGTATGTGGGTATATATTTCTTTGGCAAGCTCTACAGCCTTAATGGCTTGATCGATTTTAACATATGAGGTGTTATTAGATTCGTATTAGTTGTGGGAGTGACATAGGGTATATAATATTTCAATGAACGAGAAAAAACTGCTATATTTTATTTTCAATTTGTTTTAGGCTTTTTGTTTTTAATATATATATGAATAATAATTATAAGTTCCACGTGTCAGGATGACTTTTGAAATAATGTTCTGGATCCTACTGACTGCTTGTCACCAGGCAGACAACAAAATTAATTCATAATCGATCAATAAAAATTCAAAACTCGTGCAAGTGTAAGCGCTGCCTTACGACCGGTTGGCATGGATGAAAGTGATTTATTCCTAGAGGCGACAATGAAGGCTCGTAGGCGATTGACTCTCACCAAGCGCATTGCGGAATAACTTGTCTTATTCTGATGATCACTTGATGAATATCTCTTTAACTGTGCCAAAATATTCATATGTAGGAGTTGTAATTCTTGTCGGCGAAGTGTTAGCATACTGCTACTTACACAATTAACATAATAGGAACCACATAAGTTTATAATAATAATAATAATCTACCACATGCACACAGCGCCATTTAGCCCCAAATTAAGCAATTATATTTGCTTGTGTTATGGGTACTAAACAACTGATATACTACTTACATCCTTTTTTTTTGTTATATATACATACATATTATAGATAAATTACACCCAGACACAGAACAAACAATCATGCTCATCACACAAAGGTTTGTCCTGGGTGGGAATCGAACCCACGACCTCCGGCTTAGCAGTCAGGGTCACTAACCACTAGACCAACAGGCCAATAAGTATAAACATATAAAATGTCTTACATAAAAAAAGCGTGTTGTTGTATTTCTACCTATACTAATATATAAAGCGGAAGAATTTGTTTGTTCGTTTGTTTGAACGCGCTATTCTCTGAAACTACCAGTAGGATTTGAAAAATTATTTTTGCGCCCTGTTCTCGAGTAAATCGTTGTCGAGTTCCCTCGACTGTCTTTCGGCTCCATCATCAAATCGACTCCAAACCTTCACTGAATAGTAGTGCCTTAAAATACTTAATGAAAAATATAACAAATGCACTAGTCGCCAGTACGATTTTCGAAAGATCCCCTCTATTTCCCTGGGATGCCATCATCAGATCCTGGTTTCCTTATCATGGTACCATACTTAGGATATCTACTTTCAAACAAAAAAGAATCATCGAAATCGGTTCAAAAATGACGAAGTTATCCACGTACACACAAAAACAAAATATACGGTCGAATTGAGAAACCTCCTCCTTTTTTTGAAGTCGGTTAAAAATAAAGTGGATAGTATTACTATTTATATGTAGAGTTCTGTATCTCAATAAAGAAAACAGGACAGGCTTTTACACCATCATCTCTTTGGAAATGGTTCCGTGATAGAGAAACTACATCTATACAGACACACACGCACACACAGTGAAGAAAGAAACGAAAATTGAAGTTAGAAATATATTAATTCTGTATATAATATTTATTATATCATGTTGATAGTCATAGACTACATATAAACTTTAGATTTCATACGATTTGATTGACTGAGAATGAACAGGCTATTTCTTGCATTTAACACAATAAAGTTAGTTAACGAACTGTTCAGAGATACTCACACTAATATAAAATTAACTGTGTAATAAATGCGTTTTGTAAGTGTCCATAATTTTGAGAAATGTGAATGTATTTGAAATCGTTGTTTTCATGCTTGAATGTTAAATTACTTGATCAATTGTGATGGAATTTACTATCTAGATAGTTGTAAAAGCTGGAGAAGCTCATTACTTAGATTTCACAAATCGACTAATCCGTGTAGAAAGGCATAAAGCATACGACGATGGCGTTACGTATGTTGACTTTAAAAATAAATTAAATTTATTGCACAATAATAATTTGTGTAGCGTTAAGTGTATAGAAAAAGAGCAGCACAGAGCGAGCTGAACTTTCGGATTGCAACTTTCCAACTGACTTATCAAGAATTATGTTGAAATACATTCTAATAGTATTAAGAGAATATGTCACCGTTCTAATCGCCTGAAGCTACTGTCTATTTAAATTGCAAAACGTATGCACTTTACTAAAAGCAAATCAGAGCGAACGTCAGTTGTCAGATAGCAATGACTAATGCAACATTCGAATTGTAACATCTGTTTAAAATGTCATGACTTAGGAACCGGTCCCATTCAATACTAAGAAGATATAAAAACTTTACAATGCTTACTAATAACAGTAAATGTTAAGATTAAACATACAACAAAAACACGTACACAAAAACTGTTTTTAATGAAATTGTCTTCAGACAAGTGCCATGAATTTTATAATAAACTAGCTTTCCGCAGCGTGATTCTACCCGCGTCTCACAACCATTAGCGTAATGTTACATAGCCTATAACCTTCCTCTAGAACTGGGCTATCATACGCAAAAAGAATTATTCAAATCCGAGTGGTAGTTCCAGAGATCAGCGCGTTCAAACAAACAAACAAACTCTTTTTATTTATTTATTTATTAATTTATTTACTTAAGGATCTCCAACAAAGGCAGTACACATCTAAAACACAATTTTATACACATTCACATTTATAAATTTTTGTCTGTATACTCCTCCAATTACAGGAGACCACATCATGCATACTTATATTAGTTAAGCAAAACAATGTGCTACGTACATACAACTAAATTTTAAAATAAAAATAATACTTACAAGAGAAAAAAAAATAACTAAACTAGAATACTTCTTTTTCTCTTCCGCTTTATGTAATAGTATCAGATTATTTTAAGATACTTATAATTATAAAGCATTGGGATTTCGGCAGCTTTTGTGACATCGATAAAAGTTTAATTATTATTTAATATTATTATAGCAAATCATGTTTTACATGTTTGTGTTGAATGTTTTATGTTGAACGTTTAGAAAACACGTAGAAGTAAAAAGTTACTTGTAGTAATAAATGTTTCATAGTATGGTAGATAGCGTTTCTCAATTTTCTTAGTTACTCTCTAAGGACGGGACATAAAACTCTTGTGCATACTGTGGTCGCCACCCCGCTGTAGGGAAAGGGATTTACGAAGTTACGACCAGTAAACCACCAATTACAGTCCCAAATCACGTAAAAACAGTATATTGAAAAACGAAGTGCATTGAAATTGTTGCATTAGTTTTGGAGATGTAGCGACATCGACTGACAATCGCTTTAAAATGCTATCATTTCTTGTCTTAAGAGAAAGCGTGTTTAAGAAATTTTGTAAAAGCTTTCATATTGATTTAAGTATAGTAAACAGTACCTACTCTTGTATAAACAAGTAATATATGAGCAACACTACTCAGTACTAGTCACCGCTGCTTACGACTTCAGTAATAACTGGCGAGTAATCCATACTAATATTATAAATGCGAAAGTAACTCTGTCTGTCTGTCTATCTGTCTGTTACGCTTTCACACCTAAATCACTGAACCGATTTTGATGAAAGAAGGAGAAGAACATAGGCTATCTTTTATTGCGAAAAATGGCTTAAAGAGGTTGAAATAGGGGATGAAAGTTTGTAACGGGGATGAAAGATATAAACGACATTCACGCGGGTGGAGCTGCGGGCAACAGCTAGTTTGGATATACGACAACAAGTATATTAAAAACATATAAAATCTTTATAAATCTGTTAAGCGTATTAAAACCTGTGAAAGCTCTCTAAAACAGTAAAATGGGCAATACTGATGAGTAAATAAGACTAGTACCACAAAGTATTTTACTATCGTCACTTTGACGATACCTGGTAACCATAACCAATATATGTTTGAATACTCGCTCTATCCATACTTCATACTAATATTATAAATGCGAAAACGTCTGTCTGTTACGCTTTCACGCCTAAACCACTAAACCGATTTTAATGAAATTTGGTATAGAGATAGTATTGACCTTGAGGAACAACATTAAAAAATGGGTTGAAAAGGGGATGAAAGTTTGTATGAAAAATCGTCAACGTATAAACAGAGACATTTTCATGATTAGTAAAAATATAAAATGTGATAACATACGCGGGCTGCGAGTAACAGCTAGTATTGAATATGTTTACGAGTCAGTAAAATAACGACTATTCTGTAACCTTGATGATTAGTACTGTGCTAAGTACAGACAAAATAGTCCCATCAGTTGGAATACACTCTTAAGTACTTACGACAGAATGTAGGATGTAATAATATATTTAAAGTTATTTGAGATTCGATTTTCAAACCTCTTTTCGTACTAAAAGGCAATAGGTGTGTGAAGTAGTTAAACAAACTAACCTTGCTCTAAAACTGGCCATGATAAGTTCAGCAGCCGCTTGTAGCATTTAATAGTACCTATCGAACCTCATTGTTTAGTACACGCATCGATTTGAAGCCGCCCAATTAAAGCATTCGATCGACACGGATGATTAAACGAATAGTCTACATTCATTAACAGGGCAATATGGCGCTGGAAGAGGCTCAATCGACTTACCTAAATAAAATAATATGGCCAAAGTTTCAATTGAGTTGCCAACAAAGACATCACTAATAAAGTTACGATAGCATCTTAAGGCTGTCCTCTGACAACTGCCAGTAACTCTGAACGTGGGAAAAACAAATAAAACTGAACCTGATAACCTTTTCGGGAAGCACATAAAAGTTACCGTACATTTGGAAACCACTACATTGGGAGAAGAAATATCGACTTGTCGTACACATATAAAAATAGGACACATTGGTTAAAACAGTGAGAAATGTCACCAAAAATTAATACGCGCTTTAATGCGGCATGTCAAAGAATGCTAAAGAACTTCGGTTTTGACAGTTATGTGGATGACATCAGCAGACGCCAAAGAATTACTTTGATTATAATAATTCTTCTCAGATAACAAAAAAATACACTACATCAAACTTACATATTTTCAATAGACGACCAAAATCAGGATGGCCAAAAGCGGTAAGTTTTCACCATCTGGCAGTGTCAATCACTCCTTATAGGTTGACGTATCTAGTGGTTGTGTGTTTATGTATAAATAGGTTGTATTTATGAGTACGTGAGTCATTTCTTGATCGATGAGTTTGAGTCCCCGTGATCGAATGTTGGCCGCTCATTCATGATCATGAGTACAGACAATGGGTTTTACCCTATTAATAAGGTTCGGCGCATTTGAATGAGAGTTTGTGTTTTACGACGAAAGGAAGTTGTTAAGAACTTATGTTACTGAGAAAGTTTCGCGAATCGAATACAATTTAGTAAGTTGCATAATGTATTATTCGATAAACTTAAAATATTCTAAAACGTATGTGAACATATAGTAGAATAAACTTTACTTAAAAATTCCTAAAATGATGTTTAGTCGTAGTTAAAAGTCGTCAAAGCATACCCATTAGAGGTTGTATACCCATCAGCAATATGTTATCAAAATCTTACTTGGAACTCAGTATACATTACCTGAACATGCAAAACACTATACTAGTAAATAACCGTTCTTTATCTTACTTTTAACCTTCCTAAACGTACTAACAACACATTTGTAATACAATTTATACCTCCAATGGACTTTTCGACCTCTGTTGTCCTTTTAAGGCATATGCTTACAACATTTACATAAATTTCGATCGTTTGTACGCAAAGTGAACAGTATGTATCGATAGTTCACTCGTAATTTGATCGATATATCACATGATCAATATTTCGGACGTGGTTCAGGCCATCGACTCTGCTGCATCGTGGTTAACGATTCATTACCATTCTCAATTTAGATTATTACTCCACTTATGCCGCCTGTTCACTTGATCGTTAAATCACTTAATTCTAATCTTAGTGAATTATTTAAAATTGTTTGAAAAAGCAGATTCTGAATTTGAGATATGAATTCACCAAAATTAGAGTGCATTACTTGCCTTTTTGCTTAGAATAAAATCCATGATGCGATTCGAAAATTGCTATAGGCCCGTTCCCCGGGCATGGTTTCATGCACAGTGTACTGTCACATTTTCATGGTGCAAAGACTTACTTTTTCACGATCTTACACGCTTTGTGATAAATTACTCTTTAAATTAGCTATCTCAGCTTTAGTAGTTAGTCAAGATGTTTTATTTTGACTTCCTCTTTTGAGTTGATGAAATAAGGAATAATATTTTAAATCTTATTTGATCTTTACAGTTTAGTAATTTTCAGATATTTTTAGCACACCCACAGAATACCTACTATTTGAAGAAAAACTCCATTACACCCAGTATTAATATGAAAAGCCCATTATTCCACATAGAAAGATTTTTTTACGCTGATTACCTAGCTTAACGGCAGCCAATTACGAAACTTACGAAATGCCCTTGAGGAAGTCATTATTATTGTGATGTATAAAAGGCAATAAAATTGTTAAAGCTTCCATCTGCAGAATATTTAAGAAAATATTTTGGATTTTTAAAAATAATAAAATTTGTACCACGTTTCTTCTAATTGTATCAGACATTGTTAATGTTTTTTATTTTTTTTATGTCATCATGTCAGCTGAAAGAATGCTGTAAGACTCTAAGCTTCTTATCTTTGACAGCATCCGAGCCGCTCATTTACAATAAGTCCGTATAGTTCTACCGTTCAGATTTACTAGTAGGACTAAGATAGCCTAACACCTTAACGAGTCATTACCTTACGTTTTGAAGGGTCTTCTCAAGCTGCTTCTCCTATATCATGGCCGCTTGCCGCGGCGCGGTTTCACCCGCGTCCTTGCTTACTGCTCTGCTCCCGTCGCCAGTAGCGTGATGTTACATAGCCTAAAAAACCTTCTTCGAGAACTGGGTTATCGTACGAAAAATGTTTTTTTTTTTTTAATTATACGTAGTTCCAGAGATTGGCGCGTTCAAACAAACAAACAAACAAACTCTTCCGCTTCATATAATAGTATAGATTTATCAGAAAACTATATAAAATATCGTGTGTCGTGGTATTAGTGTCTCACCTACGTATATAATAAAAAATAAACGATTTATTACAAATGAAATACAAACCAGCCTGATGCAAGCTTTGGCCTTTAAGAAAACCAGATTTAGGGGCTTAGGTAGTCGGTTCTCAGAAGTCTCGAGATCTAGACTTGGAGCCAAGGCTAGGTAATTTATATCTGAAAGCTAATATATCAAAATTAGCTTGAAATTCTCGATACTTAATTATCGGATCAGTCAAGTTGTTTTAAATGCACTAGGTATAATTAATCATGTTTAACCGTAGGTGTTTCGCTTTAATAATAATAATGGAATAATAGGTTATAAATTATATTAATTGTAGTTTTGTAAACTTACATGTTCATTTAATGTGTGTAAAGGTTATTGTACTTATTGCAGTTACCGATGTGACTTTTTACTTACATCACTACTCGTATTTTTATAATATAAGACAACCATTATCTTTGTGGAATTTAATTATTATGCCTCAATATATATGAAATTTAATTTTGAACACCACATATAAATAATGAAGAAATGTACGAATATATCTTCTAGGTCTAATCAGTATTTTGTCAAATCTATAATATAAAAATGAATCGCTGAATGTGTTGCTAAGCGCAAATCTCGAGAGCAGCTGAACCGATTTTGCTAATTCTTTTTTTAATATATTCCTTGAAGTACGAGGATGGTTCTTACGGAGAAAAATTTAAAAAATTACCTGAAAAGAATACTTTTTTATATTCCCATACAAAAGGATCTTTATTTATCCCAAAATGTTTTAAAAAATGTCCACCGTGCGAAGCCGGGGCGGGCCGCTAGTAATTTAATAATATTCAAAGTCTCACTTATCTCAAAGCTTGTACTTTTTTTAGTTACTAAAAATTTTATTACGAAATGTAATTATAATGAGAAAGCTTGTTAAAACAGGGAAAGATAGTATTTGTATTTCCAACACTACTATTATGTTTTTCTAATAACCTACTTATAACTTTGAGGCTCATAGAAATGACATACCTATAATAATTTATCGATTAAAGAGCTCGCATGGGTCATTCAGTCTTTTTTGTTTTCGTTTTTTTTGCGATACGTTCAGGTAATCATTAAAGATTGCTGATTCGTCGCCTATCCATTCAAAGCCACGCAATAATTATTTGCACATTTTGTACGCGTGACAAGCGTGCAATTTCTAAAACGCATTAAATATGGTCTACTTTTGATTAAACTTTAAACTAGTATGAGTGTAAAGATCTAATTTAATATGAAGCAGCACCTCCTTAATTTATTATTTTAGCCAACTTCCACTGCCGGATTAAGAATTCTAAACATGAGGCTTGGGTTCTACCATAATCGCTTCGAAGATAGATTGGCGATCAGTGGTGACAGTCTTATAAAAGGACGCTACTATCCATCCTGTGTTGTCTAATTTTCCTGCCGCTTTATGTGATGATTTGATGGCCATCATTTATACTGTTGACTAATTACTTTACTAAAATATTTACCACTGCCAGGTTATTTATTTATTCGCCAGTAGCGTGATGCTACATAGCTATTTTCATACTAATTTATATTGTTGAGGGTAGACATGAGTTTGAACATTAATTATTGGAAATATATATACTAACTTTTGATGCCGAAGAAAAATTTCGTTCATACAGTCAACAGAACCCCGCGATCTTAATCTCATGTGAAATAGAATATCTAAATAGGTCGTTAGACTGCGGTCTTGCCTGATGTTGAGGGATCGAATCGAAAAGCCTACGTTCGAATCGAAAAGCCGATAATCGAAGCTACTAAGATTGACAAAGAAAGTTATGCCTGTTCCGTGATTCGCATTAAGATTATTATCTCAATAGTCAAACTAGAGGACGTAAGTGTGGCGTTTAAATGCGAAAAACTTTTTTATGGTAACCTCCACTTTAACGGGTAGCTCTTTATTTATCCGAAAAGTAACAGGATTCCTGGCCTCAAAATTGCAGAAATTGCAAATTGAAAGGTCCATTTGTCAATGAGTAGCTGGAAGACAAAGCGAAACTGGAGAGCATAAAGGTAGATGTCCTCAATAGGGCCAAGCTGTATTTTGAGGTCGATGCAATGACATAAGAGAACAAGCCCCACATATAAAAATAATCGACCCTATAGTAAATATATACAAATCTAAGGAAAATATGATAGCGGACACTTCTATAAAATGCTTTGCTAATTATAAATGGCATACGGTTTTTTAAAATTCTTGTGAATGGCATAAACCTGTGAACTTGTTACGAATGCCAGTATACCTGGATTGCACGAATGTATTTATAGAACATTCATCCGGACAGAACCGCAGTAGTACTTACCTATAGGAAACGAGAACCTTGTTCGAGCGCTCCAGTCGACCTATTTACTCAAATAACAAAAGTGTAGCTTGCTGCAATGCAGTCGCATCGTTGTGCTAACTTATTTCAGTACAGACATGTTTTGTACATGACGAGCTTTTCTATTTTTTCATTAATTTTAAGTGTAGGTTATAAGAACAACGATTACTTTTAACAAGAGTCAAGATAATATAGACGTTCATCTGCGATTACAATATAATCGTTAAAGCTTAAGTAGTTGATGAAAAAACACCACTACACAAGGCATACCGACTGCAATACACTCTATAAGATTTCACTGTTCAGAGAGCTATACAACAATGAAGCTATAGCGGAGCTATCAATTCGTCAATACTTTTTAAGGTTAATAATTCGTTGTCAATATTTAACTTAATATTATTTTATTTTTATAATATATAATTTTAGACAGTAATCAAAAAAATCATGAAAAACTCATCTGCACTTTTGCCAAATTTGCTGGATATTATTGTGTTTGATGATTTTGTTTGTTTTTTAATTCGTATATAGTTGATTAAAAATAATAGGTACGTTTACGAAACTAAACAGTCACGATGAATTTACAATTTAAATTTACGATCCTATAGCAAATTCTCTTTGAAAAAGATACCTAAGTATATCCAAAAATATATAAATGTCTTTGAGCTGATGATATGAAAACGAAATTAATATTTTAATATACGATATATCATGGTGTCGCTTATCTATCATTCCGCTCAAACCTAACATTCCATGCTGACAAGCAACCCAAATAAATGGTTGAATTTCGTAAGTAAGAAAGTCTGTGGTGGGACAACTTTTATTTATCGGCATAAACTTTCAATAGCCATATGGAGCTGAGTAAAATGTCACTCAGTTTCGCGAATACCATGTAGTATGCGGTCGGTTTCGGCGAAATACAGGGGCGCAGTTCTTTCATCATAATTTACACTATATGCCATAAGTTCATACCGTTTATATGGTTATTCGAAAGACTTTCTGTTCTGTTTGTTTATTTTCTTATTTGTCATGTTTCTAGACTGAACTGTTAAAATGAGTATAAAACTCTAACCCCAAGTTTCTGAAAGTCTGGTCAACGATTAGATCATATTACACTAATTATTCATGTATTTAGCAATCCAATTGGTACTTCACATGAGATATAACAGGTGATTAGTTAAATATTAGTTGATCAGCCTTTCAGAAACTAGAGTAAATGTGTAATAGCAATACAGTACAATTGTCAAATGCAATGAGTGTATTGTATTGTATTAAAGCGCCTGTTCCGGAGTTAAAGGACCAATTTTCGCAGCCGTTCGTATAATTTGTCTTATGTGCAAAATTTTGTAATACTCTATCTCGCGATATTTTTCTTCACCTTTGATAATAAGCCAAAAATTACAATAGTATTTGCCTAGTTTCGCACGGTTTGTACGGTTCTTGCCCTTTCTTATTTTGCTTCAAATTTGAGGTTCACATATCACTTTTTAAATAACATTTTCATTTGTTCTTACTTTGCGCTGTATCGCACACATTATCAAACAATTCTTTCGCGCCTTATATAAAGTGTATCTAACTGATATCAAGACACCTACAACACAAACCAACTGTCTATTACGAGACATCAATTATTTATAAAAGAAGATAATATTAACCGCATGAGACGTGCGGTCAACGGCCGGATATATCGCTAACGATAAGATGCACGAGATCCGACAGCAGATTACCACGGACAAATTCATTTTCACTCGTCGTTACATTAGCTAGTTCGTTAACATTTTTCAGCTACTATCTACAATCTCTTCTCTTTGAAAGCATGTCACGAATCATTTTACATAATTACACATCTTGCAGTTTAAAAATGTGTGCTTATGAGTTTTTAACGTGGCATTATAATTATCTACCGCTACTTGCATAGTGATACATTCATATTTAGTGGATTTTGAATTCAAAGAGCTGAAGTCTGTAAAACTTTGGCAAGACATACGCAATTGTATAAAGGCTTACTTCACCAGATCAAACTTACATGGTGTACCTATTTTTCGGGATGAAGCAAATACCTAGCTACATAACTGCACGCCTGTCTCTCATTAATGGGGTAGGCAGGGACTATAGAACGCCATTTGCTGTAATCTTATTATACCTACGAACATGTGTAATTGTCAAGCCTACCTACGATGCAAACGCCTTCACACAAGCTGCGCAGGCGCGACGCGAACACAATCCGCATTCTACTCAGCATGAACCACACGAGGTAAAACGCGGGCGCGCTAGGCAGCCGGACGGTTTTATTGCGAATCGCTGACATTTAACAATGAACCTTACCGCTCTAATTATAAGATTACTGCATAGCATGGCGGCGAAAACGAAGCTGCGCGCGTCCGACTACTTACTACCGTAATACAAAATAAAATACATTCATAAATACAGCTATCAATATTTAGACACTGATCGATATGAAAGCTTTGGATCTAACTCGATATCAATCAAATGCGTCACATATACGCTTTTCTGTGAATATCCCACGTACAATGAATCAACTGAGAACAACATGCACCTTTCACTGATTATATTAATATTGTAATGTTTAGATTTTGCATGTCACTGCTAAGATGTGATGGTGACGCATGTTAGGTACATGCGTTTCTTTTATTATTAAGGAATCAGGTACCAAGTCTATGCAATAGATTCATCGTAAATTGCACCTTTGAAGTCCTGTACCCTTGATTTTGCTTCTGTAAAGCCAAATACCGAGCTAGGACACCAGTTAAAACTGGAACGATATGCCGAACTTTTCTTCTACAATTGGAAAGAAAAAGATGGGTTCGAAATGTTAAGTTCAAGACTACTAGCTCTATACTACATAGTTTTAGAGTCTATAATAAACCAACGAAGTGACATGAATGTAAAAAAAATAAAAAGGATTATTATGGGTACGAAATAGTCAATATGAACGATTAAGCTCAAACATTTTTTCCAAAGAATGTATTTAGAAACAAATATAAAACACGATAGTTTAAAACTAAGACGTGTGTGATTTAACGGTTGTCATTCGTGATGTAAGATATTCACTAAAGCTATTTTAAATCATCATAAAATATTCCAAACATTTCAATATTAGTCAATAACTTAATATTTCCTTAAGTCATACTAGTCATAAAACTATAAATAAACAGGTCAAATGTTATAAATCATAGACTGTGTATCTAAACATTCAAGATTTATTCGACATATATAAAAAAATAAAAGTTGGAAGTAAGGCACGCTTATAAATCCGCAGTTTAACACCAGCTTTTAAGCACTCAAGTGTAACGGCCATAGCAATATGTATTTCGAACAATTTAGTTTAAGAAAGTATAAACATTCAGTAAATCAGCTGGCGAACCACTGACACGCCAAATGTGACCTATTTAGTACAGAAATACATGCAGACTATCCAGACAGTAGTATTAACTTTAGGTTCATAAATATCCAGTGGCAACCGCTATGAAACAATAACCTTTCTATGATCTCTGAACGACACACCATAAGTTCACCACAGCAGGAAACAACTGTACAAATTTACTTTACTGTCTATATTGATCTCTCATGTATAATTAAGGAAAATGAATCATTAATGCAATACCTATAAGGTGGTTTGTCGCACAGGAATTATATACAGAACATAGGTACTTAGCCGCTTCGGTGCAGAGGTCGCCTCGTCCTGATGACATTGGATTAATTGAAAAATGACTTTATGTCCGACCTCCAAACGTGCCATTCAACGTTCACAAGACATGCGAAATAACTGTGGGAACAGACACCGACACATGGACTCTAAATAAAACTAACATTCATGCTGGAACGTTTATTAATACTTCATTTATAATCAATAACATTAAAAACAGTAACTTTCACTTCAATTAAACTCTGATTGATAAATTAATAAATTGCATAATCAAATTTTTCACAATAAAAAACTGGAATGCAACTCCCGGGTATTGCCATGCAAGAACTAAAACTCGAATTTAGTGATCTAAAATAATCGTAAAATCAAGTTTTATGGAGCAAGGCGAACAACAGCGCACGATTGATCTCATATGTTAATTGAATAGCACAAAATTTACAAATTGTTGAAGTAAACATTTCTTAATCGCTACATCAATAAAAAAAAATCGAATCATTTAAAATATAAACATGTCAGCGTAACAGGTCTAAATATGTAACAATACGTTTACAATAATAATTAAACTATTAAAACAGTAATATTTGACGTCATGCATACTCGCGAGTTGATATCGTAAAAATAAAAAGTCATGCGTTAGAATGTTTAGTATTTGTTAGTCAATATAATTCAAAACACAGATATACAACACAAATACATAGAATTGAATAATAAAATAAAGAAAATGCGCGGACTTGTGACGATCGCGAAGGGAAACGGAAAAACGTAATAAAGATCACAAAAATTGTTTCAAGTCATATAACTTATAAACTAAAAGACCATTTTTGCGTTTTCCTTCGGGAGCTTACCATAACTAATGGTAAAATATACAACAGTTTGAACATTTCAACAGACTGAAAACTATTACAAGTCAATTCATCCTAAGAACATGCGAAAGTGCAGTAAAGCATCATCACGTGATGAAGGCGATATACTCATATTTGACAATTTAGTGGCAAGTTCGGCGATGAATGTTGACTGCACGTTTCGTAACATTCCAAAAAATAATAGGATTAAAGATAGCCATTAGGATAGTTAAAACAATATCATTGTAACATAACCAGCCGACATTGGATGGTGGACCGAGACAAACTAATGCTAGATGTAACAAAGAGTTTCTGGAACTGATGTGTCGCGTTGGATCTGTAACAATAATATTAAACTCATTTAGAATTTGATAAAACACAACACAATATATAGATAGTATAAAAAAATAGCAGACGACAAAATAATAGTTTAATAGAAATAGAATTTCAACATTAATGAACACGTATAACAAAGAAACGTATAAGCTAAGTGAAAAGATAACAATAAAATGAAGTTGAAAGAGAATTGTGATAAAGTGACGTTTCACAGATGTTTCATGATGTGAAGTGTACAATAGTTGACAACGATTGAAAAGCTGACATTTGACAATTATGAGTCCCAGAGAGACCTTTCTAATAGACAGGCATCTGCATCGCTCAACGCATGAAAAAAAAAGTAATCCCACGTCAAGGAGTCAATTAAAATGTAGATGTAAAATTGTGAAGTCACTGGAACGACATCTTCACTCTACACTCTGCTACTTCAACGAAAATGATGACTTATCATGAGCTATTAAATTTAATAATCCATACACCATTGTTGTAGATGGTAACAATCATGGTACAGAAAGCGCACTGCCATTTCAAACATGGCTGCATTACTGTGACGAATACAGCAATAAATCCAGGAAGGGGTGAAGAAAGATTAATATAATAACAGTGAGTCAGCGTTTAGTCAACTTTTGGGATCAATATATGCACCAAAGAATTAATGACTCATTTTGTAACCGACGACGTATACGTGTCGTGAAGCTTTTGCGCTTAGAATATTTGTTGATACTTAAATATAGTTTTGTCTAACAAAATGAAAAAAAGAAAATTAGGTTGTGTTTTTATTGGGTTTTAAAGTTTCGAGTAGAAGCTGTGAATCGTGGAGTAACGGCGACAAACATTTGGTAAAAATATCGTCTATTTAGTGAACCCATTAAAACATTAAGATAACGAGGTAACTGTTTTAATAAATATAATTTAGAAAAACGATCTGGCGCGTGTTGATGGCAAGCGCGTATCATTATTCAGGCTCTTGGTGACTTCGTGTATAGAAATAGACGACGAGATGTCGCTGACACGCATGGAAAACTTCCTACTGAATGCTCTTTAGAGCTCTTCATTCATTAAATTCAGTGATATTATATTTAAAAAAGAATATTTTTACAAAGTGACGAAGAATTTGGCCTTGTTCTGTCACACTAGGTAGTACCTTTTCTAATAGCGTTTTAAAACTACTAAAGCAATAAATATTTTAGAATTGGAATTTATAGTATGTGTTGAGAGTAAATTAGTAAAGTTTGCAGGGTTATAATTTTTGTCTAGAAATAACATAGCTGAGCGATTCCTACATACGTCCACCTACGGGCGCAGTTATCATACCGACACAGCATTGCGCGTCCTATTTTGACACGTAACAATAATACGATGAACAAAAACTGTTATTCTTGCATAGCAACAACGAACGTTTATCAGAATACTTATAGTGGAACGTTATCAATCAGAGTTTCGTCATGGCCTCGATTCCGCCCACGCCCCGTCGTAATCTTGACTATTTACCCCGTTTCTTAATCCTATACCACCAAACTAACGTGATTCGGGGACAATATGGATAAACTGACTGTTACCATGAGGCAGAGCGAAGACATTTTTTGTAAATAGAAAAATTTAATTAATTGAACTAATAATAATAATATATGATTATGATATTATCTCTATGGTAGTACTAATGCCCGGTTCCTATAATCAACGACTCGTTATTGTACCAAAGCTACCGTTCGTTTTTGAGATACGAATTACGAGCCGTAAGATGCGTTCCTATAACATTTTGCGTCATCTACCTGCGACGAACGGTTGTTGGTTACTTGCTTACCGAAGCCCTCCGTTCGGCACTCATTGCGTTTTGCAATTGCATTATAGCATACTTTAAATTTAAAAAAAATTAAGATATTATTGTTATTTTAAGCATAATGATTATACTTTAATATAGAAAACTTACTTTTTCTTCATTTTATAATTTTAGCGATAGCAAAATTTTTTTTTAGAAGAAATAAAGTTGGTTTTAATTCATATTGCTGACAACGAAACGAAACATCAAAATCGCGCGCGTCCCTCGCTCGCACGCGCCGCGCTAAAAGTTACAAAACAATAGTTAAAATTCATAGTGTCTTCATCTTCATTCACCAGCAAGGCCCTTGCTCTAACGCTGTCTTTCTTTCGGCACATAATATAATAACTGTTCTATTCTAGTGTAAAACAGTTTTATTAATATGGCTTGTGTAAGTACCTCCTTATTCAAGTTTATAACTTTAACAATGTTATTTATCAATAGTCTTGGGTAGTATGGTCTGAATATTGTTTTGTGTTACAGAAAACAAAGAAGCCGATGACCAAAGATGAAGTGTCTCTGTTGTTAGATTTAATTCAAAGTAAGCCGATAATCACAAGCAAGGAGACGAATGCAGCATCTAATAAACTGAAAGAAGAAGCCTGGGTTTCAATAACATCGCATTTTAATGCGAAAAATGGTCAAATTCCGCGGCATACAGACCAATTAAAGGCGAAATGGGATAATTTAAAAAAAGCAGCAAGAAAGAGGTGCCAACAAGTACGGTTAAATAATTTAAAGGTAAGTAATATACCTAAGCTAAAGCACGTATTTAGCTGGTTGTGTATGTGTGAACTTATAATGATAAACCTAAAGCTAAGTAAGTACTTATGAATAATAAATTTTTCCAAAAGACAGGTGGTGGCAAACCAGATTTTATACCCCATGACGACATTTTAGAAAGAGTAGCAGGTCAGTTGGGATCAACATGCACTGGGTTTGAAGTGCCATTTGGTGGTGATGGAATAAATGTAATTGAAGATGTGGTAGTGGTTGATGGTGTTGGAATCAGTGAGCAAGCTTCCTCTCCGTTACTAATTCCAACAGCTGATGTAATAGATCATTCCGCTTTCACTACACCAGAATCTAAATACATCTCAATGCCAATAAGTGAAGGTACATAATTTTTTAAGTTATTGTTTAGTAGATAATATTTATTTGGAGCTGTGATGGTGTGTGTAGGACAGTTATCTGTACTAACTAGGTGCTATGTATGATTTAGATACTAAATTGTCAATAGACAACGACAAATATGTGATAGCTGTACTTGGCTTAGCTCTTGTTTTTCAGAACAGATTGCAGTGAATGATGTTATGTGGGATAAGTGTCAGATGGGTGTTAGGTTGGGATGTTGTAGGTGTATCAATTTTGGTATTTGCTTGGTTGTGTGCACAACTGGGCAGTGGGACATGTTGTATGGGCTACATATAAAAGAGGTCATTTGTTTATTTAAAAATTTTATTCAATAGGGTTGACTTACAGCAACTATACACTAATGGTATATAAATTATTTTTATTTTACAGTAAAAAAGAGAAAAGTAGATGGATCAATGAAACCCAGATGCTTATATGGAATGAGAGAAATGTCAAAAGAATTACAAACCAGCAAAGGTATTATATTGTACCTACAACTTCCTTAATTTCGATCAACTAAGCTTGATACATATTTAACTTAACTAATTGTACGTAATTTTATTTATTTACACAGTAAGAAAACAAAAACATCACTATGATGTTCGACGTGAACGTGACTTGGCAATAACTAGATATTATGAAGCCAAAACTGTAAAAATTAATCTAGAAATTGAAATTTTAAAAGCAGATCTAGCCAAGAAAACCAGCCAAGTGAATGAGATACAACCTGAATAAACTTCATTTTCTAGTATATTATTATTATTTAGATATTATGTAGGTAAATAAAACATGTAATTTTTAAAAAGATATTGGTTTTATTTATAAAACAAATAATAAATATTATTATGAAAGTTTTCACTATTTGAATGATGTAATGTATCATTCATATGTAATTATTATTTAGATATTATGTAAATAAAACATGTAATTTTTAAAAAGATATTGGTTTTATTTATAAAACAAATAATAAATATTATTATGAGAGTTTTCACTATTTGAATGATGTAATGTATCATTCATATGTACCCTTCTTCAACATGCAACCAGTCTGTTGTTGCATTATTCCAAACTAAAAACAAATAAATTAATTAATATGGAAACTTATTGGTTTTGTTGTACTTACATAATATAATATTATTATTAATAGGTTGTAGTAGATAATTTAAAAAACATTGTATTACATACTTATTAAAATAGTTAACAATCAAACTTGCTCGTTCTGTATTTAGAACGTTTTCATGGTTGTTGATAGTTGGCTCTCCATTTTCCTGGGGTTCGACTATGTCTTCTGGTGGTATCTCCACTTCAGGAGGAACGTCACTGATGCTGCGCATCCGGCATATATTGTGCAGTACAGCAGTTGCAATTATAACTGCATGTGCATTTAACAGGCTTAACCGCATAGTTAATGAAATTACTGGAAATCTTCTTTTCCAAACTCCAAAACACCTAGAATAAATAATAATTTGTGCACAATAAAAGAAAGATTCTACAGTAACAATAGAATGGGGCTGCAGCTATGTAAAAAAAACTTTAAAAATAAGTACCTTTCAATACAGTTTCTGGTTCTAATTTGAGCTTCATTGTACAGCACTTGTCCTCTACCTTCTGGGTTTAGTAGAGGTGTTAAAAGGTATGATTTCAAAGGGTATGCACTGTCTCCAAGTAACCACCTATTACCAAACATACCACTTTCACACTGAGCTAAAGAATAAAGAAATAGTATTGTAATAATGGAAGTCATATGCAATTATTGATTAAAGTAATAAGTTGATGTAGGATTACCTCGTAATTCTGAATTATTGAAAATTGTTGCATCATGAGCTGAACCTGGCCAACGAGCCACTACATTCATCAATAATAAATTGGCATCACAAACTGCTTGCACATTAATGGAGAAGTATCCTTTGCGGTTTCTAAATTCCTCTCCTATCTGAGAATCTGAAACAGTAAAAGTACAATGGATGTGTTAAACTGATGAGGAATCTGGAAACTTGTTTACTGTGTTAACAACGATTTAGAAAAATAGGTATGATTCTTCTTTATTGTATAACAAATTTCTAAATTTACCATTACATATGTAATTAGTGCAGGTATGGTAAAGATGAGTAATAATTTAATTCTTGTAAGTACCTACCTCTAAAAAAACACAACATACTTACTTGGAGATTGTATTTTAACATGTGTACCATCGATTGCTCCTAGGACACGCGGAAAGCGAGCTATTTGGTAGAATGCCTGGTCTGTGTCATTTCTAATTTTAATATATTTATTATACAACTGCGCTATTGCAAAGCTGACGTCGCGCACGATTCGACTAGCGGATGATTTTGAGACACCAGTGAAATCTGCAACTGACAGCAACATTGTGCCCAAAGCATAGAATCGTAATGCCAGTAGCAGTTGGTGCAATGGAGATATTCCATGATTTCTGAAACAAATAGGTAGGTTAGATAGTTCGTTATATTAGGTATAATAAAAATGATCACCATTTCATTATTTTTGATGATTAGTCAACTAACAAATAAAATAGGTACCTAGGTAGGTACATACCTGGCTCCTGTTACTCGTAAATGAGGATAAATTTCGATTAGCAGCTGTTCGACAGCCGGCTTATCAAGCCGAAACCGCAGCTGAAACTCGTACGCATCTAAAATATTTATGTGGTTCACTCTCCTAACTCTCCGAGTAACTTCTTCGTCGGAATCAGATCCCGAAGTCGAGTCTGATAACATAATTAACATTTCTCTGTCACTTTCCGAACTCGACATTTTCAAAACTAACGTATCTTTTGTAAAACCAACTTCAAAAACCGACCGAAATCCAACGGTAGCGAAATCACTTACGGATGGTAACTGTGACAGCTCACTGACGTTTACAATTTTATACAGGAACACCATAGTGTAAGATCTTCATACAAATTGCTTACGGATCGTAGTTGGTAACCCTCCCATCCGTTGGTAACAAACCTTCGGTAATTTGCCCTACGAGTCGTATATTATAGGAACAGTTTGTGGTTACGTCTAGTAAAAAATGTTACCGTTCGTAACTAAAACGAGGCGTTCCATTGATATAGGAACCGGGCATAAGAGACAGATCTCGAATTATGTTTTGGTTTATGTTTGGGAATGTTGTTATCGATGTTACAATCGGTGTGTAGTAAATTGTAACGGATGGTCAACAATATTAAGTGTAAATTAACATTATGGTAGGGACCGGTAATGTGGTTCTATTCACTATAAAACCGTTTACTTTATAGTCTTATGAGAATTAACTTCCGGGCTTTGAATATATCCTTCACATCCTTAATGGGTGTCTACGAGAACACTTTTTTATTTAGCATATTTTATTATTAAATTAATATATGCACATACTAAATGCCGGTTTTGTTTTATTAATCGTAAGTCACACTGTAACCTACTTTATAATATGATATATATTTTTTAAATTCTTTAATACAGCTTGGCACACGAGTAGAAAACTTATAAAAATGGTTTAACAGAAAATAAAATGACAGTAAATCAGCAAAATATTTCGTCAATATTTTTTTATTTGACAAAAAATTGGATATGATTATTTTTATCTGTTTAATTGTAGGTCATAGCTATACGATATAATAGTATGAACGTATTATTAATTTATTAAATGATGTTAACAAAACTTTTATAACACGTAGAATTTCACATTTCTATCTGACATTTTAAAGTTATATTAGATTTTATTGCGATAGCTACAGACTAGACGGTTTTATTTCTATAAGCAAGCGTATGCCAAAACTGCCAGACACTTTAATAGTATTTTTATATCCGCTAACCACACATCGTATATCATAAACCATTTTTAGAAACCATGACGAGAGAGACGAATGGAGACGATTTTATAATTACATAATATTCAGACAATCAGTGAACATTTTTGAGATAAATTTAATATCTATTATAGTTAAATATATTGGTTGACTGATTGATAATTTGTTTTCGTTTGTAAAATCAAGAGCATCATGAGCGCAAAAAAGCGTTGATTAGACTATTAACTTTTCGTCCTTAATGGATGAATGAGACTGAGATCGCAGAAATCACTTCTGCCAGTCGTGAAATGTAGGCACACTAAAATTTCGCCTAGACATCGTATTTGAACTACTACATAAAATAAACTGTATCAACGCTTTCTAAAAATTTATAATCTTTTACACGGCCGGCGGTTTATTAAATGTGTTTACAGTAAACTGGACAAGAGTGTAAAGCGATAATTAAGTTGTTGACATTGCATATTGTGATTGCGTAAAAAATGCGACACTTATCGGAATGTCATGGACGCAGCGAAATTTTCGATACTGAAATGAACAGCACAAATCCTGTACTTGTTCATTTACAATTGGGTCACATGTATGCGAAGAATAATTGCGCAATTTCAATAATTAAACTTTATATTGATGGTAACAGCTTCGTGCGAGATATGGATGATCAAGGATATTTATGTACGGTATACGGCAGTTTATGAAGTGTAGTTACCTATTGCAATCTTTTTAGTGGTAACTGCACTACAATAAAAAATAATTAATAAAACAATTAAAACATGTTTAAATGTTAATCGCAACAAATTTAAAAATATCTATCTGCTAAATGGAAGTAATTTCCTGGTCCTGTTCTAGTTTAAGCCCCTTTTTTATCTTAAAAGCTTGGTACAGTAACGGATTCTTTTTCTAACTAGTACCGCTCCTATCAAACGTCGGATAACATTGTAACTACTTTCACTTTCGATGATGCAGCTCGAAATAGAAATATTCTACTGCAGTCAAACCTGTCACACAGGTTCGTGCAAGCAAGCACGCCCTTGTGTCTGCCACGAGAGCTTTAATTATTTCATTAATCATACTTTAAAATGTTACTAAAAACATTTCATACTGAGTATATTTCATTAAAATCATACTTTTAATATCAATAGTACAAATTACTTGTACTAATATTGTTAAAAATAAAACAACTAAAATCTAAGTTAATAGATACCTACTGTTAAGAATCTATAGTTAACGAAGTAACATTGACGTCATTGCACAATCATAGTTTTAATTAATCTATAGAAATTGACCCGTTGACACACATTCATACGTTTCATTGTGAGAACAATAGGTACGTTTACCGTGGCAACATAACGTCGCAGCTGAACAAATCGTTTACAATGGCCCACACAAAACCTTTCAGTACGTGTTGGTATGATCGTGACGCAAATATTTCTTATTATAACAACTGTTAGTACTTCCAAATAATAAGGATAACATGATAAGTACTGCCCTTCATTAACCGAATAATCTATTGTTATCTTTCCTGCTTTCGGAGGACTTATATTGTTAAAATTGTGTCTGTGGCTACTGCGCATCTAAAATTCTTCACAGCCCGTTATATTACTGCTGTAGAGTAAAAGCTTATTTACGCACAGAGAATGCATAAATATCACCATATTTGCTGAAAGTGGAAGCGGTTTCAGTGTTTTTTTTACATTTTTGGGGTATCTCACGAGTTATTTTTTCACCGTTAGTGGTCAGAATTTGTTCAGGTCGCCTATATTTTTTTTTATAATAGTGGCATTCGACTTGACGTAACGACGGTTATCAAGAGAAGAAATAAATAGATTTAACTATAGTTTCGTTGTAATCTAAAGTACTAAATAAGACTAAGTGTAAATACTTGTATCGGCTGACTCATTCTTGTTGAGCAGTAGGCGGCTAGACAGTGGACTGTCGCCATAACACAACAATATGGTTAGACAAGAGTTTCTTGAGACGTAAGAAGCAGTTACAAAAGAATTATAATAACTTAGAAAAAGGATCAATCAGAAGCGTAATAGTTAAACAAGTATATTATTTAAGAGTAATCGTAAAACACAGTAAAATCTAACCGAAGCTACTAGGCCTCTCTTATCGATAAGTTATCTATAAACGGAATCGACATAATTGAAGGACGCCTAAAGGAATATAACGTACCTATCATCGATTAGTAAAATATGAGTAATATTGATAATATAGTATTGTTAAGATAAATATGGTTAATATATAAAGTGTCTAGACGTGCAAATATTAAGCGTCTTTTCTTCTCATTCACAATATCAGTATTGCAATTAAAATCACCTAAGGTACAACTATACATTGAATAAATATTTTTTGTAGACAAACTTCTGTTGAAATGAAAGTTAATTATAACTTCTTTTATAAGAATAAGTCAAGCCGTATATTTTTTTTTATATTATAGCCTACCAAAGTGACTGCATCCCGCCTGATGGTAAGCAGTCAGTGGAATCCAGAAGTGGCAGCCACCATACCAAAAGTCATCGTCTTAATCTGCAGATATGGTGGTCTCCACTATGGCGGCTGGGAATGGGGTTAGGGGAAGGGAATGAATGCCTCTTTATTAAATAATGGGCGATCTGGACACATTCTGACACTAGGTTGACCACTACCCATTTGATA
Organism: Parascotia fuliginaria; assembly: GCA_963082885.1. Taxonomy (NCBI): domain Eukaryota; kingdom Metazoa; phylum Arthropoda; class Insecta; order Lepidoptera; family Erebidae; genus Parascotia; species Parascotia fuliginaria. Next base: position 2,667,345 of record OY720182.1, on the reverse strand, counting down.
AGTAGAACTGCTTTGACGTTATATTGTACACAGACATTGTATATTAAATGTTGCTGAAATATATTTCAGGCAAGCTATATCTTCCTCAACTATATAATGTTAAACTTGCCTACAAATGCAGTTTTAAATACATTATCTCTATTATATACTTGTTTTAAATTTATTTGATGTAATAAAGAACATAAATAATAGTTGTAGTTGTATTAGCAATGCTTTACGACCACAACCTAGACAATAAATTAGTATCAAATCAATGACACGTTGCTTATAGAAGTCTGGAATTCAATCAAAGCATAGCGAAATGTCTCTTATTCATTTTAATAAGAATGAATGTTATGAATGTGAGTGCCTTAAATTATACCTATTCCTTAAACCACATAAAATATAAATTGACGATATATCACGTCAATGTTACGTGATAAATAAATGTATTTTATTTTATATAAAATAAATAATAATGATAATATTTACCATTGCTGCTAGTGGTGTTTAGTGTCGTTCAGTATGATAGCAGATACCTGAAAAAAACAATACGTATTAGTAAAACGAATGGTAACTATTACCTACATTTAGTATAACATTGACGTTAAGTAATTTTGTACTTGAGATACACCAAAACGATTCCATTACTTCAAAAACAGAGAACCTAAGTTACTTATAATTGAATTAATGAGAATAAAATCAATATTCACTGCTAGTCTACTTACATACTGGCCTATTCTAGTATCTAAGTATATTTACAAGCTAGAATACAACAAGCAATTATGGTTATAGTAACTGCAAAATAAAATCTACCTAGATTGTATACAAACAATATACAGATAATTCATTGTAACATATTTCTAACGTACTCGTACACTACACACCAATAAAAATCTACGTCAAACTGACAAGTAACTACTACATTACTATTTTCCCATTCTCGTGCATCCGACAGAGAGTAATGAAAAAAAAAATCGATAAAGCCACCGCCGACCTCAGACAGGGAAACATAAATACAATCTCCATTCACAGAGTATAACCACACTACACGCACACACGCGCCTAATGCAGTCGATTGCAGCGAGCACGCGCGTCGTACAGGCGACGTCACGCACACACCCATACAATACTACGATAGTACTATAATGAGTACTATAAACGGCGCTTCATTTTCCGACCTAACTTGCAGCCTACGTATCCGAGCGTACCAATGCCACAACTGAATCTCAACTTTACGTCACCGGCATACGTGTGGAATTGCCGCCAAGAGTCTTTCAACTATGAAAACTGTATTTTATATTTTACAATCAAGAACGAGTAAATTGAATTGAACTTTATGGATGAGTGATAAGGTTGGATGTTGTTTGGTGAAAAGTTTATATAGGACGTTCGTATCTGGAGAGGAAGGTAGTGAGACGTCTGCCGACTCAGACATGTCTATATATAGAGATTGCGATTAACTTTAGCGCTCGGTGCAGTTAATGGCGTTGTTGCAGGCGGGAGGCTCGACTGTTGCAAACTTGTACCCATCAACTGTTTCAGTTTAATAGATTGTTTATGTAGTGGTTAGACGGCTTAGTGATGAAGTTGTATCAAAGTTTCTACACATTTTTGTTTTACATTATATTTTGTTGCGCAAAGGACTTTATACAGTCAATCTTTAAGGAAAATCGTACCTATTGTTCACTTAGCGATTACGGGTTGTTATGGCAATATTGGTGGGCTATGTTAGGCGTCTCCCTGCACGATCGTTTAAAAAAAGAACAAACCCGCAGGCAAACCAAGGTAACTGATGTGGCTCGCAGAATTGCTTCACTGAGTGGCCATGGACAGGACATGTACTCGCGGAGCTGACAGCCGTTGCGGCAGGAAGATTCTAGAGTAACGACCACGAAACGGAAGGCGCAGAGTGGGCAATCGCCCACAATAAGGACTGACGACAGTGACGACCTTATAGGGATGGCGGGCAACTGCTCACGACCGGAAAGTGGCGACATTTAAGGGAGGTCTATGCCCATCAGTTGACGTCTTACGGCTGATATAATGATGATGATGGAAATATTTTGTATCGAATGGGATTGTTTAACCAGTATCCTCTATCGGTCTGGTCTTGCCACCTTAAATGCCGTTTTAACTACTTAAGCAATATTAAAAATATACTTTTCTAACAAGAACGTGTTACAATAAGAGAGTTATTGTTGTTATTGTTTACCTAAAACAAATGTTTCTGAAGTCCACAGTCAGCCAGTCCGATTTATTATTTAGTACCTATGTGCAATCACAATTCCAATTTTGTCTAAATTAGAGCAGAGACACATGATTCTCAAGTGCAAGTATTTGTATACATCACAGTTAAGCAATGTTAACATATCATAAATATTGTTAATATAAACACGAGTCAGAAAATACATCAACCTACATTGGATAACCCGCGTGGCGCAAGCGCATCTATGTCAACCATATCTCCATCATTATCATGCTTACATTAACTATTTGTAAACAAAAATACAACTCACCAAAATAAGGAGATCTTGATTCTAGAAAACGAATAGAGCTTATTCTTCTCAAGTATAGAAATGGATGCTTTAAAATTATACCTGTCTTTAATGAAAATCATGTTTACTTAAATCATTGTCATTAAATCACAAACTTGCAACGCAATGTCGGTGGGCGATCGGTTTAAAGTTACAAATAAAACCTTTATGATCAAAACTGTCCGCCCTACTTGTTGCTCTAATGATATCCGTTAGCATTGTACGTTCAAATATATTTACTGTAATGGTCATGGTGTGTCATTAAGTTATTGTGTTAAAATGACACAAACCGAGGTCGGTGTCAGAACTTACTCGCTTTGAACTGAATGAACCAGAGACACAAAAAGAAATGTCTTCTTTTTATGACGACTTGACTCCAACAGTTGAACTATTTCCATAATGCCTATTTGTATATTATTAATAAAACATACAAATAGGACTCTTATCAGTTTTACTGTTTTTAATAATAAGCTAAAGATATTTGTCTTTCCATATTCAGTTCTCACGATGCGACCTCGCGACGAACATTGGGCTTATTGACATAATCAGTTTCAAAAAAGCAACTGAATTGCGAAATAATCGATCACCACTGTTAAGCAGTCAAAAAAAATGAATATGCAATACAAACTATTAAGTGAAGAAAAGAGGTGAAACCTTGAGAAAACCTGTCTGACTGACCAGACGGTATGATTGTTAAATACGTAGTACGAGTACATGAAAAGCGCTGCGGACTTCAAACAAAACATTGTCGAATACGATAATTTAATTTACATTTTTATTGTAAGAAATAAGTTGTAGGTGATACGAGTATTTCTTACAATGTACAGAAGAACGTCAATGATAACCTGTTGATTTTGATTGAATTATTAATATAAAAACTTAATAGTAAATAATAAAAGCAATCTCCGATGTGGTCTCACAAAATATAATAATGTTCTCATAATAAAAATGTTTCTATATTAAAGAAGGAATGTTGGCAATCCTTTTAGTGGTTAAGCCTTTAACGGTTTAACAGAAATCCTCTTAAGAAAATAAAGTGTAAAACAGCTAATTACAGGAAGTGTCGAGATGACTAATGCTAAAATAAATACAGCGAGACGTCCGTACGCACTAAACGTGATGAATCTTGACACTTAATTATGAGAGCCGTAACAATAAAGAAATATTGACAAAACGAACGTTTTGCCGCACGCAGCTAACGTAAACACACGCTTAGGATTGCAGAATACTAATAGGCACGATTAGATGACTCATTAGTTGCAGCGCACGATTTTTAAACTATATTTTTCTAAGGTTACTTCTTTTATTATATCGTAAAAGCTGTTTAAGAAACAGAAGTGCGAGGAGCACTCCATTAAATTATAAAAATAACTGTATCAAATAAAGAATTGTGTGGGCCGTTGGGCAGCAGAAGAGCCAAGGTTGGTGAAGAGGATGGTCGAAATCGTGACAGTAGACGATGGATCAAGGAAGCCGCTATATGCGGCATACGTGGATGTGAATGAATCTCTGCTGGCATAATAAGTTAAGATTTTGCTGTATCACATCATGCTTTAGGTTTTTACAAAATACGGGCTCAATCTTTCAGACAGAATAATAAAAAAAATAATAAAAAAAATAAAAATGTTTTTTATTGTATCTCATCATCTTCATTACAATAGTTGAGGCATCCCCAGTAAGTTATAAAAATACTTGTCACAGAAGATTCGAGAGTTTAGATTTAATAACAACAACATTCAAATTACATTACAAATCATATAGCATAGCGGAGATGCGGTTGACGCCTGCACCGCGAACAGAGGTAATGTAGATTAAAATTCTTCTGAAGGTATTACGTCAAGGTATTCGTCGTGGTCTGAATGCAACTAAATAAATAATTTAGACAAATATTTTGTTTGTCAAGTGCGCCTACTATACAAAACTAGTTCACTCTCCTGTGACTATGTAAACAACTATAAACGACATTCACTATTTGTTCTGTTTTCACAAGATTTATATTCCGTGTGTATAAATCTTGTGAAAACACTCTTCTTCTCACTTTCTTGTCTCACTTATTAACGCTATGTCTCGGTGGCGCAATTAAATTGCGCGCAATTATTGTGTACGAGGTTGTGAGTTCGATTCCTGCCCGTAGCAAAATCTGTATTATTCATAAATATTTTTTTTGTATCGTGTTGATAAACATGACTAGGTAATATAACATGATAGTAGATATTAGCAATTTTACATCATAGCCTGATGTCATAATACTTAACATATTGTTATTGCAACTCTACTTGCATTTACGTAAAGTAAATCCCATGGCAGCATCAAGGTACTTAATGCTACAAATATTAAGTACACAACCCTACAGACTTCGTGCTTAAAACCTTCCTAGAACATTAATAAACAATTTATTATTATCGCATACTTACATAACCGTTTATAAACGCTGGAATCCCCGAAGAGGTAAACAGAATGCATTGCTATCTATTATGTTTAAATACTATAAGTGCACGTAGATACATATGTTTATTATACTACGTATACAACTGGCCGATGGCTCCACGATAAGTAAATGAAGGTGTTGTAAATAATGTCATGGTTATTCATTATCCTCACGTACATTATAAAACATTTTTTTTATTTTAAATACGATTTCAAACTGTAGCAGCTTCATTAATTGTAACATAGATAAGTCAAGGCTACAAATAGACAGTGGGAGTGATGATAGACAAATAAGCATTATCTTAAAAGGGGACTAGGAGGCTTCGATAAACACCGCACATTAATCATGGCATCACTAAATAAAAACTTATCTGTTTAACTGATTGTGGGTTGTCTTTTTAATTTGGATAAAGGCGAATGCTGACCACCGGTTCAAATCTGTATTTATCAGCTGCGTCACTTGACATTTTGCTAAAATTTATAAGTCCTTGCTAGTCCTTATCATGGCTCTACCTGGTATACGAATTAGCAGTAGATAAGCTAGATGACGATGTCATTACACAAATTAATTTATATTTTAAATTTTTTTTTTTAAACTTTTATTAAATTAAATTAACAACCAGCGTATGGATGATACTCTGGTATTATCGGACGGTAAGACACGTAAAGACACGTATTCCCACACGTTTTGTTGTGTACGTAAAATCCGTGGATAATAAAAAATGTATCGCCATGTCCTGGGAGTCTTAAATATTACAGTCGCCGGCGTGAATGCGCAGTGCGGCTGATTCCCCGCATTGTGTACTGATAACGATGCCAGCAACCCTATTCGCATCGTTCCTTCGATACAATCCGTATAGATTAAAATGTTACTGTTCTGATTCTGTCTTCTGCTCTCGGGGGATAGCCAGACAAACTATTGTGTATGTATCCCTCGAGGAAATGCGTTGATACCACTCAATGTACCACCATAATGGGTGGCTAACTTGTTCATACACTGACTGCAGAGTACAAAAGATTTCAATAAGTTTTTATGGTAGTGGTTTAATAGTGATGTCTCCATTGACATCGTACGTCAATCCGATGTCCACTTTCGTTAATTGAGTAAGTTGTACTGTACGTAAAATAATGTTAGTGTTACTTTTATGTGCCAAGTATAAGCTGCCATTTTGATAATTCTTTGTTTTGGCAGTATAACTTCATGTTTTGTCAATTTTATCTTCTATCTCGTCGCTTTATCTTTGTTTAGTCTGCTATTTCGTCTCTTTGTTTACCACTTGGTGATAAACTGATAACATTGGACATTTCTCATCTGATGTTCTTTATCAGAAGAAGTGTTTGGTATTTATTATTATTTTCTTTGATTTTAAGCCCGCGAATGGTCTATTATCTGATATTTCATTTCTTCTTTCAGTATTTAGTTCAATCTTCTTTAGAATGCAGTACCTTATAAAACCAAGATGTACACCAATCGTGACAGTTATAGGACTAGACAACGTAAGCAAAATATACGTAATTTTAATAATAAATATTTATTAGACTATCATCCAGTTTCTGAAAGGTTGATCAACGAAAAATTAACTAATCACCTGTTAATTTATTAATCGCATGTGAAGTACCATTGGGTTGCTAAACGCATTAATAATCAGTTTAATTTAATTTAAATTAGCCACTAATTAGATCAAATTAAACTAATTATTCATGCTTTAGGCATGCTTTTAGGTACTTCACACGAGATTTAAGAGGCGATTAGTTAATTTTTCGTTGATCAGCCTTTCAGAAACTGGGTATATGGGTTTTGTTGTATTAATACATTATTTATTACATTTATTATAAATAATGCAAAGTCGTGATGTTATTAATTGAATAAGGTTTATCTTAAGCTATACCTAGCTCGATTTGCTCAGCATCAAGTAAAGGTAAAGGACTTGCGAATAATGCATTTAGCAATAAATCCGCCTATGCTTTCGTGCAGTAACGTTGTTTAAGAAGTCTCAAATACAAACTCGTAAGTAAATTCTTAATTTAAGTGTTTTTAATTTTGATTCTATTTCTGTATTTATTAGTGACATTTTTAAATTACATATATTTATTGCCCTAGTTATGTAATCTATGATATTATATAAAGCGGAAGAGTTTGTTTGTTTGTTTGAACGCGCTAATCTCCGGAACTACCAGTCGACTTTGTAAAAATATTTTTGCGTATGATAGCCCAGTTCTTGGGGAAGGTTATAGGGTTATAACATCACGCTACTGGCGACGGGAGCAGAGCAGAAAGCAAAGACGCGGGTGAAACCGCGCCGCGAAAAGAGCTCGTCTGTGATATAGTATTAAAGACAATAATGGACTTATAATGAATATAGTGTCATATTATTTATATTTGGCATATATATATATATATATAGTCCGCTTTGTTGGCTTTATGTATGTCAAGAAACCGATTCCATTTATTGACTAGGTAGTCTCTTAACATACTGACTACATCCAAGCATCGTCTAGTAATAGGATAATAATACATTTAATTAATAAATGACTTTACAACAAACCGTTTACTGTTAATAATAGTCAATAGGTTATTCTCGTGTAATCTATGAGTTATGGCCTTCCGCATACTGAGAACCATCGCATAATAATTTTCCTTATACTACTAGTTTACTGGACAAATCGCGATGTTATCATTGAGTGATCGATCCATATAAATGATAACGATATATTATTATATTTCTCGGCTATTTTGGCTTATTTGGAAAGTTCTAGAAACACCAAGTATTTATTTTACGTTAATCAGACATTCGAAGACTTGGTAATGATAGCCATTGAATAGAAGGTATAACATTCAAAGGTTTGCTCCTAGCCGGAATGAAAACCAAGAGTAATGCCGCGACCGCATAGACGATTCGAATTTTCATCAGTGTAATAGCCTTCGGTAAGAATTGCCTATCAAAGATCGATCGTTACATTAGTGTATTGGCTTCAACGCATTACCTTAATGTAGAATTATCGGTGCGTAGCCACGGCATCACCGTCATTCGTTTAGTGCAGTTATATCGTTCACTCCGTTTTCATTCTATTGTGATCATTGTTAACATTTTTGTTGCATCTTGATGACAGTACGTACACGGTACGCGAATATTTCGAATACGATTCACTACGATGACTCTATTAAGTGTGGTTCACCCCAGCTCAACGTCACATTAGGAACAAGCGCCTGGCGCCTCACTACTATAGGTATACACTGGCTATTTACCCAACACTAACCTATAGTTACGCGCTTACCACGGCGTAAGTCACGCTACCGTGAACCTTTTAAATACCTATACATTATTTATATACTATAAGAACTTCAATTTTGTTCCTATGTTTACGCTTAGGGCATAGAGGGTTTGACTGACCCCTGAATTATTAAATTATTAGTTTTTATTAGCTTGACACATAAGTAGTAATTGTCATATGATAAATAGCTGTAATAATCAGTGTATGTAAAGGTGATAATTTTTTTAACCGACTTCAAAAAGGAGGAGGTTATCAATTCGGGTCGTTTTTTTTTTTTTTTTTTTTTTTTTTTTTTGTATGTTTGTTACCTCATATCTCGGTCATTTATGAACCGATTTGAAAAATTTTTTTTTTATTTGAGAGGGTATACTCTGAAATTGGTCCCATTTTTTTATTATAAGAAATGGTTCAGTGGTTGTATGTTTGTTACAACTTAACTCCGTCATTTATAAACCAATTTGGAAAATTCTTCTTTTATTTGAAAGGGTATACTCCGAAATGGGGTCCCATGTTTTTTTTATAAAGAATAATTTAATATTTTGTAACAAATCGTTTGCAAGAAGTGAAGACGTGTAAAGCAACACGTCGATGTCTTTTGCGACGAATTATCTGACATTGACATGTCCATGCTACAAGTGCGAAGTGATTTTCAAAATTCATTTTTTGTTAGAAACGAAGTAGCCCTGGATGAGTGACCATATGCATTTTTTGTATATCTGAGCGATTGCTCGGTCAGTTAAATTATGATTTTTGATGATTCTTTATTGTTGGTAGATCATCACTTTTTTGTTTTGATTTGTGGTTTCTGGGATTCAGGGTTTAGCGATCGAGAAAGTGTTGACAAGGACCTTATATTTCTATTTACAATCTTACCTCTCGTCTCTACTTTCTTTCAAACGGCGCGGCGCTGTCTCATTTGCGCAGCACGTTTAGTAGGTCTACCCATATTGAATATATTTATACACAATTAATTCCCACTAAAAGTTTAAAAATAAAATTATTTTTAGAAAAAAAATGAAAACCGACTTCAAACAACACCTACATGTTCAATCCTTAACTAAAAAGTAGAAAATAATATTTTAATTACTTCATAGCAAAGAACATTAAAGGGGAATCAACGCAATCCTTGATACCTATAATACTTAACTATTTATAGTTTTTAATCAGTTATTTTGGAGTCGGTGCCAGCCAAGAAGGTTTATAATGACCTTCATAAAAATAACCTACCTACTAGCAAAAAAAACCTTCTTGATTAATCTATTAATACATGAATGAAAAATATAGATTTAATACAAGAAATCGAGCGGAATCTGATAAGTGCGCGTCAAATTTTTTATGTATATCTGAACACAACTATCAATGACGTCTGCGTTCACGAGTATGACCGCGTTCGGGTAGTGCACTCAGGCATATCCCCCACGCGTGCAATTACCGCCCCGTGCACTACAAAAGTTGGTTGCAAAGACAGAATTAAAGATCCTTCTTGGCTGGCACCGACTCCAAAATAACTGATTAAAAACTATAAATAGTAAAGTATTATAGGTATCAAGGATTGCGTTGATTCCCCTTTAATGTTCTTTGCTATGAAGTAATTAAAATATTATTTTCTACTTTTTAGTTAAGGATTGAACATATAGGTGTTGTTTGAAGTCGGTTTTCATTTTTTTTCTAAAAATAATTTTATGTTAGGATGTAATGACAGAAATGTAATTTATTCGTAAATTGTTGTTCACGTGTTTTCCTCGTTGTAGTAATATGTTAATATCAATGTACTAGTTCGTGAAAGTACAGGCTGTAGGATTCGAGCAAAGTCCTAGGTGTTTCTTTGTTCTTAGACCAGTATGTACAAAAGGCCAGTTGAAACTTAATCAGTTAAACATTTCACTTTTATAAATCCACAGAACATTTCAATATGGATTTCTGCTAAAATGAGAAGCGTTAATTTTCAATACGAGCGTTTAAATATAATGTTAAATGGAACATAAAAATTATCTTATTGACTTATCAGTCGACATTATTATAAAATATTTACAATACAGTGTAATATAACAAAAATTACAAAATATAATACGTGAATTTATATAAATAATTAAATAGCAGAAAATTAAAAAATATTAAAATCAGTTAAGTTTCCACAATAACGCAACATTACAAGTTACTAATGATGCAAATAACGCATGTACTTGACAGAGATCATAAAAACTTTAGAGATATTTAAAATCGTAACAAAAATACGTAAAATAGACCGCATCATTACAGTTAACTTACTACTACCACTACATGCAATTTATAAATTTTGTATTATCAAATTTGAAATTATACAAGACGATTTATCAAATTCTTTGGGGTGTCTTAATGGAATGTGGTAATGATTTTGCCAAATACAAAATCATGTCAAATAGTTTATAAATAATGGAAAACAGTATAGACAATAGCGAGCGTTTAGCTGGGTGGGCGTTTTAAATTATACATATATTTTGACATACTCGTACTAGGCGGAGGAGTCACAGGCAATTACTACGATAAAAAAACAGCGTATCGAATACCATTACTTATAGCATTGTAATAAAGTTATCATTCATCTGCTGGCTAATTAGAAACCCGCCGGCTAGTTTGACCAATTAAAAGATCAGTATCGCATGAAATATAACTGTCATCCAGACTTATACCAATAGTTACTCCAAGCAATGAGATCGTATTTCATTCATATAATAACAAGTTGAGAAAATGAACATGTAAAATTATAAAACTGGTGATCTGCCTCGTTTGCCCTAATTAGACGCCAAAAGCCAACTCGTAATGAGGCTTTCTGTATGTTAAATTATGAAATGATATATTACAATGCACTCATTAATGAATTACCTTCTTTCGTCATTAAGTAATGAGCGCTCACAGTGGGTATAAGTTATGTTGGTCATTTGTATATTACATACTTTAAGCTGACGATTATTATATGGTAAAAAAACCCTTCTTTAGTGAAGTACGAAAAATCCTTAAACAAAATCAGATATACCCTAGAGTGGAGTCCTTTTGGTAGGCTAATATAAACTAAAAATAAAACAAGCAATATATATATATGTGAATATGTATATAATAGAATAATAGAAAGAAACCCATTTTTTTTTCATTTTATATACCCTTTGTCACTCCCATACGCATCCATACGAAGCCATTTAGGCTGTAGAGCGTGCCAAAGAAATAGACATACATACTCACATACATATATACATACATAAATACATACGTGCATACATACGCTCGAAAAACATTACCCTCCTTGACTACGTCAGTCGGGCAAAAACAATAAACTATTATTTTATTTTTGTAACGAAGAAAATAAGTTACATATCACTTGCAGGACTTGTAGGATACCTTTTGGAACATCCTGTTCTTTTACCAAAAGACCCGTTCACAAGGTAAATATTAAAACAAAATTAAATGTTTTGTAAATTGAGAAGGTACAAACAGAGATTGATAAGTAAATGCGAGTTACGTGCGAACATTAGACAGAAAATGAATAAAATGTCGAAATGGCTCAGTAGATAAGGCAACCGCTTCGTAAACACGAGGCAGTGGGTTCGAATCCGAGCAAGTATCAAAGTATTTTTTATATCATATGTACTTTCTAATTTTATCTTGGACATTTTTGAGTGACGGTGAAGGAAATGATCGTGAGGAAACCTGGACTTAAGTCTGGAATCGTCAATCCGCCTTGAGCAAGCATGGTGATTAATGCTCATGCCTTCTCCAGAGAACAAGCCTTTGCCCTGCAGTAGGACAATAAATAGGCTGGTATTATTATTATTAGGCAGAAAAGAAATACAATTTATTTTAATATGAATAATTTTACCATATTTTAAAAATACTCTACTATAAATTTATGGAAAATTCCCACGACACATTCACCCCAATTTACCGAAGAAACTGTTTCATTCACAACACATGCTCGTCTTTGCAACCCTTAATCATGAAACTGTCATCTGTGAGGTGGTCCCAAAAAAAACAAATAAATCACAAAGCTAAAAAAACCACTTAGCACTTATACGTTCATGAAAATATACGACCAACAAATTTTTGGCACCCAACGATCATGTTTAAAAGGTTGATGTCCATTGCGGCTTTTGTATACATTTATTTTAGGATGTTCCATTGTGTTTTGAATTGAAGTGAGAATGTAGTGTGAGCTATTTAGATTTGTAGCGATAATTTTAAGGATTGTAGGGTGGCAGGTCAGTAACGGGTCTAGTGAAAAACTCGGCTCACGACTCCCAAGTGATTGGTGGCTACGAAAAAAAATGTGGCAAGAAAAATTTAAATAAGTATCGAGTTCCGTAAGTATAATATAAATATTCAAAAGATATTATTTTATAAATTTATTTGGTACGTTAGTTTTTAATTGAGTATAGTTTATTGTGTTTAAAATGCATCAACATAATACGTATAATAATAAAGTATCGCATTATATGCATTTAAGAAATACAGTTGTTGGTGCTTGAGATAAAATAAATTATTAAAACATTCAGTTAATTAAGAAATTTATAGATTAGTTCCCTTATCGTCCTTGGTTTGTAAAAATAAATAAAGAGCTTAATATAGAGGCAGTGTTTTACGTGTATTGACTGTATTTGTCACTATCAAAGGATTATATTTTTTATTTAGGCACAATACAGGCATGTGCAAAAGCGCTAAAAGCTATTTTATCGTATGGGTAACTCATCAGAAGGTATAATCGGCTTTTAAGTTTTGAAGTAGCAAAGGCTGGACTGAGCTCTGTGTTATTGTTTAATGACCAGAGGTTCCTTCTTGCTATTACGCGAACTGTCTGCACGTATTTGGCTGACTCGAGACCGCTAATAGTAGTTTGTTTAAACTACTGTATACTTTCATAGTATAACGCTACAAATATCGTTGCCTTGAACTGGCAGCGTCGCTTCATTCACATCGACACGATTTATTAAATAATTAATATAGAGAAAAAAGCTTCACACGGTAACAGACCAATTACATTGATTCACACCATGACTCGCGGGGCCCCAAATCTATTGAACTTTAGCGATAAAAACATCGCTCGCCTTCTCGGAAGCGAGTCGGTTCGTGATTGAATCTTTCATCTAAGACCGTCAGACATAGTGATAGATGTATACTTACTTAATACTTTTTATAGTTTTATAAAGCCTTATTAGTTTTTTATTGTCTGTGCAAGTAAAATATAGATGTTTACGAATCATGTTTATTATCCGTAATAACTTGTGTGTGAAGTGGTTGAAATGAGGAACTAATTATATTGTGGGTATCTTTCTTACTTGTAGACAGTAGCTTAGTAGTAGAAATAAGTTGGTGTTTAATGGATATAGAGTTAAGTGTATTGCCTGTGTTACTTTGCATGCTACTTGAAATTGTAACTTACAAAAATTGTATTAACCTGGCGATTAAAAAGAGTGGCCTGAGTTTCTTGCCAGTTCTTCTCATGGCTCTACTTCGTCAGCGAACTGGCTGTAGGTTAATTTGCTGACATTTTGTAAACTTTGACGTTCATAAGTGTTAATTTAATTAACTTATCACGTCTGGTGTTCACGTATCATACGTTGAGTCCTTTTTTATATAGTAGACCGTATATACTTCTATTTTAAGTAGGTGATTTACCATTTTTGGTATATGTACTAAGTGTCAATAGTCAATCAAGAAGTTATTGAAACTAGATGGAATAATTTGTCTTGTTTTGGCTTCGTATCTTAGTATACTTGTCTACATGTGTTGATAAATCTAATGGATTATTGATGGATGCAGCTTCTTTGTCTACCACAGACTTTTTGACTTGTTTAATTAGTGAATCAGAATAATGATAGAATCAGAAAAAACTATGTGAAAGTTGTTAATTTTTTTTTTATTGCTAGCAGTGGCAGACCAGCAAACCACCCACGTGATGTTAAGCGGTAACTGTCGCTCATAGACGACTCAGATTTGCATTGCTACAACTACCGTGAAAGAGGTGGTGTAGGTGAAAGGATTGAGGGAGGTCAGGAAAAAGAAAAGAGGAAATACCAGTGACTCCACTCTGCTGATGGCGAGCAATCAGTGGAATCCAGAAGTGGTGGCCACCATACTAAAAGCCATCGTCTCAAACTGCTGCTGGTATGGTGACCTCCACCATGGCGGCTGGGAATGGGCTAGATAGAGGAAATGAGGGAGTTGAAGAAAGACGAAAGGGAAGAAAGTGGACCTTCGGCGCTTTTACTCACTAAACGAAACGCAATAGTACGGATGTAGTATCCGTACTATTGCGTTTCGTTTCTTCTTACGTCGATCTTCTATGAGAGGGTAGTACTTCTTCGGTAAATCCGGCCTATTCATGCTGAAACCAGCGAGGATCTTCTACCGTAATAATTGACTGCAGAATCATATTATTGTATAAAAGTGGATACCTTGTGCATCAACTAAGTGCACCAATGGATATTTGAAATTTCGATAGTAGTGTGACAATTGCTAACTACATATTATGTTTCAGGCTATATTTAGTAAAATACCTCTGTAATATTGGACCCAAAACCAATTTTTTTAGTTGCAGTTACCGGCTTTTAAAAATTTGTCTGAGTCCCAACAATAATAATAGTAATAAGCAATGTAGTAAAAACCATAGCAACTAGCATAGATACTAGCAATCTTTATAAAGAAGAACGCTTTAACAACCATTAATAGTTTTACAAGCGTAACAATTATACATAATTGATTATAAAAAGCCATAAGCACATTTATCTCGAGTAGGTATACATCCTTCACTGATCACAGGATATTTTTTATGATCTAACAATATGATCGTTTAGGATCGTGAAATGGGATCCGCCAGCGCCGAGTCAATTGAATCAAAATATTAGATTATACAAATTATACAGTATCTTGTAATCCTTTTATACAAAAAGGATAAAGAGTATTATTACCATAACATTATACACACACATTAATGCTAAATGCTAACGGATATCCGGTTTTTTAATCGAACCTTGGATCCCACGCCCACAACGAAAGTATTTTTTATTGATAACATTACAAAATTAAACCCCATGTTACATTTATCTGTTCAAGAGTGGAGACAGTCGGAAACAGATCTTATCAAATTCGAGCTTCGCTTACAATGGATGTTTTTTAAAAAAAAAAGTGTGCGTTTCTACCTGAGTTTGCGCAAAAAGGCTTAGAAAACGAGTCCTATGAGACGATAGAAAACTTCATTGCGCTTACCGGACACAACGGTAAATCATTTATAGAACAAGCATTCATCTAACGTCGATTGTCAAAACATGCACACAAATCAAATTTGACAGTGACCACACGACGGCATCAACAATAGAACTTCCGCTTCTAAAAACCGACAAAGCATTAATCTCTTAGAACATAATCACTCGTATGTTGTGGTAGGCCCCTTCATTGTCATGCACATCGTTTTTTTTTTTGACGCCCCGTATTAGGTGTGAAACGACAACTAATCCCTTATTTAGTTAACACAAAAAGTTCTTCAATTTAATGCTATCTCGTGTTCAGAGCGCCAAAGAAAGCCGATATATCTAAAATGCGTAAAACAGGTTCTGATAACACATTCGGTCCGGTAACGAGTGGCCCTTTCGAACTTTCACACGGAGTGCACATGTATGTACATCTTGTACAACGGATGTCGTCGCAATTACGAACGGCTGCGATTATTATTGCGCGGTATTGTGCGGCCAAATTACAGCATCTCGGCTGCCCATCCGGTCTAACGCTGTCAACGTGATATGCCATATTGGATCATATTTACCACGCGGCAGATACCAAATTCAAATATCGAGAGCAGCGGTTGTTTGAGATGATGCGGCGACGTGTACAGGACGCGATCAGGACGACCGTCGCAATAGACGGCCTAATAAGGGATGGACAGATCGCAGGTGAATGAAATGGAACAATCGGGGGCAGACAATACTGTCTCGTCGAGTTGATACTGCGTGGACACCTGCGGTGGTTAAGGGAAAAGGTATACTCTTGATTTATGGTTTATGGGCTTGGATGTAAACGTTGCGCTTTAGCGATATGCACCGGAGAAAATCGCGCCTTTCTATGTGCACAAAAGCGTGTTCCGACTGGTTCAGCTATCAATGCGCCCGTTCAACTGTGAGGACGCGATTTTGTTTTCATATCTCTCGAATAATACAGCTGCATTCAATGGAGAACCAAAGACGAAAGTATAAATAAATTATTTGAATGGAACTTCTAGAATTCGTCTGTGACTTTGCACACTGCAATTTGCACAATGAATGTTGATTTAGTGCACCTGTGGCATACTTGTATTTTTTGCATAGCCGTGCGTGAGTGTCGAGTGCATAGTGGAGAATGCAGAGAGCAATCACCCTTGTAAGTACAAGGTACAGACTGGGGGCGCGAACGTGAGTCAGAGCCGTCAGTGACCCGGTTCGCACGGACCGAAGTCGGCTTAGACTGGTGTTATATGTCGCAGAATTTAAATTTACACTGCCGCCTTCAACAAAGCACTAATCGTACTAACTCTATCCACCCAGCTTAGTTAATATTTCCTGACGTATATATGTAGGCTATTAAATGTGTAACGATACTGACCTTACCTAAGTATTATTTACTGCTTATCCGTCGTCTGTCTGCTGCGACAGAAAAATACATGCGTCTGTTTTACGAAGGTAATAAACCCAAGTATTTAAACTGCAGCACCGTTGTTAAGGCTAAACCAAGGGCCGTTCGATTTTTAATTCAACGGTGTTGTAATAAATCATATTAGGAATGGCAACTACCTAAAATCTTGGTATGAGTTTGCACAAAATTCAGGCATCGTTCGTTGTATTATCTATTGGTATGACGGCTCATTAGTCTCGCGGGCTGACTGCTCTGGTTGAGATATTTACACAACGAGCCTCGTATGGCGATAAATTTGATTGATGGCTAGTACCGCTGTCGCAATTAGTATCGCCTTGGCAACTGGCTACCCAGCTATTGTAGACCAGTCAACTGAGATACTCTACACAAGTGATTGTCTTTACTTCCTTACAAAAGAATGTATGTAATACAAAATGTCAAACTTTCGAATTTATGACAATTTGTACTTACCAAAATCATCAAAAAAATTACGACTCCCTAGTTTATCATAATGACATAACGTAAAAACCGCCTTTATGCAGGTTTTATGAGTGGGGTTGAGCCTATTATATCTCAAAAGCAGAGGGGTGTCAAAATCGCTCTATAGACTCTGGAATGATCTTTGAATAATAGGAATAGAATTTGAAAGAGAGGTAATGCACAACAAGAATATTGTTAAGAGGTAGTTAAAATTAGAGCAACTAGGCTCAGGAAATACCTCCCCTATATTGAAGATCTGTTATACTTAAGTTGGTTTCCAGTGCCTCTAAGGGATCGTAACGTATTGCTAGCAGATAAGATTGTGTCTAGGCTACAAGTAGATATCTACAGCATTGCCCTTTTTACAGATAGTATCGGCAGGCGGCGTTCTGGGGCTTCTCAAGACCATGAGCGCTTAACATCAAATGGGCAATTTGCTCGTCAAAATTGTTCTAGCCAAATAAAATGAATAATCCGAGTGCACTTTGCATTAACAGAAGCTAGTAAACAAAATAATTAATTCAATAAATAAATAAAACAAACAGCTTGTTCATTAGCATCATGTGAACGTGGCGAGTGCAATTCGCAGCCGGCGTCCGGTCGGGCCGGTACAGCAGATGCTGCGCCTGCGCCGACCTTGTCCCCGCACGCACACGCTATCCACGACGCTGACGCCATATATCACCATTCACCGAGAACACTATATACTTGCTATATATACAACAATAGATAATAAATACTAGTGAATATATGCCTATATATGAAGGGACTTTTTTTTTCATTTCGATGCGCGTTGGTTTACAGAAGTTTTAGCTACGCAGTCCACTACACGACAAAAGCATCATTTTCTTTCCCTGTTTACGAGTATAAAGAAGAAATAAAGTCGGCTTTGCAATACGCTCTCGATTCATGTTTTCTCAATAGCTATCATGGCAGACGAGACAGTGATTCACCTGATAGTATCCGGTAGACGGCTCCCATTAAACTCAAAGGGCCATATTTTTGACATTCAAATATTTAAAAAATATTTTTATAGGGTAAGAAGCAACTCATGCTCAATGCTCATGCCTTCTCTAAGAGAAGAGGCCTTTTCATATAGTGGGATAATACCGGGCTGGTAAGTATGATGTAAAAAGTCGTAATGGCCCAGTGGTGAAGGCACCCGCTCTATAAACACGAGGTCGGGGATTCGAATCCGGGCTAGTACCAATGTGATTTTTCAAATCATATGTAATTACTTTTTAAGTTTATCTGGATATTACTGACTGATGGTGAAGGAAAACATTGTAAAATAACCTGGACTTCTGAGAGAGTTTGAAATCGCCTATCCGCCTTAAGCAAGCGTGGCGATCAATGCTTATTCCTTCTCTGTATGAGAAGAGGTCTTTCCCTGCAGTGGGATAATAATGGACAGATATGAAGAAGTATGATGATTATGATGAAAAAGCAACTTGACAATGTTAGTATTTGTTAATTCCTTAAGACACATGTCTTTTTCGGAAGTTGCCTTTAAATTTCTTTACATTTAATAATAACAACCAAATATTACGACGCACGTAAATCATAACATCGTTACAGAACATTTTGACTCATATTAAGTGATATCTAATGGGTTTATCATTACCCACAATAACCGTCCATTTATACCTAATCAACCGTAATTATATTCACGCAACGCAATAGTTTGTTACTAACAATGGGCGATATTGAAAAAAAGAGAAATTGAAAAAATCTATCACTACCTCCGGTTACCATTATGGACAAAAACTAGAGCAGTGTGATGGCTTTTTAATTTATTTTTGGGTTACGACCACGTAATGACAAAACGCAGTGTAAAAAAGCAAATAACTATGTTTTCTAGTGGCGACCGGATAAAGGAGGATCAGGAAGATCAGAATGGAAAACTATAAACAAGTAGTTGTTTTGAGTTGTAATAAAGTAAACTACTTAAGAAAAAGACGGGATTTTGTGAAATTCATCCTCTAAGAGGGTATTAAGGGGTGAAAAATTTGTATGAAACTTCTATAGTTTTGTTTTTATAGTAAGATTTCCAAATTACTAGAAAATACTCATTTTTGAATACCGATTTAGAAAAACGTACCCTTATTAAGTGGGGAAATAGGAGAATAAAACTGACGAAATTTCACACAAATTTGTGTGAAATTTCGTCAAGTTTCGTCAGTTTTTGTGGTAGCTGGTGAATATATTTAAATGGGATTCGCCATAGAGACGAATTATACTTACTGATATTTATAACTGATACAATGTACGATTGCCGTACGATCAAGCAAGCAATCATATTCTCATACAGGCACACATCTGAATTTTCGCAGTCGCAGGCAACAACAGACTAGTACTCTATAATTTCAGCTAACAGTCGTATAATGTAGAACAACTTTCTCAACACAAAACAATTCGTTTCAAAGCCTGAGTCACCATGTCTTTGTGAAACAGTTCTTGTACGAACAAGAAACTTACAACTAGTAATGAGATATTACAACCTTTAGTCTCGTTACAATGTTGCTGACACTAATGCAAATACTTTGCATTAGTGTCGGTTGAGCGGTAACTTAAAGAGAACAAAAAAAGTCTAAGAAAAGAACAATAAATTCGAGTATTTACTAGTAATGTACATTTTTTTTATTAGCCTGCAACACAAGGCTTGTTCATTAGTGCGAGAGTTATCTTTTTATTAAGAAAAAATATTTAATTTTACTAGCGACTCGCTCCAGCTTCGCATAGGGTACAAGTAATATGTTTTTTTTTTTTATGTTTAAGATATAGTATAAGTCGTAAATAAAATTCTGTTTAAATCGGAGCACAGGCTGGAGAATAACTTTATTCGCGCAAAGAACGCAGTCTTTTACTTAAAGCATTTAGTGTTGTTTTCTTGTTGAATAAAAGTTTCAAGCGCTTGTATTTAACAGTAATAGATGCTGGAATAAGTTTAATTTGTTTTATTTTTAAACCCAGAAAACCTTTAGCATTAATAAACAGTTCTGCATGACGTATATGCCGAGGGTAGACTTTAGAATGTATATGACGTCAGTGTTGGGAAAAGCCTAAATGAAACCTCCTACGCATTGAAGTGAACATAATCAGACAACACGCGCGAAGTTAACATTTCGATTTCCAAAACTATAAAGATAGGAAATTCGCTGACCTTTTGTTGACACACGTGGTCTTTTGTTTGACGGAACCATATTAAGTATTGGACCTAAACGAAAACTCTTATTCTTTCTTTAATTTTGGTCGGACAAGGACCGTATATTAATTGGCATAAAAGCTGTAAATGATCTTGATAAGTAAACTAGACACTGAGAATACTATCTCACGTCATAATCGAAACAAACCCGCGACTAATTAACACCTGTTGTGTTACCGCAAATAGTGATCTTATTTATTACGTAATAAATAAAAGAAATCATATAAAAGGACTACGAGAGATAATTACTACATATGCAACATAAAAGACGAATGTAGTATAATAATTATATTAATTACTGATAATTGATATCAGCCTTTTGCAATAAAGGACATCAAATCGAAGTTGTTTCAGTTATTTCAACGCTTACGCACGTAATTACATAATATATTTTATACACGTAATTATATAATTTAACCGTATAATATCGTAATTTTTTTGCGTCGCCACTATTTTCACCGAAGATTACGCTTGTGGGCTGACATTTACTTGTAGAATTCATTATTTCCAATTATAGTTAATACTTTGCGGTATATTATAACCTTAACCACTTACGGGACACCGCGCTATTATTATCTCGCTATGGACTTTATTATGACATTTAACAAGGAGAACATCTACACGTATAATTGAGGCGGTTTGTTTTTTGTAGAAATTATTGATTATCGGATGTAAGCCGACTGTTATTTTTTTAAAGATTTATCAAGAATATCTACTTCTTAATATTTATTTTTATTAATGAGGCTATGGATATCTTTTGTAAAATGATGATTTTATGGCAGATCCATATAATATACTTTTCTGTGTGTAAAATCATACGTGTCACATTTAGTATCCTAACACTCAATAAATAATAATAAATTTAATCAAAATCCAAAAATAATGCTTTTACGTAAAGCAATTTTCCAAATACGGTCAAAACATCTCAGAAAAAACTCCAAACCGATATAAAAATACATATTTATGAAGTAACATCCTCTAGTTGTGTTTCATTCACCAAATGCTGCTATCTATTTACATTGTTATCGTCGGTTATCAGGGGTCGCCCTTCTCGGAAGTAACGCGACGGCAGGGTTATCAATACTAACTCCATAGCGATAAACGAATCATGAGAAGGGATTTTTGAGGATGGAATAGAAGGCCATAACTTAACCCGTGTGTCGTCCATGTGCGTGACTGCCATCACTTTGTATGTAATTGGTTCAATCAGTTTGGCTTTCCCTTAACGTAATCGTTTTTAGAAGTGGAATTTGTAGAGGAAGTAATTATACGAGGTTATCACTCCCGGAAATAATCTCAATTATGATTAAAAAAAAAACTTTTAAAAAGCTTTTAAAATAGAATAATTATTTCATATGAATTTGACTTAAAACTTTAACAGAGCAGAGACATACCTACTAATTTTATTGTATTTATTATTAATTGTATTGTATTTAATTTTTTTGTATTTAATTTGTATTTAATTGTATTTATTGTAATTATTAAACGGATGAACGCGTTAGGAATCAATATATAAGATCACTCATCCCGTTCATTGCTGAAAATAGGCATGGCACAGTTTGAACTACAGCCAGGTTTGCTGTTTAGTCCATCCAGTATATCTTAGGAGCCTTCGTCAGTTCATCGGTACACCTAGCTGGGAGTCCATTACAATCGTCGACGTCTTTAACTCTTAATTCATCTGTTACGTCCTGAGGAACCTCGCCTAGGTCCTCTTGCTAAGGTGGTTTTTGGGCTCCGATGAGGGGTGATCACAATGGCTATAACTGTAAATCACGAGGACGTTTGAATGTTAAATTTATATTAGCCAAAGTTTACGACACTGTTGTCAAGCAGTCACAACTGACCAAGAATCGATGGAGTCAGATTATTACGTAGTCGGCGAAAGTCTTAGACACCGGTTGATTACACACCACTTTTTTGTACGACACCATTATCACTTACAGGAAACTATATCAATACAAAGTTGCTACAAGCCATACGCGACTGATAAAAAAGGTATTTCACGAACAGCGATTAGGTACAGCAATGAAAAAGTATGATAAATAAATCACATAGTACCTTAATTCAATTTTCTTGGACAGCTTATAATTCAACTTCCGAGATTTTTGTGATACATTTTGTTATACAGTTTTATCACATGTTTTTATAATATTACTAGCTTTCCGCGGCGCGGTTTCAACCGCGTCTTTGCTTACTGCTCTGTGCCCGTCGCCAGTAGCGTGATGTTACATAGCCTATATCCTTTCTCAGGAACTGGGCTATCGTACGCTAAAAGAATTATTCAAATCAGACTGGGAGTTCCAGAGATTAGCGCGTTCAAACAAACAAACAAACTCTTCCGCTTTATATAATAGTATATATTATATGCCTGATTGCAAAGGTGAATATCGGAGCGAGCCATCCCAGCAGTCGATAAGTTACAATCTCGTTTTCACACTCTATAGGAAATCAGTTGCAAACACCAGTCACACGTAATTGGAACACCAATAAAGCTACGATTTTGTCCTATGTATGCCCGTTTGATATAAAAACTACCCACACGGTATTAACGTTTATTTGCTGCAATTGAGAGAACAGAAGCTATAAAACTTGCATTTCATTTGCAAGTTTTATAGCTTCTGTTCTTCTTTCTTTTAACTCCCACCAGGTACAAATAACAATGGTATGAGGTAATAAAACAGTGGACAACCTCTGTGGTTCGGTGGTACTGTGTATGGACTGCCACACAGTGGTCGCGGGTTCGATTCCCGCTATTTGCATTGGTCTGGGTGTTTCTATGTATAATATGTATGTATTTATAAAAAAAAAAAATTATATTAAGTATGTATCTCCGCATTCTAGAACCCATAACACAAGCTATATAAATATGCTTACTTTCGTCCTAGATGGTGTTGTGTGTAGTTGTTGTGATATTATTGATATTATTATTAGTGTCCAAAAT
Source organism: Parascotia fuliginaria (assembly GCA_963082885.1). Lineage (NCBI taxonomy): Eukaryota > Metazoa > Arthropoda > Insecta > Lepidoptera > Erebidae > Parascotia > Parascotia fuliginaria. The sequence continues at coordinate 2,643,872 of OY720182.1, read as the reverse complement.
CATACAAATTAATGTTTGATTAAAAAGTAATTTTAAGGACTTCCAAATTTTACTAAAACTACTGAAGGTTTAAAGTTTGTGGACAAACGATAGATGAGTGACCTTCAGGGCTAGTGTAAGTGGAGATGTTTGAGGAAGACTCATTTATATTCAGTGTCTTTTGGCTAGTAGCGTCTTGGGAGTTTGTACTAAAATTTGATTAATAGAAAATTAATTTTGTCCTTGTGTTATACATACCTACAGTTTCATTTCTTTTAAACTTTTAACAAAATATAAGTGCTACCAAGAATAGAATCTGTGTCATCAATTTAAGAACATCAACAATTTATTTTGCAGAGTTAGCCGTGGGTAGATTAGATGCAGTTTTGTGTCGAAAGGAAGACCTAAATATTCTGATATGGTAAACATAATTTTGTCCATAAATGGTTGTGTTTATAATGTATGGAACCTGTGTGTGGTACCTTTAATAAATTACGCATATGATACGCGTGGGAGAGAAATACATGGAATGCTCATTATATGGATGTTTATTTAAAAGAATATCTGAATTTTCGTAATTTATTCGTTTCGTACTAATATATTGTGTCTATACATATTGATAAACACCTGGCATAGGTCAGTCACAATTTTCACACTTTTGAGACATTCTGAAAATGACTACTAAGATTTCCAGAGCCCTACAATAACCTCGTATAGCAATTTTATTATAATCTTACTTTGTCTCTATACTTGTTTTTAATGGTACAAAAGAAAAAGACAAAACACAAAGTAACATTAAAATAATACTTCTTTAAGAGGGCCTCTGATTGCATAATTGGGGATCAAAAGGTGTTCTAAGTCATTTTGCTTTTGCTAGGAGAAGACCGTGTCCCATCAGACGGTTGAACGGTAAATTAATCGTACCATGCTATTTCAGACCCAGACTTGACCCCATGCCCGATTAGCTACCGAGTTCACCTATCTATATTAATGGAGAATATTTTATTGCAAATGTCTTGCGCTGGCTACTCTTATAAAATTTGAATCTCGAAACGGAACTCAAAGTTGCGCCATCTAACTTCGTGCGAACGATCACATATCTTGCTGCAATACCAGTTTTCCGGAGTGTGTCCCAGTCATCCGAAATTTATAAATACTATTTTCTATAATATAAATAGTGTTCTCTTTAGTAAAGAAATAAAAATATAGACATCATAAAGTTTAATTATGTCTATATTTTTCTGTTAACGGCCTATAGAGGTGATACTACAGATACACAATCTAAGTATATGATGACCTCCTCGTAGTCTACTGAAGACTGGAGCACACAGAAATATTTACAAACTAAAACAAGTTTAGTGATGCACTAACCGCAAACACGTCAAGTACACCCACCGGTATCAACGACCGTTATTTAATTGCCTACATTAAATTCTGGTTGACCATCAAACGTTGACGTGAAAATAAACAAGAACCGAATAATAAGCGTAATTCTCGGAAAAGAAACATTGTTGCGAACAGGAAAATTACGTCAATACACTAGTTACAGTAGCGAACGTTGGGGAATTTGAATAAAAACTCACTAAAAGCATAATAAGTTGACAATGAGAATGCACTTTTGTCTGCTCTCCGTCTATTTTGTTCACGAACAATAATAAAATGAAGACGACATTGAATTGATAAACTTGTTTTCTTTTGTAAATGTATCACATCTAGGTACATTTATATTGCTGCAATAAACTTTGATTAATGATTGAAAGAGTACAGTTAATAGATATGTATTACCTAACTACCTTAAAAACCAACCAAGTGCGAGTCGGGACTCGCGCACGAAGGATACCGTACCATTATCTATAACTAGCAAAAGAAATCACGTTTATTGTATAGGAGCCCCCTTAAATATTTGTTTTATTTAATTTAATTATTTATTTTTAAAGTAAATAATAATATTTCAAGCGTCTACTAGTTGCCGTTATCAATAACGAGGAAAAACGAGCAAAAAAGCCATTCTGTTTTTTAGTATTTGTTGTTATAGCGGCAACAGAAATACATATCTGTAAAAATATTAACTTTTTTTTATATATATATTAGCCTACGAAAGTTACTCCACCCTGCCTGATGGTAAGCAGTCAGTGGAATCCAGAAGTGGTGGCCACCATACCAAAAGATATCGTTTTAAACTGCTGGTATGGTGGCCTCTACTATGGCGGCCGGGAATGGGGTTAGGAGAAGGGAATGAGGGAGGTGAGGAAAGAGGAAAGGGGGGAAATTGGGCCTCCGGCGCTCTCACTCACCGAACGAAACGCAGTAGTACGGATACTACTACTTTTACGTCGATCTTCTATGAGAGGGTAGTACTTCCCCGGACGATCCGGCCCATTCATGCTGAAACCAGCGTGGATCTACTACCGACAACTAATTAACTGTCTAACTATTACGGTTCATGAGATATAGCCTGGTCACAGACGGACAGACAGACAAGCGGAGTCTTGGTAATAGGGTCCCGTTTGAACCTTTAGGTACGGCACCCTAAAAAGCATTTTGCTTATGCTCTAGAGATTTTGTTGATGAATCCAACTTTTTTATATTGTGCATATACCTAGTAGGAAATATAGCAATAATAATAAATATATCTGTAAGGTAATAAAAAAAAAAATAAATAAATAAATTAAATATATTAAATGAAAATTTGGATACCTAATTTAAGCATTCTTTAAATTCTTTGAGTTTAAAATAACTAATTATTGTCCTATGCAATAATTTCATTTTTATTTAATGTCTCAATCCGCTCGCTTTCATCGCCTATCAGATGTATTTTGTATCTGCTTACAATTAACAGCAATGCTCAAGGAAGGCCATGTCCAGCAGTGGAGGACCTTTCGGTTGATCTAAAACTCTCATACATACAAAAAATAATAGTAATATGAACTCACGGGTTGTCACTCTAACGGTTGCGTCGACTTTATCTGTAACCAAAAATAAACTAAAGTAAGTAAACGTAATAAGTAAAATAATATAATAATAATACTAGCCTGTATATTTTCCCACTGAAGGGCAAAAGCCTCTTCTCATATAGAGAAGCCATACGCATTAGGTAATCACCACGCTTGCTCAAGGCGGATTGGCAATTTCAGACTTTTGAGTCCAGGTTTTCTCACGTTGTTTTCCTTCACCGTCAGTCAAAAATATCCAAGATGAACTTAGAAACTACTTACATATGATTTGAAATATCACATTGGTATTTGCTCGGATCGAACCCACTACCTCGCGTACCTACCTCGCCCAATCGATAAGGCACCTGTTTACGAATCGGGTGCCTTAACCACTGGGCCATATCGACTAATAAAGTAATAAGTACTAAAAATAAATTAAAAACACATAATACCGCTTAAGTACTATATAAATAATAAATTCTAAAACATAATAAACCATAGATTAAATTGATTACCGACAGAAGATTTTTGGCAAAAGAACAGCGGATTTTGGCATTTTATCGTTTTAGCATCGATATTCAAGCTTATGATAATTAGATATCCAAGTTAATTAGACCTATAAATGGTGATTTATTTTCAATGTTCATACACAGTTCGTTTAGTTTAAATTTTATGTTTATCTATTAAAACTGCCACTGTGGTTCGGTGGCCTTTGTATGGACTACCACGTAGAGGTCTCGTATTTAATCCCCGGGTCGGATAAAGTGATATTGGGTTTATCTGTCGAGAAATTCTCAGTATTAGCCCGGAGTCTGGAATTGTGCCCGATATATGGCAGCTCGCCCCCTGTTACATGGGACCCAAAATAAAAATGGCAAAACGTGGGTGGTAAAACACCTCTGCGTACCCCTTCGGGGATAAAAGGCGTGAAGCTATACAATTAAAAAAAACATTCGCTTACCTATATCTTTTTTGAACTCTTTATCTGACAATTTATGAATTAACGATCTAAAAAAAAAGATGTCTTTTTCTATAATAAAAAGCCAAACAGTTTGTTTGTTTGTTTAAACGCGCTAATCGCCGGAACTACCAGTCAGATTTGAAAATTATTTTTGCATATTGTTATGTACCAAATAAACGTTTTCTTTCTTTCTTTCTTTCATATGACAGCCCAGTTCTCGGGGAAGGTTATAGGTTATGTAACATCACGCTACTGGCGACGGGAGCAAGCAAAGACGCGAGTGAAACAGCGCCGCGGAAAGCTAGTAATTAATATAAAAATGCAATAAAACCCACTAGATAGTTTCTCTCGTGTAATTTTAACAAATAAAGGCAGTTCACTACCTACGACTATAATCATTGAATTATTCTTAATAATGAATTTCGACGCCATATCGTCGCAACATCCATAAAGTATACTCGTAAAATAATAAACAGAAATGCCCATCATCGGCCGTTCTCACGCTTTGTAGATATTAAACCGATATTAAATTGTATAAGCAATTAAAAGGTAGATAATATTAAAATAATTGCCAGACATCACAAGAGCCTTTTATATGCGAGCGATGTTGATAAACTGGGATAGTGCCAAAAAAATAACAAGCGCGAGTGTAAAAACGCGTTTTAATGATTCAATATTTGATCCAACTTTCGAATAAATTTGTTAACAAATTTTGTTTTAATAATATCATACCATATACGAGTATTAGGTGTACACCTAATAACTATTACTAAGCAAGGAATAGACTTACACCTGTACGTATTATGGACACTGACTGAGTCTAGTAAACCACTTGTGAGAACAGCCAATGGAACCTATTCGAAAAATTAACAAAAAAAAATTAAATACTGGATATATCGCGGGAATATAGGTAAATTTAACACGCATGCTAAATTAAAAAATTTAAATGTTGCATCAGACAAAAATATAAAATGTCCGATCTATATAAAAAAATACCGAATGTATCGCAGAAATATAGGTAAATTTGACTCGCATGCCAAATAAAAATAATTAAATGTTGCATCAGGCAAGAGTATCAAATGACATGCGACTACACAATATAAATATTCAGTAACGTGATAATTTAAGCATTAAGTACCCTAATTTTGTAATGATTACTATCTCCTTTTTCCTACGTCGTTCAGAGCGAGAATCTAACTATCTATCTAACATAATTAAAGGCAAATGCATAATAAAATAATGTAAAACGATCTTAGATCATGAATGAATATTAAACAAACTGTGTCACAAGATCTTATCACGTTTAAAAATAACTCGAATATTAATATCAATTATAAACCAAACAAGTGTTTCTTTGAGTCATCATAATGCGCCTGCGCCGCTTGAATGAATGGTTCATGACTCAACACATGTGCCGAACGATTGAATACATTAATATTGTTTCACGGAAAACTAATCACACAGAATAACAATGTCATAAACCGATTTAATAGTAATATGATACGGATCTTGAACACAGAACAGATCGTCCAGAAATTGGTTAGAAAAAAATATTATGAAATGTTTTGTGAAGCTTTAACCTTCGACTTTGTTTCAAGCCAAATAAGGCCATAATTATATTCGAAATACGTTCTTCTTCGTTTATTATTAAGCATAATTGGATATTTGTAAATAATTACCATTACTATATTACTATTTATTATTTAGTAGAAACACCGTGAAGGACAGGTGAATATACGTTTTAAAGGCCACAAAAACTAACAATTTCTATACACGTCAAATATTGTTACACTCGCACAATTGCTAAGTTGGCGATGTTGCCAAAACTTAAACAGTACCTATTAACATACGCATAACATTGTAAGCGATACCTGATAACTTGATACTTTGTTAAATTTAATTGACTTATCTGTCCATTTACATCAATATATTAACTTGGTAAACATTCTGCAATGCGGGTTAGGCCTTTGGATATCCAATGATGAGAAGATAGCACAGGAATAAATTCTAGATTAGTTATGTGTTGAATGTTATTTAACACTTTCTGTAACAGTAAACGTAAATGGCCGTGATGACAATAAAACATCTATTATGTCTTCTGTAGTGTTCATGAAAGGGTTAATCAGTATTTCAGTTTTATTATCTTATTCTTATATATATATTCTTATTTATTCTCTACTACCTGTACGTTCATTCTAGAATATTTCGTGCGTGAATTCTATTTACGTTGGGTGCATCGCACTCTGCATTTTATAACACGACATCAAAATTAATCTTGATGACAAACTGTAATCTGTACAATGTTGCACGAAGATCTATTCATGTGCGGTTGGTTGCCAACATATAAATTCAAAAATTAGTGAAACTAAAAATATTATCACAAATACTGTGGATTACGCTGGACATTTATTGCAGCAACTATAAAAGCCGAATGTAATTGTCATTATTCATACCACTTTTTATATTGTCACGTGTGCACCAGGCTGTTCAGATAATTTATTTTGTTGGCTCAAAGATAAATAGGTCATAATCTGAATGTGAAGATTCAGAATTTAATAGTCGTATTTTAGACTAAGAAAACATGAGGCATCACTTTAATATTATGTAAAGTTGAGACGATATTTTTGAAAACATGACCTAGACATGCCAGGCGGTTATGTCATGACTTAAAGTGCAATAAAAACTTTATTGGAATGCACCAACGAATTCAAGTTAATAAATTTCATCTAAACTAAACTAGTTTAAAACTAATTCCTAGAACTAGTACTAGGTCCGAAATTCCACATGGCATTTACCACGTGATTGCACTAACGAAACTAGGTGAACATTACATAGCAACAGCTAGTCCAACCACTTACTAAGGTCGGCAGCATAACTGGGTAAACGGCATAATTGCTAAACAACTCGATCCCGGTCGTGATTAGAATAAAATATGTTATATCGTAACAGTTGTATGTCTAGTTTGAAATTATTGAGATTTATCTATTCAGCTAGGTACAGTTGGAAGGAAAGCGTGGGGTCACGGTCGTTCAATAATAAACTAAGGTTAATCTGTTAACTTGCGTCGAGCGCATGTGAACCTATCTGCTATTGCATATGACGTATCGACGTAATATCCATAACGAAATGAAGAGTTTAAAAAGATAGGGACATTTTACAACCATCTGTGGTACAATATGTGCCAAAGTGTTTTAGACAGAACGAAACAGCGTGTATCTGTGTCTCATCTCTTCTTACTTCGGTTATTTAAAAACTAAACTACTTAAATCCTCATCTATTACATCTCTATTTCTATAATCACAACTAATTAATAAATTTAAAAGAAAAAGTTGTTTTAATATACATCACTTTAAATTACTTAGATATAAAAAGATGTAGAGAATGATCGCAAAATGATTACTAGCACAATTACTATATGATTTATTTTCCGTTGTACAAAAGAATTTGGGACCATTAAACATATCTTATTGTGGCACCATTTACGGTCCGTGAATAGAAATCACTCAGCCGTCATCTAAACGTATAGCGACCTTCAAAATAAGAGTAATTCACCTACCTAATCCACGATGTTGCCATGACATTGACATTCAAAAACCATGACCGTCAAAAATGTCGTACCTACGCCCACACATTCCTTATTTAATTTTATTAAGGAAAACACAACAATACAGAATGATTAAGTCTTGTACGTTTTCCTGTAGATTATGGACTGTATACACCTACAGGTGAATTTATATACGTATTTTCTTTCATACGCCCAGAGATCGAAAGCCTACTTGTGCGGCCATATATTTTGAAGAAAATATTTATATTAACTGATGACTGCGACTTAAATTATATAGTACCACGTTCAAACAGCAAGTGTTGTATGTTCACGTCGAAATATCCAAGGTACGAGTATATTTGTCAAATTAATGTAGCAACTTAATATCGTGATGACATTCTTAACATAAATAGGTATGTCAGCAGTCTATACAATATGTTTTATTTGGTTACCTTACCTTACCTTTTTGTCGTATAAACTATTAATCTTTTGTACAACGCGCTTAATTCCTAATTATCAGTCATTTTTCTAGTTAACCCCTGTGCCCAGACGTGTAATTATTTATGGCTAAATACCGATGGATACACACGAAGCTTCATACATCAAGCAATTAAGAGCATAATAATTCGTGACAGGACCGGACAGCCTTTTAATTAAATTTGGGGTCATCGGCACAATTTTCTGTAAAGCGATTTGATCCCATGACCCGCGCTTCCGCGGACATCGGCTGGGTCGGCGGTACAGTCGGCAGTTGTTGAGTTCGATTAAACTGCGAGCAAACTGATACAAATTCCATGAGTTCTCAGAAAGGATGTAGGTATTAATAATTCATTTGCACAAGAACATGTTGCATTTGAGATCTCAGATATTTAAAATATGTTTTATGATTTGTCGTATAATTGAAATTTGTGAAATCATAAAACATGTATCATAAAAAATTATTCGTATGATAATGTGAACGCATTAAAAGAGGATCACTTGCGTTGAAATATAGTTTATTTTGCTGTGTAAAATGAAAAAAATATAGGCACATAATTTGTTTGTTTTCTGCCAATATTACGATACTTCATAATTACCAAACTCCTGTATTACTACTACAAAAAATAATAGATTCTATTGATTACATAACTCAAAATTTGTACAATAGAAATCGCAAAAGATGTTATGTTTCATACAAAAGCAAGTGAAGAATATATCCACGGCCCACGCTGCAGGAAGTCACAAATTTGTTGCCGACTTACTTTTGTTCGCAAAACCGCCCATACTAAAATAAATATGCGTCAAACTAAACATAGATCATCGAATTTTGGAATAAAAAAGATACGAAATGTATCATTCATATTCAAGTTTTAATATTCTTAAACTTAAAATGAGGATAAGGTGAAATCAACTCATACGTCTTAAAAAAACTGGTGTATGATAGACAAAGTTTGTCAGTGATCAGGATGGTGTCCACCATTTTTAGCCACTACTGAGTAGCTTACCATCGATGGCCAAAAGCAGACGCGAAAGAAGTAGGTTTTGAATAATACAAATATTACAAAACGCTCCCAAAAGAAAAAATAGTACGCCAAGATATTCCTATTGGAAGGTTTTGCACTTGGAAACTGTAAACGAGTAATTCGTACTCAATAGATTAATAGTGGTACCTGATTTACAAAACTCGTCATGTAGCCTAACCCTAACCTTAATACCAATATTCTTACAAAACTTGTGTCAATTCTGTTCGTATCATTACTGATACAGATAAGTGATAACTGATATCTCGACCTCTTTCAATAATTCGATGTCAATTTAATAGGCTCGCTTATAATCACCAAAAACAAACATTTGATTATTAAATGGTAAGCCCCAAAAAAGGCCCCGCGAGCCGTTAACTATATTTAGAGATTCGTGTATGGAGTATCATAAACTTTGATTACCATGTAGGCCTCAACTTGACCTTGGTTAAGAAGTAATAGACGTAGTATGGTGTTATGTGACAAGAAATATGTCACGGGTTATCGTCACTATAAATGCATATCGTAAGGTAGCATTTAATCATGAATGAAATCAGTATATTGACTGAAGCAAAAGACTTATGGATCGACTAAGCAAAGTTACGAATAACATGATTAGATGAAAAGATCGGTGGCAAACCACTTAAAGCATATAATCTTACGTTTACACTATAAGTGGTTTGCCACCAAAATTGTATAAAAAAGACATTAACGAAGTCGTTATAAAGATTACCATTTTGGTCTCATTATCTCGTAGGTACTAGGCATTAGACATGATTCACACGCCCCACTAGTACAGAAGCACTTGACCAGTTTGCCACCAAATATGCAGAAGCGGTTGCTGTAGGCCGTGTTCAAAGTTTACGTTTCGTGCAAAATTGTGAGTCACTGAATATAAATGAAAAGAGTTTGGACTTCCTCATTCGCATCTGCGTTGTAAAATTTTGAATTTAAGCTGAGTTACGTCATGCAAACGGTCGCCATAAACGAACTTCCGTCAATCTTGAAAGCGGCAGCGCATAGTGAGGTTTCTCGTTTAAACTAGAGCTACCCTGCTGGAGAATAACCTCCATACCACAGTTACAGCGCCTTCGTAGTGTTGTACAACTTAGAACATACTAAACAAACTTTCATACAGACACTTGTAATTTTCAAAGGTGAACCACAAAATGACTTATGTCCTAATCGAAAGATAAAACCATTTTACAATATGAGAACTCAATAAAAAAGTGTGAAAGCAATAGTAGAGCCGCTACTGTACAAACTTTTTAAATTAGACCACGTCTTTACATTCATCGTTTTGGGATCCTCGAACGGGATCCAACCGTCAATTTGTTTCGGCGGTAGCCGAGACGTTCAAATAGACACACGAATTGGTTGTAAATAAACCTACATTATTTCTTGAATACACAAAACAAATACTCTATTGAATAGAGTAGAGAACTTATCACTGAATACAGTAAAAAAGAATTTGCTTCGAGTGATGGATGACGTCTTACGAACGTCAAAATATACTGTCGCTTTAGAAAGTTAATGTCTTGATGGAAAAACACTAAATTAAACATTGGCTGCCTAGATACAATCGTTTATCTAGCATGATTGTATAAATCGCATCGATACATGTTAATCTGACAAATCGAATAAATCAAAATAAGACTTTTTCTGTTCACATAATGGTGCACCAGTAAAAGTAACATGCTGACTTCACGAAGTTACATAATTATAACCTGTCAAATATACTCGTTATAATAATAATAATAATAATAATAATATAATAATAATAATATTCTACCACATTCACACAGCGCTATCTAGCCCCAAATTAAGCAATTATATTTGCTTGTGTTATGGGTACTAAACAACTGATAAAGTACTTACATACATTTTTTTTTGTAAATACATACATATTAATGATAAATTACACCCAGACACAGAACAAACAATCATGCTCATCACACAAAGGTTTGTTCTGGGTGGGAATCGAACCCACGACCTCCGGCTTAGCAGTCAGGGTCACTAACCACTAGACCAACAGGCCAGTCAAATCATACGAATTAGATACTGTCCATTCCGTCGCAGTCACCGATCAGTTTCGTAATAAATAATAATAAACAAATAATAATCTCGTAATGCCCATGTTTACGAAGGACAGTTTTTCTGCCAAGTACTACCTCACTTATGACATATACACAATATGCCATATTTACATGCTTTAGTCATCCATCTATGTGTCTGGTGAGCTAGTTAGAAACGCGAAAAAACCAAGGTGTAACGACCGTATGAATTGCCCTTGAACCTTTCCACGTGCCGTCGAGACAGAGATGACGACAATATTAGCATTCATCACGTAAAATACTTCTTGAATCGAGAGGAAACGCTCAGTACAGCGTTCGGTGTGGAATGCATTATTATTAGATGTAATGACGCCTAATTTCCAAGCGATTAAAACGTGCCAACCAGAGATTATACTGCCCAGTGTCGTCAAACTGTTTTAGAATAGACAAGAAATATACAATGTACCTACGTAGTTCAAAAAATTATAGGCTTTTAATGGGTTTTGAAACATTATTAAATACAGATGTGGAATCATTCCTTTTACACAACAAGGACAAAGTTTGGTTTATTCAGTTTTAAACCGTTTCTAAATATATAGTTGTAAATTAATTGTCGTGTTAATACCGTTATCGCGAAAATTATGTAAATGATAAAAACAAGCACAAGCAAGTGAAGTTAACGTGCCAAAAATAAGAGTTTATAGTGGAGTTTGTAGTGTTTGTTGTGTTATGCATGTTGGAAGTATTGCCACTTTAAGCAGTGATCAGGCAATCCATCACGATTTATATTGTATACGGTAGTATTTACATCAGCTGGATAATGTGACATGGCCGGCCTTGAACCATGCTGGTAAAGACTTGGCAACGCAACCAACGAGATAAAATGATGCTTTCGGAAGAAACGAACGTTTTCATGACTTCACTCGTAAAAATACCATAGATTTGAGACGGGAACGGACCGATGATGTTTGACTTTACGTAATATTGTTCTAATAAACACAGAACATAATTTTATGCTTATGGATACATAAATATTTAGTAGGTATTTATATTTCGTTATTTCAGTATAAATGACAAATATCTTTAATTTTTTTAATAAAAACTTATTTTTTAAACACAATCCTATAACACCCATTATGACACATAGGTCAGCAAAAGTTGTTTTCTCTTAGTCTTCTTCTAATGACAAATTTAGTCAAAATACATGACAAACTAAATTCATATCTGCGACTGCCCGAATGCATAATTCATATCTCAGCAAGCACACTTAAGCTAACTATAATAAAACTCCTAAATTGCTATCAATTATAAAAGTTTCTGGTAAAATTAGTCAGGTAATGTTCTTTTAAAAGATGGAAGTCACCCTTCGCCACATCGTGTTAGTGTCGCTGAACTTGCCCAATACCTGCCGTTCTAAGTATTATTTTAGCAATGAACCCACGTCTAGATCAAGTGTACTTAAAGAATTATCATACATGTTTTATATCAAATATTTTTTTTTATTAGCAAAGTGACTCCACCGCGCATGATGGTAAATAGTCAGTGAAATTCAGAAGTAGTGGCCACCATACCAAAAGCCACAACTGGTGGTATGGTGGCCTCCACCTATGGCGGCTGAGAATGGGTTAGGGGAAAGGGAATGAGGGAGGTAAGGAAAGAGGAAAGGAGGAAAATTGGTCCTCCGGCACTCACTCACCGAACGAAACGCAGTAAGTAGTACGCATACTAGTATTCTAACGTCGATCTTCTATGAGAGGGTAGTACTTCCCCGGTCGATTCGGCACATTCATGCTGAAACCAGCGTGGATCTACTACCGTACAAATTATGTACCTATGTTACCGTGTTATGTTTAATGTTGTAACTATCTTTGTAAATAAATAACTATTGTAATTATAAGTATATTTACACAATTTAGGACAATTTCATTTCAAGTACAACTATGTAGTTTATAAACATATAATAGGACCGGATAAATAAAAAGTTGATCCGAAGACGCTGACTGCAGCTATTTTTTTTCCCCTTTGGAAACTTGTATACACCCAAAATATTCTCTTAGATACTATCTAATCAATAAAAAACACAGTGGTTTATGGCCATTCACATTGTATTGCTAAAAATAATTTATGTTAAAAAAAATCTTCTGAATTTTTACGAATCATTCTAGTTTTATAGCTTATCTATAGTTGATTAATATTTGCTTTACCACTTTTGACAAAAAATTTCCATCAAAATTAAAATTCAAGAAGACTCTTCGGTTCTTAGGTTATATTTATGTATCGCGCATTGAAGCGACTAAAGTATAATAACTACTATTACTGTACTGAGGTTACTTGCAAGCAAAATAGATATTACCGTTTTGCGATAGGCAAACGACATTTATTCTAAGGGTGGTAAAGCAATTTTTGTCGACTATACTGAGACTTACATACAGACAGCATTTTTTAACAGAACTAAAAGAAAAAATATTTTAGTTTTATTTTCGCATTCTTCCGAAGAATTCCAGCGCCATCAGACTAGACAACCGACCCTTTTAAGAACTTGAAATGTCGGGGAAATAAAATCGAAACCTCAAGTACAAAACTAAACAGTTTAGTTTTTAGAATGTTGCCAGCTGGCTAAATCTGTCCATAAATTGTACAATGCATTAAATTCGGGTTCGATTCCCGCTCAGTGCAAATATTTGTGTGCATAAACATGTCTATTTGCATTGGTCTAGGTGTTTCTTTGTATAATATGTATGTATTTACAACAAAAAAGTATGTATGTTCGCATTCTAGAACCTATAAAACAACTAGATATGTGCTTATGTTGGGTCTAAATGCAGCGTTGTGTGTAGTTATTGAAATATTATAATTATTATTAATTAAGTGCTCTTCTAAAAAAACCACGTTAAAATAGCTATCTTGATGAGCTAGTAAATTATTCATAGCCAAAATTAGCAAGAGACAAAAAGTTTACGAATTATTTATAACCAAAATAGATTATGATTAAAATATTTAGTCAGCGAGATAGTCCCGTCCCCCACATTATTAATTAACATGAAATGCATAATTTTCAAAAAAAGACAGCATGATAAGGACCTACATGGTAGAAGTTGTATGGACTACCTTGAACCCGCGAAGGATCGATATGGTCCCATAATACCGTATTTATAATACCTACTTGAGTATCGATGCGAGTCAGTAAGGCCGCTAACATTTTTCATGAGCAAGGCCGCGATGAAAATAGATTGATGGATTCCTTCAGACGGAATTAAAGTGGTGTGTTTTGTGTTACGTTATTGCGTTCATCAATTTTGTGCGCAACAATGCCTTGGAATATAATGAAGGATCGATTTTTAAAATAAATAGCCTTCGGATTATTTTATCAACGTAAATTAACTTGATGTTAAAAGGATACAATGTATATATCTTTAGTATTTGGTTAAGAATATTTGATTAATATGAGTACTACACTAACCCCCAGTTTCTGAAAGGCTGATCAACGAAAAATTAACTAATCACCTGTTAAATCTCATGTGAAGTACCAATTAGGTTGCTAAAAGCATGAATATGTAGTTTAATTTGATCTAATTAGTAACTAATTAGATAAAATTAAACTAATTATCCATGCTTCTAGCACACTTTTAGGTACTTCACATAAGATTTAACAGGTGATTAGTTAATTTTTCGTTGATCAGCCTTTCAGAAACTGGGGGTACGTATTCAAAAGAATACAGTCTTGTTATGAGCAATAACAAATTTTAAGACAGGAGCGACCTAAGAGACTTCGCGCTCGTATTTGAGTATGTAAAACGTTTAAAGAAATAAATACCAGTAATTTACAAAAATCGTGAATGACACTCAACATATTATGGTACCACAGCAAGGTACGTATGGCGTGTAGGTTTCGCAATAAAGACATAATAATCATCATGTTTCAGATACGTATCTGGCGTCAACATTGTAACGATAAAATTGCCCCACATAATAACGTGAAATTAAAATATAGCATGACTTTGAAAATAATATACTGCAGCAATAATAACTGCAAACATAAATTATGCAGTCGTAACAAACGTTGTGTAAGGGAAACAAAACTACCTGACAGTTTTAATTCACTGGATAACTACAGATTTGCATTATTATGCATGTGTATTATTTCTTTTTACTCCGTTAATTTTAAGTATCTACTTATTCGAATAGCGATGAGCAAAGCACATAGCTCACACTACTAATTACAGTTAGGATGGAAATTGCTAGAAGGGCGAGCGTTGCAAGGTAAAATGGTAAGTCTTTCCTTAGAAGGTTACGATCTACTAAAGATAGCAGTCAACTAATAAAGAAGGACATCTCAGGACCGATTAAAATATGTTTAGGTTAAATGACCGGATGACCAACAACGGATTTCATTCTAAAGAAATAATGATAATATACAATTCTGCACTTATCCATTAACAGTACCTA
This sequence comes from Parascotia fuliginaria, assembly GCA_963082885.1. Lineage (NCBI taxonomy): Eukaryota > Metazoa > Arthropoda > Insecta > Lepidoptera > Erebidae > Parascotia > Parascotia fuliginaria. The sequence continues at coordinate 2,628,456 of OY720182.1, read as the reverse complement.
GTTTAAAGAGACATTATGACTTGACTGACTTTTTTATTTCAGACTTGAAAATGTTAAGTACTTTAATCAACACAAGTTATGAAGAACACGTAAAGCAATTCGACGTAAGTTACGCACTTAGATCTCGTATTACAATTTCCCATCATCTTAATTCTCAGAGACACTACATTATGACATTATAACCTTCACATAAATCTGTTAGCGCGCCATATTTCACACACATCACCAACCCAAGGATAACCATCTAAGAGGACGAACAAAATTGTTCCCAGAACATCTGACAAACAGGGTCTCGGTCAGACCGATGACCTTGGCAGGACGACGGACGGCGTGACCTTGACCGCTTGTGTCAGTCTACCCACGTACATTGCGTATGCCATAAACCACTCATTATGGTAGGCCAAATGTACTGGCAGGACAAAATTACATTTGCCGACGCCCGATATGCTAATAAGCCTTCAAACATCAAAGGACCATTTAGACGACTGTTTTGCTAACCGTACGAGAAACTTTGTGGCTGCAGAACATTGCGCTTTTGTATTCAATTTTGACCTTTATGCAAAGGACATTAGAACTTGTATGTCATGTATAACTAGTGTATATGCGAACGTAAACAAACTTCCCTAACGTAATAGTGAAGTGTTTGATATATCGGAAGTTGTGACTAACTCTACAGTGGAACTATTATATGTATGGAGCTACCGGCTAGTCTAGCTGGATGTTACGACCTCTTTTATGTCGGCGACATGAACGGGAAACGTGCATTACTTTGATAATCGTGTTTAACAGGCGAACTACTGCGAATCACGAACGGTTGGCCAATGACTGTGTATAAACGTCATATTTGCTAGTATGCACTACTTAAAATTAAGCAACTTTTTGTCGGTACATGTACAATATTTGAAAGCTGTATTTCTAGAAAGCATTAGCGAAGAGCAATTAGAATACCTATCAGATTAACTAACAAGTCAGGCTTTTATCGCCGTAATGATGGATGGACCAGTAACAAAAAACTTAACTGCTGATTTGATAAGTTTTTAAGTGTGAAGCAATTTTGTTTTAATATCGGAATCATGTTTAACTCGTTTAACAAAAATATACGAATACCTTTATTTTTTTTTTAATCAGATAAGTCCTTGACATGGATATTTGAACTATATACATAATAAATAAGGCAGTTGACATATTAAATACCTTAAAATTGAAGTTTTATTTATTTATAAGTCTCGTTTTAATAATTGTATTGTGCAAGAGACCACAGTAATAATAAAATAATGTATTTTTACATACTAGAATAGCAAAATGATTTTAGTCAGGAGTTCAGAAATGGTGGTTGATTTTAGTAGTTATCACAGCAAATGTAATAACACTAATACTTACTTTAACCATGCAGAATTAGACGTTAGTCTTTCAAAAATAAACCTTAATTTAAAATCCTTATCTCAAATCTTTTAAATAAATGCTGTTTTTATAATTTATCAACGGACTTTGTATTTCGAAATAAATCACATAATTTTCGAATGCGATTCCTACAAAAGTAAATTTATCATCTTCAGTCAGAGAGAACATATCAAACATGGTGCCACTTACCGAACTTACAAGATTACTGAAATTGCACCCGATACCGTCAACGTAACTCGCGATGTCCACAAACAATATTTACTCTGACATCTAAAGAGGTATGTCATTATTATCTTACAATACATTCTCTTTGTTAATGGAGGTTCGGACAGCCGGACAGACACAGCCGGATGTAGGAGCCAAACAGAGCGACATCCTTACCGACCTCCCGTCGAGATTTTGCATTTATTCGCCTAGGGTTGTCGACATGATTTATTGAACACCTTTAGATCGATGCGACTGATGCATGACGAAACAAAGGGATATTAAATATTAATGTAATAAGTTGTAATACTCACAGAATACTCGTAAATTTTATATGCTATCAGGCGGAGTTATGTACAATAATGTATACCAAATACGGTTAAAGATACTGTACGCTATTAACTTTATAAGAACGTGAATTAAATAAGATACTGACTGATTTCAAGGACAGTTTTAAAAAATCCATAACATTAAATAAATAATACATATATTTCAGGCCAAAAACGTCTCCGTTAAAATAAATAATACAACGCAACATACATGTACAACAGCAATCGACACAAATGGTCAATGTACAATAAATTGGTAAAGGCGTAACTTAATCATATTATGACACGATAACTATTCATTAACGACCTCACAAACTAACTTGGACAATACTTTTATATTTAGTTTTCCAAGATATCGTGAACATATAGAACAACACGGTTATGGGATCAAAACACCCGTATCCCTCTTCAAAGTTATACCATGTTTTTATTACACAAATACACACTTACACGAGTAACTTATTTAATCTCTCGTGTGGTAACCCTAGCAAGTTAAGCTCTTATTGTCCGTCCGATATCTTTCGAATCAATCGGAAAGGTTAATGCCACGGTGATAGCCAAAACTTTGCACGTGTTCAGCGTTTTTACAACAAAGCTCATATCAATCCAAATCTTTTTATTGTAATATCGTTCCGCGTTCACCGAAAAGTTATGCGCTGGACGCTTCCAAAACAACCGTTGACATTGAAAATATTCAGCTCGCAGCTTTTTGTCTCGCTGCAACGCTGTGTACTTAATCTTTTTGTATAGGTACATTTACTGTTGCGAATTCATCCATCTACTTCTTATGTTTTATGTTTCTCCGAAAAGCAGTTTGCAGAGTTTATTTCATTTTGTTCCGGGCAGCAATAAATTTTACAAAGAGTATTAAAAATATAACCAGTCACAATGGGTGCCCACAAGTCAATGTTTAAATAAAGATTAAAAAACTTTTAATTAATTTACAAATTCTTATTTAAAGGCCATAACCCATACCTAAGTCTTAAATATCGCATTATAAACTGACTTCTCCATTACATCCTTCATAATTTTATATTAGAGGTTTTCCCAAAAGCTAGCCACTACGGTGCACAAAAAACTTAAGTGAGTTTGAACAAGACAATAATAAAATAGAACATAAAGATAAACCGTCTGCTCGAAAACCGGAAACAATAAAAAAAATGATAACTGCTAAAAAACCGACATTTAAATATATCACTGGAGGGAATCGTAAAACACCATATTAATATTAGTAAACAAGTGTAGGAAAAAAAAAACGTCTTTATGAGAAATACACTATGAGTTTTTTATCGTAAGCATGAAATATAAACATATGGATTGCAATTATAATTGATTATACAATATTAATTACACCTTCTTCTTAACTTAACGAATTGATCGCTTGTTTAATGAAAATGATATACTGATATTAATTTCTTATTAAAATATGTTTGAGAATTTATAACATTCTAGAAAAAAAATTTAAAGTAAGAGAATTTAATAAGTAAAATACAAACAACAAGTCTGTAACTAAGTGGTATAT